>VDFB02373365.1:9399265-9466145 GCA_007258455.2 Sequoia sempervirens | reverse complement strand
GGGACACCCTGGGTTACCAAAACAAATAAAAATAAAAATAAAACTTAATCTATATTGATCTCTAATGATTAAGTTACATATAAAAATATTTATATTCAATTGATTTAGGGAATCTAGAGTCTAATATAAATCTAGCCCTATTATCTACAACCTCTAATATTAAGTTATATACATACACACTTACGTATATATATACTTATACACACACTTGTGTGTGTGTGTGTGCGTGCATGTGTGTGTGTGTGGACTTATATCTTGGCTCAAATAAAAGATAAGTATAAAATATAACCTAGAGCTATGCCTAAACTCAACTACTATCTATGTAGACATGGAAGACAAGGAATACTTAAATTTGTATTTCCACTTTAGATGACATGTTACTCAACTATTAAAAAATATTTTAATGAGTAAAGACATGACATTTAATGGTCTTAAATAAGTTTTGGCAGGCTCCTAACCCAATTTATTTAGGATTTTTTCTATCATTGACGTATGTCCTTTCTCAATGTATTTTAGACTTAGTTTAATTAAGAAAATAGCGAAGCCATGAAACAATTATTATGTGAAATAATTTTCATACAATATTGGTCAAAATGTATTTGTGGCTTGGTATTTTGGGTAGAGAAAGATATTTGAAATTATTAAAAATGACATTATTTTTTTGTTAGGTTTATATCATCATTACTGGATAATGATTCTTGAATTTTAATTATCATAATGTGATGGTATAAAGAAACCTACATTTGAAACTATAACCATTGATACATTCATTATTCATGACTATTAATATTATCTATTGAACTCCATAATCAATGTCATGATTATGATAGTTAAGAGGAACTAATAGATATAAATTTTTTACATTTATATTAACAAGGTTAGTATATTATCTTATTAATATTTGTAATTATATGTCATTTAAATGAAAAAATTAATTTTGTTTATGATTAAACAAGAGAGGTTAAGAATCAATTTTTATGATTTTATAAATAAATGATATAAATTGATGATATTCTACCATAATAATATTTTCAAACCATAAAATTCAAAACTCCATATTGATAAACTACTTAGCTTGTATCAAATTTGATTCATTAAGATCACACGAACTTGAAGGGGACAAGTCTTAAGTCACATGGTAAACCCATAAATCATTAAAATCTAACCATAACCATATGGGAATTCTTATATGAAAATGAAATGGTTTTAATGTTAGGGGTGGAAATCTATTTGCATAATTTCAAAATCCTAAGGTATGGTTTTATTCTTGTTAATATATAAGTTATTGCACAAATATTTTTGAAAGTGATGAATTTCTAATTATTTTATTGATAATCCTAGTATAAAATGGCACAATGGCATGTATATTAAATAAAATAGATGAAATATTTCATTTGATATTAAGGGTTGTCATTTAGTAGTGAGTAATTAGATTTTTCCCTTGTTAAGACTATTGAGGATTGAATGACAATTATTAGATTTGTTGTGCATAATTTATGTTGAATATTTTTTGTCATGAAGAAAGTAAAAAAAAAATCATTTTTAGATTGTTAGTTTATGGTTCGATATATTAAAATTATAATTTTAAGATTTGGTGAAGTTTTAACTTTACTTGAATTCATGCTTCAATGCTACTTTTTTTTGTGGCTCTTGGGTGCCTAACATTATTTGGATTGTACATAAACAAGTTAGGAGGTAGGGGTGTCCAATTAGCATGTTATGTGGTAAAATAACTTCATCATGCAAATAACCTTATTTTAATTATAAAAGTGCTTCATAACTTGAGATGAATTTTGAAGGTCATATATTTTTTGGTAAAAGAGTAGGGATGCAATTGTATAGAAGTACAACCAAGATCTTAATTTCCTTGTAAAGAGAAGAAAAGAAAAAATATTTTTGAAAGGGATCACTTTTGAGATATTGGAATCTAATACAAGCATGTTAGTCCTAAAATTTCTATAATAGTCTTAGTTGAGAGACATAATGGTAAATAAAATACATAGATGCAATTATATCAATTGATGCAAAAATGGAGAGTTGTGGGATTGAAGAAACATAGACCTCAATTTATTTCTCGTAACATTAATGATACTTTATCAATGTGAATGGTAAGGGTAATAATATGCTAAATATGAAATAGAGAACAATAATGAAAATTTAAAAATCATGTAATCACAAGTGAGCTCAATATCCATGCATCATTTCTATAGAAGAATATTGATGAAAACAATGATATATCTTTTAAAAATAGTGAGTATAATTTATATATTACTTGATATTTAAAAAGATACAAATTATAAAAGACCCATCATGAATCCATAATAAACACTTTAAATGAGAAAATGGATAGATTAATAAATGGGACGTCCATCATTGATCATAATAAATGCTTTAAATGAAAAAAATGAATAGATGAATAAATGGGGCACTTATCAACATGAATGTCTTGTAACTCTTTCCAACAAATAAAGAGAGTGACATAAATTGGACTCAGAGAAAGGGAAATAGCCTAAACTTAGTTTGGCAGCCCTGGTATGAATGTGGCTGGTACATTATAGATTTTTTTTTTTGGAATGTTTGCTTCAGTCATCTTCCACGTTGGGTAAGAAAGAATTTCGGGACTCTCAATAAAGTGGACTGAAATCTTATTTTGTTGGTACGTGTGGCTGTTTAACTCCTAATTATTCTCTGAAATTCCTTCAATTAACGTTCGTCATTAGTTTCTCATCTTACCTCTCATAAATTTCATTGTTGGGAGTTGCAGATACCTTCTGATCATTACATGCGAGAGCAAAATCGTGAGAAAGAAGAAATATTATACATGCCGGACGCTGGTGAGTGTTGTGCTGTTAAGTAGGTCTACCTTGATTGAAATATTATTAAGTTTTGTAATGGGGGTGGCAGAAGTTCTTGCTAACTATCGTTTGCAATCCAATGAATACTGGTCTGTTGTCAATGCACTGCGAAAGCGCCCTGATGCTTGGCTTCAAGTTATGATGAGGTTAGCACATTTTTTAACTCTTCTATATATTGTTAAAAGCAAAAAAAATACCTGCCAGTTTCATTATCTTCTTGTTTGTGCAGTCCAGAAAAAATTGTACGTACACTTAGTTTTCTTTAATATAATTATCTTATTCCACTAACAGTCATCGGTATGTAGTTTAGTAACAGGTTAACTTGCTTTAAAATAGAAAAGCTATTCACTCTCTGGTAAGTATGAGACTACTAAATAACAGAGAAACCATAAAGGTAATAATATCCTGCAGCTAACAGTAAAAAAGACACTGTGTATATCCTCATGAACAAAGGTAAATTAGAAATATGAGGCATCTTTCTGTTATTCATAAGCTGCTTGGATCAAATTTTGTTTGATCATTCTGCATAATATCTAGAATCGGCTGAAGTGATCGGATCAATATTCACATATTTTGTTAGGGTTCATTCCATATTATTATTGTAGTCACCAAGATTCAAGTCTTCACTAGACTATTGTGATCGCAGAGACTCCTTCACAGATCCAATGTGATGGCAGGCTTGACCCACAGTTCCCTATTTGTGACCTCTCTAATTCATAATATAGATCTAGAATTTGAAATCAAATGAACCTTCCACAAGTTAGAACCTTAAGAATCTATCTAAAATACTAAGTCATAATGATTATCTTAAATGCAATAGTTTCAATTAAAGATATATTACATTAAAAGTATCATTCAACCAATATGTGTAAGTCCTTTTGTTAGTATTTTAGTTTGATAGGTAGTTGTGTTTAGTGGTCAGGAACATATATGTGAAGTCATCTTATTGTATGGAAAAATTTGGATGATATGGGTATGACCCTCTTTTCATTGATCTAGGTTCCTATCCTACGCGTATAAATAAATTTATAAAATTTAACTTGGATTGAGCTCTAATGTTTAAGTTGTATAACTATATTTTATTTTATTAATTTATGAATTTTTTTTATCTATGTATATCCCTATTATCTATAGCCTATTTTATTAAGTTATATAGTATATAGATATCCATATAATTTTTTTTCTTACCTACATAAGCTTAAGTATTAGCTAAAATAAAAGCTAAGTATAAAACCTAACCTAGACCTATGTTTAAATTTAACTACTATTTATGTAGATGTATAAGATATGAATGACATAAATTAATATTTTCACTTCATATGGTATGGTAATCAAAGTTTAAAATGAATAAAGACATGATATTTATTGACCCTAAATAAGTTTTAGAAAGCTTCTAACCTGATATTTAATTAGAGTGTGTTCTATTATTTCCATATGCACATTCTCCATTCATTTTAGATTTAGTCCTTTGAAGAAGATAGTGAAGACATCCAAAAATTATTATGTGAATAATTCTCATGTAATAATGATAAAAACATTATTCATTGCTTGGTATTTTAAGTAGATAAAGATATTTTGAAATGATTAGAAATGACATTAGTTTTGGTTAAAGTTATAGCATTGTTACTACATAATTATCCTTGAATCTAGTTACGATAATGTAATGGTATAGGGAACCATATATTTACAACTAGAATAATTGATTCATACATTTCTCAAGAACATTTCTCAAGAACATTGATAAATGACTCTATTATTACTTATTGAACTACATAATGAATAACATGACTATGATAATTAAAGGGGATTTATAGTTATAAAGTCTTAAAAAATATATTAATAAGGTTAGTATATTAAATCTTATGAATATTTGTAACTTGGCATCTAAATGAGAAAAGAAAGTTTTCTTATGATTAAGTGAGAGGTTAATAATTAATGTCTATAATTTTATAAATTATAAATACTATAAATTGACGATATTCTACCATAGTTAGATTCTTACATCATAACCTTCTTAACTCCATCTTGATAAACTATTTAGCTTGTATCAATTTGATTCATTACGGTGAACTTGAAGTGGATAAGTTTTAAGTTGGATACTAAACCCATAAATCATTAAAGTCTAACAATATGAAAATGAAATGGTTTCAATGTTAGGGGTGGAACTCTATTACCATAATTGTAAAATCTTAAGGTATATTTTCATTGTCCCTAATCTATGAGTTATTGGATAAATATCCTAGAAAGTGATGAACACATTCATTATTTTACTAATAATCCTAGTATAAAATGGTATAATGGTTTGGATGTATTAAACCAAACAAATGACATAATTCATTTGATATTAAGGGCTTTCATTTGATAGTGAGAAATTGAATTTTTTTCTTGTGGTGACTATTAAGAATTGAATGAAAGTTATGGGATTCAATGTGCATAGTTTATGTTGAATATTTTTTGTGATGAAGAAAGAAAAACATTGTTCATTTTTAGGCTGTTAATTTATGATTTAATAGATAAAATTATAATTTTGAGATTTGGTGAAGTTTTTATTATTAAAAATTTGTGTTTCTATGTCACCCTTTTGGTGACTCTTGGAAGCCTAGGTCAAGTTGCTACGCATGCTTGTTTTGGGTTATACATAAACAAGTTTTGAGGTAAGGGTGTGCAATTAGCAAGCTATGTAGTAAAGTAACTTCATCATGCACATAAATTTATCTTAATTACATAAGTGTTCCACAACTTGAGAGAAAATTTGAAGGGCGTATATTTTTTGGTAAAGGAGTAGGTACATGTAGTTGTATATAAGTACAACTAAGGTCTTGATTATGTTGCAAAGAGAAGAAGAAAATGTAATTGATGTTTGAAAGGATCACATTTAAGATGTTGGAATCTAATACAATAATCTGTCTTAGAAGTTCCATAATAGCCTTAGTTGAGAGACATAATGGAGAAAAAAATACAAGGAGACAATCATACTCCTTATGCTAGAATATAAAGTTGTAATATTGAAGAAACATATAGACCTCAATTTGTTTTCTTGTTACATTAATGATACTTTATCAATGTAAAATGTGAGGGTAATAACATGCCAAATTTGAAATAAAGATGAATACAAGCATGTAGTAACAAGTGGGCTCCATATGAATACATCATTTTTATTTAAAAATACTGATCGAAACAACGACATATCTAGATTCATATGCTACTTGATATTTTAAAAAGAAAACACAAGATATAAAAACCCATCATTATTAAAAAAGACAAGAAATAAAAACCCATCATTAATGAATAATAAATGAGAAAAAGTTAAAAAACATGACTAGATGAATAAACTGAACACAAAAGTCTGTAACCCTTTCCAAGAAATAGAGTAAAAAAAGAGAAATAGCCTAAACTAAGGTTGGCAGCCCTTGTTTGAATGCGGAAGGTCCATTGAAGATTCTTTGGAATGTTTCTTTCAGTCACCTTCCACGTTGGGCAAGAAAGATTCGTGGGACTCTCAATAAAGCAGGATAAAAACAAAGAACCACGTGTAAGATCTTAAATCGCTAGGCGCGAGTGTCATACACACGCCATTAAAGGTGACATATTAAGAATATACCACGTGTAAGCTCTTTACTCGCTAGCCGCGGGTGTCATACACACGCCATTAAAATGACATATAAAGAATATCCAATCCCATATTCCTGTGGAGCCCACAGCCTAGCGTTGGCCCGAGCGCCTTTATAAAGGGCCACGCGCAGGAGTTAAGAGTAATCGAAATATGGAGGGCGGAAGCCGTGGCAGTGCCTGTGAGGAGGGACTGATTCACAGAGAGGAGCATTTTAGAGGGGGAGAGATGGTGAGGGACATAATTCTGGGGATGTCGGATGGCCTCACAGTGCCCTTTGCGTTGGCGGCGGGGCTTTCGGGCGCCCGCGCCTCCTCTTCCCTCGTCCTCACTGCCGGTTTTGCTGAAGCTGCCGCCGGCGCCATCTCTATGGGGCTGGGAGGGTAATAT
Source organism: Sequoia sempervirens (assembly GCA_007258455.2). Lineage (NCBI taxonomy): Eukaryota > Viridiplantae > Streptophyta > Pinopsida > Cupressales > Cupressaceae > Sequoia > Sequoia sempervirens. The sequence goes on along the minus strand of VDFB02373365.1, from coordinate 9,459,290 downwards.
TGTTTTCTTTTCTCTAATTTGGAAGCCCTTATCTCGTTTGCAGATTGAAATCTTTCTTTTGTTGTGGTTTTTTGAACTTTATCTTTTTTGTTGGACTAATCATCAGAGTTTCCCTTCAGATTTGTGATATGGATTAACCGTCTTATGTGGATCTGTTTATCTCTGGCATTTGTATCCATCGTTAACATGTTGATCTTTTGATGCAACTGCAATCATGTTCTAACATTTTTTGGAGTTTTTTAAAGCAGTTGTTGGAAAATCAAGGTTTATCTATTCTAATAAAAACATTTCATATTAGATTTAATTTAGAAGCTAGTAACTTGTTTGGCAGATTGAAATCTTTTTTTGGTTGTGGTTTTCTGAAGTCTCAACTCTACCCTTCTCTGCAAGTCTTTTTTTAAAGCAGTTGTTGGAAAATCAATGTTTATGTATTCTAATAAAAACATTTCATATTAGATTTAATTTCGAAGTCCTTATCTCGTTTGATAGACTGAAATCTTTCTGTTGTGGTTTTTTGAAGTCTCAATTCTACCCTTCTCTCCAAATCTTTGTCTAAGCAGTTGTTGGAAAATCAAGGTTTATGTATTCTAATAAAAGCATTTCATATTAGATTTAACTTGAAAGTCCGTACCTCGTTTGATAGACTGACATCTTTTTTTGGTTGTGGTTTTTTGAAGTCTCAACTATACCCTTCTCCGCAAGTCTCTTTTTAAAGCAATTGTTGGCAATTGTTGGAAAATCAAGATTTACGTATTCTAATAAAAGCATTTCATATTAGATTTAATTTGGAAGCCCGTACTTTGTTTGAGAGACTGAAATCTTTTTTTGGTTGTGGTTTTTTGAAGTCTCAACTCTACCCTTCTCTCCAAGTCTCTTTTTAAAGTAGTTGTTGGAAAATCAAGGTTTACGTATTCTAATAAAAATATTTTATATTAGATTTAATTTGGAAGCCCGTACTTTATTTGATAGACTGAAATCTTTTTTGGTTGCACGATTTTTTGAAGTCTCAACTCTACCCTTCTTTGCAAGTCTTTTCTTAAAGTAGTTATTGGAAAATTCGTTTAATAGACTTAAATCTTTTTTGGTTGTGGTTTTTTGAAGTCTCAACTCTACCCTTCTCTGCAAGCCTCTTTTTAAAGTAGTTGTTGGAAAATCAAGATTTATGTATTCTAATAAAAACATTTCATATTAGATTTAATTTGGAAGCCCATATTTCGTTTGAGAGACTGAAATCTTTTTTTGGTTGTGGTTTTTTGAAGTCTCAACTCTACCCTTCTCTGCAAGTCTCCTTTTAAAGAAGTTGTTGGAAAATCAAGATTTACGTATTCTAGTAAAAGCATTTCATATTAGATTTAATTTGGAAGTTGTATTTCATTTGAGAGAGTCTCATTTTAAAGCAGATGTTGGAAAATCAAGATTTACGTATTCTAATAAAAATATTTCACATTAGATTTAATAAATAATTAGTTAGAATTTTTTTTTGAAATATTATATTTGAATACAATATTTTATAAATATTTATATAATATATTTTAAAATCCTAAATAAATATTAATATTATTTATATATTTTGAAAAAAATAAAATTCTCTAATATTTATGTCTACAATTTTTCAATATGTTTTGAGAATGATGGTTTCTTAAAGAGACACCTTTGTTGCACCCATCAATTTTATTGAGAATCAAAATGTTGACAAAGATCTGTATGATTGAGTTGGAGGATGTAAAATATCTAAGCATTTACACATGCTGCAATATGGTTATAAAGAAAATATTTATTAGTTTTATTTATTTTCTTTCTTTGGATTGTTGGAATATTTTTATTGGAAGAAATATCATAAGTATTGATGTCAAATTCTGTAAGGAATTGTAGGGATGACATAAATACTTTAGTGCAAATACATGGTGTTAGTTTTTTTCCTTTGAAAGAGAACTATTTTTAATGTGGGGTAATTATTAAAGGTGAAAAGGGTATAAAAGAGGCATTTAGATGATAAAATATAATATAAAAGAGGTATAGATGATAGAAAAAATATTTTATCTTTAAAAGAAAGGGGGGAAGAGTTTGTAAATTTTTATTTATTTTTGTTTTGATTTATTAATTTTTTAAAAATAACATTTGAGGATGTTCAATAATGGTTGATATATGGATCTAGTTGAGAGCACTTATGAACACGATAGTGGATGAAGGTTTAAGGTTCAAATTTTATGAGTAAATATTTTTTATAAAATTTATATGAGATGTTTGTTTTGTAAATGATGTAAAAATGATTATATTGTAAAGGGTGTATATTTTTGTAGAAATTGACATCTTTCTTCTTTTGGAAATTGCTACATCTTATTCATGTGTAGTTGGAGTTTATATAATTGATACTACATATCACATATAAAGACTAAGATAAAAGTGATCTAAGTAGGTCATATTGAATGTTGGAGGTTTCTTTCTTAGAGATGATATTTTGCATGAGAAGCACCAATTTTTTGTGTGTCCTTTTATGGAGCAAGGGAGAGCTTGACCATTTTATGATTTGTTGATAATTGAGTATGTCTTGATCTTTAAAAGGAGAAATGTTATTTTAAATAGTGGAGTATATATTGATTCATAGCTGATTGGTATTTTTTCTTGTGGATTATTGAGTGTGTCTCAATTCACAAGAAGGATGGTGTACATGTGAATAGTTCACTATACCTTGATTCATATATATCATTGGAAAATCAAGACATTTGCTTCGACATAGAAGTTTTGCTACAAGGAGATTGGGTGGTTAGTTAAGACATTTTTCTAGACATGAACAATTTGGGTTGTTTTGGAGGAGAAAAAAGATTTGGCCAAGATGCTTCTATATATTTCTAGATAGGCTATTATGGTCATTCTATATTGTGTTTTTGTTCTTTAAATTTTTTCTTTTTTTGCAATGTACACCTTAAGGAGGGTGTAGGAAAATTAACATTTACATATTCTAATAAACACACTTAGTGTTAGATTTAATAAACAATTAGTTTGGAGTTAGTTTCTTGTAACATAGTTTACAAAGTTTTAAAAGAAGTTGTATGAAAATACAAGGCTTTATAAGCATTCATACAATATTATAAAATCTCTAACATACATCAATATTATTTATATATTTTAGTGCTATTTGCACAAATAAAATAATTTAGTTTCTCTAATATTTATACAAAGATTTTAGATAAAGATATTTTTATTTTATTATTTTATAATTTTAACTAAATCATTCTCTTAAAAATTTATGTCAGTTCAATAATTAAATAATCAATAATATAATAAGACCAACTTCACAACAGAAATATGACACTTTAAATTCAAATGTTAGAACAACGACGTTTGACATGAATTTTGTTGTTGGGAGTTGCAGATACCTTGCAGCTAAAAGTGAAGCTGATCATTACATGCAAGAGCAAGCTCGTGAGAAAGAAGAAATATTATCCATGCCGGACGCTGGTGAGTGTTGTGCTGTTAAGAAGTAGGCCTTGCTTGATTGAAATATTATTAAGTTTTGTAATGGGGTGGCAGAGGCTGCTGAGGTGGCAGAAATTCTTGCTAACTATGGCTTGCAACCCAATGAATACTGGCCTGTTGTCAATGCCCTGCGAAAGCGCCCTGATGCTTGGCTTCAATTTATGATGAGGTTAGCACATATTTTAACTCTTCTATATATTGTTAAAAGCAAAAAAAAGACCTCCCAGTTTCATTATCTTCTTGTTTGTGCATTCCAGAAAAAATATATGTACACTTAGTTTGCTTTCATATATTTAGTTTATTCAACCAACAGTCATCTGTATGTAGTTTTATTGAATTAGTAACAGGTTAACTTACTTTAAAATAGAAAAACCATGCGTCCTTCTATTAGATAACAGGAAAACTATAAGGATAATAATATTTTGGAATGTATAATTTTGGTTTAAATATTATATTTTAAACTTTGATTTATATATTTGATTTATCTGAAATCATATTAATAAGTGGGTTTTATTGAAAAGGCTAGTGTGATTTCAAATAAATCATCTAAACAAGCCAAAGTTTAAAATGTGATGTCTAAATTTGATAACACAATTAAAAGACACTATGAAAAAAAAAAATAACGAATGTGAGACATCTTCCGCCATTCATAAACTGCTTCGATCAAAATTTGTTTGATCATTCTGCGTAATATCTAGAAGCGAGTGGAGTGATGAGATCTTTTGCCATCAATTCTTGATTAACTAATACAGACTTGGTAGTTTGAGCATGTAACATAAAGCCGAGTATTTCTATACCTCAATTAGAATTGCCTTTGTGGCAATGATTTTAACACTAGATGAAGTGAACTTTTGTGGAGTTTCTCTTTAAGTTCTTGCCCTACCTAGTTTCAGCCATGAACTACGCCAGCTTGAGCTCATGAATGGACTAAAACTTAGCAGATTCTTACAATCCCAATTCATCTTTGCTACCACCATTAATACAACCAAAAACTAAGCGTAAACTTTTGCTTAACAACTTTAATTATGAAGATTAGGGTTACATTTATTTGCATTAGTAACATTAGAATCCAGTAAAAGTTCAGCAGCCCTGGATGTGCCCAAGGTTTGTTCTTCCAAGTTGGACATGGACTAGCTGAAGAGATCTGCCTTGCGTATCTCCACAGTCCCCTCCACACTAGCCATATTTTTCTTGCTTTTATCCTAGGGATAAAGTAGTTTGCAAGTATTTTCATAACTTCTTGCCTATTGTTTTTCCAGAGCTAGCTGCTTACGCGAAGGCTCCATATTTCAAAAGGCTTCTTGTGTTAAGTCGAGAATAACACATATGAACTGAAAAACTGATATATTGGGGATAGAATGCGTTTAGGATATTATATCAGGATTCAATTGTGTAGTTTTCCGAATCAAACTCATTGATTCATGTTTCATGAGTAGTGGTTCACTAGAACTCATCTCGCATGATAATGAAAGGTCCACTTAGCACTCATTGCATATAGGTGATGTTCATCGAGGTGAAGCATTGAGTCTTCCCACTACTCCAACTCAAGTGTGCTTAACCATGGAGTTCTTATGAAATTCATGAAACATGTGTCAATGAGTTTGACTAAAAAAACTACACAGTTGAATCCTGATGGCAATATCCTAATTTGACACGATGTGTAAAATCATGATCAGAGATGGGTTCTTGTGAACCACCACTCATAAAACATGGGTCAATGAGTTTGACTCGAAAAACTGCACAGTTGAATCCTAGTAGCAATATCCTAATTTGACACGCTGTGAAAAATACCTCCTACTTATCATAGAATGCGTTTGTTTACAAAACTTAGCATTGAAAACCCAACTTGAACTCTCACAACAAAGTGTTAAAAAAAGGTTTTGAACCGACTGAGAAATCTTACATTATATACAAAAGTCTGAATGCTCTCAGGAAGCTCAAGAATAATCGTTAAAACTTTGAGACCCTGAAATTTGAATCCTTCTATCATCCCAGAGAGATTTTGAGATTGAGCATAATATCACAGGCACAAGCTTTGAAATTGTGGTGTAGAAGAGAAGCTTCACTCGGGCCAAGATGGCTAACTAGAGTAAAACATTTATCTCCAAATTTTATTGAACTATTTATTTGCAATTAATGTAAAACACTACTGTCACGAGTTATTTCCAAGATGATCATTGATTGAGCACTACTAGAGAGACGTGAAACAATGATTGTTGTCATTACTTTTACACATCTTAAATAACTGGGAGATATAACAGACTTGAGAAAATGAAAAGATAATTAAATTTAAGTGTTCTTCTTACTTATGTTCTCCTTTTCTAGGATATCAATTAAATAATCTACCAGCTCCATCTTTCCTTCTTAATTTTAGGATAAAATAAGTTCTATTTAAACATTACTTGGTTACAACTCATGTCATATAAAATATAAGAATAATTATCAAAATATATTATAATCTCTTTCTGTTCAAGGGGCATTTAAATTAGATTACTTTATAAATATTAATTGGAATCACACTTGTTTTTTTGAATTCAGATTTGAACTGGGTTTGGAGAAGCCAGATCCGAAGAGAGCACTGCAAAGTGCATTCACTATAGCCATAGCTTATGTGATTGGAAGTTTGGTTCCATTAATTCCTTATATGTTCATACCAATTGCTGAGGAAGCTGTAAAAGTATCCGTGATAGTTACTGCAATAGCTTTGCTATTCTTTGGCTATATCAAGGGCCATTATACTGGAAATAAGCCCATTATAAGTGCTATTCAAACGGTTGCAATTGGCGCTTTGGCCTCTACTTTCGTTTTTGTTGTTGCTCGAGCCCTACGACCACAAATGCGTATGGGGAAACTTGTGAAGGGGTCTTGAATTCAATCATTTCTATGCTTCAGTACACTAATATAGTAATGTATTAGTTTTTTTTTATGGAAATAGTCAACAAGCTAGCACTTTAACTTTACAAAGAGATGAAACTCGATCATCTATTTTGTAAAGTCTGTGAACATGTATGACCTCTAAAACTAGTCATTGTGGTCATGATTTTCTTCGTTTATGTTGATGTAATTGTGAAATTTGTATATCTAAATTGTTTTCTATATATTTTTATTTTATTTTGAAGAAATATCTTAATATGTTTACATATTGATAAATGGTACAATCTTATTTGAAGTTAAGTTCATTTTCTTAGTCTTCATCTCGTCTTTATATACACATAATTTGATATATTATTTATAACATTTATCTATACGCATACTTTCATATAGTCATTATCAACCTAGATTTGATTGTTTGTCCACTAAGAGTTAAGTCTGCTATTGTGTAGAGTGTTTAATACATTTAACCAAGCCTTGCATTTATCACACATATCTATAAACATATATCTATACAATCTATACAGTCATTATCTACCTTGAACTAATAGTTTTCCTGCCTAAGATTATTTACGTGGTTATGAGGTTGATTTTTCATTTGTAGACATGACCTTGGCTTTTTCAAAATTGAAATTGAAATTTTGGTGGATTGGCCCCTTTTGTTTTCTCATCTTGAGAGAACTAAGTAAATATTTTATCAATTTTGGTACAAATTGCTAGTATTTGAAGAAATCGAATACATTAACTTACATATTGTAGAATCAAAGAATTATTCACATTACAACACTTCCACATAATCTACAATCTATCATTCATGGAGCAAATGAATGCCTAAAGAGTGTGCTTTTAATTTTTTATAAACATTTTTGTAGGTTCCCTAAATTTATCCTCTAGTGATAGAATACTAGTTCCTACCAATGTATTTTTTAATATCTTCAATATTCAAATACTAAAAAGGAGCATAACAAGCATAGATCATTTAGGTGAGCATTCAAATAAAATTTCACATAATGCAAGGTTGGGTTTGGACTCAAAGGACAATTTGTAACTGTGGACTTGGCCTAAACCTATAGACTTGACCTCAAATAGAGTACAAATCTAGTACAAGTTTTGAGGCATTTCACTAATAGAAAGATAGTATTTTCCATTCTAATTTCAAAACTTTCAATAATGAAAAATCATTTTTAAGTCATAGAATTAAATACCACCCTCCTTTATACTTACTTCCTAAAATTAATTGTTTTAGATAATCAAATTTATTAATTGTAACTATCATTATTTAATCTAAATTAATTTATTCCTAATTAATTACATTTAATTAATTAACTTAGATTAATCTTAAGAAAAAAGTTATTTTCTTTTATAAATCAATAATAATTAAAATTTTAAATTATCATAATATTTTTAAAAATAACTTTAAAACATACAATAATTAAAAATCTAGAAACTAACATTATAATTGATATAAAGATAAAACAAATTGTTAATTGTGTTGGAATATTAAGGTTTATGATAATAAAGTCACCTTAGTGACTTGTAGTTTTTATCTATAGTAGTTTACTGTTGTTATTAAATAATTAGTTGCATTCCATAAAATGATAGGTTGAGAAGTTATACTTGAAAGGATTTATAAAAGTCATATTGTAATACATTAAAAATCAACTCTCAATAATATTATTATTATTTTGTATTTACTATTGTGCAAATGTAATGTTATTATTTTTTCCAATAGTACAGGGAGGGTGGACATGAGAGTTTTGATTGCTCTTGCTATATTGTTTTCTTATGGGTGCTATTGCAATGAACCATTTGCTCCTAAAAGATAAATATTGTAATGCTATTTTTTATTCAAAAGGAACAATTTGCAAAGGGAAATTTAAAATAAGACTACGTTGTAGGAGGGATTTATTTATTGGATGAAATGATAATTAAGCTCTCAATATTTTAAAAAATTAAAGAGCGCAACATGGTGAGAATATTTTTTTTGGTTTTACAATTTTTTTTTAATCTTAGAGTGATAATGTTGATATTAAGTTTCTTAAATATTTTTTTTAAAAAAACCTCCATAGCAATTTTTAGATTCAAATTTAGCCTAAGAAGAGAGTTTATAGTAAGTTTATTTTACAATTATTTTCATTAAAAAATTATATTTCTAGAGAATGCAATAGATGCAATAACCTTTCACTATTAGGATAATTAATGTATGAAGATAGTTCACATAATTTTGAATAACATTTGAAGAGGTTTAAGAGTATTTGATATTATTAAATGATGAAAATTTTGAAGAACCTTACAAGTTGATGAAAAAGTAGTGTAGTGTGCATGTATTCATCATAGAATTTTAAAATAAGATTAAATACAAATATATAAAACACTCTCAATATGTTTGGTGTCTTGATAAACAATGTCACATATGAAGAGATACAATTCCAGTGGGAACTACACTTTCAATGGTTTTCTTTGTAGAAAATTGTTCACTCTTGCTCTATAAGAGAAAGTTTCAAGTCACTATTATAATTTAGTATTTAGCTAACAATTTTCATTCATATTGTATATATAAATATTTTGTTGATACTATACAATATCTTTTTTGAGAGAGTATCATTTCTATTTAAGCAATATCTAGTCATATTCATCAAATTTTTGTCGTATTCTTTCAATGTATTATGGTAGTTTAAAGGAAAGAGAAATTGAAGAAACACATATCATATGGTCAAGAAATTATAGATGTTTTGTAAAAATAAAATGATGCAAATGATATAATGGAGTAAGTTTTAAATGGTTTGTAAGTATGTAGAACCAAACTCTTAATTTTTTTTAATAAGTTATCTTCTTCTTCTTTTTTATCTACTACTACTAATGTATCTCCAATGTAGGTAGAAATTAGAGAGATTTTAAATTATAAATTATACTTGTATACTTTACTTTAAAATAAATCTAATGTGGAACCATACGAGTTTCTACCTTCAGCTCTAAGTTAGTCCTAATATAAGAAAATATATTTAATATCAAAGAAAATAAAAGTTCATTCTGCTACTTGGTTCATTTAGTTTGATTCTTTGAGTAAATTATGAAGTAATTATATGTCCTATTAACCCATCCCCTCGAGTCCCTATAAGCCATCTCATAACCATGTTATTGAAATTAGGTAATTAATTTAGTTAATAAGATTGAGCTTTAGTTTAGTTTAGGATTATGTAAATATTTAATTAATTTAGTCCCATATGATATACAAAGACCTCCACTCCTCAATTCTAATGCCTAAGATTGGGAAAGTGTATTTAGTGAGTCCAAAGTTAGTAGTAACTATCTGAACATTATGTACTATTTCCTTCATGAATATATATGGAAACTAATGGAATTATTTTTAGGAATTTTAATTAAAAAATATTTTTTAATTATACCCTTGGCATCTTAGGACACTTTCCAAGAGAGTTGGAAATACATCAAATATACATAATATTACAAGGTAATTTGCACCTTAATCCTAATGTTCTCCCACTTAACATTGTACATTAAAAATGCATTAATGAGAAATAAAAATACACATGAATCAAGGCCTATAGCCTTCCTACAACAAGAGAACTTATTCATGGTCACTAACTTCATAAATAAATTTACAATATTATCTAGAGTGTCAAACTTCTCTAACAATACCTTGTCATCTCAAGTCTTAGTTCTTTCTGCAACTAATCTTCTAGACCCTGCCTTTCTAATCTCACAACCATTGGCATGTGAAATTTAAGATTGTATCCCTTGATACACATTTGAAAAGCACTAAGAATATTATGCTTCAAACCTTTGACATAGAGGACATCCTCAATCCTATTCTTTCTATCAATTGTAATAGCACCCTTTCCATAGATTTGTGCTAACTCATCATCAACAAACTCAATAGCTCCACCATTTACCTTCTTGAGACTGATGAACCTTCTCTTATCACCAATCATGTGGTTAGAGCAACCACTATCAATCATCTAAGAATTTTATTCTTCCTTTTCATGAAAGGAAATACATACTGCCATTGATCTTTCATTAACCTTATCAGCCTGCAAGGTACCAGATCTCTTACTTTCTCTAATAATGCACTTTTTGTCTTTCAAGGCCATGAATAGGGTTTCATAATTTAAATCATTATCTGATGAAGAGGAATAAACACTTTCCAAATAGGGTTTCAATACCATTTGTGTAAATGTGCAACCTTGCTCATACATGGCACTTTGCTCCTAAGCCTTAAACATGGGGGCAGCAATCTAATGGCACTCCCTCATTGAGAATAACGTGGAATATGGAAAACTTGGCTTATGTAAACTTGCTACAACACATTTCATTGGTTTCTAACCCAACCTTAGCCAACCTATGCACAAGTGTGTTTAACCACAAACAACCTAGTGCAACTTGAGACCTTGAAACTGTAATATGAAGGAATTCAATAATAGAATGACATATAACATGAGATTCTAGAACTTTTTCAGGAATCCAACAACATTCCAACATGGTTCTACACCCTTCCATCAATGAGTAATGTTTATGCACCCAGGAGCTTGTGCTGAAAGCCAAAACAGCCAAACAATGAGAAGCAACCAAAAAAGCTATTTCACCATTCGATGTGAATGAGATGATCAGAAATGTACAAAGAGCCCTGTATAAATAAGCAGGGAAGGATGCAAGAAACATGTGGAGAAACTTGAGAAGATATCATGGGAAACATGCCTGCAGCAGGTGACCGCCCTCCATCAATGCACAGACCAAAAAAAATTAAATGCAACTACTTTAATAAATGCTAAGTTGGACTTAAGCATATGCAGGTAAGAAACGTGCATTCCAACACCCCCCTTAAGTGCAACTTAGAGAGAGATAAGTATGCAAGAGATGCAACTAATGAATAAAAAAAATGTAATATGAGATGCATTATGGGTCCCGGAAATAAAGCCTTGTTAGGTACCCATGTACAACTACAATGCAAGTCTCTCACAACCAGAGAAAAAGGAGAAAAACCCTATGGGAGAAAACTCCTCTCCAAAAGAGAGATCAAACGAAAAAGGAAAGGAAGGAGGACTTCATCAAGACCCCCCAAGGACAACTTCCTTCACCCCTAACATTGATCGTAACTGAAGATAGCGAGGAGATGCCAAAGGTTTAGTGAAGATGTCAGCAACTTGTTGCTCCGTAGGTAAATACTCCAAAGTAAGAACACCATCCTGAATGAGCTGCCGAATGAAGTGCATGTGGATTTCAATATGCTTAGTGCGTTGATGCTCCACTGGGTTGCAAGAAATATGAATGGCACTTTGGTTATCACACCAAAGAATAGTGGGATGATCAAGAGGAAATCCAAACTCAGCCATCAACTGTCGAAGCCAAAGAACCTCTTGACTAGCCAAGACAGCTCCTCGATACTCAGCCTCAGTTGATGATAATGCAATAGCAGTTTGCTTCTTGCAAGACCAAGCAACCGGACCATAACCAAGACAGAAAACAAAGCCAGAAGTAGACTTTCTATCATCAACATCACCAGCCCAATCTGAGTCAGTGAAGCCCACAATCTCAGTAGCACCTGATGTGTAATGAATTCCAAATTGTGTAGTGCCCTGAATGTACCGTAAGATCCGCTTGGCGGCCTTCCAATGACTCTCATGAGGATCTTGAGAGAAATGGGAGACAAGACCGACTGCAAAGGAAATATCAGGATGACTATGTGTTAAGTACAAAAGGCTACCAACCAACTACCGATACAAAGTAGCATCAACAGCTAGAGTAGTGCAATTGGTTGAAAAAACAACACTTGACTGAAAAGGAGTAGGGGTTGGCTTGCAATCAGCCATTCCAAACCTTTGAAGCAAATCAAGAGCATACTTCTGTTGGAAGATAGAAATACCAGTAGAAGACTGATGGATTTGAAGACCAAGGAAGTAATGCAACAAACCAAGATCTGTCATATCAAAACGCTCCATCAAAGGTTGCTTAGTATCCTCAATCATGGCAGGAGAAGTCCCTGTGAGAATCAAGTCATCCACATAAAGAACAAGAATGAGAAGATCCCCCCCATTCCTTTGAATGTAAACTGTAGGATCGGAGTGACATCTAGTGAATCCAAAAACAAGCAAGAAACTATCCATCTTCTCATACCAAGCTCTAGGAGCTTGTTTGAGACCATACAATGAATGGCGGAGCTTGCAAACAAGTGAAGGGTCTTGCACAAAGCTAGGTGGTTGCTCCATATAGATCTCCTCATGAAGATCACCATGCAAGAAAGCACTCTTCACATCCATCTGATACACTGATCAACCTTGAGATGCAGCAATAGAAAGCACAAGGCGTATGGAATCCATCTTTGCGACAGGAGCAAAGGTCTTAGAATAGTCAATACCCTCAACCTGTGAAAAGCCCTTAGCCACTAGACGAGCCTTATACTTATCAATAGAACCATCAGATGCAAACTTGGTACAATACACCCACTTGCATCGAACCAACTTTCTTCCTTTAGGAAGAGGAACCAAATCCCAAGTATGATTCTTCATCAAAGAAGAATACTCCTCTATCATAGCACTATCCCATTCCGAAACACCCGAAGCATCTGAAAACTTCTGAGGATCAGTAGAAACTGTATGACTCAAAAGACTGAGACCTGAAGTGCGGGAACGAGTGGAACGTGTAGCTATGGGATCACCTACAAGAGAACCAGCATCCTCAAGAAGTGTACGAGCCCATAAAGGTTGACGAGGTGCAGGTGGAGGAGAAGGAGAAGATGGAGTAATATCAACAACAAGATCGATACTAACATCAGGAACAACATCATTACAAGCATCATCATCATCATCTGGAAGCACAACATCCTCTGAAGAAGAACTAGGAAGAAGAGAGGGAGAGGCTTGTGATGGAGAATCCTTCGAAGTGAAAGACTCATCAAATTGAACATCATGACGAAAATGAACCTCTCAAATGACAGGATCAAACAACCGATAACCCTTCACATCCTCACAATAGCCAACAAAAATGAACTGTTGACTTTTCTTCTCCATTGCCTTGTGCCTACCATCTAGAATGAATGCCCATGCATCACTCCAAAATACTCAAAAGTAGGAAACCTTGGGCTTGACATGAGACCAAGCCTCCTCGGGAGTCATATTCTGCACTGCCTTATGGGGCATACGATTCTGAATGTAGTTGGCACAATTGACAGCCTCTGCCCAAAATGCGGGAGCCATGGATCTAGACTGTAGCATACAATTGGCCATCTCCTGTAAAGTTCTATTCTTCCGCTTAGCTACACCATTCTGTTGAGGAGTGTATGGCACTGTGTGCTGATGTAGAATACCCTGAGTATGACAGAATTCTTGAAACGCCTGATTAACATACTCCCCCCATTATCTGTGCGAATCTTCTGAAGGGAATGTCCTGACTGCTTCTCCACAAATGCAAGGAAGGTCATGAAATTTCGAAGAACCTCATCCTTGTACTTCAAAAAATACACCCAAGTGTGCCTAGAAAAATCATCAATGAAGGTGAGCACATACTTGGCCCCTGAAAAAGAAGGAGTGGGGAATGACATGAGATCACTATGCACCAACTCAAGGGGTGCTGAAGCACGTGTGGACATAACCTTAGGAAAAGGATCCCTATGATGCTTGCCAAGCACACAACCTTGACAAACTCCATCTGAACAAGAGATCTGAGGTAGACCAATTACCAAATTTTGTGTGCTTATCTGCTGAAGATATCTATAATTCAGGTGCCCAAACCATTCGTGCCAAAGCTTGCTTGTAAAATCTGCATGAGCAATAAGGGATGATCCTGATGAAGACTCAAATCCATCAAACCTATACAAACGGGCCACACGGTCAACTGTTCCTGTAGCAATGACCTTCTTAGGATCCTGCATCTCTTGAATAGTCACATCAGTAGGGGAGAACTCAACAAGCCTTCCATCACCATGATTACAAATTTGATAGACAGAAAGCAGATTCTGGGAAATATCAGGAACAAGAAGAACATCATCAATGCTACCATCCTGCATATGAACTAAGCCTGTTCCCAAAACTGGAATTTGAGAAGAGTTCCCAACAGCAATATGTGAAGTAAGACTATCAGAAAGAGAATCGAGAAGATCCTCAGTATGAGTCATGTGATGAGAAGCACCAGAATCAAGAATCCAACTAGAACTGGTAGAGGACAAAGCTGTAGCTGAGAGGGCTTGCCCTTTTCCCGAAGAAGACTTGGGCATGGCAAGATTATGCTTCCTCATAGCTTCCTCTAATGCTGCTAGCCTTGCAAAGCAATGTGCATCATTATGCCCAGATTTTCCACAGAACGAACAGTTCTCCTTCTTCTTCTTAGACTTGGAAGTTGACTCGATGGAGTTAGAAGGAGGAGGTGGTGAAGGATTATGCTTCTGATCAGTCTTCACCTTAGGCTTGGAGGGAGACTCGCCACCTGAAGACGAATCTATCTTGGGCTTCTTCTTATTCTTACCCTTGCCCTTGGAAGATTGAGCCATTAAAGCATGACTCTTAGGAAGAGCATCCATCTGAATCAACTTGGCCTGCTCCCTAGTCAATCGATCACAAAACTCCTCAAAAGTAGGCATCTTATGATCATCCCCCATAGCATCCATAGTAGAATAGAAAGTAGAGGCAAACACTTGAAAGGGACCTCTAAGCTTAGACATGATCCAAAAAATACACTCCTTATCTTCTTTGGCATGACCACATCCTTTTAATTGAGACAAAATCAACTTGAATTGTGCAAGGAAATCTTGAATGGAAGGAAAAGATTCGGGAGAGAGAGAAGTGAGATCTGCTTCAAGTTGCAATATCCTAAACTGATTGACCTTACCATACAACTCTGCAAGCTTATCCCACACCTCTTTAGGTGTTTTACACTCAACAATATGAAACAACAAATTATCAGACACATGAAGACCTATGAGTCCTTTAGCCTCATCCATTTTGTTTTTATGAACAAATAGCTCAAATGTTTTTGTGAATTCAGGTTGGTCAGCATCCAACAATTGCCATAGACCCCGAGATTGCAACAATTGTGACATTTTGAGCTTCCATGTGTGATAGTTGTGCGGAGTGAGCAATTCAATCCTAGGGTCTGACATGATATGCAAAGGGACACAAAGGACTAAAAAGCAAGATACACAATAACACCTCCCTCCCTTCCCAAATAATAGATACAAATTGATTTTACAAGTCTCAAACACAACATTTTCCAAGAGATACAATAATAACAACTTGCAACTTCAAGATAGTAAAAAAGGCATAAAATGACAGAATTTCAAAAAAACACCTCGTCCATAGTGAAGGTCGTTGAAGCAGCTTTTCGACAGTTGCTCGTTTACTGAAAACAGACTCTGTTTGCAAAAGTTGCGCAAATTTGAAAAAAGTGTCTATTTTAGGCACTTTTGAAGCTCTCGGTCACGGTCACACCATATGATCACAAAGTGCTTCGGCGCCCTCACAAGCCGTGCCAAACTCCATTGAGTGCGTGCCAAGGAACCAAGGAGAAAACTCCATTGAGTGCATGCCAAGGAACCAGGAACCAAGGAGAACGGGCCACATAGTCGAGGTACTGCCAAGTCACCAAAGATGGAAGTGCCACATCAGCAAAGAGAACGTGCTACACACAGCACAAATGCCGAGACTCGTAGGAATAAAGCAAGGGCAAAACACGCCAGGTAGCTTGATGACAGAGTGATAGGACAATGGGCTATTTAAAGCCTTAAGAGAACATCTATCTGCCCAATGTGGTACTAAGGCATTCCTCTATAGAGAACACATACGGGCCCACATCAAACCCTAACGCCAAAGAGACTTTGGAAACTTTAGCAAAAAACTAAAGTTATTTATCACGGCAGAAAGCGAAAAACGCAAAGTCAAGGAGACAGTGCGCATGCTGCAGGAGATGAGTTCTGGCAAGAGGCAGAAACCCAAATTCGACACTTCTTCAAAAGAAGAACACTCACAGTGGCGTATAGATCTTCCTTTTTGACTTTCACCGCCTCCCAGAAAGCCACCACATGCAAGAACCGCCGCCAGATATCCTTGCCACCACGCGAGTTGAATATGCATAGCTCGGTTCGTAATTTAAAGAGCCTGTCAGTGAAGAACGACCAGACAGGAACAAGAAGGGAATTCACCACTAGCGAACTCCAAAAATGTTCAGGATATGAAAATGGAAGAGAACCCACTCGAGCAACAGGTGAGACGCCTTGGAAGACAAAATGAAAAAATGGCTAAATACTCACTTGAACAAATGTCCACGCAGGAAGGAATATGGATCTCAGACCTGGTGAAAACTCAATGGGCAGAAAGGGCTTCAGTCACAGTAGCTCTGATACCATGTTTATGCACCCAGGAGCCTGTGCTGAAAGCCAAAACAGCCAAACAATGAGAAGCAACCAAAAAAGCTATTTCACCATTCGATGTGAATGAGATGATCAGAAATGTACAAAGAGCCCTGTATAAATAAGCAGGGAAGGATGCAAGAAACATGTGGAGAAACTGGAGAAGATATCACGGGAAACATGCCTGCAGCAGGTGACCGCCCTCCATCAATGCACATACCAAAAAAAATTAAATGCAACTACTTTAATAAATGCTAAGTTGGACTTAAGCATATGCAGGTAAGAAACGTGCATTCCAACAAGTAATGCATAGATTTTTCATAGCAAAAAGAAACTAGGGTTATTTTGGACTATTCACACACAAATGGAAGCAAATTGTCACTAATATCTCCATCAAAATTGAAAACTATGAATTTTAATCTAAAGGGTTTTTAGAAAATATCAAAATAGATATCTTCACCAATTTTTAAAAAATTTGGACAGTTAAAATAGAAGATATAAATTTTTAATTGTTGTTGGAAAGCTTAGGTAGGGTTCAGACCTACACTCACCAAAATTGCAATATCTTGCACAAAACTTGATGACATTCTACCAAAAAAAAAAATTGAAAGTTATGACTGACCTCCAACCTCTCTAAGTAGTTTCAGGATTATACCTATCCGTACTAGTCCGTACCATGTGATGGTATGTGCAGGATCATCATGGAAAAAATAGGCCCTTAAGTGGCAAAAAAAATAGAAAAATCAGAGTTAGGCAACTTGACGTAAAAATTTGAATAAGTTATCTATATTATTTCAAAAATATGTAAGAATAGAATCTGTAGAAAATTGAATGTAGTTTCTAAAATGCTAGGTTTATTTAAAAATAAATATATCTATTTAGTGAAAATTTGAAATTTCAATGCACTAGTACTTAAATTTTAGGGAAAAAATAAGAAATAGGTGTCTGCTAACCACCCTAACCACAACAAAATCATAAAAAATACAATATTTTATATATAAGTAGAGGACTCATGTCCGATGTGATGCATATTTTTTTGTAATTTTTTTCAAGTAAATAATTAATTATGAATTTTTATTAAAACTTTTAAAAATATAAAACTCATATGTCTAACCACCTTAACTTGGTCAAAACTTCATGAAATTCATTTTTTTTTTTTAATCCTATAGGTATGAAGCATAGAATGTGATGCATGTTTTGGATTCAAAAAATGTCATACCATTTGAAAGTTATAGATTTTTTTCAATTAGCCTATCAATCAGCACTTTAGTCGTAATTCAAATAAAAAATGAATAATAATTATTTATTAAATTCAAAGTAAAGCATAATTTATATTGGTGGAAAGCTGAGAATCTCCTTTAAAAACCCTTTTCGTTTCATCAATTTTGGGTAAAAAAAAATTTGTCAGGCACATGGGCCATCATATCACTTACATATCACCACTTTTTGGCCCACCATGATCTTGCACATACCCGTGAATTACAATCAATGTTCACAAAAAAAATGCTATATAAAACGTGACAAAATGAAGTTTTTCTCATTCCAACTCCATCCCAACCCTTGAGGTAGATATTACAAGGCATATTTAACATGTATACATCAATCCCAACTGAAAAAACCAACCTCTAACTCCTTTTTAACACTAATGACCACATTTACACCTTTTTGACAACTTTTGATAGCATTTTGCAATTTTGTGCAACTTTTACAATATGATTCCAAAATACCATAAAACATTATGAAATGACTTCAAATGACTCAAAATGGTATTAAATGACCTTCTTGATCAAAACACATCAAAATGACCTTAAAAACATAAGGTGATGCTCTTGCATCATACTCCCAGGGAAGAGAAAATTTAAGGTCCACCTCAAATATGGTTTGCTTTACTTTCGCTTCTTCCAATTGTGTTGCATACAGAGCTATTTTCTAACCTTCTCGTGATCCTCTCCATGCTTGGATTGATCTTCTCCATGTTTTTTGGTCTTCATGCTTTTGTTTCGTGCTTGCTTTTTGTACCTCAGGTTCTGATGATCTTCTTCTCAATGACAAGACTCCAAAAGTCTATTTCCCTTTCATATGCCTCATTATTGTTGTCCATTTCTTCATCCTCTTCGTTTTATCCTTGGTATACCCCTATACAAAAATTATTAGCAACATGCATTATATAAATCCCACTAGGCCAAGTTACCTCTTCACTAGCTCCTTGGGCTAATTGACTCAGTTCTTCCTTGATCTCTGTTATACCCATCTTCTTATCAACGGTCTGATCATCACCAACCCGCTAGTTTCTTGAGTGTACCTCTTGCCAATGGACCTTTGCATATGTTTCTACTAGAGAACATTCCTCTTACACGATATCTATGCTTGCTTGAAAACACTTTTGATATTTCTTCATGTCCATGACAATGAATGTCTCTTCTTCCTTTGTTTCATCTTCTCTTTTTAAAGTAACCATTTGTTGCCTTCTTCTTTTCTAAATAATCATTTGTATGGGCCACTTCACCTTCTTTCTCATTGGCCAATGCCAAACATTTTCTTGAGATGCTTTCTCAAGACTCTACTGCAATACAAGCTTAATATGTTTTTCAAACTCTTCCATTGTCCTATTAACCTCTACAACTAGGCTTATCTTGTTGCCTTTCATCTTCCCATTTTGAGTTTGCTACTACATCTTCTTGTCTTTGTGATACCTCTCCTAGGTTTCCTTTCCTTTTCCTCACCACCTAGTCTTTTGGCATCCAGGTTCTTCACTTCAACCTATCAAAAACAATACACAAATTTCCAAAACTTCGCTTGCCCAGGTCTTTGGGCTTTGATACCAATAATGATGTAGAGGAAGGAATCTCAATCAAAAACCTAAACACTTTCCAAACAAGGTTTCAATACCATTTGTGTAAATGTCCAACCTTGCTCATACTTGGCAGTTTGCTCCCAATCCTTAAACATGGGGGGAAACAATCTAATGGAACTCCCTCATTGAGAATAACATAGACTATGGACAACTTGGCTTATGTAGACCTACCACAACATATTTGATTGGTTTCTAACCCAACCTTAGCCAATCTATGCACATATGTGTTCAACCACAAACAACCTAGTGCATCTTAAGACCTTGAAACTGCAATATGAAGGAATTCAATAATATAACAGCATATAACATGAGATTCTAGACCTTTTCAGGCCTCCATCAACATTCCAACATGGTTCTACACCCTTCCATCAACGAGTAATGCATAGATTGTTCATAGCAACAAGGAACTAGGGTTATTTTGGACTATACACACAAATGCAAGCAAACAATCACTAATATCTCCATCAAAATTGAAAAATATGAATTTTATTTTAAAGGGTTTTTAGAACATATCAAAACAAATATCTTCACCAATTTTTAGCAAATTTGGACAGTTAAAAAAGAAGATATTAATTTTTAATTGTTGTTGGAAACCCTAGGAAGGGTTTAATATCTTGCACAAAACTTGATGAAATTCTACCAAACAAAAATAATTTGAAATTTAAGACTTCCCCCAACCTCTCCAAGTGGTTTCAGGACCGTACCTGTTAGTACTAGTCTGTACCATGTGAATTACAGTCGATGTTCATAGAAAAATGCAATATAAAATATGGCAAAATGAAGTTTTTCTCATTCCAACTCCATCCCAACCCTTGAGGAAAAAAATAATGGGAAAACATGTAACATTAGTTATTGACTTGTGTAGACCTGTTCCAATACCTTTTATGGGCTTCCCAGCTTTCATGGCCTAGCCAAATGATCAAAGCAATGTTTTATGCAAAACTAGGCATTGCTACCACTAGGTGTATTAAAGCAATGATTTCAAACAAAGAAAGGATAATTGTCACATGAATTCCTAGACTTGTGTAGGTCCCTAAAAACATTCCACCATGATTCCATTCCCCTTCATTAACAAATAGTGCAAGGATCATTCAAAGCAACAAAGACCCTAAGGTTTTTAGAACAATTTGCACACCATTTCAAGCATACTGTCATTAAGAAATCCTTCCAGGTTAAGAATCAGACACCCTCCTTTTTCCAACATGTGGGAATCATTAGGATTAATATTTCCACTAATTTTCATGGGTTTTTATTTGTGGAAACTATGCCCATCAAATTAATTTGTTTGTTGGAAACCCTAGGCAGGGTTTTGACCTGCAATCACCAAAAATGCAATATCTCGCACAAAACTTGATAAAAATCTACCAAAACAAGTGCATTCAAAAGATAAATATCTCCCTTAACTTTTCCAATTGTTTTTAGGACCGTAACATACAAGTACCAATCCGTACAATATGAATTACAGTCAGTTTTCATAGAAAATGCAATATAGAACATGGCAAAATGGAGTTTCTTGCATTCCAACTTTCTCCAACCTTTCTCCAACCCTTAAGGTAGATATTACAAGGGATATTTAACATTTCTCCATAAATCCCAACTGAAAAAACCAACCTCTAACTCCTTGTTAACACTAATGACCACATTTACACCTTTTTGACAACTTTTGACAACATTTTGCAAATTTTTGCAACTTTTACAATGTGACTCCAACATACCATAGAACATCATGAAATGACTTCAAATGACTCAAAATGGTCTTAAATGTCCTTTTTCATCAAAACAAATGAAAATGGTCCCTTAAAAACGTAATTCAAGGTGATGCTCCTGCATCATTATCCTCGTCTTCTAAGGAACAATTGCTTTCCTTGGAATAGAGACCTCTTTTAACCACATCTCCTTTATTACCATATTCAAATTCTTTATAGGGACATATAGATGCAAAATTACCAATCCTTCCACAATTGAAACACTTGAAAGGTAACTTATCTTTTTATTTTCCAGTGCCTTTCTTCAATCTTACAAAGTTTGCTTCAACCTCATCAAAGTTATCATTCTAATGAGTTGCTTCATCTTCTATCTTTTTATTGGCTTTGTTCAAATATTTTTTCCTTCTTTGGAACATCTTTTTGAAACTCTCTCATTTCAAAGGATATGAAAGCACAAAATATTTCATCTATTGAATACTTATCCAAGTCGGATTATTCAATAGGAAACACCTTATGACTATAAGATTTAGGGAGAGATCTTAGAACCTTCAAGTCACAATCTCATCTTCTTTTACTTCTCCACCAAGACTTGTGATTCCAGTAACTACTTCATACACCCAAAGTATATAACTTGCAATGTCTTCATCCTCTATCATCCTTAGGATCTTAAATATGCTCTTGAAGATCTATATATTTGCTTTCTTAAATAATTTAGTATCTCCTTCATATATGATTCTAAGTTTTCCCCAAACATCCTTAATAGAACTGCAATTCATCACCTTCAAAAGTTCTAAATTATCCAATTCACACAAGATAACATTCTTAGCCTTGGCATCATTCTCATACAACTTGATTTCAGTATGATCTATTGTAGGAGTAGTAGGAGCAATATAACCATCCTTGATTGATTTCCAAACACTAAACCCGAGAGAGTTTAGATGGCCTTCCATCCCCAATTTCTAAAAAGTGTAATTTGTCCCATCAAACCTAGGACTTGTGTAAGCTTCATCATGTTTCATCCTAGATCTTTACCTCAAGCAATTAAGCTTCTTTAGAGGGACTTGTATCTGATACCAATTGTTGAACACACTTGGAGACTAAGAGGGGGGTGAATCATTCTTTTCAAAACATGAACCCTTCAGTAAACTCAAACTTCTTTACCAAATTAAGAACTATAAACAGATCAAAGGAAAGGAAAGATATAGCAATTTAGTTTCTTAACATGGTCAGCAACCCTCAACAATGAAAGATACAACAATTCAACCCTTAACCAAATCAGCAACAATGAAAACTTAAACAAGGAACACACATCCAAAAAATAACACTAAATTTATGGGGAAATCCCAATGAGGGAAAAACCACGATGAGAGTTAACCCATAATATATGAAGCTCACTACTTACAAAAGTTACAACAAGTCTCACTGCGAAAATACTTGCAAACTAAGGTGCACAACCTTAGGGAAATATACAAGGGACTTGCAAAACTGAAACTATGCACAGCTTCAAGGAAAGATACTAGGACTTGATGAGACTCACTATCTTAAAGCAAGATACCATAATTTTATAGAAATTACAATATATGTCAACAATACACTCTGTTGACTGAGGTGTTAAAGCACATCTGATCTATCTTCCACACACTTTTGCACTACTTTTGCATGATCTTATTGTGCAAATGTAATGCTATTATTTTTTCCAATATGATTTCAAAGCATAGAGAGGTCAGGTATGAGAGTTTTGATTGCTCTTGCTACATTGTTTTCTTATGGGTGTTGTTGCAATGAACCATTTTCTGCTAAAAGAAAAATATTGTTTAATGCTATTTCTTGGTCAAGAGGAATAGTTTACAAAGGGAAATTTAAAATAAGACTACACTATAGGAGGGATTTATTTATTGGACAAAACAATAATCAAGCTTTCAATATTTTAAACAATTAAAGAGTGTAACATGGTGAGAATAAAATAATTGATTTTACATTTTTTTAATCTTGGGGTGATAATGTTTTTTATTATTGAAAAATAGGTTTTGAAGGGTCCCTGAAACCCTTTACAAAAAAAGAAGGCATCTTGAGAGATAAAACTATACGAAGCAACCCCAAAGATAAAAAGCGGACAAAACTACAATTTGCTAATCAACAACCTAGAAACAAACAAGAAGCAAACAAAAACTAATAGCTACAACAAATCCTTCAAAATCCTCGCAGCATTTAGGTCTTTAATTATCACCTTAGCATGCACCTCCATGACCTCCTTCACTTCTTGAGCCAAAATTTGTGCCCATCTTTTAGTTTTTCTTTTGGTTCTAACACAAGGGCCCTCATCAGTACCTCTAACCTATTTCCCAACCAAAGTTTCATCCTCCACCTCATGAACATATTTTTGAAAAAAAGGGACTTACCAATCCATTTCCTAGCCTTTTCATTCAACATCACCAACCCCTCTGCACTATCCAGGAGAGAATCCCTACTAACATTAACGAAAGTGGAGAGATCCTCTTAAATTTTCATTATTTTCTACTCAAGAGCAGCAATCCAAGAATCATGATCCTTACTCATTTTGGCAACATCCTCCACAATTTTTTTAATGGTGGCATTCATGATTTTCATCTTATCATACACTTTCACCTCCTTATTGTTATTATTCAAAGTGCTAATATTGAATCTGGCCAGCGAATCACACTTACCATGCAAATACTTAACTTCACAAAGGAGCCACATGAAGAGTTTAAAGAAAACATCCACTCCCCCCTTAGCCATACTAGCCATATCATCAAGATCAAGAAAATCCCAATTCATACCAATACCTTGAAAAGAACACTCATGATGATCCTCAAAATGATTACCAGCAAGAGGCTCCATCTTTTCCTTCCCTTTTCCTATGGCCTCAAAAGTAACATGGGGTGTCTCCAAATCAACCACATCAATCTTTGCACACTCTAGTTCCTTGTCCACCTTGAACTGACGGATCTCGTTTTCCCCTTCAACAACATCTTGAAGCTTCTAACCAGACTAAGGCTCACCACCTAAGACACAACATCCATAATATTCCCTCTAGTTAATTTAGGAACTTTCTTTCCCACAAAAGAATTACCCACCATTGCACTCTCATTTTCCCCAACTAAAATCTTCCTCTTCACACTAGACAATAGGGAAGATCCACCTTCTTATTTCCTTGATTCCCCTTCCCAACCTTCATAGAACTTTTACCCTTGGCTTCGATCTTAAGGGCCTTATCCCCTTCCAAATCAATATGTGAGCCATTGGACCGGAATGGGGAAGCCTCCATCTCATCCTTAAGTGGGGCAAGGAGATCCTCAAATGAACCCGACTCACCTTACTCTTCCTTAAACTCCTAAGAATCTTCTACCGTATCATAATCTGAAGAAAAATCCTTAGATTTACGAGATTTATTCACCTTAGTGGTTTAAATTACATATCTCACCTTTATATATTCAGTAATTAACAACATGATCCCCTCATGCAAGAAAGGGTTATTGGAATTCTTGCAAAAATTCCTAGATACTATTTTCCAAGGACAAAAACAGATAAAACAGGAAAGGCACCTACTTACCATGCTAGAAGTGGTTGAGTAGCATAAAATGATAGCCATAGATGGCTGAAAATATCCCTTCCAGAGTGAAGTAACGCATAAGTGCTACCACGACATCCGCTCATATAGGTTTAATGGAAGTCTAGTTATAGCCACCACCTTAGCCTCTTTATCTTTTCTCTTTCTGTATCACATAGGAAGATAGCCCTCGTTGATTTTGACACCTTCCTTTCCATGTAGAATTTTTGACCCTTAGTAGAAAGGCTAGTGACCTCTACTATGAGTTCTCTCGTAACATTAATCTCAATCCTAAAGATCCTTAGGACCCTACTATGCCATCCATTCACAAATTCCTGAGAAATTTGGGAGTTGTAGCCATGGAGCTTGATCATGAATGGTGTGACCCCACATTTGTCAAGAATCTCCCAGAACAAGCCATTATCTTTTGTGTCTTCGCACATCTCCAGCTCTATTCTGCATCTATCTCCCCCCATTATCATCTAAATATCCCCTCTCTCAGACTTGATCCTCAAATGGAAAGGAAACCATCCAAAATGAATAATCAAGAACAAAAGGAGGAAGATAACACCCATAATGTGTGTTAGTTTGACACTCTAGGTACGAAGCTTCATTAAAGCCACATCGCTTAGAGTGATAATGTTGATATTAAAGTTATTGAATATTTTTTTGAAAAAAACACCCATAGAAATTTTTGGATTCAAATGTAGCCAAAGAAGAGAGTTTATAGTAAGTTTATTTTCTAAAAACATGATGGACAATTTTTTAATCAAAAAAATATATTTTTAGAGAATACAATAAATGCAATAACCTTTCACTATTAGAATAATTCATGTATGAAGATGGCTCACATGATTTTGAATAACCATTAGTGGATTTGAAGAGGTTTAAAATTATTTAATATTTAAATTAAATGATGAAAATTTTGAAGAACCTTATGAGTTGATGAAAAAGTAGTGTAGTGTGCATGCATTCATTATAGAATTCAAAAATAAGATTAAATACAAATATATAAAACACTATCAATATGCTTGGTGGCTTCATAAACAATTTCACATATGAAGAGATACAATTCCAGTGGGAACTACATTTTCAATAGTTTTCTTTGTAGAAAATTGTACGCTCTTGCTCTACAAGAGAGTTTAGAGTCACTATTATATTTTAGTATTATATACATAGCCATTTTTATTCATATTGTATATAAATATTTTATTAATACTATACAAGATGATTTTTTCTGAGAGAGTATCATTTCTATTTAATTAATAATTAGTCATATTCATCAAGTTTTGTGTCATATTATTTCAATGTATTTTATGGTAGTTTAAAGGAAAGAGAAATTGAAGTAACACATATCATATGGTCAAGTAATTATATATGTTTTTTAAAAAGGAGAGGATGCAAGTGATATAATGGAGTAAGTTTTAAATGGTGTGTAAGTATGTAGAACCAAACTCTTAATTGTTTTAATAGGTTATCTACTTTTTTAATCTACTAGTATGGAAGACCTATTATTGGAATATGTCTTGAAGATACATGTTGTTGAAGTTGGTGGGAAAAAAAGTCTTGATCTCAACCATGAAATAGCAGTCTTTCTCAAGCTATGCAAAATAATTTTGAGGAACCATAAGTGCTAAGAGGACAACAAATACAAAATTATCAACAAGAAATCCCTAAAAAAATCAATACTATGAATTATTTGTTCTAAATTATTTTCATAAGGAATTGGAAAAATATTTTCTTTGTAAATAAGAGGATGATTAGATCTTCCATTGCCTACCCTTGATGAATATTTTACAATATTCACTTAAGATAAATCTAATAAAGCATATTTTATATATTCCACATCTTCTTCTCAATCTTTGGAAGAAGAATTCTATGAAGGAAGAAAGATGACATTTTCTATCATAAGGAAAAAGATCCTATGATCATGGATTTTTTGGTCATGAAGTAAATGTGCAAAATAGAAACTTTCCATGTCAAGGCCTACACAAAATGGAATAGTTTCAAAATTCCTTCTTATTAAGTTCATGTGGCAAGGAATATTTTAAAATACAAGAAGGGGAAATTGATATGGTGTAAGACAATTTGATTGTAAGCATGCAATAAAGTGTCAAAGAGATTAAAAATGGTCTTGAATGCACAACAAAGAATGGAGTGCATGTTGTAAAAAAATGGCTCGTGATAATTTCATGTCTTGAAAGCTTTGAAATTTTATTAAAGATCGTGAGATGACAACTTGATCCACAATAATTTTGTAGGTCCAACCCACTATTCCAAAAATATATCTCCATCTCTAACATTTATATAGGTGATTTAGGATTTTAGTATGCGTCAATTTGTGTTTAGTCCCATTTTTTTATGTTATTATAATATATGTATTATGTAAAGTGTTCTAATTATATAATGTAATATATAAGACGTTTTATTCAAATTTTGAGATTTTGATGTTTACTTTGTACATCTTTGTAATCCTTGTCCCTAATTAGAGTCATTTTTCTCCTTAAATTTGGATGATTGTCATTTTAAAAAAAAATTGAGTCTTCTAATTTGAAATGAGTCAACTAAATGTTCTTATTGAAAATTGCATAAATGCTTCAATTTGTCTATAGATGAAATCCTATTTAAGTGTTATCAATTCAAAATTTAGGCACCACTAACACCTAATCTTGCAATTGGTATTTCTTGGATCGTTGTATGATTTTATTGCCCTTTGGTGATAACTTATTAGAGAGATTCAATGGGCTTGTAATATTTTATAATACATTTTGATATGATGTATTTATTGCAAATGATCATTTGATATTATGAGATTGAAATAAATCACTAAGCTTTGATCATATTATATTATTTAATTAAAATTTGAGTAATAATCATTTATATATGTATTATATTATATACATGTGTATAATATAATATAGTAGAGCTTCTATATATCAATAGATGGAAAAGCTATTGTGTAGTTGAAATTTCAAGGACTATTTGAATATCTTTGATTGTGCATTCCTCACAATCCTTATAAGTGTCTCAACATCCATAACTTCCAAGAATTATCTAATGGAGGGGTGATCCAATAAACCTCAAATTCTCTCATTAGTAATAAAAAATTACTCAATAGAAATCTTTGAGATCAGTCTATTAATAGCCAACAACATATGGTCGGTCCTCATACTATTTTTATTTTTTGTGCACATGGAATTCTATCAAAAAATAATATTGTTAACTTAGAAGACATAATGGTGGTCCTATAAGATATTGTTTTAGTAAACCATTATAATTATGGGCCAAATGATCATTAGATGGCATAGATAATCATATGGTTCTTCAAAAAATTAAAAAGACAAAAAATAAGTGTGTCATCTAAGAAAGAATTAGGATCTTTCATCTCAATATTGATCATATGTTTATTAGAAATCTATAATACATTTCACATTGTGGTAGGCCAAAGTTACGAGAGATGTCTAATTAGGTTAAGCTCAATGAGATCATTGTCCTTTAGATTTCACTTAATTGATTTCTTGTTTTTAGTGGCATTTCATCTGTACATTGAATGTCAAGAAGCATAGCACAACAAGAAATCTAGAATGATTTATTGTTTTTCATGAATCTAATATCCTTTTTATGAGTATGAAATATTTACTTTTCATGTTGATTGTGAATGACCATATACTAATAGTTTGAAGTGCATGACAATGTTAGATTCACATGCACAACAATGTGGGAGTAAAATGTAATGGTGAAATTTTCACATAAATATCATTTCCCATTTAGTTTTGTGCTTGCATTTGTGGAAAATACTAAATGCAATAACATATAAAAAGTGTACTCTCTTATACTATGTTTGGCTCATGCCTTGATCTGTATCCACTCCTATTTCCTCCCATTTACACATAATCCCATGAATTTTCATTTACCTCTCCTTATTGCACTTGCATTTCCACCCACCATCATGCATGCATCTCTACCTCTTTCTATTAGCACTTCCTTCTCTAGGTTCATTTCCACACCACTCATGACAAATCCTACAATCCATAGCAATGAACCTAAATTTTAAATTTAAAATTTAAATTCGATATTTTCCGCTCCTTTCTACTAATCCTTATGAGTTGAGTTAACCCATATTTGTGTGATGTGTTGCCATGTTTCGACATTTAAAGATATTCAACATGTCATGCCATGAATTTATAGGTAACTTGAAGGTGAAATAATTATGTACTACATTTTGATTTTCAAAGGGAAAAGGAATAAAATATGCATGATATGCATAGAGATCACTTGCACATTTGTGTATGTTGTGTTCAACATCATTCCTTATTGTCAACAATCTAATAAAGGTGTTTATAAGGACCACCTTGACTATATTCAATTACCAAAGGAGTGAAGGCAAACATGTTTACTGAAGTATCATTGTAGAAAATCATTTTCCTATGGCATAGTTCAAATTTACACATCATATTAAATTTGCATGGATTGAGATTGAACTTGACGAACATGGAATTGAACCACATGGAATTCTAGGCCTGCATAGACCCTAACAAATTTACCATTCTTAGGACAAACTGTTTTTGCACTTTAACAAATCAATTATGCACAATATCAACAATATTATTTTATCATTAACTCTAAAAACTAAATACTCTATCATCTCCTATCATTTTTTAGACTGGAGGAATCGAGTAGGCCCCCTATAAACTGTAGTGCATCTTGTAAACTTTTTCCATGTGACCAGTGACGTTGGCGTGACACACCCTCTAGTACTATGGGTATGAGGGAGACTAGACCTCGTGACCTCTTGCCTACAACACGATGCTTTAGCCAATCGAACTAGACCCTCCATACCAATAATACTCTATCCTCTCTTTTAATTGTCACGCTTGTTACTATTTATTTTTAAACCCAACAAAATTTAAGCTAAATTATATTGTACTTAAAAATTAAGTCCTAGGTTACTTATGTAAAGCATTTTCTTTCTTTAGAAGTTGAAGAACTGCCCCTCCAAAACAAAAGGCAAAAAACATTTAACGGCCTTCAAATTTATAAATCCTTATTTTAAAAACAAAATTAACTTTCTAGAAGACCGAGTGCTACCCGCAATCATTGATTCCATTCGTCGCCACGCATTTATCCAGACACGGAAAGTCAAACTGCCGTGTAACGCCTATCCTTTCCAGCATTAAAAAAAGTTAACGAGACTTCCAAGAAACAAATATATATTCCAAACATCCATCTTTGGTACACACAGGAGAAAGATGGAGCAAAACAAATTTATTGGCTTCATCATTATCGGCTGCGGGATTTTACTGCAACTACCCCGCTCGCTTGCAGATCCGACTGACGGCTTCACGCAACAAGACTACAAAATTGTCATTCAATGGCCATACGATAAAAGACAAGATCAACGCTATACCTCCATCAATGGCGTCCACACCATGTGGGTCTTCGACAACGATAAACCTCACACACCAACTAGCAAAACCAAACCCCGCACAGAAATGGGTTTTGCAACGAAGGTAAGAAAATTCTTTCCACTTTCTTATTTTGTAGTATAGTCTTTTTCGTCTTCGTGATATCATATGGCATGTTACCTTTTATAGGAGGGCTATCAGATTCCTGCAATATATCAGATGACTTGTTATTTTTTATAAGGGGCTATCAGATTCTTGCAGTCTAAAAAATTCTTATTTTGTAGTGTTACCTTTTATAAGAGGGCTATCAGATTCTTACAATATATCAGATGACAGTGTTACGTTTTTATAAGAGGCTATCAGATTCTTGCAGTCTAAAAAATTCTTATTTTGTAGTGAAATGAGTGAGAAGTGAAAATGAGTGAGAAAAAGTAATGGAAAATGAAAGATTGTGGTTTGACTTATTGCGCAGGGACACAATGGAAAATACGGGAAATACGTGTCGGGGGTGTGGCAATTCGAAGGGGATATGTACGTGCCGTCAGGGAGCACGGGGGTAGCGGTCATGCAAGTTATGGGCGCAGCCAACGGAGGGTCTGCGGCCCTGCAAATAAGGGTGTATAATGGTGAGTTGCTACAGTATGGTTCTACTGCGCCCAGGAAGTTTGGACCTGCCAATGTTTACGATCACTGGATTCACGTTAACGTTGTTCATGATGCTGATAACAAGCATATTCAAGTCTATTTGGATGGTAAGCTCAGCCTTGATGCGCCAAACCCTGGGACTGGACCCCACTCTTTCAAATGTGGGGTTTATGCACAGAACAACGCAAGTCACCGAATGGAGTCGCGGTGGAAGAATATAACAATCTGGAAGCGTAATTAGCACTCATTCTGCTCCTACTGTTTGCTTCTTTTTGTTTTAATAAATAATGTCCCGAGTGGACAAACAAGTTTCGCTTATTACTTCTTTAGTATCTGTGTCTGTAAGGAAATTCGGGCTATCGTTGTTGTATCTCTTCAGTTGGAGGCGGCAGCTGATATAGGTGAAGAATTATTCAGTTTGTAGTCACTTGTTTGAAAGAAGGGATTCGATATTTATAATAATATGAAATTTAGTTGTGTTTATAAAGGAAAAGTTTGAAACAATTGTGTATGTGGTTAGTTTGATCAATGTTTTGGAGGACAATTTTTAAGGTGTTATTTGGATAAGAGTAAGTGGTATTAAAGTTGGAAGTATATCATGTAAAAAAGTGTATGAGATATCTAAGATCTGTCCAAGAAAACAGGTAAATTCAAGGTGGATTTGTTATGGAAATTAAATTCTATTTAAATAGAATATTGTTTTTTTATGAATCTGTTAGCATTAAATTATGACAATTGAAAGATGGTTAGAAGGGCATTCAGATTAATAATATATGACAAAAACTTTGGACTATTACAGATATGTAAACATAAGCATTTAAATAAGTTTCAAATAGGTATAGAACAAGACTGGATAGATATTTAAAAATATTTTAAATTGGAGGTAAATGAAGAAAATTTGTGAATTAAGATTGTGTATAATAAGAGAAAGTAGGACTGTAATGATTAAGCATGCATGAAGATTAAGAGTGTGTTTTGAGCGTGTGAATGAGGAGAAAAAGGGCCCAAATAGAGGAGAAGACAACACAATGATTAAGAGAATATGTTTCACAAGTTTGGAAAACTAAAGTATATGAAAAATTCCTAAGCTTAATTTAGTAATAGATAATCCATGAGAAGAATGTTGATTAAAGTGAAAGTTGAAATATGCAATACTCTAAGGAGAAGTACGAAATAATAATTAAGTTAAGAGAAATTATGTTAGAAGGAGTAGAAGATAGAAAAAGGGGGAAGTAGAAACAAAGAAGGCAGGCAAGTAGTAAAGACTAAAAAAGCTTAAAAAGACCTAGTAGGTTGGTACTTGTAATTTTTGTATGGATCAAATAGAAGGTATGACAAGGGGTAGTAGCATATAGGCCATGTGGAAATGAAAAGAGTGGAGTTATCATTTAAAATAAATATATCAAACCAAGTGAAAATTGAAGAGTTGCCACCAAATAGGTGAAAGATAAGAGGAAAACTACAAATGAGGCCACAAGAAAATCATGGGGATTGAGGAGTGTTTCAAAGATATTATGAACAAATATCAAGATAAATAAATGTCAATGGAATGGAACCAAACCCAAAAAACACAATGGGCCAAGTAGGGAGGAGATTTCCTAACATTTAGATGTATTTTGATAGACTTCCATGAGTTGAAATTAGATCTCATTCTTTCTCTTGTTGACATCATATGGGTGTTTGTTATTTTCAATTCCTTCCCTTAATGATTTAGATAAAGATGTGAGAATCCAATAAAACCAAGTAACACAACAATCAGGTACACATCAAAATAATTAAAATACACAAGAGTGGAATGTAAGCATATTTTTTTATTTAATATAAAATTTCATAGTAGGTATAATTTTTCCATAGTCCATGAAGACTAGTATGAGTGCTTATGGATTAATCTGTGTATTATTTTTTTGAATCAAAGTTTTGAATTACACTCATTGATTCATCATTCCTCAATGCCCTCATCTCAATGATGAATCACTGAGTGTGATTTGAAACGTCGATGAAAAAATGCATACACAACTTAATCCAAAAACACTCTTACTATAAAAATTCATAATATACAACAGGGCACAAGGCCAAATCAAAGGGTAAGTGCAAAATAATGGTTCCACTTTGAGGGAAAAAATGCGAGGCCAAAAATTGTCACATGGAATAGGTACATGTACTTTAAAACTCATGTACCCACTTTTAAGAAATGGAGGCCCATTATAGTTTAGAATCTTGAACCTAAGTAGATACCCATTAAGACCATAAACCCACTAATAAACAAATACCTACCTAGTAATGGGAGTCTATTATGAAAAATCATAACTTGTTTTTCGCATACACATAATTATTTTACTATTTTAGTAATGTATACCTAATATGTAGATAGCATAGGTCTATTCATAGTGGAAACCTACTCTGCTTAAATTCAAACCCCCCACCCCATGCTTTACCTTAGTTTTAGGCTTGGAAATTTGACCTTAAGCCTTAAAATTGTACGTATAGTGTAATAGTAGTAGTAGTAAAATTAATTTTGGTAATATGGTCGATTACTTATTTTTAGAATTTTTTGGAAAAATGAAAACTCATTATAGATGGGAATGTCTAGTTTTCAAATATGTAGTTTTTAAAATCTTAAACATAGTTATTTATCTATTATTTTTTAAATAGAAAATCCCATAAACTTGAAATGGCATATATTATTGGTTTTAATAAAATTGATTTTAATTAAAAAATCATGTGTGACCAATCTAAAAATCATTTTCTGCAGACTGTTACAATTATTTGAGGTCAAGTTATATGGGTTATGCACAAGGGCTTTAAATTTCATACCTTAATCTTAGATTAACCTTAATTAAAATTATATTGGCTCAAAAATTTCAAGAAAATATCCAAAACAAACTTTAACATCATATACGTCTATCCATAAAAGGATTTTCAAAAATATTTTATTTACTACTTTTATGTGGGTCGTACATGTGCATTTTTTATCCTTTAACATACTTTTTTATTTATAAAAGATCACTTTTGTAAATCCTTCACTTACCTAACTTTTATCATCTAGATATAAGAATAAATTACATAGATGGGTGAACCCACAATAGTGGGTTATAATTTTTGCACAAAGAAAAATTAGAGTTGCCCATCAAAAAGTTTAGATAAACTTCGAATGAAGGTAGCCCCTTTGAATGAAGGGGCTTCATTCAAACATACATGTATTAGAAATCCTTCAAATGAACCACCCCTTTGCACAAACCCCTCACCTTCGTTCAAAGGTACTCAATCAAATGTATTTTAAACCATCTATTATGCAATTAATTGAAACCTTCTCTAAAACATTATAATTTTCTTCGACTGCCGCCATGTAAGGGGTCTTCATTTGAAGACCCCTTTGAATGAAGAGAGATTTGAATGAAGGTGTCCCCCTTTGTTCGAATCCCCCTTCATTCGAAAGGGCTCTTCGAATGAAAACCTTTTTTTCACCTTTCCCACCCAATTTCAAAATTTATGCTTTTTTTTTACTTTCAAAGCCCAGTTTGGAGGTACAAGTTGAGTCAACTTGATAAACCAACTTTGAGAACCAAATTCCTCAAAACCTGCTTTCCAACAAATATAAATTTAATATATTTTATTTTTATTTTTTTTAGTTTTACTAAACAAGTTTTTCATCAAACATCAAGTTCTTTGTTCTACAAGTGGAAAAATAGTAAATTAGTGGGAAAAAAATCAAAAATATCTACATACTAGGTATTGATGTCCTCGTTCCAACAAAAATAAATAAATTTCAATACATACAAAAAAAGTTATGTAGGACTAAGTGCACCTATGTCTAAATTATAATTGGTTTGACTTCAAAACTTAATTAAAAGAAAAATATTCAACAAAATGTTATGAAACAAAATGAAAACACTCAATATTGGTGTTACCAACCTGAATTCAAAAGCATTAGAATTTTATCCTTTGTAGAAAAAAAGTTATGCAGAACAAAGTACACATCACTTTTTAAAAATGTTGTTTACTATTAAAAACTAGTTATCAAAGAAGATGCAAAAAGTTATAATTTAATTTCATTTAAAAAAAAAATACATATAAAATCTATAAAAAAAAATCACAAATCACTAGTTTGCATCATCTTCAATTTCCTAATAGTTTGGCTACTATAGGTTTCAGAAAGTGAAGACTTTGCTCAAAATGTTGATTTTAATGTCAAGTTTGGCCAAAAAGTGTAACCCATTATTGTGGGATGACTCTCTACCTAGTCACACTTGGACATCCTTTGCTGCAAAATTTACTTTTTTTCACTTTGAAATTATGCATCATTATATTATTGGGCACAATTAAATATTCTTAAATATTTGCACATAACATAAAATTTTACAAAATGGGTGCTTAGTCATCTTAGGGTGGGAAAACAAAGGGGAGCATTGGACAAAACCTAGAATTAAAATTTTAGAAAGGAAAGGGTCCATTCCATGAATACAAAAATAACCTTGGGTGGGCAAGAAATCATGTTGAGGTGGACAATAACTATATATCTAAGAAGGTGTATAAATAAAATGTAATAATTTCTTGGATAATCTGAATTTATTGATCCTACAGTTGTAGAATTGATCAAAGGTGCATAAATAGTCATATCTAGGTGGAAACCAACCACACAAAGGTATATGCAAGGATAAACATGTAATTAATTCTCATATAAGATGAATGTATCAAAGTATGTGTGTGTAACGATAAGGTAGAGGTTATATGTATGAAACTATGTGTACATATGGATTGGTAAAGGCTAGGGAATGAGCCCAACTTCAAACAAGATTTTTCTAGTTGTTGACATGTACATGCATTAAGATACTTCCTCAAAATATGAATAAAAATAAATGAGAAATGACATGGGTATGTGTCAAATTCTATTTTTTTATATAAATTAAATTATTTTTTTAATAATTAATTGATGAATTAAGGTGTGTAATCAATATTTAAATGGTGCATTAAAAGTGATGGTATTATGTTCTTCAAAATACCGCACTAGTTTGATACTCCATTGTCTCTATGAAATATTCTTGATTTAAATTAGTTGGATGTGCATAGTATTTATACTTATTTATTATTGTGGGCTAATTAATATTTCTAAAATTAAACGTAATTGATATCTTAATTATTTTATGATCATGTTTTTTTATATCAATTCACTGACTATCATCTGCTAACATGGGGTGAATACATGCTAGTTTTTTCCCCTATTGCATGTTGAGGGAGATTACTATCTAGGAGAGGAAGATAGCTAGTGACAACAAGATGGTCCAACTATAAAATCCAAGAATCCACACACTAGTACAAGTTTACAATTTGACTATATGATGATGCATTGTAGAGATGTAGATGGTTTACCTAAAAGTTGTTGTAAGTAGGTATATTCATTTGGATGCATATGTGATAATTAGTTTAAGTTTATATTTTATTATGCTTGGATTGAGTCATGACTTTGTTGCATAGACTTAGTTCATAACATTTATAGGTAAATAAAATTTAAATTAGATTAAGTTTTAAATGTTTGAAATGGTTTTTTTTTTAATTTAAAATAATAATATTTAATACATAAACTCTAAGTGTTTTATCTTGACCTAGACCATGAGAAAGTGGTAGAGGTCATGATTTTTAATAAAGGGTTGGATTAGTTTGCTTTATTTTAAAAATTTCAGCCATGTTGTAGATAGGGAGGAAAGGAATTTTTAGTGGAAATATTTAGAATTGATGATCCATGGTAGTGGGAGGTGAAAAGTGAGAGATACATTTTTTCTTATAGATATAAAGAGAGAAGGTGTTGGAAATATAGGGTTTCACTTTTTGGGATGCCTTTTCTCATTGCAATCATGACATTTTCTATAGTTGGAAATTGGGGTATTGTGTAAGAGTTTGGAGGTGTGATTGTCCAGCTAAATTTTGCTATGTGGTCAACCTCCATTTCCTATGTATTTAATCTTAACTTCACAAGCATTTAAATAGGTATTTGTATCTACACTTAGATTTGGATTTGCTCATTATTGTAGGTACTCTTTCTAAGTGTATGATTGAATATGAACAGAGGAAATTATATATATTTCATATAATGTGTATATATCAAATATGTGATGTAGGAGCATCCATGGCTTAGTGGCAATCCTGCACCAACAAAAATAAGGATGTTTTCTTTTAATTTCAAATTTTGGCGTGGATTGAATTTCAAATTTTCTCTTGTGAAATTCATATTTTAGTGTGCATTTGGATGTTGCAACATGTTACAAATTTGAAAATGAAATTTGGAGAAAATTTAAAGCAAACAGGATAAAAGGAGATAGTGGAGAAAATGCTTTGAAAGCAAAAAGCTAGAAAAAGCAAATATGGGCGTGGGGTTTTAGGAGACCTCCAATCATACTTGTAACTCCAAATTTGAATTCCAAGACTCCTAAAAATAGAGAATCTAATGGTGGACGCTAAGATTGTGAAAACTACTTTTTTTCTTTAATTCTTGAACGCATGAAAATAATTAAAGTATTGTTTTCCACCCACCAGGTCTGAAGTTGAAAAGCCTATTTTATTCAATTTTATTGATGGAAATTAATTTGAGTAAAGGATTTCAAGAGATGGGCATGGATTTTTGGAGATGCTTTTGGAATGAAAGAAAATTCGACTGAAATGAACTTACATTTGCATTTCATGTAAACTGGAGTTGTTTATTGAAAGAAAATTTTCATTTTTGAGTTTAAAGTTTTTCCAGATTACAGAGGAAGACTCAGGAAGGCATAGCATACCTCTAGGAAGGTGATTTCATGGTGTTGTTGCAGGTTGAAGGCTAGTTGTAGAGGTGTAACATTACCAGAAGTTGCATATTGAAGTATTAGGATTGTTGTGAGAAGTTGTGAATATAGGAACTGGAAGAAATTTATGTTGTTTGGGTTTGATTTGCAGCTACAAATATTTTGTATTTGAGTTTTCCTAGAGTCTTGTAAGGGATTGTTTTAGCCTATTGTCCTCTTGGACTGATTGTGATTCCATTTGCATAGTTCAATTGAGTTTGAAGTTGTTGGTTGCAAGTTGCAAACCAGAGAACAAAATTGTTGCAAGAATTTATTTCTTGTGAAGAAGTGTTTGTCAGTGGTTATGTGAGCTATTTAAATTTAATTTCCATTTGCATATTTTATTTTATTTAGCTCCATACATTAGTGGTATCAGAGCAACAAGATATTGAGTGTGCAACAGACCGTTAAAGAGAGGCAGTTGCACCAGGATTGTGTTGTGGGTGTTGAAAAAAAATGGATGGGAGAGAAGCCCATCATGGTAGAGATAGAGGAAGACAAAGAGGAGATAATTTTTTAAGAGAATATTATTTTAGAGGATTAAGAAGGCAGGTTGAAATTTTACAAAATAAGATAAGGAGAGGATTTGCAAGAATGAGAGACTGAAGAAGTGATGAAGAAGATGAAAGCACAGAGAATCCTAGTTTAGATACTGAGCAAGGAGAGGAAATTGCAGCAGTTGCAAATGACCCACTTCTAAAATATTTAACATAAATGGGAAAGAGACCAAAAATGGAGGTGCCTATATTCAATGGGAGTCTAAATCCAGAAGAATTGATAAATTGGCTTAATTAAATGGAGGAGTATTTTGAATTTGAAGAGATAGAGGATCCTGATAGAGTAAAATTTGCTAAGACAAGGCTAAAAGGACATGCCTCAATATGGTGAAGAGAGGTCCAATTAGAAAGGGGAAGAAGAGGAAAATATAAGACTACCAAATGGGATAAAATGGTGGATAAATTAAAAAGACAATTTATTCTTGTAGATTATGAATTAGATTTGCTCAAGAGGATGCAAGGTTTGAAGCAAGGAAACAAGAATGTAAAAGAATACACTAAATAATTCCATAGAATTCTTATAAGGACTGGACATTCAAAGGAAACGAAGG
The DNA here is from genome assembly GCA_007258455.2 of Sequoia sempervirens. Taxonomy (NCBI): domain Eukaryota; kingdom Viridiplantae; phylum Streptophyta; class Pinopsida; order Cupressales; family Cupressaceae; genus Sequoia; species Sequoia sempervirens. Next base: position 9,420,493 of record VDFB02373365.1, on the reverse strand, counting down.
AAAAGGTTGGAAGATGCTTGTCAAGTAGCATTGAAGTTAGAAGAAAGAGTGAACAATAGATTTGAAAACAGATAGAAGGAAAAAGGAAATGGAGGTAAGGTAGGAGGAAGAACAAGTACAAAAATAAAGAAAATCAACAAAAGAATTCCAAGAATGAAGATGAAAGCAATAGAGCAGCAAAATATGAAGAAGGAAAAGGCTCAAGAGACCAAAATTTTAGAGGTAGCGGTAGAGGTCGTGTTTATAGGGGAGGCCCATTTAAAGGAACTTGTTTCAAATGTGGACGACAATGAGCCTATGATTTCCCACAAGTAGAGGATAAGCCAAGAAGGAGACAAGAATATCAAAGAAGGGTAGCAAATGTTAATAAGGAGGCACCTTCTTCAAAATCTGAAGAGGCAGAAGATGGAGAGGTTTTGCTAACAAGGAGAGCACTCCTAAATGAAGACAATGAACCTGTACAAAGAAAGAAGTTATTCAAAACAAGGTGCAAGTGTGAAGGAAAAGTGTGTAGTATCATAGTAGATAGTGGAAGCACAGACAATCTTGTGTCTGATGAGATGGTGAGAAAGTTGAAGCTTGAGAGGATAAAACACCTGAATCCATACCAGATTGCTTGGGTGCAAGATAATCAGAAGTTGTTGGTAAATGAATAGTGCAATGTGAATTTTAAGGTTGGGAACTACCATGATGAGATTCTATGTGATACCATCCCTATGGATTCTTATCACATTTTTCTTGGAAGACCATGGCAATATGACCGAAAACCATACATGATGGGTGTGCTAACACCTACACAATTGTAAAAGATGGAGTGAAGCATAAGCTGAAACCTTTGAAGGAGGAAAATGTTCAAGTTTGTGGTAATGCTAGAATTTTCTTATTTGATGCAAGGAGATTTCTTGATAGTATGAAGCATGAGAAGGTTTGTTTTGCTATTATTCCTAAAGCTAACAGTGAAGTTGTAGATGAATTTCCTATAGAAGATTCTGATTTGCTATGAGAGTTCAAGATGATTGTTTCAAATAATGTGCTTGAAGGACTCCCACCAATGAGAAAAATTAGTCATCAAATTGATTTGATTCCAGGGCCAAGTTTTCCAAACAAGGCAGCCTATAGAATGTTACCTATAGAGAATGAAGAAGTAAATAGACAAGTTGTTGATTTGTTGAAGAAGGGTTTGATAAGAGAGAGTTTAATCCCATGTGCAGTGCTTGTTGTTTTATCACCAAAGAAAGGGGAGAATGGAGAATGTGCATGGACTCTAGAGCTATAAGCAAGATCACAATCAAATACAGATTTCCATTACCTAAAATGGATGATATCATGGATTGCTTGAGTGTAGCAACATATTTCAGCAAGATTGATTTGAAGAATGGGTATCACCAGATAAGGATACGTGAAGGATATGATTGGAAGACAATATTCAAGATAAAAGAAGGTTTGTATGAGTGTTTGGTCATGCCATTTGGGCTAACTAATGCACCCAGTACTTTTATGAGACTTATGAATGAAGTTTTGAAAGAGTTTCTTGGAAAGTTTGTGATAGTAAATATTTAGATGATATTCTTATTTTCAAAAACACACTAGAGGAGCATTTGATGTATATTAGGTGTGTGTTTGAGAAGCTTAAAGAAGAGAAATTTCTGATTAATCTTAAGAAATGTAGCTTTGTTAAGAAGGAATTGGTGTATTTGGGTTTTGTGGTGTCAAGTGAAGGCATTAAGATTGATCCAGAAAAGGTGAAAGAAATTATAGAATGACCTACACTGAGAACAGTAACTGAGGTGAGATCTTTCCATGGTTTAGCAAGTTTTTATAGGAATTCCATCAAAGGTTTTAGTAGCATATGTGTGCCACTATTTGAAACTACGAGGGGTGATAATAAGGAATTTAAGTGGACTATACGGGCAATGAAGAGCTTTGATTTGTTGAAGAGTAAAGTGACAAAGCAACCTGTTTTAACACTTCTAGATTTCAGCAAGTTGTTCCAAGTGGATTGTGATACAAGTGGTAATGCTATTGGGGATATTTTGAGCCAACAAGGTAAACCTATTGCTTACTTTAGTGAGAAGTTAAATGATGAGCTAGGAAAGAGTATTCAATTTATGATCAAGAGTTTTATGAAATCATTCAAGCACTTAAGAAATGGAGACATTATCTTTTTCCAAAAGAATTTTTTTTGTTTATCGATCATCAAGCACTCCAATACTTGAGTAGTCAAGGGAAGTTGAGTCAAAGGAACATGAGGTGGGTTGAGTTTTTATAAATTTATACATTCTTTTTGAAACATAGGAGTGGGAAGTCTAATAGATTTGTTGATGCTTTGAGTAGAAGACAAGGTTCGTTGATTGAAATGCAGGTTGAAGTTGTAGGTTTTAATGAGCTCAAGGAAATGTATGAAGAAGACTTGGATTTTGGTGAGGCATGGAAGGTTTGTAAGGAGCCCATTGCAACAAATAGAACCAAATGGTTGGATTATTTAAGATCCAAGATGGTATGTTGTTCAAAGCTAACCAATTGTGTATTCCTAGAAGTTCCATGAGGTTAAATTTAATTAAGGAGAAACATAGTGGTGGACTTGCAAGACACTTTGGTTTTGATAAGACTATTGCACTTTTTGGACAAAATTATTATTGGCCTCAATTGCAGCAAGATGTAAGAAAATATGTGCAAGGTTGTAGGGTGTGTCAAGTGGCAAAGGGAGTGAGTCAAAACACTAGTTTATATCAGCCAAGTTAGTATCGGAGAAGCCATGGGAGGACATAAGTATGGATTTTGTTATTGGCTTACCAAGGACACAAAGAGGACATGATTCTATATTTATTGTGGTATATAGGTTCTCTAAAATGGCACATTTTATTCCTTGTCATAAGACTAATGACGTTGTGAATGTTGCAGATTTGTTTTCCAAGGAAGTTGTGAGGCTTCAAGGGATTCCAAAGAGCATAGTTTCAGACAGGGATACCAAGTTTGTTGGCTACTTTTGGAGGACTTTGCAGAAGAATCTCAAAACTAAATTAAAGTTTTTCTCAACACACCACCCTCAAATAGATGTTCAAACAAAGGTGGTGAATAGGAATTTGGGAAATTTGTTGAGATGCTTGGTTGGAGACAAACTAAAAGGGCGAGATTTAGTCTTACCACAAGTTGAGTTTGCCTACAACAACCCAGTTAACAAAAGAATAGGTAAGTCACCATTTCAGATTGTTTATGGCAAAAATCCAAGATTTATTTCAGATCTAAATAAGATTGATAAAGATTTGAAAGAGAGTACAGATGGAGAGGATTTTGCAGAGCATACAAAAGGCCTACATGATGAGGTGAGAAAACATATCAACTTAACATGATTTTTTCTTATAAAACTAATGCTAATTTGAAGAGAAGACATACTGAATTTTAGGTTGGAAATGAAGTGATGATGCATCTAAGAAAGGAGATATTTCTAGTGGGTACATACAATAAGCTCAATATGAAGAAGTTTGGCCCATGCAAGATTGTGAAAAGGCATGATTCTGGTAATGCATATGAGGTAGAATTATCCAATGAGCTTAATATTTCTCCAATTTTTAATATTTCAGATTTGACCATGTTTCATGAAGGTGAAAATGATGAGGTTGAAGCAATTAAGCAGCCACAAGCACTCATACCTACTTCATAAAATGAAAAGATTGAATCAATTCTTGACAGCAGGGTGAAAAGAAGCACAAGAAGAAGGCAATACATGGAGTATTTGGTGAAATGGTTTGGGAGGCATGTGGAGGATTCTTCATGATTATTTGAGGCTGAGATTACTCATCTTGGATATTCTCTTGGAAAGTGATAAGATCATTTTTCTATTACCGTGAGTGTCTAATGTAAGAGCATCCATGGCTTAGTGGCAATCCCGTGTCAACAAAAATAAGGATGGTTTATTTTAATTTCAAATTTTGGTGTGGATTGAATTTTATATTTTTTCTTGTGAAATTCATATTTTAGTGTGCATTTGGATGTTGCAACATGTTACAAATTTGAATTTGAAATTTGGAGCAAATTTAAAGCAAACAAGATAAAAGGAGATAGTGGAGAAAATGCTTTGAAAGCAAAAAGCTAGAAAAAGAAAATATGGGTGTGGGGTTTTGGGATACCTCCAATCAAACTTGTAACTCCAAAATTTTAATTCTAGGACTCCTAAAAATAGAGAACTTGATGGTGGACGCCAAGATTGTGAAAACTACTTTTTTTGCTTTAATTCTTGAAGGCATGAAAACAATTAAAGCACTATTTTCCACTCACAACAGGTCTAAAGTTGAAAAGCCTATTTTATTCAATTTTATTGATGGAAATTAATTTAATTAAAGGATTTCAAGAGGTGAGCATGGATTTTTGGAGATGCTTTTGGAATGAGAGAAAATTCAACTAAAATGAACTTGCATTTGCATTTCATGTAAAGTGGAGTTGTTTATTGAAAGAAAAAATTCATTTTTGGGTTTAGTTTTTCCAGATTACAGAGGAAGAATCAGGAAGGTGTAGCATACCTCCAGTAAGGTGATTTCATGGTGTTGTTGCAGGTTGAAGGCTATTTGCAGAAGTGCAACATCACCAGCAATTGCATATTGAAGTATTGGGATTGTTGTGAGAAGTTGTGAATATAGGAACTGGAAGAAATTTAAGTTGTTTGAGTTTGATTTGCAGCTGCAGATATTTTGTATTTGAGTTTTCTTGGAGTCTTGTAAGGGCTTGTTGTAGCCCATTTTCCTCTTGGACTGATTGTAATTCCATTTGCATATTTTAATTGAGTTTGAAGTTGTCAGTTACAAGTTGCAGACCAAAGAACAAAATTATTGTAAGAATTTATTTCTTGTGAAGAAGTGTTTGCCAATAGTTATGTGAGCTATTTAAATTTAATTTCCATTTGCATATTTTATTTTATTTAGTTCCATACATCAATATGTGTATACATGAAAAAATGTGTATATATAAAAATATGTGTATACATCTGAATTGTGTATATATAAAATATGTGTATGTATAAAAATTATGTGTATATATAAAATGTGTATATATAAAAAATATGTATATGTAAAAAATGTGTATATATATAAAATGTATATATAAAATACTTGTGTATATAAAAAATTTGTCTATAAAAAATATGTATATATAAAAATATGCATATATATAAAATGTGTGTATATATAAAATATGCATATATAAAAATATTTATATATATAAAATATGTATATATAAAATGTGTGTATATATAAAAATGTGTATATATATAATATGTATATATAAAATGTGTGTATATATAAAATGTGTATATATAAAAACATGTATATATATAAAATATGTATATATATAAAATGTGTATACGTAAAAAATATATATATAATATGATATATATATATATAAATTATGTGCATATATAAAACATGTTTATATTTAATGTGTATATAAAAAACATGTATATAAATATGTGTATACATAATTATTTTGTGTATATAAAACATGTGTATAAAAAATGTGTATATATATAAAATATGTGTATATATAAAATATGTATATATAATGTGTATATATGTAAGGCCCCGCCATGTGTGTTATCCCTTTTACTCTATTTTCTTATGTGCATTCCATCAATTGAATTGTTAGATAGATTCAAGGTGATAAATAAAGTAATTGTGATGTCATCTTTGGGATATTATTAGTCGCATTAATAAACCCTAGGGAAATCATTTATCTCTCTCTAAAAATATCGTAGTAAGAGTAGTATTAAGACTAATAATAATATTAACTAAATAATGACCTTATTGATATTAAGATTATTATTAATATAAATAATATTAATATTAGCAACGGTATTAGTACTTAAACACTAACCTTAATTTAAAACATAACAGTGGCATTAAAATTAAAAGGGAGGCCTGTAGTACCCCTTCAGTTGCTACTATGTGTTTTAGTTTGTTTATGGTTGATTGCTAGTCTTTTAGCTGTTAAATTGGATATTATATTTCTTCTAGTTATGACACAGATGTTATGTTAACTGTTGTACTCTATGGATGATATATTTGACATCCTAATCATCTGGTTGTGTTTGAGTGATGATATTGAGATAGACACGTTTGAGATATGGATTATCTTGCTTATGAGTTTTTATGTGGTTATCATGTAGAAATGGTCGTTTATGTTATATAATGCTCGTCATTTTTTGTGAAGAAGACAGTGTAGCACTACTCATTCGTGAGTACCCTACTATGTTGTGATTCTTCTTCATGGTGTGTTTGCTGATATGTGTTTATATGTTTAACAGAGATGTTTTATGTAGATACAGGTACCCGGTATCGGCTCCACCTGCTTCTCAGCTCTGAACGTACCCTAATCCAATGAAATTATGTTGACTCAGAGATAGTGTCAAGTCCTCATTTAATCCATCGTTATGTTATGCCCTGAATAACCACCCCATTTTATTCTAGAATAAAATGGGTCCCCCCTTCTCTTTTTGGTTTCTTTGTCTCGGTCATTCTCTTTGTGTTTGGGGGTCCTTCTGGTTTTCTACCTGCTTATCTTTTGTTCTGTCTGATCTGATTTTGGTTTTATCTCAGCTTAGGTTGGTTTTCTTTTGGCTAAGTATTGAATTACATTATCATAGACAATGGTGTATTTCATTTTGATATATTTTATCTTCTCCTGTGGGCTAATGGAGAGTTTGTTTTGTAGGATTAAATCATGCGCGTGATGATATTTGTCAAGGGAGCTCAGTTGGAGTGCATTCCTCAATCCTGTTGGTCATAATTTTCCTCTAAGAAGAAAGTTGGCAAGACCTTGCAGATGTCTTGTCAACTACCAATGCATTTTGTTCAATATGCGTCTGTGTTGCCTATCGGCAAGACCCCAGGGATGTCACAGCGAGTGAAATTCATATGCAGGCATCAATCGGCAAGACATCAATCAGAGTGCCAGCAACTAGGAGTTTCCCATCGGCATGAAAGTCTCCTTCAGAGAAAGGTCTCGGTGAGATCTTCATGACTCACCGACTGGCGACAAAGAGAACACATATCGGCATGTGGATTTGACTTCGGGGTGAAGTCTCGGCGAATTATTTGTGTCTCGCCGACTAGCGCAAACAAGCATGCACTTCGGTGGGGGCTATTGTCTTCGGTGTGTGGTCTCGTTGAATGCTTGTGGTCTTGCCGACCGCCGATAGGAGCATACATCAGGGAGAGTGGTTCACCTTCCGCATGAAGTCTGGCCAAAGTGCCAAAGTCTCGGCGATAAGGGTGTGGTGTCGGCAGGAAGTCTTGCCGATCAAACAAGCTCTCATCGAACTCAAATGAACTCTCGGCAAAGTGGGGAGACTTTAGTATAGGGTCTCAGCAAAGGAGTGAAGTCTCGGTGATAATTTTTTCCTTTGGCAGGAGGTCTGGCCGATTAGCGTTTGTCTCGCCGAAAAGGTAGGAGGAGCCCGGAGAAATTTAGCGCTCGACAAAAGGAAGCCTCGGTCGGTGTAAAGTCTCACTGAACAAAGGAAGTCTCAACGACACGGAGGAAGCTCGCCGAGAGAAAGGTGGATTTGGCAAGATGTTTCACCTACGAGGTGAACTCTTGCTGGAGTAAGGCACTATCGGTGAAACAGAGTGGCTTTGGCAGGAGGTCTCGCCGATAGGGATGTCTCGGCAAAGGGAAACGAATTCAGCGAAAGGTCTCGCTGATGATCCATAAGGTCTAGGCGACTACGGAGAGTTTCACCGAAACAGAATGGGCTCAGGGAGAAAACAAAAGGGTTGCTATGATGTCTCCCCAACCATGGAATGTCCTACTGACAGAAAGGGGACCCCGCTGAAAGAAATGGAACTTGGCAAAGGATCATGCCTTCGCCAAAAGGTCTTGGCGAAGAAAGATGGTCACACCGAAGCAAAAGGGGTCCGAGCTCGGGGGAATAAAAGGAACTTGAGGATACTCTGAGTGGATGGAACGGGTTTGATAGGATGTCTTTCCGACCCGATGGTGTCTCAGCGATGGGAGATGCTATAAGGGGAACTCGCCATAGCCTCTGGCCAACATTGAGGAGTCTTGCCGATAACAAGGAGGGGCTCAGTAAGAGAAGGGGAGTTTGGGGTAAGGTCTCCCCAAAATGATGAAGTCTCCCCGACATGATAAGGAGCTCGCTAGAGGGTAAGGAGGATTTAGTAAGATGTCTTGCCAAAGGGACTATCCCCTCGGTGAAGTATTTTGAATTCGCCGGGACTTCTTGTCGAACGGTAGGTGTCCCACTGAAACATATGGGCTCAGAAAATGATCCTAAGGTTCACCGAGATGTCCCACCGACTAGTGACTTTCTTGCCGACAGTTTTCATGAGCTCTATATGACTTCTTCAGCTTGTCAAAACGTCTTGCCGGCTGCTTAGTGTCATGCCGATAGTTGATAAAAATGATATAATTGCATTGGAGAGACACCGATGGTGTCTCACCGACATGCGATGCTGTTCAAACCACCTTTGACCGCCTGAGGAGCTCGCGTGGCATATGTTTAACCAATCAGGAGGAGCTCAAGGGGCGAACCAGTAATAGTTTGACTGATTGACTGTTTTGGTAAAACAAAAAAAGGAACCAACTGAGTGCAGTCGGTGTGGATCTGGTCTGTGAACAAGGCAATGGAGTAGCTCGATAAGCGATGGTGTTCAGATCTAAAGGGAATCCTGATGGTGCTTCCAGAAGATGGTCAATGTGCAAAGAGTCTAGAACATGAAAGGAGGTCGAAGTAAAGAAGAAATTGTGACTCACAGGGATAGCTATAGTGACCACCAGCGAAGATTGATCAGTATTAATGGTGATATTCTGGAGCATTCAAGGCAGCTTCAAAGGAGTTGAAAGATGGACACCAAGGCGTAGAGTTAATGCTGCAGCTGCAAAAGATCTAAGGTCATCCCTAGAACAACCTTTCAGCAGTATGGACAACAGGGATTCACATTGAATGCAACATTGAATCTCTTCAAAAGATCTGAGGTCCGACTCTCCTGGAGGTAGATATTTTGTAAACCCTAATGCAGGGGACAGTGCATTCTTTTGGTACACTCTGTATATATATGGCATTCTTACCTCTTTGTAAAGGTGGGAACTGGTGACTGAGAAAATAAGAACTTTTAAAAGAGAGAATTGACAGTTAGAAAATAATTAGTTGGTAGTTAATAGAACTGCATCCTGATTCTTTGTAATAGGAGCTCCTTTTGTCTTCTTAGGATAGGAGTTAGATTCAGAATAGTTTGTAATGTATTTTCCAAGTTTTCTTAATATAAATGGAAACAATTTGGAGTCACAGATTTTCTGTACACTAGTGATTGTGCCAGCTTTGTAAATGTTGCTTATCTATTTCACTAACAATAGAAGCAACCAGATTAAAATCTACTTCAGATTGTGTTTCAGAATGTTTTTTTATCTTAAGTTAATCATTTGATTTGAGAGGCTTTCAAGGATTGAAGTTTGATTTGGTGTTTTGTTTAAATAGTAAATTGCAATCTATTATTGAAGTCAGCACTGTGAATGGATGAAATTGTGTGTTAGTCACAAGTTAATTTCATTCTACAATTTTAGTTATGAATCCCTTGGAAGGTGTCAGGTCTGGTTAATTTAGATGAAGTATCATTCTTTTCTGTTCCAAAGCCCCGATCTATCTTTTTTGTTTCTTTAAAAACCCTGGTTAGAGTAGGTTTAAATTCATGTTTGATCCCAAAACAGTCCAGAAGCTCAACACCAGCAGGCCCCTTGAACATTACTGTTACATTGACCACTGAGGGACATCAGCACAGTTGAGAACCAACTACAAAGACCTTGGGAGCTAAGACATCCATGTGTTGTCTTTCTCTTTTAGGAGAAACAAAATAGAAATATTTTGTTTGCATGTTGTTGTGCCACTTGGACCGTCAAGAGCAACTGGCGCTAGAAGGAGGGCCCTAAAAGGGAAAACTAGATAAAGATGGGTTTTTCTCTCCAAAAAGGTCTCATAGAGTTCTCGGATCAGCTGAAAATCCACCACCCTTGATAGAACTCAAGACCCCAACAAGACACAGGAGCCATAAGACTAGCTCAACTATCATACCACCCTTATTAGCTCTGCTCACTCCAACAAGCTTTTCACCAATACCCTAGTGGATACCTATTAATCCACCACCACACCCATCTCAATTTTCATCACAACTGGTTCGACCCATAAAACAACTGGCTCAACCACCACCACTGCTACCAATGGCGTTCTTTCAAAATAATCCCTCTCCATTGGGGACTATTCCTAGAGGTTTTCACGATATTCCCAAGAACCCTGAGAAATTATGCCCCAAGTACATTCATGGAAAATCAAGGAGTGTCGAAGAGCACATACAAGCTTTCAAGGATGCTTGTACTAGAGCTTAGATAGCTCACCATGTTGTAGTCTATAGGTTGTTCCCATATTCCTTAGGGGATATGGCATATAACTGGTATTTTAATTTGCCACAGGGTTCTATTCTGACCTGGACACACTTGGAAAATGCTTTCATCAACTAGTTCAGGGTTTATGTGGACCCAACTCTTCTATATCACCAATTTGCTACCATCATAAAGGAACCAGGTGAGTCCTTGCCCTTGTTCAATACCAGATTTCAAAGGATGTATAGGAGGTTGCAAGATCCCTACCTAGTTATTGAGAATAGTGCCATTCAAGCATACTTTAGGGTAATAGACCATTTGCTAGGTTTGTTTTTGCAAAGGACTTATCAACCAGCTGATATTGATTCTCTATCCAAATTCTATCATCTAGCTGTCAAGCTGCAGCAACAAATCAATTCTCAACAAGGAAGCCTGGGAGGAGGTTTTCCTTCAATAGGATATCAGATGCATAGCCCAACCCCTCTATTCAATATTGTCCCAGGAATGTCTCCTTCCCATTATGGACCTATGTCTAAATTGCAAACCCAACCACCTGTTCCATTCTTTGCTACTGGAACTCCTGATCCCTTTCAACAATCACAGGTTCCTCAAAGTTCCCATGGTTATCATAACCAAATTGGAACACCAAATCATGGTGGTTAGCCACCTGTTGTTAAGAGTGTGGAAAGTGAAAAGACAGTCCAACTTACGAATGAGGTAGAAACCTTGAAGAAAATGTTGTCTCAAGTTACAAATGACATGGTTCAGCTTCGATTGAACCCCTCCCAAAACCAAGGTAACCACCCTAACCAAAATAGCAACAATCAAGGTACTTATCAGAATAACAACAATTATAACCAAAGGGGTTATCAAGGCCAAAACTCCTCTAACCAAGGGTACCAAAATTAGAATAGAGGATATAACCAAAGGCCAAATAACAACAGACAGTGGAATATAGGGCCCAATAATGGGGAATTTTCTCATAATTATCAAGCAAACGAGGAGAGAACACATACTGCAAACGTGATTGACCTCAACTTCATGACCAATTGGTGCAGGCTACATGATACTGCAACCCATTCTGAGGTGAATTGCCCTCAAATGGAGAAAGTTTTCAAGATGGCACACGAAGATGCCCACACATTCCAAGGGAATTCAAACAAAGGAGGTGACTCAGTAGATACTGCAATGGCATATGACCTCTTTGAAGAAGAGCCCTCATTCCCAATGCAAAGTGAGAATGAACCAGAGGAAGACATGTATGATGCCCAAGCCTTTCAAACAAAGGGAGGATACTTTTTGAGAAATCAAAGTAAAGGGCCATTCACCACATCAGCACCGCCTAATCACATGGTGCCTCCAAATCAAAGTGCTGATAATAATCCTCCTCCACCAAAAGGCCTGTTTGACTGCCATAACAAGGGTAATCCTTCCGATGTTTTCAAAAGCAATGCAAGTTATAATACGTAATTTGATATTGTTTCTGAGATACAGAAACAGAAAACTTCTTTGTCATATTTTGACATCTTCAAGTGGTGCCCTGCTCAAAGGGAGATAGTGCTAAAAGCTCTAGAACAAGCTAACAAATCAAAAGGGAAAAACAAGGTTGCCCCTGCTGTAGACATGAATGCAGCTTTGTATAGAAATAAGGTAGGTACTCCACCATTTCTTTTGAGTTTAAGAATTTGTGGAAAGAACTTACATAATTGTATGTTAGACTCAGGAGCTTCTGGAAATGTTATGCCATTTTCCATATGTAAGAAGTTGGGATTAAACCCCATTCAGACCAACAAGAAGGTCATTCAACTAGACAAGACGGAGGTTAATGTAGTGGGGGAATTAAGAAACATACATGTGCAAGTAGGATCAGACCCTAGGATCCTAACCAACATAGATATTCAAATAGTAGACATTCTTGAGACCTATGGTATGCTACTGAGCAGAGATTTGATGAAAAGTCTAGGGGGATATCTTTCCCTTGAATTTTCACATATGTGGCTACCATGGAGAGGGATTCCAACTCAGATTAGGATTGAAAGTGAGCCCCACCTCAAGCATATCATCACGAAATATGATTGCCCCAATGAGGTAGCCTATTTTGAAACTAGTATAGGGGTGTACAAAAGGGATGAAATTTTAACCTTTACTATTCTTGATCCTAAAGAACTGCTAATACAAAATTCCCCTGATCCCATGATTAATGAAAACCAGCAGGCATTAATTAGGAAGCTGCAACAAGATCAGCTAGTCTTGGGAGAAGATGTAGATCTGCAAAGTCTCCTGCTCCCTAATTGGTGCAGGGTACACTACCAAAATCATTCTAAATTGACTTGCCAACCCTACATTGACATTTTAAATCATGTTTCCCAAGCTGAGGATGCTAGTTCAATTCACTCTGAGAAAGTTGCAAGTTGCTTCTCATTTGAAGCTAAAGAAGCAATGATGCTAACTAGGGATAAGTCACTTTCAGAGGAAGCTCTTTCTCAAATTGAGCCTACCCCGGTACATTCCTGAATCAACATATTGAAGAGGAGCAATCCCAAGGCTTGTTTGACACCCCTACCCTCAAAAATGTACTAAAGCCCAAGGGGTTAACCAAAGGCACAAGTGGTTGTCAGAAGGATAGCCATAGATCATATGATGCAACTGAGCCCGAATCGGAAAGTATACCTAAGGAAATTACAGAACACCTCTTCCTTACATCTGATGTGGGAGATCAAGAAGCCCCACCCCTGGCTAATCCTATCCAAATGCCTACAACAACCCCCAAAGAACCTACCCTAGCCTATGATTAGCTATAGACCCTCACCTTTGATGGATCTAAATCCAAAATAGGCTGTGGTGTTGGGATTGTACTAACCAGCCCGAAAGGGAAAACCTTCTTTGCTTCTTATAGGTTGCAATTTGGATGTACTAACAACATAGCAGAATATGAAGCTCTGGCATGGGGACTGATGTTTGCACATAAGAAGAAAGTCACAGCCTTGGTGGTCAAAGGAGATTCAGAAATTGTTATCAAGAAAGTGTGCAACCAATACACATGTCACAACAGAAGGCTGGCAGCATACAAAATAGGGTATGGAACCTGATTGAGGAAATTGATACCTTTGGGATTAGCTTAATCCCTAGAGAAGAAAATCAAGTAGCTGATTCATTGACTGTTGCTGCAAGCACCCTGGAACCTATGCAAGGCTCCAAGCTTAAGAAATTCTTTGTGGAATTAATTTCCACCCCTGTAGTTCCTGATAATGTCAAGAACTTTCAAGTCTTTGATGATGATCGACATATTCTTGCTTTCTTAGCAAGCTCAGATGTTTTTGAGGGGCAAATTATTGATGAGTCCAACAAAGATCAAGGGGATTGGAGTCCTGAGGAATGTGATACAGAAGGGGTTCTCAATTTAAAGAATAATAACATTCCCAAAGGAATGGTTGCTTTAGAAATAATTTTTGATTCAAACCCAAGGGCTCGAGAGAAGATATCAGCTGAAGATAAAGGAGGTGAATACTTAGCTGATTCTAGTCCTTAAAGGAATGTCTACGTAGGGAAAGCTTGCCCTGAAGCAATCAGAAAAGACATATTGAAGGCACTTAAGAAAGATATTTTTGCAATTGCTTGGGGATATGAAGACCTAAAGACATTTATGCTACTGTAATGACTCATACTATTCCCCTAAAGCCTGAAGCTAAGCCATTTCAACAAAAACAGCACCCTGCCAATGCCTTGATTGAACCATTGATCTATAAAGAAGTTCATAAATTACTCTTGGCAAGGATAATTTTCCCTGTACACCATTCAACATGGGTGGCTAACTTAGTCCTAGTCTGCAAGAAAAATGGGGAGATCAGGCTGTGTGTCGACTTCAAAAATCTAAATAGAGCCTCAAAAAAGATAACTACCCACTTCCTTCTCTAGATGAAGTCTTGCAGACTATCAACAGATCTCAAATGATATTATTCCTAGACGGTTACTCTAGATATAACCAGGTAATGGTCGACTGCGAAGACAGAATGAAGACAACCTTCACTACAAAGTGGGGAACATTTGCATACAGAAGGATGCCATTCGATCTGATAAATGGTGGGGCGACCTTTCAGTGCGCCATGGACATAGCTTTCAAGGATCTAATTGGTAAGTGTATTATTGTTTACATGGACGACCTAACAGTGTTCTCCAAATATCTACTGAACCATGCTACGGATTTGGCCAAGGTTCTTGAGAGATGCATCCGATATGGTGTCTCCCTGAATCCCAACAAGTGTGTGTTCGGAGTTTCTGAGGGAAAGCTCTTGGGACACGTAATTTCTAAAAGAGGGATTTCAATTGACCCAAATCGAATCGAGTCCATCCTGAAGATCACCCGGCCTGGAAGCAAGAAAGAAATGAGGTTTTTCTTTGGAAAAATCAACTTTGTGAGAAAGTTCATCATGGGCTTTGCTGAAATCGTGAAACCACTAAACGAAATGATGAAGAAGGATGCTAAAACAAAGTGGACTTAGGAGGCAAAGGATGTGTTTTCACAAGTCAAGCGATCCATTTTAGAAGCACCTATTCTCACCAGCCCTAACTATTTGTGACCATTTTATATCTATTCCTTTGCTTCTGAACATTCTTGCGCAACAGTATTAACTCAACGGGGAGGAGGAAGAGGAGAGACCGATTGCTTTCATGAGCTCCCCATTCAAAAACGCAGAAATCAAATACCCACCTTTGGAGAAGCAAGCTTTTGCACTGGTTTGAGCTGTCCAGAAGTTCCGGAATTACATCCTCCAAAGCCAAATCATCGCTGTAGTCCCTGATGCGACTGTGAAGTCCTTACTCATGCGGAGCGAGCTGGGAGAAAGGAGAGGCAAATGGATGGCCATCCTACAAGAATTTTATCTAGAGATACACCCTATGAAATTAGTCAGGGGCACGGGTTTGTCCAAGTCCATGGTGAACACTAGCGACAACATCATCTGTCAACAGTACACGACCCAGTCTTTCTCTAACGACCTATGGTATGCTGATACCATTTGCTTTATGCTCAACAATTGATGTCCAGAAGGAATGAATGCCACTCAAAGGAGAGCCCTGAGACTGAAGAGTTCTCATTACATGCTCAAAGGAGGGTTGCTATACAGGAGGAATTTCGAAGGAGTATACCTGAGATGCCTTGATCATCAAGAGGCTAAACATGTGATCTCTGAGTTTCATGGGAAACATGGCACAGGTCATGGGTCTACAGATTCTTTGGCACACCAGATCCTCAGATCTGGTTATTACTGGCCCTGTGTATTCAAAGACGCCCATAAGCATGTGAGGACATGTCACATCTGTCAGATTTCTGCACCAAGGGAACACCATTCAGTCATGCCATTGCAACCTGTCTATGAGGTAAGGCCATTTGCCCAATGGGCACTGGATTTTATTGGGGTAATTAACCCAAACTCTTCTGCAAGACACAAATTCATCTTGACTGCTACTGACTATTGCACAAGATGGACAGAGGCTATACCCTGTAAGAATAGCACAACAGAGGTAGTGATCAAGTTCCTTACCAAATACATCACCACCAGGTTTGGGGTACCTTTCGTGTTGGTATGTGACAATGGCTCTTCCTTCTCTTCTGTTGAATTCATTTCCTAGGCATATGATCATAGAATTGTCTTAAAATATTCTTCAAATTATTACCCACAAGGAAATGGAGTTGCAGAGTCAACCAATAAGAATCTCCTAGGGGTAATTAAGAAACTGTTAGAGCATAACCCTAGAGACTGGCATACCCAGCTGAGATTCGCATTGTGGGCAGATAGGACTAGGATTAGGACTGCTTTAAAAACTTCACCATTCAAGCTAGTATATGGCCAAGAGCCTGTGTTCCCTATCCATCTACAAATACCTATCCTTGAGTTCATGCAGAAATTATACTCTAGTGACAATAGGATAGAAGTCAGATTGGCTTCTTTGTTGAAATTAGAAGAGCAGAGAGATGACGCCTTGCAACAATTCTTTAGGCACCAGGCTGTTGTCAAACGTTGGTTTGACAAAAGAGCCAAAATCAAAGCCTTTAAGATATCATACCTTGTGTTATTATGGGATAAAGCTAGTGAAAAGAAAGGCAGTCACCAAAAGTTTTACAAACTCTGGCTAGGTCCTTATCAGATTGCTGAGATCCTAGGGGAAAATGCTTTCAGACTGAGTAGCTTAACTAGAGAACCTGTTCCATTGCCTGTCAATGAGCAGTTTCTTAAGCATTATTTTGAATCATGAAGCTCATTAATTTATGTTCTGCATGTAAGTAATTCGTTGTTCTTTATGTAAATAATTTGTTTGTCTCCTACTTGTAAATGATTTGCATCTATGTGCATAGTTTCTGTGTGTAAATAACTCTTTCCTTCATGTGAATAATCTACTACTTCTTTATGTGAATCTTTTGCTCTTTGTTTGTAAATAGTTTCATGTTTATTTTTTTTCCCTTCCTTTTCGTCGTTATGTTTCCTTTGTTGTTTGGTTTATGTTTTGTTTTGTTCTTTGGGTTTGATCTGTCCTTTCCATTTGAAACTGTGGGTTGTTATCTAAAGGCATGCTCTGGTCATTAGGAGAGAAGTGGTTTAGATATTTTCAAGTCTATTGATTGGGTGATTTTGTCCTAAGCTCTTTGTTTTATGCCCATTATCAATAAAAGTTGAGGAAGGTCTTGAAAATAAGGTGCAAAGTAAGTAACCTTCATTAGCCCCTCTGAATCTGTCACAAATTATAAAGATCATCTCCTTTGTAGTAGTATATTTGTCCTAGAGTGGTAGTGTTGTAAGATTTGAGTGAAAAATCTGATCTCCCAAGTGTTGTTATGAGGTCCATTGTAGTTTTCAACCCAGATCATATGTTAAACATCTAACATATTGAAAAAGAACTAAATGAAATATCTGAAACTCTATGAGAAAACAAAAAAAAAAAAGAGAAAAGAAAAGAATTATCTAAAGAGAAAAGGGGTTCAATATGAATGGGTGATTCCAGTATCTCTACCAGAGCTATGGATGCCTGACTGGTAGTAGAGCAATGTTGTGGGAAAACTAGAGGTATCTCCATCGGGGCTATGGACGCCTGACTGGCAGCGGAGCAATGCCCAAGATATCATTGCACGACAGCTAAAGGGGATCAACTCAGGAAGTTCAAATCTTGCACATTATTGTTCGAAAGATGAGGAAAACTTTATGAAAGGATGATGCACAATCAAGCACACACATAGATTCAAAGGTAGCCAATGTTGACTTGCATCTTAGATTCTAGCTCAACCTTGGTTGTTATAACTGACCCAACTGGGGTTGCGATGTTCATGAACCAGGAGTTCTGGGTAGTTGAATCCTTCAGTTTCTTGAAAATGGTTAAACCATTTTCCCAGTCGAGTCGCCATTTGTTATGCCCTGCATAACCACCCCATTTTATTCTGGAATAAAATGGGTCCCCCCTTCTCTTTTTGGTTTCTTTGTCTTGGTCATTCTCTTTGTGTTTGGGGGTCCTTATGGTTTACTGCCTGCTTATCTTTTGTTCTGTCTGATCTGATTTTGGTTTTATCTCAGCTTAGGTTGGTTTTCTTCTGGCTAAGTATTGGATGAAATTATCATAGACAATGGTGTATTTCATTTTGATATATTTTATCTTCTCCTGTGGGATAATGTAGAGTTTGTTTTGCAGGATTAAATCATGCGCATGATGAAATTTGTCAAGGGAGCTCAGTTGGAGTGCATTCCTCAATCCTGTTGGCCATAATTTTCCTCTAAGAAGAAAGTCGGAAAGACCTTGCAGATGTCTTGCCGACTACCAATGCATTTTGTTCAATATGCATCTGTGTTGCCTATTGGCAAGACCCCAGGGATGTCACAGCGAGTGAAATTCATATGCAGGCATCAATCGGCAAGACATCAATCAGAGTCCCAGCGACTAGGAGTTTCCCATCGGCATGAAAGTCTCCTTCGAAGAAAGGTCTCGGCGAGATCTTCATGTCTCACCGATCGACGATAGAGAGAACACATATCGACATGCAGATTTGACTTTGGGGTGAAGTCTTAGTGAATTCCTTGTGTCTCGCTGGCTAGCACAAACAAGCATGCACTTCGGTGGGGGCTATTGTCTTCGGTGTGTGGTCTCGTTGAACGCCTGTGGTCTTGCCGACCGCCAATAGGAGCATACATCAGGGAGAGTGGTTCACCTTCGGCATGAAGTTTGGCCGAAGTGCTAAAGTCTCAGCGATAGGGGTGTGGTGTCGGCAGGAAGTCCTGCCGATCAAACAAGCTCTCCCTGAACTCAAATGAACTCTCGGCGAAGCAGGGAGACTTTGGTATAGGGTCTCAGTGAAGGAGTGAAGTCTCGGCAATAATTTTTGCCTTCGGCAGGAGGTCTGGCTGATTAGCATTTGTCTCACCGAAAAGGTAGGAGGAGCTCGGAGAAAGTTAGTGCTCAGCGAAAGGAAGCCTCGGTCGGTGTAAAGTCTCACCGACTGAAGGAAGTCTCAGTGACACAAAGGAAGCTCACCTAGAGAAAGGTGGCTTTGGCAAGATGTTTCACCGACGGGGTGAACTCTTGTCGAAGTAAGGCGCTATCGGTGAAATGGAGTGGCTTCGGTAGGAGGTCTCGCTGATAGGGATGTCTCAGCAAAGGGAAACGAATTCAGTGAAAGGTCTCGCCGATGATCCATAAGGTCTGGGCAACTACGGAGAGTTTCACCGAAACATAATGGGCTCGGGGAGAAAACAAAAGGGTCGCTATGATGTCTCCCCGACCATGGAATGTCCTGCCGACAGAAAGGGGACCCCGCCGAAAGAAATGGAGCTCGGCAAAGGATCATGCCTTCACCAAAAGGTCTTGGCAAAGAAAGATGGTCACACTGAAGCAAAAGGGGTCCGAGCTCGGAGGAATAAAAGGAACTCGGGGAGACTCTGAGCAGATGGAACGGGTTCGGTAGGATTTCTTGCTGACCCGATGGTGTCTCAGCGACGGGAGATGCTATAAGGGGAACTCGCCATAGCCTCTGGCCGACATTGAGGAGTCTTGCCGATAACAAGGAGGGGCTCGGTAAGAGAAGGGGAGTTCGGGGTAAGGTTTCCCCAAAACAATGAAGTCTCCCTGACATTAGAAGGAGGAGCTCGCCAGAGGGTAAGGAGGATTCGATAAGATGTCTTGCCGAAGGGACTGTCCCCTCGGTGAAGTATTTTTAATTGGCCGGGAGTTCTTGCCGAACGGTAGGTGTCCCACCGAAACATATGGGCTCGAAAAATGATCCTGAGGTTTGCTGAGATGTCCCACCTACTAGCGACTATCTTGCCGACGATTTTCACGAGCTCAATATGACTTCTTCAGCTCACCGAAACTTCTTGTTGACTGCTTAGTGTCATGTCGATAGTTGATAAAAATGATATAATCACATCGGGGAGACACTGATGGTGTCTCACCGACATGCGATGATGTTCAAACCACCTTTGACCACCTGAGGAGCTCGCGTGGAATATGTTTAACCAATCAGGAGGAGCTCAAGGGGTGGACCAGTAACAGTTTGACTGATTGACTATTTTGGTAAAATGAAAAAAGGAACCAACTGAGTGCAGCCGGTGTGGATCTGGTCTGTGAACAAGGCGATGGAGTAGCTTGATAAGTGGTGGTGTTCAGATCTAAAGGAAATCCTGATGGTGCTTCCAGAAGATGGTCAATGTGTAGAGAGTCTAGAACATGAAAGGAGGTTGAAGTAAAGAAGAAACTGTGACTCACAGGGACAGCAGTAGTGACCACCGGTGGAGATTGATCAGTATTAATGGTGATATTCTAGAGCATTCAAGGCAGCTTCGAAGTAGTTGAAAGATGGACACCAAGGCCTAGAGTTAATGTTGCAGCTGCAAAAGATCTAAGGTCATCCCTGGAACAACCTTTCAACAGTATGGACAGCAGGGATTCACATTGAATGCAACATTGACTCTCTTCAAAAGATTTGAGGGCCGACTCTCCTGGAGGCAAATATTTTGTAAACCCTAATGTAGGGGACAGTGCATTCTTTTGGTACACTCTGTATATATATGGCATTCTTGCCTCTTTGTAAAGGTGGGAACTAGTAGCTAAGAAAATAAGAACTTTTAAAAGAGAGAACTGACAGTTAGAAAATAATTAGTTGGTAGTTAACAGAACTGCATCATGATTCTTTGTAATAGGAGCTCCTTTTGTCTTCTTAGGATAGGAGTTAGATTCAGAATAGTTTGTAATGTATTTTCCAAGTTTTCTTAATATAAATGGAAAAAATTTGGAGTCACATATTTTTTGCACACTGGTGATTGTGCCAACTTTGTAAATGTTACTTATCTGTTTCACTAACAATAGAAGTAACCAGATTAAAATCTACTTCAGGTTGTGTTTCAGAATGTTGTTTATCTTAAGTTAATCATTTGATTTGAGAGGCTTTCAAGGATTGAAGTTTGATTTGGTGTTTTGTTTAAATAGTAAATTGCAATCTATTATTGAAGTCAGCACTGTGAATGGATGAAACTGTGTGTTAGTCACAAGTTAATTTCATTCTGTTGTTTTAGTTATAAATCCCTTGGAAGGTGTCAGGTTTGGTTAATTTGGATGAAGTATCATTCTTTTCTTTTCCAAAGCCCTGATCTATCTTTTTTGTTTCTTTAAAAACCCTGGTTAGAGTAGGTTTAAATTCATGTTTGATCCCAGAATAGTCCAAAAGCTCAACACTAGCAGGCCCCTTGAACATTACTGTTACATTGACCACTAAGGGACATCAGCACAGTTGAGAACCAACTACAAAGACCTTGGGAGCTAAGACATCCATGTGTTGTCTTTCTCTTTCAGGAGAAACAAAATAGAAATATTTTG
>VDFB02373365.1:9215312-9399165 GCA_007258455.2 Sequoia sempervirens | reverse complement strand
TAAACCAAATGGGATATCAATTCAAAAGCAGGATATCTGATTTTAGGCTTTAACTATCCGATATTTAGACAAAAGAATTTATTGCCTAGGGATTGTACTCGAGGCTTGCTTTGAGGTATTTGGCTTGGACATGCCAATCCTAAGAAGTCAACGCGAAAAAAACGGTATGACAACTCACCTTGTTTTTCTAGGACTTCTCGTCCATGTGGTCGATGACTTTTATTTTTAGCCAAAATTGATGAAATAAAAAGGGTTTGTAGAGGAGACTCTTAGCTTTCCACCAATATAAATTATTCTTTACTTTGAATTTAATAAATAATTATTATTCATTTTCTATTAGAATTATGACTAAAGTCTTGATTGATAGGCTGATTGAAAAGCATCTATAACTTTCAATGGTGGTATCATATTTTTTGAATCCAAAAATATTTCACATTCTATGCTTCGCATACTATAGGATTAAAAAAAAAAATGAATTTCATGAAGTTTTTTGACCAAGTTAAGGTGGTGACATACAAGTTTTTATATTTTTAAAAGTTGTAATAAAAAATTCATAATTAATTATTTACTTGGAAAAAATTACAAAAAAATATGCGTCACATCCAGACATGAGTCCTCTACTTATATCTAAAATATTATAAAAAAATATTATCATTTTATTGTGGTTAGGGTGGTCAGACAGACACCTACTTCTTATTTTTTCCCTTAAATTTAAGTACTACTGCATTGAAATTTTAAATTTTCACCAAATAGACTTTAAAAAAAATAAAATAAATTTAGTAGTTTAGAAACTAGAATCAATTTTCCACAGATTCTATTCTTACATATTTTTGAAATAATATAGATAACTTATTCAAATTTTTATGTCAAGTTGCCTAACTCTGATTTTTCTGAATTTTCATTGCCACTTAAGGGCCTGTTTTTTCCATGATGATCCTGCACATACCCTATTAAAATATGTGTATGTATAAAAATGTGTATATATAAAAAAATTGTATATATAAAATATGTGTATATATAAAATGTGTATATATATAAAATGTGTATATATAATATGTATATATATAAAATGTGTATATGTAAAAATGTATATAGTTGAGTCGGTGAATGAGCTTTGTTAGGGTTTCTTGTGTTTGTGGTTATCCTTGGCCCCTCTTGCATCATACTGCATCTTAGGTGCAATATTTTCTTTACTGTGTGTACATCCACATTTACTATGAGCTTTTTGGTTTTATTATGCCTTCAACTGACTCTAACCTAGAAGTTCTTGCTGGTGTTGGCAGTTCAATGGATCTGCTCAATGGCTCCCCCTTTAAACAAGCGACCATGGAAATTTTTTCTGAAAGTATTTCACGAGGTAAGTCTTTTGACTCCCTGGCTGATGTAGTTTTACCCAAGTGCCAAATTTTGATTCTACATGTCAATGGCTTGAGCAACATACTCTTGTTGGTTATTTTTTTGGGAGGACTCCCCCTGAAAGTGTGCTTAAAGAATGGGTCCACAAGGCTTGGGTCCCTCATGGGGTCTTCCTTGATATGATCCAAAATTTAACCAAGGGTTTTTTTTCTCGCTTTGCAGAGGTCAGTCATCTTCAAGCAATCCTGAATCATGGTCCTTAGTATGTCTAGTCATCTTTGTTGGTTTTCCATTCATGGACTTGAGACTTTGTTGTCTCAAATGACACCAAGTTGTGGGACCTGGTCTGGATTGAGTTTTTGGGTTTTCCTTTTCCTTGTGTGCCTTTTTTGAACCATATTGCGTCCTCTCTGGGGAAGGTCATCTGTATTAAACCAAATAGGTTCTTTCAAGCTTGACCCCAGAAACAGGTTTGTGTTGAAGTGGACCTTTCACTGGATTTGAAGGAGTCCATTAATATTCAAATTGGAGCTCTCCAACACACCTAGAAAGTCACTTATTTCAATTTTCCGAACATGTGTTATAGGTGTCAATGTGTAGACCATAAGATTAAGGACTTCCCTTTGGTAGTTCCTCGTATTCCTTTTCCACTACAGGACTCTGAAATCCCCATCAGGTGGATACTTTTTCTACCAAATATGAGGAGAAATGGATAATGGTTACGAACCGTAAAAATAAGTTAAATGGCTCTAGGATGATTTCCAAAGTCCCTGATCCAGCCAAAGAAGTTTCAAACCCTTCAGTGAAAGGGAAAGAGGCCTAGGTTGGGCCTATCAATACTTCAACACAGCCAAGGCCTAAGGCTACGCTTTAGCCTACTATCGTCATGATAGCACAACCTACTGAATCTCCTCTTGTGTCGAGAGCTCAAAGGTGGTTTCACAGCCCTTCTCCGCCTCCAGAAGAAGGAGAATGTGTGGAGAAACAAAGATTTTCTTCTCCAAACATTCAAATTGGTTCAATTTCACTAGAATTTTTGTAGAATCACTTCTCTACATTGGTTGAGGAGCTAGACTTCGACGATATGGATGAGTTTCACTCATGAATTTCCTTTCATGGAGTGTTCGAGGTCTGACATAACTCTCTAAGAAGTATTCCATTAGGGATACTCTACAAAATTATATTGGTATTGAAGTGCTTTGTCTCTAAGAAGTGAAAATTACTGGTTTTTTGCTCACGTTGGCTTTCTGGTCTATTTGGCCAACCAGTAAAATGTTTTGTACTGATCATGAGGCTGGACATGGTGGAGTAGTCACCATTTTTTCCCCACAATGGCATGCTTGTGTGGTTGATCATGAGCCTAATCCCACACATTGACTCGTCTAGATTCTTCTTAACATTGATAATAATTCTTTTGGGATTATTAATGTCTATTCCTTGAATGATGCTATTGAAAGATCTTTGCTTTGGTGATGGATTGTTGATTCACTACCAGTTGCTACCTGGCTCTTGTGTGGGGATTTCAATATGGTTGAGATGGCATACAACAAAGATGGTACTCTGCCATTCAAATGGGTAGCTAACAAAAGAGAGGCATGGTTTTACATGCACAATAAATTGGGGTTTTTTTATCCCAATATTGGTTGTCGCCATTCTCATTCTTTCTAGCACACTTGGTGTAATTATCAAGCTAGTTTTGACATGATATTTAAGCACCTCAATCATGCCATGATCTTGGCTCAATATTTTTTCTCCTTTGACAACTCTTCACTTTCATTTAAGCTATTAGTGGATGTGACGCTCTCATATCACTTTGCCATCTCTTTTCACATTGAATGGGAGATAAGATAGCCTCACGCTTGCAAGACCCACTTCTTTTTGAACACGTCTTTACTGTGTCATCAGCCCACACTGGCCCACATTCATACGGTTTGGAATTTGGAGTGTAGGCCACCTCACAATATAGGTTGGATTTCTTGGTGGAATAATGTCATCACTCGCACAATAAGGTTTCTTCGCATTTATGGGTGCCAGCTAGCCATATTTCACTGTAGATCTTATGAGGTGACCACGATTGACCTCTGCTCAACCACCAAGCCTCTGGAGGCTAGCCCTTTCTCCCCATCATTAAAAGTTATGGTGGTGGAATTAAGGCACACAAAATAAGTTGTAGATAATTATGATGCCAAAGGTACACAAATTAAGGCTAGATTGTACATGTTAAAAATTGGTGATCGTGCCTCCAAGGAGTTTTTTCTAGCCCTTCATGCCAGGCACTCATCTCCTAGTATTAAAAATATCAAAGAAGGCACCCAGGTGCTTTCTGAGCTACCTGACATTCTCCAAGCCTTTGTTAGGCATTATGAACAAGTTTTCACTGCTCAAGAGTATATATTAGAGCGACAACAAGCTCTTCAAGATTATCTTGCTATTGTGCCAAATAGGCTATCTTCATCCCATAAATCCTTTTGTGAGCAATTTCTCATAGTTGAAGACCTGAAGGAGGCTGCTCACACCATGGTGAATGACAAAGCTTTGGGCGTTGATGGCTTCTCATGTGAATTTTACAGAGCCCTTTGGGAGTGTGTTGGGCATGATTTACATTAAATCTTAAATCTTTTTATTCTAAATCCCTTAGCAATGTATAATTAATAAAGGGAATATTAAATTCATACCTAAAGTTGGTGATCCTGAGGATATCTGCAACTAGCGACCTATCATGCTCCTCAATGTTTCCTACAAAATTATTGCAAAAGCCCTTGCTTTGAAAATCTGCCATCTTTTGCCTCAGATTGTGTGCCCGTAACATACTAGTTTCATTAAATCCAAATTTATTCTAGATAATATCATTGCCATGTGGGAAGGAATGAAATGAGCCAGATGCTCTAACTAGAAAGCCATTTTCCTCAAAAGAGACTTTGCTAAATCTTATGACCGCATTGAATGGCCTTTTATCTTTGCCATGTTGGATACCTTGGGGTTTGGGCCTGATTTCATTCAGGCTGTCCAAATGATTTTCTTAGACACCTCTAATTACATCACCATTAATGGTCATCAGTCCCTTTCCTTTGGCTTGTTCTACTCCATCAGGCAGGGTTTCTCACTTGCCCCCTCTCTCTATGTGCTTGTTGCCGAAGGGTTTGACTATTTGCTTGCTAATGTTGTTTCCCAACAATGAGTTAGAGGCATTTCTTTGCCCAACTCGTAGGCTAAACTTTTTAATGGCCATTTTGTTGATGACTCTTTCCTCACTCTTTTGGAGGATGAACACAACATTAAGGTGGCTTTGGAGTGCCTTGATATTTTCTGCCTTGCTTCTGGCTCTACCATTCAATGGCATAAAACCTTATGCTACATGTAGTCTATTCTACCCACTCCCCAATGGTTTCAATAGTATAGCTAGAAGTGGATTGGTCCAGGGGAAATATTTCAATTTTTAGGCATTCCCTTTGCCTTTCAGGCTTCCCCAGCTAAGTTGTGGAAAGTTGTTCTCTCCAGGATTGAGTAAAAGTTGGCCTACTAGGTTACCAAGCCTCTCTCTCTGGCTGGAAAATTTTAGGTTTGCTCTAAATTTTTTTGCTGCTACGCACATGTCTATTATTCTTCTTGTTGGGCTCCTTCGAAAGTTTCTTACGCTAAGCTTGAAAAGTTGTTGTGTGACTTTCTTTGGGCCTCTTTTGAGACCCATTGAGGCTTTCACCACATAGCTTGGGAATCTTGCTACCTGCCTAGAGATTCTGGAGGGATTGGCCTACTCTCCACTCATAGACAAGGGAATTCCTTGTGTTTGAAATGGATAATCAGAGCTCTTACTGGTGATGAAGCCTAAAAAATTCTCCTTCGGAATTGCATTCAATTCAGTTTTCTTGTTCACACGAACGAAACTTCAAGACGATCCATATCCCCTAGATGAGGCATATTTTCTCCTAGTCATGCTTCCTACAACACACCTTCAACACTTACTAGCAGAGTTGATTGAAATAGGGCTCTGACCATCCTAGATACCATCTCCTTCAAAATGTGGAGGTCTATTAAACATGCCACAAACCTAGAACTCACAGCAGAATTTACCTAGTACTTTCCATTGGCATTCAAAATTTTTTGGACAAGAATCATCTTAATGGCCTTCAATATTAGTGAGTCATGCTTTAGAAGGATGTGTTTTAAACAATAATCAGTGACAGGACCCAGGAAAGCTCCTTGGAAAATAGAACAAGTGAGATATATAGGAGAAACCATCCTTTTAGTTTTATCTAGAAGAGGTAGCAACATACTGAAAAGAGAAAGTCTAAAGAAAAACCAAATAGGATAAAATGATGGCCATGAGCCCTGTCTTGCGCTTGATAGGGCGAGAAACACTCATTTCTCAAGGGAAATGAAATGATATAAATTATTAGCCAAAGGCATGTATTAGAAAAATTAAAGAAACTACATACCGCCAGGGTGGGTTATCAAAAGCAAGATTTCACATCAATTAACTAAGTGGCGGTGGTAAGTAGTAAACCCACTTAAATGTGCCCATCTAAGCTATCATTATGTGGCCCCTAAGGTACACAAGTGTTCATCTCTACTCGATACATAGACATATACCAACGTGGAAAAAGCACTTGCCTCAAACAAATGATACTAAACATGCTAACGTGGACATAAACACACCTGGCATATGATGTGCCAGGAAGAAATTCGTAACACACATGGAAATTGAAACAAATATCTAGGGGATCCCATAGGTCGTAATTAGAAAGGCCCACATTACGAGGAAAGGGGACTAAATAATTGGTTAGGAGAAGAGCAAAATTAACATTATGTTATCATTTTGATAACTGCTTACCAATAAATAAATATGTGTATTTATAAAAATAATGTGTATATATAAAATATTTGTATACATAAAAATATATATATAAAATATGGTTATATAAAATATGTATATATAAAAAATGTGTATATATAAAAAATATGTATATATAAAATTATGTGTATATAAAATATGGGTATATATATAAAATATGTGTATATGTATAAAATATGTTTATATATAAAATAATTGTATATATAAAATGTGTATATATAAAATAAGTATATATTAAAAATATGTGCATATAGATAATAATTATACATATTTTCTATACGTAGGCTTGTAGATATACACATGTTTTCTATACTCATGTGAATTATGCTTCTTTCGTCTGACAGGTTGCAAATAATGTGAGGGGCTCATACTTCAGTATACATCGAGTCTTTTATGTTCAATATATTCTATGCTAAACCTCCATTGTGTGCATTCATTGATGTTGATTGAAAATGGTGCTTGCAAACACCCCCATTGTTCTCTCAACCTCATGTGGGAAAACTGGCTTCAAGGGGAGGATTTTCGTTAGAAGGTTGAAAGGGCTCTTGAAGGTGCATGAACCAAGGGTTCTAGAAGTAGTTAAACTAGTGTTGAGCGGAAATTATTTGGTGTCTGATGAATTCTATCAGGTGAACTCTAATATTGTGTCTTGTTTTGTTGTTGGTTTACTAGATATACATTTATTAAAAGGAATGATTCAAGATATGGATTCAAGGGTTTTCAATACTAACCTGTTGGTGGGATTGGAAGATGTGGTGGTCATGGTGCAACTAGGCATGGGTATTCCACATCTTGGTGTGCTTCATCTAATTTTGGTCATAATCTTGGGCGACTCTCATTTCTATTGGATCTAAGCGGTATGGAGCTTTGGCAACATCGTGGTCGTGCGGTTGTGGGCACAAAATTTCTCAAGCATGTGCTAGGCTATGAGTTCTTGGGGGAATTCAAATGGGTACAAGACTTCACAACATTCCTTCATTGTGAGTTTCTTCCACCTCCCTAATGGTGATATCTACAAGGTCTACCTCTTTTTCATGAACTACTAGGATTTCATGGCTCCCCTTGTACACGATCATGATTATTTTGTTGACTTTGGGGCTACCCTAGTGCTCATTGGGCTCATCTTGTTTGGTGGTTAGCTATGGGTTCTAAATTCTTGTGGCTAACAACATTTGTAGTGCCATCGGTGCATTTTGGTTTTTTTGGCTTTTGGTTTGGTGGTCATTTATGGTGTGCTACTCTGGTGCGTGTTATCCTCAAATCCAGTTGAACTTGATTCACAAGATAACCCCTATGAAACTTGTTCGTTTCATAGTCCTATGCACTCTTAACACACAAAATGAGACATGTTTCAATTTCTTTTATGCGTCATCCTGATTCTTGAATTGTCCCCTCGAGCGTTCACCTCTTATCATTTTTCAAAAATCTTCAAAATGAATATTTTGTTGATTTTCAATTTTCCAGAGTTAGAATTTTTTTTTCCCGTGTAGGGGCACTATTTTTTAGCGCTCCTACATGAGATGTTAGAACATTTTTTATGTGTAATAGTGTTTTTTTTCAGCGCCACTACAATTAAACTTTTTGAAAGCGTAATGACACTATTTTTCAATGCCGCTACATTTTCCCACCCTTGCACATGCGAAATTAATGAACCTTTAGTTCATTAGTGCAATGTCATTAAACACTTTTAAATGGATTTTTAAGTTATTTAGAGTGTCATTTGTGATCGCCTAACTTTATTTCTCCCACCATTGATCGTTGCCAAGCAGATTGAAGAGAGAGATTGGAGATCGTTTCGTAGATTTTTCTTCATTTTTTCGTCAGCCTAGGGTTTTCTCTTTTGTGTTATGCTTCGTTCCAAGTATGCTAACATGTTCCATATTTATTTTTTGTGTTTTCAACCAAGTCTTTATCCTTTGCATTTCCATGATTGATTGTTTCTCTTTTTGTATGATTAAGATTAGCTTTAATTCTTTTTATCTTTTAGTTTTATGGTTATCTAAACCCTAGTTTGTAAATTCTAGTTACGTCTTAGTTTATAGTTTAATTTTTTTCAATTTATTTTGTGTTTGTTTTTTGAGAAACCATTTTTGTTATTATCATACCGTGGCATTATTTTTTCCACCACAACACATGAATTTTCTTGGGTCTCATAACCTGCAATGACGCTATTTTTCTGCGTTGTTGCATTTCAATCTACCAAGTTTGCGTTTATATGTGGAGGTGGGATTTTTCTCCACTGCTACATGAAAAATATTCCCCAAACATGTAAAGGCATGGAAAATTTTCACTTTTACATGATTAATTTACCAAAGTCCACAGGATGTACAAGTGGACATTTTCACCACTTTAGCAAAATTCAAATCTACCATTGTTATATGCAATGGCATTAATTTTTAACGTAGTTCCACATCGATTTGCTAAGTATAAGACATGGTGCAAGAGCGAGTTTTTTTTAATGCTCTTACATGAATCAATACATATGCAACTATGGTGAAAAATCCCATCGTTGCATTTCTTCTTTCCATGGCCAAGTATAAGTAGTGTAGTAGCGTCCAAATTCACTACTCTTGCAGAAAATGAACTTCCCAAAAAGGTGCATAAGCACTAATTTTAAGTGCTACTACACTTCTAAAACAAACTTCATGCAAAGCTATGTCAAGGCGGTGAAAAAGAGTGCCTATACACTGAACTTCACCAAAGCAATTCAAAGCTATGTATAAGCAGACTTTTTCAACACTCTTACACCAAATAGACCTTCCCAATATGTAAGGGAATTGAATTTCAGTGCCCCTACATAAAATGCAAGGATTTGTACCAACTCCTAGAAATTTGCCAAAATGCTTTCCGAATTTTCTATTCGCCTACATTCACTTGATTTTTCTCACTCCATTTCTTATATCCACTTGCTCCAAAACACTTGGCTTTTTCGCATTCCCACATTTACATATGCATTTTCTTCTAATATGGGAAAAATATTTTTTTTCCTTGCAGTTGCTTTAGAAAGCTCGTTTTAGGCATTTATCCAAGGCATTCATCAATATATCAATGTTCTCTGGTGCATTTGATGACAACTGAAGAATCTTCATCATCAAGTAATAAGGACAAAATGAAATACAAATATCAAGGGGTTTATCTGCCAACAATGGTCACATCCAAGATCGATGAGATCAAGGATACAAAAATTGGACACCTTGATATAAATGAATTTATCAAAAGAATAGAGAAGTAGACCCTAGAAAAGGATTTGGAGGCCATTGTTCATAGTAACCTTCATTAGGTAGCCTCGTTCCCAGTAGAAGCTCATTGCCCAAAGTTTGTTTTGTAAGTTTCCTCACACTACATTAGGGAGGGTAGAAGTTTGAGAGGCTCCTCAGGACAAGTGATGATGAGGTTGGATGTTGATTTATTTGACGCGGTTTTCCAAGTCCCAACTATGGAAAAATACATAGATATGACTATTCAACATGCTCAAGAGGCTTATGATAAAAATCGGAATGAATCCAAGCAATTGATTAATGTGAAATGGTTGAAGACCCTAAGGCCTAGCATTGCAAGATGGCCTAAAAACCTTCCTCGTAGTGATTTCAAGGAGGATGTGAATGATATGATTACTCTTTTAAGTGGAGTAAAAGGATTTCCAACTTCATCAACATTCCAAGAATGGATGTATGAATACATCAGGATTATCAGGAAAAAGAAGAGTCACATTGACTGGGGTGCACAAATCAGTGATGAAATCCACACGAAACTCATCAACATGCAATCTACTTTGAGGTTTTATATGAATTCATACCTAGTGTATGTTGCAATAGTAATGAGGCAATATCCAGGTCTAACAATAGAAGGACATAGAAGGTATGTACCAGTGTACAAGTACTATTCCTAAATCACCCTAATAGGCAACATCAAACACTTCAGGAGAGTAAAAAATACTTTCTTTGTACCCTTGCTATGCATGTTTGATATGTTATTAGAGAAGAAAAGAGTTTTTGATGAGGCATGGAAGGTTATGAATAAATACATACATTGTATCTTCTTACAATTTTCCACGTTCACATACCTTAGGGTGGGTTTCTATATGGGATATCCTTACATTTTTCCAAGGTATCCTTTTGGAAAGTGGGTATTGATGGAGCTATGTAGATAGGCTATCTCGGTGCATAATGAGCATCAAGCTATTCATAAGCCAGGGATCAAGTTTCCAATCACCATTGGTAGGTATTCAATACAAATAGTGCCAAAGGCCAAAGTTGTAGCATCAGAGATGCAAATCATGACTCTAAGGACTTACTAATGTAGAATTGATTTTGATTATAGAGGAATGAAAAGAAAAATTAAAAAGATTCATAGACATGTTTATCGGTTTAAAGATATTTGGGCCAATTACAGAGATGAAGAGGATATCAAAAAGATGGATTATTGCAGGCTTACTATGGAATAAATTTTTGATCTTCTCTTGGAAGATCTTCCCAAAGGCATTGAAGATCCTGGTGATATTCTAAATGTAGAATATGATGAGAAGGAGATAACAAGAAAACCCTTGCCTCTTATTCAATGGTATTGAAAAGAAAATACTTCCATCAAGAAAATGCTTACTCTATTTTTGAGTAATACCAATGAATGGTTGCAAAGGAAAGGAATTCAATTGAAGCCTTTCAAGATGGATTCTGAGGGTGAAGTATCTGAAGGAGAAGCAAGTAGATGACAAGAACTCAAAACCAAGAACAAGGCAAGTGTTGCTTCCTCTTCCTCACGCAGGGGACCTAAAATTACATTTACTTGTGGCAAGAGTACAACACCAACGACTAAAGAAGAGTAACCAAAAGGAGAAGAGCAACCTGACTTGATGATGAATTGAATGAGGAAGAAGAACTAAATGAAGAGGATGAAGAGGATGAGCAATCAGAAGGACAAGAAGAAGATGAAAGTGAATAGGAAGAAGAGATGCATGATGAAGAAATGCAAACATCTCCACATGAAAATATCATTCAAGATCCCCCACATACATCATCGCCTATTATTTCCACAACACCTCAGACTCCTCCTATTCCTACCTCTCCTCCACCTCCTCTTCCAACTTCACCTCCACCTTCAATAGTTCTACATGCACTCAAAGTGACAACACCTCCAATAGTACATTCAATTCATTCTACTCCTTCCATGGGATCGGTATTGGAGAGTGTGGAAGTTATTTCTAAATCTTCATCATCTATTCCAAGTTTGTCATCTTCATCATTTGATATATCTTTATAGGGTGAATTTGATCGATTCATGAATGAATCGTTACCTGATAAATCAAATTTGTAGATTCCAGGTGTAGTAATGACTGAGACAACACCTATTGTGACTATAACATTCATGCCCACAAATGCAAGTGCAACCCAAGAGTTGGCAATAGGTTAGGAAAGTGATGTCTCATTCCTTCCTCCATGGCTTGCTTGACAAGCTTCCAAATGAAAAAATCAAGTGGTCTCTCTTGATGAGTTGGATCTTGAGGAGATAGCTCTGCGAAAGCCTAAAGGGAAGAAGAAGCTGAAGGCTCTTTCAAGCTTGCATATGGATAAGTCCAAACACAAATACAAAACCTGCTCAAGGTAAAAGCCACAATGAAACCAATATAGAGGACTCCACCATTACCATAATTGATCTTGGGAAAATCACTCATTCAAGTGCAAAGGAGGATGCCCAAACATCTTTAACAACATTGATGGAATAATTTGATAAGTTGAAGGAGACTAAAGACATGTACAAGGAAAAAATTGAGCACTTTGCCTCAGTATTAAGGAGAATTATTGAACCTTTAGAGAATGTGCAACCTATTGCAATGAGTATTGAGGAACCCATGGTTAAAAAGGTTGAGAAATATTATTCTAAAGGAAAAATCATGTATGAATTTGTTGGTCTAGGATAATTGATCAAGGTTCACAATTCATGACCATTGCAGTGGAAAGGATCACACAAATACCCAAGATAAATCTTGATCTGGAAAAGACAGTGCATACACTCTCCATTGAGAAAAAAGAGGTGGAGAAAAATCTTGAGTCATGGACACAGTTAAAGAAGGTGAAATTGAGCAAGTTAGTGGAAGTTGGGATTATTCCTAACAAGGACAAGTATGTGGAAATCAAAGAATCAATCAAAAACCGCATACACATCATCAAGAACCTAATCAAGGATGTAAAACTAGTTCAGGAGGATGTTGAACAACATTGTGTTATCTTGGTGAATAGAATTGAAGAGTTTCCGAGAAAGCTACTTGATGACGATCACACATTTCTTCTAGCTAGTGAGATTGTTCAAGTATTCAAGGAAGTTATTCAGAAACAAGTAGAAGATGAAGCATTTTTATTGGCTTCAATGGACACTTTTTGTGATGTACATTTAACCTTGGACAATCTCAAACATATTTGGATAGGTGCAAGAAGGATTGTTCTTCTACAAAGAAGTTTGTCATGAAGGTTTATACCATTATTGATTACACTTTAGGACCAGACGAGATAGTTATGCAGGAGATCTTAAAGAAGTATGAA
Source organism: Sequoia sempervirens (assembly GCA_007258455.2). Classification (NCBI taxonomy): domain Eukaryota; kingdom Viridiplantae; phylum Streptophyta; class Pinopsida; order Cupressales; family Cupressaceae; genus Sequoia; species Sequoia sempervirens. Next base: position 9,386,424 of record VDFB02373365.1, on the reverse strand, counting down.
GATTTCCAAGCCTAAAGCAAGGAACCATAAATAGTTTTTCATTTCTAGAGATAGTTTTCATGATTTTTCTCATGCTTTATGTAAATAGGCATGACATTTTTACATGCCCTTTTTGTACTCATGCAATTACATGTAAAAATGGAGATGTCCTATAATTATGGACATCAAATTGAATAAGTCAAAAGTTAGATAGGGTTTTTTCCTACAATAAATCTTAGCTCTCACCTATAAATAAGAGAGATCTCTATGGTATTATTTACCTTTAATCTATTGCAACAAAGTGCTGCCCAATTGTAAAGCAAATTTTGAGACTTTGAGTTCATATTTTGATACTATATTCAATCAATAAAGAAGCCAAACTTGTATGTGCCAAATTTTGTGTTTGGATAAATTTTGAATGAATTCAAGTGTTCTTATGTCTTTCACATTAATTTATCTTATTATATGATTGCATTAGCAGAACTTTATTAATTGTGGTTGAAGGGTGTTCAAGCTGGATTTAATAGACTTTGTGCTATATTTTTTTCTTGAGATTGAGTATGTGTTGTGAATATCTTTTTGGTGAATGATCTTCAAGACTTTGTGCTTTCGTTGGTTTTCTAGTTATGAATCTTTATTATGCTGGTATTCTTAGATTATGCTTTGAAAAATTAAGAATATTGGAAATTACTGCTTTAGTTTTTACTTGGAGTTGAAAAGTATCACAAAGTATCAATGTGAAACATTGTAAACATATTCTTTGAAAGAAGAGAGAATAATGAATGTAACATACCCCATGGTTAGAATAGTGTAAATATTGTTAAATCTAGAATAGTTTACTTTCATTCCTGTAAGCAATACGAAGGGAGCCTCCCCTTTTCGAGAGGAGAGATTTTATCTCATAATAATTGTGGCTGAAATTCAAGTTTTGTATTATGTAAAGAGATTACAAAATTTTCACCCAACAATGCGGCAGTATGGGCCACTTGGTTTTGACTTCAATTAGGGTTTGGGGATGCAGTATTAGGACTTCAAGTGTTCTATTATGTTTGATGTTAAGTCTCAAGTGAAATTTTGTAAAGCTTAGAAGCTCTCTGATAGTTGGGTTGGGTTACAAGGTTAACTTGAAATGCATGTAATCTTTTTTTCAATATCAATAAAATCTTTCTTGCGTACCAAAAAAAAAGTGTATATATAAAAAATATGTATATAAAAATATGTATATAAAAATATGTGTATATATTAAATGTGTATACATTTAATATATATATACATATACATATATATATATATATATACATATACATACACACACACACACATATATATATGTATGTATGTATGTATGTATGTATGTATGTATGTACATGTATATATATATATATGTATGTATGTATGTATGTATATATATATATATATGTATGTATGTATGTATGTATATATATACATACATACATACATACATACATACATATATACACACACACACACACCATATATATGTATGTATGTATGCATGTATGTACATGCATGTATGTATATACATATATATATATGTATATATATATATATATGTATATATATACATATATATATACATACATATATATATACATAATATACATACATACATACATATATATAATACATGTGTATATATAAAATATTTTTATAAATATAAAATATGTATATATATAAAATATATAATATAATATGAATCTATATAAAATGTGTATATAAAAAAATTATAAACCTAGTACAATTAATTTACAATGGTAACTATCCAAATGACATAGACACAACAACATTACTTATACTCTTCATCACTAAATGATTGAATATTAACATCGTTGTTATACTCATTAGGACCACTCCTTATGCTGCTATTGATGCTTATTTTAATACTTGTTTTGTGCTACTCAAATATAGTTATCAATACTAAAATTACCTCATAGATGAATGTCATTTACTCATTAATAGTATTGGCCTTGTAATCCCCCACCAGGGAATCCAATAAAACAAAGTATAAAGTAACAAATTAACTGAATATTATTTTTTAAAAAGTCATTCGATTACACAAATGTTTTAAGGATTCTAAGACGACATTACTTAAACCTTATAAATAAGAACATTGCATCAAAATAACAAAGGCATAAAACATAAGGACATAACATATTCACGAATGATCCAATTTCATAAACTATAATAAAGTCAAGTTACAAAACCAAATTACATCATGCGAGATTATATTAAATCTCATATCAACATAGTATCATTACAAAAGTTCTCTCATAGGTACCAAGATAATATACAATAAAGATGAAGACTGTATCACATTGTCAGCCTCTTTCATGAGTACGCTCAACGTCCAACATCACGAACATTGAAGGATTAGGAACCTGCTCCATGAACAATGTTATTCAAGTATAGCAACATATGTAAGAGCACCCAATGAAGGAAATAGCATGGTTTCCTCCCAACTGCATGGAACCCGAAGGTCCACTCCCTCCATGCTGGGAGATAATGACAGGTCCACAAAATAATCAAACAAACAAAAAAGAATAGACATTGCAATTACATGGCTGACAACACATAATGTCATGACAATATCAAAATTACATGAACACTAATAAACTCCTAGAGGCAACAACAGTAACAAAGGTGACTCTACATAAGAGACCACAAACATGCTTCAAGATAGAGTGTCATCACATAGCTGTTCTAGGTTACCCTGGTGAATCTTCCTAGACTACCGACCCTCATCCAGAGTTACCTTGGTAGTCTCTACCGATTTCTGGCCCCTAGACATACTCATGTGGAGTCGAGTTACCTTTCAGGAAGACAAGGTAGACGACTAAGCCATTCCAGGCCTTCTCAACCTACCCTTAATCTATACAAGCATTAAGGCACTAGGTGAGACATTCCGTTAATCTTTATTATTTAATGAACCCCAAGTTTATTTATTAAAGTTTTCACTGAATTACAAAAACTCAAAATAGGTTACCTTGGTAACCACTTAGGGTTTTGACCCCTAGCGTAAGCCACTCTTCCTATAAACATGACGCAACATAAAAATACCAAGGACTGCCAACATGCGTATAAAACAACACCATAATAAAACATATCTCATTCATGCAACAATTCAAACACCTTTAAGGTAACAAATAACTCTTGCATTGCAAAGTCCGAAAATAGATCAAGGTATTAAAACATCAATAAATAAACATTAAAAAATCATATCTCAAATCAACCCTCTAGCCTCTGGAAGTAAAAGGACTCATATTCACCAATATACATTCCCAAATGATATCATAAACATATCCCAACAAATTTATCCATTTAATCTTCATGAGCATATTACATCCAAGATCATTCTTCAACAAGTACAATCTAATTCCTTTATCATTACTAATCAAATAATTATAACTCTTGCGTATCTAAAACTATCTTTATAATTATTTCCGATTATAGCTTAAATACTCACTCTACGCATAACTTAAATATTTCTTTTCACAATACTAAAACAATTTCTTTTAAATTTAACTTGTTATAACAAGACACAATTAGAATAATTTCAAATTCCTAATAATAAATTTATATAAAACTTTAACTTTTAAATGATATAAAGCAAGTCAACTTAATTGAACATCTTTTAAATACTTTCAAATCTCAATCAATATAAATAGTAATTTTGGTAAACTTAAACACAATATACATCAATAATAAGGAATATATAATTTCTTTATCATTTAAATCAATTGATAAATAACAACATTTTATTGTCAAATAATACAATAGATGAACCATCTGTTAATCACAAGTCTAGTATTAAGTGACCAATAACAAATACTATTCAGGAGAAATAAACAATGTTTAAGGCATGCAGAGATTACAGGATAAATACAAAAGGTATCAAACAACTATGAAATTCTATACCCGAAATTGCGCTAAGACAAGACTAACAAAAAGTAAAGTATGATCTTTACAAGGCAACTCAAGTTCAAATTGTTGCATGGCAGAAGGATTTAAAAAAAAACAATATCAACAGGCAGTGGCAGGAGAATATACTCAAACAATACGTGATTTGCAAGAATAAGTCTATGCGTACATCGCTTAGACAAAGACCACATAATTGAAATTACGCTGAAGGCAGAAGAAATACATAGATTTAAAGAACCATACGCAATTCCATACACTATTATAGTTTCTTGATTTTTTGACTCAGAGATTGAGTCACACATGTCTTGGTGTGAACAACACTCCAAACTACAGAAAACTCATATGCCAACATGGCGTTGAGAGAAAAGAGTTTATGCTCCAAAAGAGATATAACCGACAAACTTATTTATTCCCCTCCCAGTTTGAAATGTAAGCAGCAAGGTAAACATAGAAATCAAGTTCTTTTTACCATATTAATTTTAACGAACACTACAAATCCAGCATGCATATAGACAAAATCAATTTTTTTTTAAATGGAAATATCAAATCTGTAAGCCAGAGGGGAATTAGCCTTGGCAAAGAGCATCAATTTTCCAGCATGGATATAACTGAGCAAGAATAGAATACTATGGTGACTAATCTTGTTTTCTCTTGACCTTTTAAAACTCCTCACGCAGACCATGGAATCAAGGAGATTATTTAAACCTCTACAACATTCTAATTTCAAGTACTACAGATGTGACAAGTTGCCAAAGGAATTAGAAAGGTTTTTAAACCTTTATAGCTTTCTATGTTCAAGCGCTGCAATCGTCAAAGGTTGCGAATAGAATCATGGAGGTTATTTAAATCTATATACCCTACCATGTTCAAGTACTGTCGCTGTGACAGGTAGTGTATGAAATGAGGGAGCTTATTTAAACGTCCAGTTCCTTCTATGTTCTGTTGGTGTAATTAATATTTAATTACAAATTAGCATAAGTTTACTTAGGCATATTTAATTCTTAAGTTATAGGTTTCATCCTTATTTTATTGAGCTATCTTTTTGCTCAAGATAAGATTAGGGTTGTCTTTTCTTGGTTTATGCATCTTTGCTTTTATAAAGCAAATTATCTCTTATAATATTTTGTACTTTGAATATATCAATTTGCACATCTTTTGCAAATCTCTGCTTTTTTGTTTTTCTCTTCTGTGGAAGGTGATTTTTCTGGTTTGCAATCAGATCTTGGTTTCTAACATGGTATCAGAGCCTCAATTTGCAGCCCCTTCTCAACTTTTTTGGAGGAACACATTGCAAAGCTCATTCGAGGTCCCTCGAGGGTTTCATTCCTTGAGAATATTTATGCAACATCTTGGATCAGATCGAGGTTTTTCATTGGATTCAGAGCGCTGGAAAAATTTAGAAATGACTTTTATTTCATTCATTTTCATCACCATTTGCCAGATCTGCGAGGGTTGTAAGCTCGGTGATTTTTCTGATAGATCCAGGGGTCCCCTGATTTTCGGAGCACTTTGGGCCCAAACGGACCTCGCTATTAAATTCACAGCACCCAAAAGCCCCTCTTTTCATATAAAATTTGTCTGATTTGGGCAAAGTCGTCTGGAGAGGCAAATTTTTTTTGCCAGGGAGGCTGTACAGCATCCCTAGCGCGCATCCCGAGGCACATTTTTGGAGAAAAATTCAAAAAAACTCGAAAAAAATCAAAGTTTCTTAAAAAGTTCGGCGCCACCCATTATAAAGGGATCCGCCACCGGGCGGCCACCAGGAGGCCACCGGTGCACCATCGCCGCCGGTGGCTCCCCCAAACAGCTCCACTGCCGGCCTTTTATGCCAGCCCCCTGCCACCTGGTTCTATGGGCAACCAATCGCCCTGATCGAGCCCCCGCCAGGCCTTCAGCCCCCTACACCGGTCATATCGGCGTCCAGGGGCTCTACCACCAGCTCCTGCGCTTCAGCCCCTTAGTCCGACCAGGCGACCAGGGCTTTATTTTTTAGCCCCTGAGGGCTTCACATGGCCAAATCAGACCCTTTTGGAGCAGTTTCGCAGAAACGGGCATAACTTTCACATACAACTTCTTTTTTTTGCAAACAAGATATCACCAGAAAGCTATTTCCAAGCTCTACGCAATGGTATAGGTCTTATTTTTTGGTTTTTCTTTTTTAATGTCTTTTTCGGCCTCAGAAGTCAGATGTTTCCGTTTTCACTCTGGGAAGCATATCTTTTGACTCACTTATCCGTTTTTCACAATTTTGCAGTGTTGGAAAGCTGGTTTCGGCCTCTATGAAGATCTGAGGTCATTTATAGAAAATGTGTAACTTATTTTATGCATTAATTCATTTTTGTTTCGTGCTCTAGGTTTGCATTTTCACTTATGTTTATGTAGTTTTGCATTCTCTCCTTCTGCAATCATTGGGTATTGTAATAATGAACTGATATAAAGTTCTATTAAGGGGGGTTCTTGCATCCATCTTTCATATTGGTGACAAATCACACGAGTTTTTCTGGGTTCCTATTGTCTCCTTTTAGCTTCTTTCTTGCTTAGCTGGACACATCTTTGGTTTGCTTTTGTTCACACTTCACATTGGGATTTTATGGTTCTTGATCTGCATTGGTTCAGATCTTTCTCATTTGAGGGCCATGTTTTTATGGTTAATGTTCCAAAATCTTGATGGTACTCATCCTATGGGCAGTTTTAGTTTCAGTTTGGCATTGGCTTCGAGAGACACAACTTCCAGATTTGTCATCATTATGGGTCCTTTCATCTTTTCATGTACTATTGCTTACAAATTCCAGGGTTGATCCAATATGTGAGTTTCCAGTGTTCCTTGGCATCGGGTCTGCTATTGCATTTGTGATTCTGATATGGTATTTTGCAAACAGAAGTATCTTTCCTTGCTTGCCAGATTTGGGGTTCCAGTGTTGCTTCTTCAGAGTTCTTCCAGTGCTTCTTCGCAGCAGTTCATCTCTCTGAGGGGGGGTTTTTACCATTAGGTTTTCTCTCTCTTTGCATTTGTACATGAGTACCTGATCAGGCCTTGTTGCTAGGACTCATATTTGCATAATAATCTACTTCTCCCTAAGTTGCACTTATGGGGGGGTGTTGGTGTAATTAATATTTAATTACACATTAGCATAAGTTTACGTAGGCATATTTAATTCTTAAGTTATAGGTTTCATCCTTATCTTATTGAGCTATCTTTTTGCTCAAGATAAGATTAGGGTTGTCTTTTCCTGCTTTATTGCATCATTTCTTTTTTGAAGGCTTTTGTATTATTTGTAAAACAATTACATTCAATAATCACAATTCTGATTTTTGCTTGCACACATTGGCTCTGAGGGTTTACAGATTTTGTTTTGAATATCTGTTGCATGTGATAGGTGATTGTTTGTAAGTGATTCTTGGGGACTGTGAAGTTGGTTTTTCAACCTCTTCATGTTCGAGTGTTGTAGATCATTGGGTGCACATGGCTGGTTTTTATGCCCACACTGGCTATCTAGGGAACACCTGACTTAGAACATTCATGAATATTGGCTGAGTATTTCCATCAAAATGTATTTATTTTAAAACCAAAGAATGCAACGACCTGGGTATAAAGTGTTTGGAAAAATGGTCTCACATTTCACATCATTAACATTTCTACAAGGACAGTGCATCTAACAATAATCAAATCCAAGAGGGCGCATGCAAACAACTAGTACACAATTACATGTGTAACAATTAAAGGATCATGACTATAAGATAACATTAGATTACATGACGTCACTACGAAGTCTACTTAATTTGCAACATATTCATCTCCTTGTCAAGTCAACACATTCAGGTAGAGAGGTGATCTTACATGACAATTGAAATTTCATTACCAAGAAAGAGAGAGGGGCGACGCAACTTAGGAAGAAAACATACAAATAATTTAAAGTTAGAAGCCATTAGATGGGGAAATAATTAAGTTTCTCAACAACTAGTTATCAAGGTAAGTTAAATACTAAGACCGATTTCCAAGGTCCAACACAACGAACTACGCAATGTTTAAAAACAGAAAGATCGACTTCACAACGGTCTAATACAACTCACAACATGTAGACTGAAGTATGCATAATACAATGAATGGAGTGAATACTGTCATGGCATACCAAATACCATCACCTGAAACATTCTATTTAACTAAATTTTTTGAGAGATGTGAGACATAGCAGCGTTGGAAAGCACAATATAGGGATGTCAATGGCCAACATGGGGTAATGAAGCATGTCACACATGCATTTGAAACATGCCTAAATTTAAATGATATCGAACCCCCTATAAACAAAATCGCCATGCATGAATCAATAATTCCAAAACTCCTAAGTCACACTTAAAGCACTATATTTAAAGATACAAGCTAGTGCGCAAATAATCCATCACCAAAATCATTGTAAGAGAAGTTGTTTTAAGATATTTGAACCATTTCCATTAGTTATAGAAGCTCAACGACATAATTTAAATATGGAGAATATTGGTGATACTAAATGAAGCAATCTGAATAACATAGGCTTGCACTATAATATTTTAGACAAAGGCAAATGACAGGTATAAAATCCAATTCCACAGCCTTTCCAACTTTTCCCAGGCCGATTGAACTCTTCGATTAAATCCAATAATGGTTTAGACTCAGGAATGCAGAAAACGCACAGATAGAAAAATTATTCAAGATCAACATGGAAAGATCATTGTCAACAACAAGCATAGTTCACAAAGAAAAAATTAATGAATTTGTGTGTATACCAGCTGGGCATAGGTTTTCTTTAATATTTTTTTTAATTCCCAACAAATTTTCTTCAATTATTTTCAATCTAAACAATAATATTTTCTTTTCTGTTGTTTGAACAGAGGATTCAACAACAAATTCTACTGTAGAGAAGATCAAAATTCCATAAACGACATTTAGAAACTAATTTTTTTTAAGAAATTGCAAAATAAAGAATAAAAACCCGATTTAAATACAAATAACCAATAAAGATTGAAGCAAGATCTGTAGCTTCTGTTAATCTCGATTAGATCACCAAAAACTTGATGAAGAAATCCAAGCAATTCTTTTTCTCAAATTATTTCTACAATCAAAACTGTTGTGCAATCTCTTTTCCAAAAACTACTCCGTGAAAACTTTTCAAAAGAATTGTCATGAATGAAATTGCAACCCCCAAAAGCTTTTAATGCATTTAATTACCTCAAGTTACAAAATTCAACTGATTGTAGTCATGCATTCAAAAATTGCTCAATCAGTTATAATCATTAAATATCTAAGATATTATCCTTCAACTCATACACAAGTTTTCAGATATTTATCACTTATTGAAAAAAAACTCTTTTAAAATATCAACTTTTCACAAGAATCCAATTTGCACAATTAATTCCACAATTACATTTAAATAATTACCTTTTTCAAAATTAACATGTTCACTTTTAAATAAATAACTTGTTTAATTTATTTTAATAAATCAAACCTTACTCATAGACATTTAATCTAATATTTAAACAAATTTGTACATTTAATCAATATATTAACAAATAAGCCATTTAATTAAATTATTGAATTCCCAAACAAAACAATACAGACAAGAACGACACAACAAAAACAGACTACACAAAACAATGGGTGACAAAAAGATACTCATTCAATGAAGAACGATGGCTTAAATGAGGACTTGACACTATCTCTGAGTCAACATAATTTCATTGGATTAGGGTACGCTCAGACCTGACAAGTAGGTGGAGCCGATACCTATTACCTGTATCTGCATAAAACATCTTTGTTAAACATATAAACATATATCAACAAACACACCGTGAAGAAGAATCACAACATAGCAGGGTACTCACGAATGAGTAGTGCTACACTATCTTCTTCACCAAAACTAACGAGCATTATATAACATAAACAACCATTTCTACATGATAACCACATAAAAACTCATAAGCAACATAATCCATATCTCAAATGTGTCTATCTCAATATCATCACTCAAACACAACTAGATGATTAGGATGTCAAATATATCATCCATAGAGTACAACAGTTAACATAACATCTGTGTCGTAACTAGAAGAAATATAATATCCAAAACAACTAAAAGACTAGCAATCAACCATAAACAAACTAAAACACATAGTAACAACTGGAGGGGTACTACAGGCCTCCCTTTTAATTTTAATGCCCCTATTATGTTTTAAATTAAGGTTAGTGTTTAAGTACTAATACCGTTGCTAATATTAATATTATTTATATTAATAATAATCTTAATATCAATAAGGTCATTATTTAGTTAATATTATTATTAGTCTTAATACTGCTCTTACTACGGTATTTTTAGAGAGAGATAAATGATTTCCCTAGGGTTTATTAATGTGATTAATAATATCCCAAAGATGACATCACAATTACTTTATTTATCACCTTGCTCTATCTAACAATTCGGTTGATGGGAGATGGATCTGAAGGCTCAAGCGGGTCCGCGAGTGCCTCCGGAAGTAAGAAGAAAAGCGTGGAGGATCCAGAATGGGAGGATTCCCCAAAAAAGTTTGTGGACGACCCAAGTGGGAAGGATATTTCGGTTCCTTCCTCTAAGATGCCAGCTAGTGGTTGCCCTAAAGATAACCTCAAAGGCATGGTGGGGTTTGTTGACATGAATGGGGGGCATCGTAAGAAGTGGGCCTCTCTGTTTGGGGTTAAACCTAATGGTACGTCAACTTTTCCCCATGTGCGCAACATTTCTTGCCCTACGGTTGGAAAATTTGCAATTTCTATTCCAGACGAGATCGTGGGTCATAATATAGCTCTAATGGATAGTTCCCTAGTTGGAAAATTTATGGGCCAAAGGCCAAATATAGAGGTTGTCAGGGATTTTGTTAGAAAGAAATGGAGAACAAATGGTAGTGTCTCTGTTGTGGCTCTCCCAAAAGGCTTCTTTGCTTTTGAGTTCTTGAACAGAGAAGACATTAAGGCAGTTAGAAGTGGAGGACCATGGGTTATTGGGAAATCAACTCTCGCACTTAAGAAATGGTCTTCAAATTTAGATCTAACGGATTCCATCTTTGAGACTGTTTCAGTATGGGCCAGGCTTCATGGTCTTCCTTTAGAATACTGGAATGAGGATGTTTTTATGGGGATAGCTAGCTCGTTTGGGGAGCTACTATTGATTGATCCAATGACAGTAGCAAGAAAAAGACTGGTGTTTGCTAGAATATGTGTGGGTGTCTCTCAAGAAGTAGATCTCCCCTCCTCTGTGGAGATCCATTCGAAACTTGGCTCCTAGTCACAGGCTATTGAGTTTGAGACCATCCCCTTTGCCTACTTCAACTGCAAAAAATCTGGCCATTGTGCTAAGCAATGCCCCCTTAAGGCAGTAAAAGAAATGGAAGACCCTAAAAGGGCCTCAAAAGTGGTATGGAAAAAGAAGTAGGAGGAAAAACTAGCAACGACATCAGTGAGAAAGCAAGCAGATTCTCCTGATAATATTTCAGGTGATGCTTGAAATGAAGGCTTCGCCTTCCAAATCCCCCAAGGTTTGGTAACGGAGTTTAACTTTGATGCTTAGGACAAAGAGGAAAGGGTGGAATGTGATGGTGGGAACTTAGCCCTGGGAAAGGCGGATGATTCTCTTGATATATTTCGGGTGATGCTGGAAAACAAGGCTCTGCCTTCCAGATCCCCCAAGTTTTGATACAGGAGATTAACTCTGACTCTCAGGACAAAGAGGAAAGTGTGGAATGTGATGTTGGGAACTTAGTGCTAAGCAAGTAGGAAGGTTCTCTTGCCCCAGTAAAAAGCCCCTTTGGTCGGGACCCCGTGACACCAAGGTTGGACAATATTCCAATTCAGGGTCTTTCTCTGGAGGTAGGCATTCCTTTGATTGTGTCCCTGCTTCAAGAAAATAACCTAGTAGTTGAATCCAGCTCGGATGTGGCTCCTATTGAAGTCGTTAAAGACACTTATTCGGACCCTAGCCAGGTAATCTCTCTCAAAAGAAGTAGCTCCTCGCCTTGTGTGAATGGGCTCATGGATACTCTCCCCTGGGAACAAAAATTCTTCTCTGAAAAATAATGGGAATCTAGTAAAGAATCAGATAGTCAAGAGGATACAAATAGAGAAGAGGTGTTATCTACGAAAAAGAAGAAAAAAGTGAAAATCAAAAGCACCCCTTGTGGGATCTCTACAAGATCGAGAGCAAAAGCGGACTGTGGGGCAATTTCTTTGGCCAGAGGAAGAAGACCTAAAATTTGGATAAGAGAGCACATTAGCTTTCAAGATATTGTGGATGGCTGCTAGAAAACCATCCCTGAGATCCTCCTCTCTCCTAAATCATCATGAAGTTATTGTCCTAGAATATAAGGGGACTAAATAACCCCCACAAGCAGGATATTTTACACAATTTTGCTCGGAACCAAAAGCCTAATATTCTCCTCATTCAGGAAACTAAAATGTTAAGTGAAAAGGTGGAAAAGATTTCTTTGTTCCAGCACTATTCTATTTAGGGAAGTGATTTTGTTGGCGCCTCTGGTGGGGTTGCGACTTTTTGGAATTGTAAGATCATAAGAGGTGATCTACTTTTTTCTCATCCTAATCATGTTGCCACTAGATTTACTCATATAAGGGACAACTTCAGCTGGATCCAGTCTAATATTTATGCTCCTAACTGCAAAAAAGCTCGAAAGTTTTTTTGGAAAGAGCTGGTTACTTTTCAGAATATCTTTCAAAATGATCCCTGGTTTGTCATGGGAGATTTTAATTCCCCTCTCCTTCAGGGTGAGAAGTTTGGCGGTTCTCAGATCAATGAAGAAAGCAAAGAGGATCTTTTGAATTCATCAACAATCAGGCCTTGATTGACCTAGACTTGCAAGGGAGCTCTTACACGTGGTCGAATCGAAGAGTTATGTCTAATCTGATCCAGGTGAGACTTGATAGAACCCTTGTTTCTGATGTCTGGCTCTTAAATTATTGTTGTTCTTTGAAAACCCTCCCTAGGATTGGATCTGACCATTTTCCTATTAGTTTTGTTGCTGACCCCTTAAAGATTAAGAGGAATACTCCTTTTCATTTTGAGAAGATGTGGCTTTCCCATCCTCTCCTCTGAGAGGAAATAAGGAAATGGTGGAATATTAATATAAAGGGCACTACCTTATTTAGAATTGCCAAAAAATTAAGAGAAGTTAAAATGAATCTCAGAAAGTGGAAAAAAGAGTCTTTTGGCAATATCTTTCAAATCAAATCTGATCTTCAGTTTAGGCTTTCTGAAATCCAAAACAAAATTCAGAAGGAAGGCTACTTGAATGAAACTAAGGAAAAGGAAAATGAGATTCTCACAAAACTTCATGAGATAATTGCTAAAGAAGAGGAATTTTGGAGACAAAGGTCCAGAGCTCTTTGGTTAAAGGCTGGAGACAAAAACACCAGATACTTTCATCTTTCAGCTTCTAAACACAGAGCAGCTAATAAAATCTCAGCGATTGTGGTTAATGGCAGAAATTATGAGGAGGAAGAGGACATCAGAAGAGAGGTTGTCCTATTCTTTAAGAACCTTCTGTCTGAGAAAGAGGGAATTAACTTGGAGGATCAAAATCAATTACTGGAGGCTATCCCTAGGATTGTTAACTCTAGAGACAATGAAATGCTGACTGCTATACCCACTAGCGAGGAAATTAAAAAAGTTGTTTTCTCTTTTGAAGGAAGCAAAGCGCCTGGTCCTGATGGCTTCCCTTTACTTTTTTTCCATTGGTTCTGGGACATTGTTGGGGAGGATGTTGAGAAGGGTGAAAGAGTTCTTCTATTCTAGAAACCTTTTGAAGGAGTTAAATGCCACTTTCTTGGTTCTTATCCCCAAAAAACCTGGAGTGCAGGATTTTGAAGGTTTCAAACCTATCAGCCTCTGTAACTCCTATAAAATTATTTCGAAGGTGCTTACCTCTAGGCTGCTTCTCATTCTTCCCACTATTATTGCTCCTCAATAGAATGGTTTTGTGCCTAGAAGACAAATTCTTGACTCCATTGTCCATGCTCATGAGAATATTCACTCCCTCTCGGTCTCTAAATCGGAAGGATTTCTTCTAAAGCTTGACATCTCGAAGGCTTATGACAGGGTGGACTGGAACTTTCTGTTTAAGATCTTAAAATCTTTTGGGTTCAATGAAAGGGTTTTGCAGCTGATTGAACAACTCATTACTTCTGCTTCTGTGGCGGTTCTGATTAATGGGACCCCTTCCACCTTTTTCCGTAGTTCTAGAGGGTTAAGACAGGGAGATCCCATTTCTCCTATCCTCTTCATGATTATGGCTGAGAGTTTTGGTAGGAATATGAGTAAATTGGTTGCTCAAAGATCTATTGTGGGGCTCAAACCATCTTTGAGCAATTTGATTTGCTCTCACCAACAGTTCATGGATGACACTTTGCTGATGGGTAGATCTGCTGTCTCGGAAGCTAAAGAGATGAAGAAACTTTTGGATACCTATGGAGGAGCTTCTGGTCAGGTGATAAATAAGCAAAAAAGCTCATTGTATTTCTTTAACACACCTTTGCACAGACAGAGGAAGATAGTTGGAATTCTTGGTTGCAAGATAGAGTCCCTTCCTGCTACTTATCTAGGATTACCTCTATGCTTAAAACCTCTGGATTCTTTCTGGATCTCTCTGGTTGATAGGTTTGGGTAAAAACTTTCTGGCTAGAAAGGAGCTTGCCTAAGCCAAGCCGGAAAACTCTAGCTTCTTAAAGTCTCCCTGCAGAATCTTCCTATCTATGCTCTCAGTATTTTTAAAATCCCATCCAAATACGTTGAAACCATTGAAAAGATTCAAAAGAGATTCCTTTGGTTGGAAGTCAAAGAAAGAAAAAGAATGCCTCTTGTTGGATGGGACTTGGTTTGTAGATCTAAAAAGGATGGAGGCCTTGGACTAAGAAAAATCAGACTGTTGAACAAGTCACTCCTAGCTAAACAGATATAGAGACTATTCTTCTCCTCTGGGGAATGGAGTGAAATAATTAAAAGTAAGTATTTGCAGAATAACAATTCCCTCAAAGATCTTATTGAGAATCCTAATCTCCCGAAAGGATCAAGTTGCTGGAACTATATGATTGATGGGATAAAGGTTGTGAAATTGGGATTGAAATGGCAGGTTCACAATGGTAACCAGATTAGATTTTGGGATGACTATTGGCTGTGCAATGAACCTCTGTCTTAGGATGGGAATCTCAGTAGATGGGCTGAGTTTTGCAAAGATACTTTTGGCCTCCTTGTTAAAGACTACTAGCCGGATGGTAAGTGGATCAATCTCCCTTTGATAAACCCTATTTTGGTCTCTGTTTACTCCTCTTTGAATGTTGTCAGACTATGCCTGAATCAGGAGGACAGTCTTATTTGGAAGTATGAGCCTTTTGGGTGATTTTCTGTCTCATCTGCTTTTGCCTGGCATTCACATGCTCTTAATCCTACCCCTCTATGGTCACATGCTTGTACTAAGCATCTCTTACCTAAGGTTAACATCTTTTTTTGGTCCTTGCTGCAAAATAAAGTGCTAACTATGGATAATCTTAGCAAAAGAGGTGTTTTTCTCCCCAATAGATGCTACCTCTGTAAAAGCAATGCTGAATCGGTTAACCACCTCTTTATCCACTTTCATTTCTCCTATATGGTTTGGGACAAGCTTCTGAAATGTTGGCATTTTTCTTGGATCCCCTTGAAGTCGGTTGAATATTTTTTTGTTCAACGGAAAGCCCCTTCTCTCAACCCCTTTATAAAAAAACTTTGGGCTTTCTCATTCCCCCAAGTGACTTGGGGAATTTGGAAAGAGAGAAACAATAGGATCTTCAGGGATAAGGAGTTGTTAGAGGAAATTTTATTTGAAAGAATTCTTAGGATGATTAAAGAAAAATTCTCTATTGTTCCCTTTAGGAGGACAAGGTTGAGACTGTGGTTTGCTCTCCTTATGACAACCTGATTGCTAGGGAATGGAGAATCAAATGGGATATTTCCAATGTTCCTAATACAACCAAAAAGTCTAGGGAGGGAGTTTGCTGGAGTTTTCCTATGGATGGCTGGGCCAAAGCCAACTTCGATGGCATGGCCAAAGGAAATCTAGGGAAGGCTGGGTGTGGTGGGGTCCTAAGCGACTCGGCAGGTAACTTTATGGGAGCCGTTGCCACCCCTTTGGGGGTCCAAACTAATCACGTGGCGGAAGCGGCAGGTGCTTATTACATAATCAACCTTGCAGTGGAAATTAAATGTAAAAATTTATGGCTTGAAGGTGATTCAAAAAATATAATAGATAGCCTTTGTGGTAGGTCCCAGCCCACATGGTCGATTAAAAACTAGATTGAAGATGCTAAGGTTTTACTTAGTAAGTTCGACAGAATAAAAATCAGTCATACTTACTGTGAGGCGAATGCTATAGCGGATTTTTTTGCCAATGAGGGAGTTAAGAGTGATAAAATCCTCACGTGGCACAAAAGAATTGACCTCCATTCTGATGTTCAAGCTTTAATGGTGCTCGATGCGGTGAATGGAAAAGTGGCGGCTTCTTGTAATAATGAGGAAGGTACAAGTCATGACTAACAAAATGAGTAGACATTATGGGACCGCGAGGATCCAGCAGAAAAATTATTTACCTTAGCACGCTTTGTGGGTCTTGCAAAGCAAAGGAACTATCTAGAACAGGTTCTCAGGTCGCAACAGTATTCACACCAAGATCTCAAAAATGGGCGGGGAACGGAAGAGGGTTGAACCTACCAGTTTCGAGTCACACACCAAGAACACTAAAGCGTGGAGCAAAATAAGAAGGGGTGGCTTACTTCCATTCATCGAGAAACTCCATGGCCCTCAGGAGGAGATTACTGATTTCTTTGAGAAAAATTGGAATAATGGGGAGGTTCTCCTCTTTGGGAGGAAAGTTCAGATTGATGAAGCTTTGATAGCGGAGGTGACTGGCATCCCGATTGAAGAGCATAATTTTTTTAGAGACAGGAAATTCTCTGACGAAGCTGTGATGAGGTTCCCTAAGACCGAAACGGAGAAGCAAAAACTTGTCAAGATGATGAACAGTTACTATGAAGCGGACACCATAAAAGCTTTATGGAGAAAAGTGCTAAGGGTTATCATGGAGTACATCACTCTTGACGGCCACTTCACTAGGGTTTATGGATATCACTTTGTGCTGCTCAATCACTTCGACATAAGGTGCATGTTTCCATCCCTTTCTTCTTGCTTTGTTCCCTGAGAAATAGCTTTTTTGACCACAGTAGGAGCCCTAAAAGATACCCGATTCTTCACACGGGTCTTTTAAGGCTCATCTATGAGCACTTTCAGAATATGCCTGCCCTATCAAACCCTATAGCCCCTTTGGAGCATGATGAGGATGATACAGAGCCTAGTATATCTAAGACTAAAGTTTCTTCCACCGTGTCAAGCTCTCCTCGCTTCCCCTGCCCCCCCTTCTGCCTCTGGCCGATCCCCCCAGCCTTCTGGTGCCTGCTCTGTTCCTGCCCCTGGCCGCACAAACCCTAATGCTAAAGTGGTGGGCTCTAGTTCTCGGTTAACAAGTTAGTCTCCTACCCTGATGACTCTCCTATTGTTTCTGCTAAAGCGGCCGAGGTCAGTCTTGAGGATCCCCATTTCCCTCAGAATATTCAACAGGAGAACTGTAGCCCTCCCAGAGGTGCGAGTCGGTTAATTTTGGGGTCAATTCTGATTGTGACCCCCCTTTTGACTTCGTTGGAACTGCCAAGAGATGTTCTGTGGACCAATTTAATTCTGCCAAATGGTTATTTTATGAAATCAGTGAGTTGAAGACCAAAAATCTATCTCTTCATAGTAAGTTGGGGGAAATTGAAGCCAAAGTTGCGGGGCTAATTCAGCTCGAAGTGGAGAAGAATACCTTTGTGAAGGATAACATACAAAAGGACAACACTGTTAAAAATGATCTTGATAAAATTAAAGGAACCATGAAAAAAATTGCTGATCAGAACTGCAGAATTGCCAGACATAACTCTTTAATCATCAAAGCCATGACCGAAAGATTGGAGAAAACCCAGAAAAGAGCATTGATTGTCGACCTTGATAAGGAGAAAGACCAGGATGAGGAAGCGGGGATCTCTAAGCGAACCAGATCAAGTATGAAAAGAAAAGCCCTGACTACCCCAAATATGACTCAGATTTTCATGGAGGGGGTCCAGGATATGGTGGACCTGGAAGAGGTTGCTGACGAGCTTCTGAAGTCTATGGATTAGCTGTGGCTGGGCCCAGTTTTGTCTGTTTGCCGGCCGTCTGATGGCTTTTTTGTGGCTTTTTGTGGCTGTCTGTTTTAGCTGGTTTTTATCTCTATGGCAGCCTTTTTGTCTTTTGGACCTCTATTTTGGTCTTTGCTTGTAATGTTACTTTGTGGTTTCGGGTCCCTGTAAAACCCGTTTATCCCTTTTATCAAAAACAATTCAATTGATGGAATGCACATAAGAAAATAGAGTAAAAGGGATAACACACATGGCGGGGCCTTACATATATACACATTATATATACATATTTTATATATACACATATTTTATATATATACACATTTTTTATACACATGTTTTATATACACAAAATAATTATGTATACACATATTTATATACATGTTTTTTATATACACATTAAATATAAACATGTTTTATATATGCACATAATTTATATATATATATATCATATTATATATATATTTTTTACGTATACACATTTTATATATATACATATTTTATATATATACATGTTTTTATATATACACATTTTATATATACACACATTTTATATATACATATTATATATATACACATTTTTATATATACACACATTTTATATATACATATTTTATATATATAAATATTTTTATATATGCATATTTTATATATACACACATTTTATATATATGCATATTTTTATATATACATATTTTTTATAGACAAATTTTTTATATACACAAGTATTTTATATATACATTTTATATATATACACATTTTTTACATATACATATTTTTTATATATACACATTTTATATATACACATAATTTTTATACATACACATATTTTATATATACACAATTCAGATGTATACACATATTTTTATATATACACATTTTTTCATGTATACACATATTGATGTATGGAACTAAATAAAATAAAATATGCAAATGGAAATTAAATTTAAATAGCTCACATAACTATTGGCAAACACTTCTTCACAAGAAATAAATTCTTACAATAATTTTGTTCTTTGGTCTGCAACTTGTAACTGACAACTTCAAACTCAATTAAAATATGCAAATGGAATTACAATCAGTCCAAGAGGAAAATGGGCTACAACAAGCCCTTACAAGACTCCAAGAAAACTCAAATACAAAATATCTGCAGCTGCAAATCAAACTCAAACAACTTAAATTTCTTCCAGTTCCTATATTCACAACTTCTCACAACAATCCCAATACTTCAATATGCAATTGCTGGTGATGTTGCACTTCTGCAAATAGCCTTCAACCTGCAACAACACCATGAAATCACCTTACTGGAGGTATGCTACACCTTCCTGATTCTTCCTCTGTAATCTGGAAAAACTAAACCCAAAAATGAATTTTTTCTTTCAATAAACAACTCCACTTTACATGAAATGCAAATGCAAGTTCATTTTAGTTGAATTTTCTCTCATTCCAAAAGCATCTCCAAAAATCCATGCTCACCTCTTGAAATCCTTTAATTAAATTAATTTCCATCAATAAAATTGAATAAAATAGGCTTTTCAACTTTAGACCTGTTGTGAGTGGAAAATAGTGCTTTAATTGTTTTCATGCCTTCAAGAATTAAAGCAAAAAAAGTAGTTTTCACAATCTTGGCGTCCACCATCAAGTTCTCTATTTTTAGGAGTCCTAGAATTAAAATTTTGGAGTTACAAGTTTGATTGGAGGTATCCCAAAACCCCACACCCATATTTTCTTTTTCTAGCTTTTTGCTTTCAAAGCATTTTCTCCACTATCTCCTTTTATCTTGTTTGCTTTAAATTTGCTCCAAATTTCAAATTCAAATTTGTAACATGTTGCAACATCCAAATGCACACTAAAATATGAATTTCACAAGAAAAAATATAAAATTCAATCCACACCAAAATTTGAAATTAAAATAAACCATCCTTATTTTTGTTGACACGGGATTGCCACTAAGCCATGGATGCTCTTACATTAGACACTCACGGTAATAGAAAAATGATCTTATCACTTTCCAAGAGAATATCCAAGATGAGTAATCTCAGCCTCAAATAATCATGAAGAATCCTCCACATGCCTCCCAAACCATTTCACCAAATACTCCATGTATTGCCTTCTTCTTGTGCTTCTTTTCACCCTGCTGTCAAGAATTGATTCAATCTTTTCATTTTATGAAGTAGGTATGAGTGCTTGTGGCTGCTTAATTGCTTCAACCTCATCATTTTCACCTTCATGAAACATGGTCAAATCTGAAATATTAAAAATTGGAGAAATATTAAGCTCATTGGATAATTCTACCTCATATGCATTACCAGAATCATGCCTTTTCACAATCTTGCATGGGCCAAACTTCTTCATATTGAGCTTATTGTATGTACCCACTAGAAATATCTCCTTTCTTAGATGCATCATCACTTCATTTCCAACCTAAAATTCAGTATGTCTTCTCTTCAAATTAGCATTAGTTTTATAAGAAAAAATCATGTTAAGTTGATATGTTTTCTCACCTCATCATGTAGGCCTTTTGTATGCTCTGCAAAATCCTCTCCATCTGTACTCTCTTTCAAATCTTTATCAATCTTATTTAGATCTGAAATAAATCTTGGATTTTTGCCATAAACAATCTGAAATGGTGACTTACCTATTCTTTTGTTAACTGGGTTGTTGTAGGCAAACTCAACTTGTGGTAAGACTAAATCTCGCCCTTTTAGTTTGTCTCCAACCAAGCATCTCAACAAATTTCCCAAATTCCTATTCACCACCTTTGTTTGAACATCTATTTGAGGGTGGTGTGTTGAGAAAAACTTTAATTTAGTTTTGAGATTCTTCTGCAAAGTCCTCCAAAAGTAGCCAACAAACTTGGTATCCCTGTCTGAAACTATGCTCTTTGGAATCCCTTGAAGCCTCACAACTTCCTTGGAAAACAAATCTGCAACATTCACAACGTCATTAGTCTTATGACAAGGAATAAAATGTGCCATTTTAGAGAACCTATATACCACAATAAATATAGAATCATGTCCTCTTTGTGTCCTTGGTAAGCCAATAACAAAATCCATACTTATGTCCTCCCATGGCTTCTCCGATACTAACTTGGCTGATATAAACTAGTGTTTTGACTCACTCCCTTTGCCACTTGACACACCCTACAACCTTGCACATATTTTCTTACATCTTGCTGCAATTGAGGCCAATAATAATTTTGTCCAAAAAGTGCAATAGTCTTATCAAAACCAAAGTGTCTTGCAAGTCCACCACTATGTTTCTCCTTAATTAAATTTAACCTCATGGAACTTCTAGGAATACACAATTGGTTAGCTTTGAACAACATACCATCTTGGATCTTAAATAATCCAACCATTTGGTTCTATTTGTTGCAATGGGCTCCTTACAAACCTTCCATGCCTCACCAAAATCCAAGTCTTCTTCATACATTTCCTTGAGCTCATTAAAACCTACAACTTCAACCTGCATTTCAATCAACGAACCTTGTCTTCTACTCAAAGCATCAACAAATCTATTAGACTTCCCACTCCTATGTTTCAAAAAGAATGTATAAATTTATAAAAACTCAACCCACCTCATGTTCCTTTGACTCAACTTCCCTTGACTACTCAAGTATTGGAGTGCTTGATGATCGATAAACAAAAAAAATTCTTTTGGAAAAAGATAATGTCTCCATTTCTTAAGTGCTTGAATGATTTCATAAAACTCTTGATCATAAATTGAATACTCTTTCCTAGCTCATCATTTAACTTCTCACTAAAGTAAGCAATAGGTTTACCTTGTTGGCTCAAAATATCCCCAATAGCATTACCACTTGTATCACAATCCACTTGGAACAACTTGCTGAAATCTAGAAGTGTTAAAACAGGTTGCTTTGTCACTTTACTCTTCAACAAATCAAAGCTCTTCATTGCCCGTATAGTCCACTTAAATTCCTTATTATCACCCCTCGTAGTTTCAAATAGTGGCACACATATGCTACTAAAACCTTTGATGGAATTCCTATAAAAACTTGCTAAACCATGGAAAGATCTCACCTCAGTTACTGTTCTCAGTGTAGGTCATTCTATAATTTCTTTCACCTTTTCTGGATCAATCTTAATGCCTTCACTTGACACCACAAAACCCAAATACACCAATTCCTTCTTAACAAAGCTACATTTCTTAAGATTAATCAGAAATTTCTCTTCTTTAAGCTTCTCAAACACACACCTAATATACATCAAATGCTCCTCTAGTGTGTTTTTGAAAATAAGAATATCATCTAAATATTTACTATCACAAACTTTCCAAGAAACTCTTTCAAAACTTCATTCATAAGTCTCATAAAAGTACTGGGTGCATTAGTTAGCCCAAATGGCATGACCAAACACTCATACAAACCTTCTTTTATCTTGAATATTGTCTTCCAATCATATCCTTCACGTATCCTTATCTGGTGATACCCATTCTTCAAATCAATCTTGCTGAAATATGTTGCTACACTCAAGCAATCCATGATATCATCCATTTTAGGTAATGGAAATCTGTATTTGATTGTGATCTTGCTTATAGCTCTAGAGTCCATGCACATTCTCCATTCTCCCCTTTCTTTGGTGAT
The DNA here is from genome assembly GCA_007258455.2 of Sequoia sempervirens. Taxonomy (NCBI): domain Eukaryota; kingdom Viridiplantae; phylum Streptophyta; class Pinopsida; order Cupressales; family Cupressaceae; genus Sequoia; species Sequoia sempervirens. Next base: position 9,363,658 of record VDFB02373365.1, on the reverse strand, counting down.
AAAACAACAAGCACTGCACATGGGATTAAACTCTCTCTTATCAAACCCTTCTTCAACAAATCAACAACTTGTCTATTTACTTCTTCATTCTCTATAGGTAACATTCTATAGGCTGCCTTGTTTGGAAAACTTGGCCCTGGAATCAAATCAATTTGATGACTAATTTTTCTCATTGGTGGGAGTCCTTCAAGCACATTATTTGAAACAATCATCTTGAACTCTCATAGCAAATCAGAATCTTCTATAGGAAATTCATCTACAACTTCACTGTTAGCTTTAGGAATAATAGCAAAACAAACCTTCTCATGCTTCATACTATCAAGAAATCTCCTTGCATCAAATAAGAAAATTCTAGCATTACCACAAACTTGAACATTTTCCTCCTTCAAAGGTTTCAGCTTATGCTTCACTCCATCTTTTACAATTGTGTAGGTGTTAGCACACCCATCATGTATGGTTTTCGGTCATATTGCCATGGTCTTCCAAGAAAAATGTGATAAGAATCCATAGGGATGGTATCACATAGAATCTCATCATGGTAGTTCCCAACCTTAAAATTCACATTGCACTATTCATTTACCAACAACTTCTGATTATCTTGCACCCAAGCAATCTGGTATGGATTCAGGTGTTTTATCCTCTCAAGCTTCAACTTTCTCACCATCTCATCAGACACAAGATTGTCTGTGCTTCCACTATCTACTATGATACTACACACTTTTCCTTCACACTTGCACCTTGTTTTGAATAACTTCTTTCTTTGTACAGGTTCATTGTCTTCATTTAGGAGTGCTCTCCTTGTTAGCAAAACCTCTCCATCTTCTGCCTCTTCAGATTTTGAAGAAGGTGCCTCCTTATTAACATTTGCTACCCTTCTTTGATATTCTTGTCTCCTTCTTGGCTTATCCTCTACTTGTGGGAAATCATAGGCTCATTGTCGTCCACATTTGAAACAAGTTCCTTTAAATGGGCCTCCCCTATAAACACGACCTCTACCGCTACCTCTAAAATTTTGGTCTCTTGAGCCTTTTCCTTCTTCATATTTTGCTGCTCTATTGCTTTCATCTTCATTCTTGGAATTCTTTTGTTGATTTTCTTTATTTTTGTACTTGTTCTTCCTCCTACCTTACCTCCATTTCCTTTTTCCTTCTATCTGTTTTCAAATCTATTGTTCACTCTTTCTTCTAACTTCAATGCTACTTGACAAGCATCTTCCAACCTTTTCCTTCGTTTCCTTTGAATGTCCAGTCCTTATAAGAATTCTATGGAATTATTTAGTGTATTCTTTTACATTCTTGTTTCCTTGCTTCAAACCTTGCATCCTCTTGAGCAAATCTAATTCATAATCTACAAGAATAAATTGTCTTTTTAATTTATCCACCATTTTATCCCATTTGGTAGTCTTATATTTTCCTCTTCTTCCCCTTTCTAATTGGACCTCTCTTCACCATATTGAGGCATGTCCTTTTAGCCTTGTCTTAGCAAATTTTACTCTATCAGGATCCTCTATCTCTTCAAATTCAAAATACTCCTCCATTTAATTAAGCCAATTTATCAATTCTTCTGGATTTAGACTCCCATTGAATATAGGCACCTCCATTTTGGATATTTTCTTGAAATTTTTGAAGCCAATATAATTTTAATTAAGGTTTATCTAAGAATTAAGGTATGAAATTTAAAGCCCTTGTGCATAACCCATATAACTTGACCTCAAATAATTGTAACAGTCTGCAGAAAATGATTTTTAGATTGGTCACACATGATTTTTTAATTAAAATCAATTTTATTAAAACCAATAATATATGCCATTTCAAGTTTATGGGATTTTCTATTTAAAAATTAATAGATAAATAACTATGTTTAAGATTTTAAAAACTACATATTTGAAAACTAGACATTCCCATCTATAATGAGTTTTCATTTTTCCAAAAAATTCTAAAAATAAGTAATCGACCATATTACCAAAATTAATTTTACTACTACTACTATTACACTATACGTACAATTTTAAGGCTTAAGGTCAAATTTCCAAGCCTAAAACTAAGGTAAAGCATGGGGTGGGGGGTTTGAATTTAAGCAGAGTAGGTTTCCACTATGAATAGACCTATGCTATCTACATATTAGGTATACATTACTAAAATAGTAAAATAATTATGTGTATGCGAAAAACAAGTTATGATTTTTCATAATAGACTCCCATTACTAGGTAGGTATTTGTTTATTAGTGGGTTTATGGTCTTAATGGGTATCTACTTAGGTTCAAGATTCTAAACTATAATGGGCCTCCATTTCTTAAAAGTGGGTACATGAGTTTTAAAGTACATGTACCTATTCCATGTGACAATTTTTGGCCTCGCATTTTTTCCCTCAAAGTGGAACCATTATTTTGCACTTACCCTTTGATTTGGCCTTGTGCCCTGTTGTATATTATGAATTTTTATAGTAAGAGTGTTTTTGGATTAAGTTGTGTATGCATTTTTTCATCGACGTTTCAAATCACACTCAGTGATTCATCATTGAGATGAGGGCATTGAGGAATGATGAATCAATGAGTGTAATTCAAAACTTTGATTCAAAAAAATAATACACAGATTAATCCATAAGCACTCATACTAGTCTTCATGGACTATGGAAAAATTATACCTACTATGAAATTTTATATTAAATAAAAAAATATGCTTACATTCCACTCTTGTGTATTTTAATTATTTTGATGTGTACCTGATTGTTGTGTTACTTGGTTTTATTGGATTCTCACATCTTTATCTAAATCATTAAGGGAAGGAATTGAAAATAACAAACACCCATATGATGTCAACAAGAGAAAGAATGAGATCTAATTTCAACTCATGGAAGTCTATCAAAATACATCTAAATGTTAGGAAATCTCCTCCCTACTTGGCCCATTGTGTTTTTTGGGTTTGGTTCCATTCCATTGACATTTATTTATCTTGATATTTGTTCATAATATCTTTGAAACACTCCTCAATCCCCATGATTTTCTTGTGGCCTCATTTGTAGTTTTCCTCTTATCTTTCACCTATTTGGTGGCAACTCTTCAATTTTCACTTGGTTTGATATATTTATTTTAAATGATAACTCCACTCTTTTCATTTCCACATGGCCTATATGCTACTACCCCTTGTCATACCTTCTATTTGATCCATACAAAAATTACAAGTACCAACCTACTAGGTCTTTTTAAGCTTTTTTAGTCTTTACTACTTGCCTGCCTTCTTTGTTTCTACTTCCCCCTTTTTCTATCTTCTACTCCTTCTAACATAATTTCTCTTAACTTAATTATTATTTCGTACTTCTCCTTAGAGTATTGCATATTTCAACTTTCACTTTAATCAACATTCTTCTCATGGATTATCTATTACTAAATTAAGCTTAGGAATTTTTCATATACTTTAGTTTTCCAAACTTGTGAAACATATTCTCTTAATCATTGTGTTGTCTTCTCCTCTATTTGGGCCCTTTTTCTCCTCATTCACACGCTCAAAACACACTCTTAATCTTCATGCATGCTTAATCATTACAGTCCTACTTTCTCTTATTATACACAATCTTAATTCACAAATTTTCTTCATTTACCTCCAATTTAAAATATTTTTAAATATCTATCCAGTCTTGTTCTATACCTATTTGAAACTTATTTAAATGCTTATGTTTACATATCTGTAATAGTCCAAAGTTTTTGTCATATATTATTAATCTGAATGCCCTTCTAACCATCTTTCAATTGTCATAATTTAATGCTAACAGATTCATAAAAAAACAATATTCTATTTAAATAGAATTTAATTTCCATAACAAATCCACCTTGAATTTACCTGTTTTCTTGGACAGATCTTAGATATCTCATACACTTTTTTACATGATATACTTCCAACTTTAATACCACTTACTCTTATCCAAATAACACCTTAAAAATTGTCCTCCAAAACATTGATCAAACTAACCACATACACAATTGTTTCAAACTTTTCCTTTATAAACACAACTAAATTTCATATTATTATAAATATCGAATCCCTTCTTTCAAACAAGTGACTACAAACTGAATAATTCTTCACCTATATCAGCTGCCGCCTCCAACTGAAGAGATACAACAACGATAGCCCGAATTTCCTTACAGACACAGATACTAAAGAAGTAATAAGCGAAACTTGTTTGTCCACTCGGGACATTATTTATTAAAACAAAAAGAAGCAAACAGTAGGAGCAGAATGAGTGCTAATTACGCTTCCAGATTGTTATATTCTTCCACCGCGACTCCATTCGGTGACTTGCGTTGTTCTGTGCATAAACCCCACATTTGAAAGAGTGGGGTCCAGTCCCAGGGTTTGGCGCATCAAGGCTGAGCTTACCATCCAAATAGACTTGAATATGCTTGTTATCAGCATCATGAACAACGTTAACGTGAATCCAGTGATCGTAAACATTGGCAGGTCCAAACTTCCTGGGCGCAGTAGAACCATACTGTAGCAACTCACCATTATACACCCTTATTTGCAGGGCCGCAGACCCTCCGTTGGCTGCGCCCATAACTTGCATGACCGCTACCCCCGTGCTCCCTGACGGCACGTACATATCCCCTTCGAATTGCCACACCCCCGACACGTATTTCCCGTATTTTCCATTGTGTCCCTGCGCAATAAGTCAAACCACAATCTTTCATTTTCCATTACTTTTTCTCACTCATTTTCACTTCTCACTCATTTCACTACAAAATAAGAATTTTTTAGACTGCAAGAATCTGATAGCCTCTTATAAAAACGTAACACTGTCATCTGATATATTGTAAGAATCTGATAGCCCTCTTATAAAAGGTAACACTACAAAATAAGAATTTTTTAGACTGCAAGAATCTGATAGCCCCTTATAAAAAATAACAAGTCATCTGATATATTGCAGGAATCTGATAGCCCTCCTATAAAAGGTAACATGCCATATGATATCACGAAGACGAAAAAGACTATACTACAAAATAAGAAAGTGGAAAGAATTTTCTTACCTTCGTTGCAAAACCCATTTCTGTGCGGGGTTTGGTTTTGCTAGTTGGTGTGTGAGGTTTATCGTTGTCGAAGACCCACATGGTGTGGACGCCATTGATGGAGGTATAGCGTTGATCTTGTCTTTTATCGTATGGCCATTGAATGACAATTTTGTAGTCTTGTTGCGTGAAGCCGTCAGTCGGATCTGCAAGCGAGCGGGGTAGTTGCAGTAAAATCCCGCAGCCGATAATGATGAAGCCAATAAATTTGTTTTGCTCCATCTTTCTCCTGTGTGTACCAAAGATGGATGTTTGGAATATATATTTGTTTCTTGGAAGTCTCGTTAACTTTTTTTAATGCTGGAAAGGATAGGCGTTACACGGCAGTTTGACTTTCCGTGTCTGGATAAATGCGTGGCGACGAATGGAATCAATGATTGCGGGTAGCACTCGGTCTTCTAGAAAGTTAATTTTGTTTTTAAAATAAGGATTTATAAATTTGAAGGCCGTTAAATGTTTTTTGCCTTTTGTTTTGGAGGGGCAGTTCTTCAACTTCTAAAGAAAGAAAATGCTTTACATAAGTAACCTAGGACTTAATTTTTAAGTACAATATAATTTAGCTTAAATTTTGTTGGGTTTAAAAATAAATAGTAACAAGCGTGACAATTAAAAGAGAGGATAGAGTATTATTGGTATGGAGGGTCTAGTTCGATTGGCTAAAGCATCGTGTTGTAGGCAAGAGGTCACGAGGTCTAGTCTCCCTCATACCCATAGTACTAGAGGGTGTGTCACGCCAACGTCACTGGTCACATGGAAAAAGTTTACAAGATGCACTACAGTTTATAGGGGGCCTACTCGATTCCTCCAGTCTAAAAAATGATAGGAGATGATAGAGTATTTAGTTTTTAGAGTTAATGATAAAATAATATTGTTGATATTGTGCATAATTGATTTGTTAAAGTGCAAAAACAGTTTGTCCTAAGAATGGTAAATTTGTTAGGGTCTATGCAGGCCTAGAATTCCATGTGGTTCAATTCCATGTTCGTCAAGTTCAATCTCAATCCATGCAAATTTAATATGATGTGTAAATTTGAACTATGCCATAGGAAAATGATTTTCTACAATGATACTTCAGTAAACATGTTTGCCTTCACTCCTTTGGTAATTGAATATAGTCAAGGTGGTCCTTATAAACACCTTTATTAGATTGTTGACAATAAGGAATGATGTTGAACACAACATACACAAATGTGCAAGTGATCTCTATGCATATCATGCATATTTTATTCCTTTTCCCTTTGAAAATCAAAATGTAGTACATAATTATTTCACCTTCAAGTTACCTATAAATTCATGGCATGACATGTTGAATATCTTTAAATGTCGAAACATGGCAACACATCACACAAATATGGGTTAACTCAACTCATAAGGATTAGTAGAAAGGAGCGGAAAATATCGAATTTAAATTTTAAATTTAAAATTTAGGTTCATTGCTATGGATTGTAGGATTTGTCATGAGTGGTGTGGAAATGAACCTAGAGAAGGAAGTGCTAATAGAAAGAGGTAGAGATGCATGCATGATGGTGGGTGGAAATGCAAGTGCAATAAGGAGAGGTAAATGAAAATTCATGGGATTATGTGTAAATGGGAGGAAATAGGAGTGGATACAGATCAAGGCATGAGCCAAACATAGTATAAGAGAGTACACTTTTTATATGTTATTGCATTTAGTATTTTCCACAAATGCAAGCACAAAACTAAATGGGAAATGATATTTATGTGAAAATTTCACCATTACATTTTACTCCCACATTGTTGTGCATGTGAATCTAACATTGTCATGCACTTCAAACTATTAGTATATGGTCATTCACAATCAACATGAAAAGTAAATATTTCATACTCATAAAAAGGATATTAGATTCATGAAAAACAATAAATCATTCTAGATTTCTTGTTGTGCTATGCTTCTTGACATTCAATGTACAGATGAAATGCCACTAAAAACAAGAAATCAATTAAGTGAAATCTAAAGGACAATGATCTCATTGAGCTTAACCTAATTAGACATCTCTCGTAACTTTGGCCTACCACAATGTGAAATGTATTATAGATTTCTAATAAACATATGATCAATATTGAGATGAAAGATCCTAATTCTTTCTTAGATGACACACTTATTTTTTGTCTTTTTAATTTTTTGAAGAACCATATGATTATCTATGCCATCTAATGATCATTTGGCCCATAATTATAATGGTTTACTAAAACAATATCTTATAGGACCACCATTATGTCTTCTAAGTTAACAATATTATTTTTTGATAGAATTCCATGTGCACAAAAAATAAAAATAGTATGAGGACCGACCATATGTTGTTGGCTATTAATAGACTGATCTCAAAGATTTCTATTGAGTAATTTTTTATTACTAATGAGAGAATTTGAGGTTTATTGGATCACCCCTCCATTAGATAATTCTTGGAAGTTATGGATGTTGAGACACTTATAAGGATTGTGAGGAATGCACAATCAAAGATATTCAAATAGTCCTTGAAATTTCAACTACACAATAGCTTTTCCATCTATTGATATATAGAAGCTCTACTATATTATATTATACACATGTATATAATATAATACATATATAAATGATTATTACTCAAATTTTAATTAAATAATATAATATGATCAAAGCTTAGTGATTTATTTCAATCTCATAATATCAAATGATCATTTGCAATAAATACATCATATCAAAATGTATTATAAAATATTACAAGCCCATTGAATCTCTCTAATAAGTTATCACCAAAGGGCAATAAAATCATACAACGATCCAAGAAATACCAATTGCAAGATTAGGTGTTAGTGGTGCCTAAATTTTGAATTGATAACACTTAAATAGGATTTCATCTATAGACAAATTGAAGCATTTATGCAATTTTCAATAAGAACATTTAGTTGACTCATTTCAAATTAGAAGACTCAATTTTTTTTTAAAATGACAATCATCCAAATTTAAGGAGAAAAATGACTCTAATTAGGGACAAGGATTACAAAGATGTACAAAGTAAACATCAAAATCTCAAAATTTGAATAAAACGTCTTATATATTACATTATATAATTAGAACACTTTACATAATACATATATTATAATAACATAAAAAAATGGGACTAAACACAAATTGACGCATACTAAAATCCTAAATCACCTATATAAATGTTAGAGATGGAGATATATTTTTGGAATAGTGGGTTGGACCTACAAAATTATTGTGGATCAAGTTGTCATCTCACGATCTTTAATAAAATTTCAAAGCTTTCAAGACATGAAATTATCACGAGCCATTTTTACAATGATGTGTAACACCTCGTCCGCTGAAACCCCAAAGGAACAAATAAACACATAACAATTTTATTTTTTTTAAACATAAGATTGTATTTAAGTATTTTAATATAACAAAGTACTAAGTTGCACGACTAATTCCATTTGGGTAGATGAGGTGCCATTACTACACTAACCCATAACAAAGACAATAGATTAAACAATAAATAACAATTACTATGCTATCACAATAGTGGTTTACAATTCCCGAGGAACTAATTTTTAGCTGAAATCACATATTTTAGAAAATATAATGATTTAAGCCTTAAAAGTTCCATTTTAAGGATTCCAATTGAAGAGGGTTTGATCAAATCACCTTAGATCAAACCCCCTTGGATAGAACCTCACTAGTTTTAAACCATACCTATAAATGCTCTCCTTTACACCTATCAAAATGCTGATAAAAAATCACTTTTGATTTAGATTTTGGGGGATCAAATGAATTCATTTAAAATTTATTTCAAATGATTATGGTATTCCTTAACAAGCTATCCAATGAATATAATTTTAATATGTTTTGGTTTTGTTATGTATTTATTTTTAAGTTTTATTAAACATAGGTTTTCATGAAAATGAATTTCTTTTGTTCTTCACATGGAAAAAATAGAAGATTATCAAAACAAATTGAAAAATATGAGTGCACCAGATATTGAAGTCCTTGATCCAACAAAAAATAAATTAAATTTTGATATACAAAAAGTTACGCATTATATGGTCGCTACTGTGGTCCTAATTGTAATTTGTTTGACTTTGAAACTTGATTAAGGAAAAAATATTCAATTAAAAACTATCTAACCAAGTGGAAGCACTAGATATTAGAGCTACAAATCTAAATTTGAAAGAATTAGAATTTTATCCTTCATGAAAAAAATTTATGTGTTATACGGTGTGGCATCACTTTTAAAATGTTGTTTTATGAAAAAATCAATTTTCGTGGGAGATGGAAAAAGAAGTGCAATTTGATTCCAAAAATTTTGAAAAAATATTTTTAGAATCTACAAATTTTTGATGAGACTCTAGTTTGCACCATCTTCAAATTCCTCACGTTTAGCCGCTATAGGTGCCCGAATGTGAAGATTTAGTTAAAAATAATAATTTTAGTGTCCGCTTTGGCCAAAATTGTAAACCACTATGGGATCACCCTTACGAAATCCATTCATTCATGACATCAATAAAACATCCATTCACGATAGTCACATTAATAAGAGTAATCTATATAAAACCATACATGGAATTCACAAATAAATTAATCATGAAAATATTAAGTATACATATTCCAGAGATACAACATAACATGATCAGTAATTACAAATAGTAGTTCAAGTATGATTACAAGGTATGAATATACACTACTTCTGTCTGATAATACATCATAACGAACACATATACAAATTCACATCAAAGTCTTCCCAACACACGTGGGAGTGATACAATAATAAATGAAATACATTTGTAGTACAAATACACATCTGGAACATATAAATCCTGGATCGACAACATCTGCAAAACCTTGCACTGAATGGTACAACAACATCCAAAGGGAATCCCAACGGGGTGCTAAGCACGCTCCACCTAACCACACCCCCTCGCTAGAGTAAACAAGGAAGGATCCTTGACCAAGCACATCTAAAAATAACACAAGACTAACTCCAGACAAGATAACATAATATCAAAGACTACCCACAAAACTATACAATGACAAATCACCAAAAGAAAAAACAATTGACCACTTCTAGAGGACTTCAATAAAACAACACAAATGGAATGCTAGAGGAGAGTGTCATCGGATGGCTTTACATGGATTATCCAGACAACCTATCACAAGGTGCTGCCTCCATCTATACATGGATTATCTAGACAACCTAGTTCAAGGTGTCGCCTCCATCTATGGTTCTCCTGACAACCTATCTCAAGGTGCCGCTCCATAGGGTTACTCATGCGGAATCGTTAACCTCTCGTGAAGACAAGGCAATGATCTTGCCAACCACGGCCTTCTCGGTCCCCTTTAGTCTGTGATAGTGCTAAAAGGCGGACGAGGCATCATAATTATCTTATTAATGTTTAACCACCCACCCATAATTAATTACTTAGGCTATCACTAATTACTCTAACTCTATGTGGGTTACCCTGACAACCACTTTGTGCGCCGACCCCCACCTAGAGCCACTCTCTCTAGACACTTAAACATAAATATCCAACACAAAAGGATTGTACCAACCAGATCACAAAACCAACAAATGGAACATCCGTGAGGCACAACCATCTCGCCAAAATCATCAGAATTACATTCACAAAATGGTACAATCCAAGTGTAAATTAAAATCACAACCATAGTCAAAACATAGGCCAAATATCAAATTGTAAGATCAAATATAACATTAGTATCCCCACCTCTGGAAATTCCTAATCAACATCTTAAGTTCCTATAATAGGATACATTAACTCTAGGGTTTCCCACATGACATAAGCCCAAATAGAAGAAAATCAAAATTAAATTAAATGAATAATCTTGAGAGTAACCAATACATGAAACAACATCATAAAACAATTTACAATGAACAACAAATTTCATCAAATAAATAAATTAATTACTGGAGACAATTCAATTTAATTAGAAACACATAGTTTATCTCTAATTTCCTCGATTACATTATAACATTGCAATTTTCTTAAAATTATCATATTAAATTCATATTCATAGCATATCCAACCTGTTATATATACATACAATATATATATATATATATATATATATATATACGCTTTTATGTGTATATATACATAAAATAAAACACATATATAAAAGTCATTTTATAAAATATAATATAAAATTAATAAAATATTATATTGTAAAATTATATATGTATATATATATATATAATTATAAATATATACATATACCTTTATAAATAATACATATACAAACCAAACGAATTTAATATCCGCCAGTAGAAATCGCAGAAGAAGCAAGATACAAAAAGTAAAATGGTGATCCTTTTCTATAATTCCGATAGTACAGTGCTAGGTACCTCTCGTTACATGGGAGCCGCAACCCCCACTAAGCGTGAAGGGACTTCTTTTGTATGTAGTCCCCGCAGTTATTATAACAACCTGGGTTGCTATCGTGGTGGTGGCTTTATCTGATTGATCGACATGGGGCTAGAGTGTGACTGGGCCAACCACTTGCAATCAAAGAGCTAATTTATATATATATATATATATATATATATATGCTCTATTTTAAATTTGGTTCGAGAAAAATGAAAACACTAATTCTAAAAGAAACCAATTTTTTATATTATGATATTTTCTTTTATTAGATATATCATCTTGGTCCACCTATATATTGATCGTATGTTACATATAAAAAAATGGTATATATATATATATATATATAATATTGATACCCTCAAATGTAAATTATAATTTTTATTCTTTTCACATGGCGAAAATCGATACACAATTACACCCGGTTTAAATATATATACATTTAAATAACTCGACATAATAATGTAACATATATATGTGTATATCTGTTTAAATGTAACTATATATATATAGAGGTATATATATATTTAACAAATTTAGAACAATAATATAACAACAGATTTTCCAATAAACCCAATATAGATATGGCATGTAAATTCAACCCACAATCAAAATGATTTTTTTATTTCAAAACAATAAATTTCACTACTAAACTATATTGAAGAATTTCAAAAATATTTTACTAAAGTTTCCCACAAAAGATTCAAGGGTTTAATACTAACAAATTTTTAATCACAGAACCACTTTCAAAAAAAATAGAGGAATGGATTTCAAAACACAACAAACTAGATTTTGTTTATAGAACAATAAAATAATAATAAATTAAAAGAAAAAAAACCTAGAGTCCTTCGTTCGATGTAGAATCCCCTCTGTAGCTTCTTCTCAGTTTCCTGCCTTCAGCTCCCTTCTGAACTAATCCTTTCTTTAAAACAATTTTTTTACCCAGAAGCACAAAAAAAACTATTTTTCTTTTCTTTTACAAACAAAAACCAGAAAAAACCCCTGTGTCTAAAAACTCTCTCACAATAAAAATAAATAAATAATCAATAAAGCTCTTCATCTTTTTCCTCAAAAATCCTCTCCATTCATTGGTTCTTTTCTTGCTTTTTAAAAGCACACACTTATCTCACAATTTTAATTAAAAATTAATTATTTTCTCATGATATTATCCTCACAAGATACTCATTTGATTTTCTAATTTAATATAAGGAAAAAGATAATATATAATTATCATTGAATCATTATTGATTTAAATTAATTACTTACACTTTTAATTAATTAAATAACTTTTGAATTTACAATATATTTAAAATTCACATTATACCAACTTGCAATTAATCAAAGCAACAACGCAACATTAATCAATCTTATATAATAAAGATTAATTAAAGAACCACTAACCATAAATGAAATAAATACTCAACAATCAAACAATACAAAGACAAGGAAAAAACCTAAGTCATGACCCAACAAAACTCACAACGGGATGACAGACTTGGGATGGGGACACTTCCTTATCAACTCCCTTTTTCAACATTGTACCCGTTAGGTTAATTTAATGCTCGCCCTGTCCTGTCGAAACAGGTGGAATCAAGACTTTATTCCTGCAATTCCTGCATACCAATAAACATCAAGTAACATATATATATATATAAATAATCAAATACATCACATCATGAGAAGGAGTTGCAGCATAGCAGGGCACTCACAAACGAGTGGTACTACACTATCCCCTCACCAAAGCTACAATAACGACTACAACATTAAGTATAAACTAACATTGCTAAACTAAACTGATCACATCGTATCATCATAAAATAATTACTAATCTATTACATTACAATATACTACTGCATCAAATTAAACATTACCAAATCAAGTGTAACCATCATGTCATATCATAATATCGGTCACGAACCCTTTTCCTAGTACCTACAAACAACATGAATAAACAAGTTAAACAAGGAATTACAAGCTAAAACAAGGATTCCCCATGAAATCCATTTGCAAACTCAAAATAGGAAAGAAATTGATGAAGAACACAATACAAAAGATAAAACTAGATTTAATCCTAATTAGAGAAGCAAACACTTGATTCCTATGATGAAATCTTGATATGTTGAAGATGATATTGATCCACTTTTGATGAAAGATGAGAACTCCAAGCCAAATCTACAAAAAGCCTAGCTAAGAATTCAAATGATGGATGAGAATGGCTAAGTATTTTAGCATGGTAACTTTGCAATGTTTGTGGATGATAAAATGAGGAGAGGAGCTCTTCATTTATAGGATTTCAAGATGGATGAATGCCCAAATTTTGCAATGTGGGACTAACATTCATCCAATGATAAGGTGCCACTTGTCAACATTTGATAGGATGAAGGTTGAGCACATTTTGATCCATGTGCAAGTTTGAAATTTGAATTTGATGAGATGACAAGTTTAGGAGGGATGAAAGATGAGTTAAATGCTAAGTGGGAGACATGTAAGAGACAATGTAAGAGCTTTGCTTTGTTGGATGGACAAGTCCTTTTGGGGGATTTAAACTTGGAGGAATATTCCCTTTTGATGCCATTTTGAAAGTAAATAGAAATTATTAAATCAAATAAATGATTTAATTGTGCAAGTTGCAAAATATAGAGGATTGGAGTGATTAGGATTAGCATTGATCATGATTTGATTAATTTAAATGATGTTAGTTGATTTGACCATTTTGACTTAGATTTTAGGATTTAAATAACTCAAAATGAGAAAAGAATGATTTAGACTTAGTTAAATATTTTTGATTTATTTAACCAAAGGGGGTGATGTTAGATTAAATTACATAAATGTTTGATTTATTTAATTTAATTAGATGAACTTTAGAGATTTAATCAAATAATATGGATTATTTAATTAAATAAAGATAGGAAGATGAAATGACCTAGCTAATTACATAAAGACAATGGTTTAATTAAATTGAGGGATTTATTTAATTAAAAGGGGAATTATGATGACTTTAATCAAATAAAGCTATTTGATTAAATGGTTAGATACAAGGATAATTCAAGATGAGGCAATGTTAGTAGATCAAGATCGAAGTGTGCGATATCAATCTATATATTTTCGATGTCTAGGTATCCATGTCATAAAATAAAGTAGCATAGTCATCAAATAGTCTAAACTATCCAATCCACCAATCCAACCAACAAACAGTAACTACCAAAGTCTCAAAGTATCAAGCAAAACCACAGAAGTATCAAATCCAAACAACAACATGAGGGGTATTACACAATACAACCTTCGACCTTGAACTTGCTTGAGGACAAGCAAGAGCTTAAGTTGGGGGAAAATGATGAGCCATAGAATTGACTAGTTTCCTATTGCAATTTCATACTTTTATCTTTATTTTTTGCTAAACTCTAAGACATTACCAAACATTTCATATAACTTTAAGTAGTTTAAAGCATTTACAATTGAAACATGTTATATTAATATGTATGTATGAGCTATGAATGTACATGAAGTTTAGTAGGATTTTATGTTTAAATAAGGGTTGTTAACAATGGAAATGACTTGAAAATTAAAGACTAACATTTGTAGAAAGATACCTATCAACCCACAACAACGATCTTCTCAACATGTAGCATAAGGATTGCATTTCTATGCAAATAAGGAGTCAATCTACTACAACGCGACCACTTTTAGAAGAAGATGGAGTGGTCATTTAAGGATTAGGTCATGGATAATTGAGAATTAATGTTATATTTTAATAAGAAAAGTAGGAGAAGAAGTTTGTTCTCAATAGGACCATGACTTATAATATAAATTTCTTTGCTTGGGCACATTTTCTGTTATAATGGTTAAACTTGTTGAGTATAGAGTAGTAGTTTGATTTCTATACTCCTATCTGATAGTTATTACTTTCTATTTTGAAACTTAGTCCTCTTCCTATTCTTGAGGAAGAGTTGACATCTATTTTCAATTTGTTTTTAGTTCAAAGATAATTGGACTATGATGTGGACCCTATATAGTGGGTACCCTGTTGAGGAGGAGATCTAGACGGTATGTGTGTTATATTGAATAAGATTTCTTGTTAGATTTTGTTCAATAATTTTGTGTATGATTGGAATGCAATAAAGAAGGAATACTTTGATAATGTCATGTTTTTCTAAGTAAGTGAGTGATTAACAATATCTCATGGATGCAACAACTCAAGCAAGGGCCACTTAAGGTATTGTTGAACCACTTCAATTTAGATTAATATCTAATTAAATTACACATTTTGAGTTTAATTGATAGTTTTTCAATTCTTGCACGATTATGAATGATGCATTATATTAATTCTGAATTTGAATCTATAGTTGATACTCTATTTAGTAATCCAAAGGTTAATTATGTTAGGACATATTGCAATATAACAATTAATTGGTTACGATCATAAGCATTAAGTAATCATAGCTAAAGGTAGTTGTTTGTATTCATTTACTCTATTTTGAGAAATAGAAGTTTATTCTAGTTAGAAACTTTTACTATATTTATGTGTTTTATTCTCCTATACTCAACCGATGTAGGAGTTTTAGAACTCATGAGTGAATATATATTTCCAGCAATATTTGAAGTTTACGACTCCCTAGTTGATGATTTAGTGAAGTCTTCTCGTGAGTGATAAACTGCTTAGTCTAGGGATCTTCAGGTCCATAGAGCGTGCGTATAATCATTAACACCAGTTAATTAGGCATTAGAGGAAGCTCTACATCAAGTATAGTATTATTCAAGACTCATGCTAGATAGTTGATTTAATTAATCATGATATGAATTTATTTAATTAATTTAAATATTATTTAAATAATTTAAGTAATATTTAATTAATTTAAATAATATTTGATTAATTTAAATAATATTTGATTAATTTAAATAATATTTGATTAATTTAAATAATATTTAATTATAAGTTAATCATAATATTGATTTAGATGTTGGCGATGATATTTAATTAGATGTAAGATTATATTTTAATTGTGATATTAAATATGATGAGGAATTTAATACGGTTGTGTTATTTATTTTATGTGGATTATATGTTGGTTTGTAATTATAAACGTGACAAGGATCTTGTTGACAAGGTGTTCTTGTGTTGTCTAGAAGTATTGTATTATGTGCTTGTGCAAATGTTTGATTGAGTTACATATTTTATAAATAATTTCTTATTTATATATAACTACTAATGGATTTATGGGTAAAATTGAGCATGTAAGATTATAGTTTGACCAATAGGAAGAGAAATAAGGTTTTCCAAGAACTATTTTATTATCTTGCTCCACCTCATGGAGCATTGATACATTGACTATATGTAAACCCTAGTTTTGATCAAGCACAACTAAGACCCCTTATTCCTAACCGTGCTTTTTTTACAAATGTTAATTCTTGGTACTTATGTTTATTATTGTTGGTAAATGTTTATTTTATTATGCAAAGGGTATTTATTTTCTCTTTTTTTGAGAAACTCATATTTGAGGAAAATAGGGATTTAAAAGCGCCTAAAATTTTATTATCTATTTGGGTGAGTGCAAGATAATGATGAGCCAAATGATGGAACTGGTAAAAAATCTATTGGATGAATAAGTGGCAATATTAAGACTTATATTTAGATTTGGATGGAAAAAAAAATATGTATTGCTCAAATATGGAATCCCTCCAAAAATGCCTTAGGATTACCTTTGATTTAAGTAAATGGGAGTCCTTAAAAAATTCAATAAAACTTACAAAAGCACTCATTTAGTTTCATCCTAAAATTTTCCATGCCTTCATTCTTGAAGTTGATAGAAATTTTTGTAGCTAAATTAAAAAAAATGAAAAGGGTTTGTATAGGAAGTTATCAAGATTCTAAAAATATAATATATGTTTCATTATAATTTTAATCTAGGTAATTATTATTAAATTTTTACATATACTATGTTTGACTTTCTAGTAGATATACATATTGAAAAATATTCATAACATTCAAACTATTCATCCTTTTTAAATCCAAAAGATGCATCACCTTCTAGGATTTATTAGCTATAGGTTAAAAAAAGTTGAATTTCATATTTTTTGACCAAGTTAGGTTGACCATAAAATTATTCTTTAATATTTTAAAAAATTCATTAAAAAAAAAGGTGTCACATCCACTCATGTGTTCATTAATTAAACCCAAATCTTGGAGAAAGTTTATTTTATTTTTCTCATACTTAAGTTGGCTAGAATGACACATACTTCTTACATTATTCTAAAAAAATTAGTAGTGCCTCATTGAAATATCTAATTTTCATCAGATTTTACAAAAAAATAAATAAAAATACTAGCCAATAACTTCAATTCAATTTCCTAAAAATTTTATTACTACCTTATTTTCATATTGTCTAGATAGATCATTCAATTTTTTACATGATGTTACTTGTTTCTTTTTAACATTTTCATTGTCGTGCTTAGGGGTATTGTTTGGCCAATCATAATCCCACATTCACCCCTTTTTATGTGTTTTTGCATCCTAGATATGGGTACCTAAGGTTAGGGTAATTTTTGGTATTACTTAGAGTGTTTTAAGAAGGTACTTTGTACCTTGAGAAGTCATGGGAACTACATGGGTTGAGTAAGCTTGGGAAGCTTGAGTGCAAGTACTCCAAGTCAACTAGTTCTTTCCAAATTACAAAAAGAAGTGGAATGCACCTTACTCCACCTTGTATTGGGAAGGTGAACTTGCGTGAGTATGAGATTTTTAACATTTTGTAAAAGATTCTTTAAATTGCTTATAAGAAGTTGAATGCTTAGGATTTTGGAATTCCATGTGGCTCCATCCTATTGGTTGGGAAGGAGTGACGTGAAACTTCATTTATGCACTTCTCTTTCAATTGAGAAGGGGGTTTCTCTTTCAATTTTACACTTGCTTTTTGGTTTTGGAGAGTTCTCTTCTTTGTGGATTTTATTCTTGGAGGTTTTAAAAAGGAGTTGAGGACTTTTGTTCACCATTTTGGGAATTTTAAAGTGGGAGATAACCAAGTCCTACTTCTTTTTTAGCCTCAAGTATGTTATATGCTTTTATGAGTAAATAAAAAGTAATATTTTACATTCAATGTGTGTATGGGTGGGTTGTTTAAATTTCTTTCATTTTTTATCATGTTTTTCCCTCCTTTGGGTTTTCTTTATGGAGAAATATGTGCATTTTTATTTTATCAGTGAGAGGGCTATGTGTAGGTTTATTCTTGGGTGTATTTATGCGTATTTCAAATATGTGTTTCTTGAACTTGAGGTTTGTGATTATAGGAAAATAATAGAGATAAAATATGAGATGGTTCATTGTGAGCCTCCTCAAGCCTTGTGTTGTGTGTAATGGTTGATATTGCCTTCTTGTCTAGTTACTTTGTTATCCTCAAAGATTAGGGGTTTGTAACACTTTTGGCGTACCATATAGTTAGGAGATGAGTTCCTCTTGTTGGTCATATAGCTAGGAGATGAGTTCCTCTTGGTCACATGCTTGGTTGAAGCTTGGATCTCCTTTTGTTCTTCACAAATATTAAAGTTGTTGAATGTGAAGAAAGAAAAATTAATGTGCTCATTTTAACCCTACTTTCCTCTTTAGGTGTAAAATAATCTTGTTTATATTTTATATGGTTTTGGGAAAGAAGAAAATGAAATCTTAGTGTCATCCTTTATAGAGAGTAGATGTATTTGGAAGAATATAAATGTCATAAGTTTATATTGATAAGATGTTGAAATTTCTTTGAACAATGTGAAAGAAAGAATACAGTTGCAAGTGTAAGAAACCCTCTCTCTTTTCCCCTTAGGTATTTGTTCAATTATGACATACATATTTGAGTTCTAGATGAAATTAAAATAGGGTTTCATGAAAAAAATTGGGCACATGCTAGTGCATTTCCTTTTATTATGAAAAAACATAATTTAATTAATTTTGATTCTTGAAAACACTGTTGTGATGTTTAAAATTAGGTGTCAAAAATTAGAAATGTATAAAGTATGACCAAACTTGTTTCATACATTATGTTGAAATTTGATGTCATAAAACAAAAAAGGTAAAATAGAAACTATACTATCTTATTGTTTGAAATATACTCTTATATGAAATTATATAACACCATAAAATATTTAAAGATTCTTCTAAAATATAAAATAAAAAATATATTTATATATATTCTATGTTTAATCAACTTACACACAAAACAAAAACAAACTTAATTATTAAAATAAAAAATTTATAACAAAACCAAAAATAAGTATAAGACAATAAGATAAAAAAGACGAAATATCTACACACTCTTTTATCTCCATTAAGGCTTCAAATATAAGGGAAATCCTTCTTGTATGTTTGTAGAGGGGACCGCATAGGGATCCCATAATTATATACTTTTTAAATATAACTAGATATGCTCTTAATTATTATTAAAATGTTCTCTCTAATTTAAAGCCTTGAAAAGTAAGCCGCCTAGATTGAAATGTTGGGCAGCTCAATTTTATTTTTATAATATTTTAATTTAAATGATAGCATATTGACCTACAACTTTACCCAAATCTTGCCAACTTGAAAAATATATGAGATAACAAAACCAACTCCAAACGTGAATAACATGAACCCTCATAATGAGAATACAAGTAAAATAGATTTTAGTCTATTTCACATCCAATTTTGGTTTTTTTATTGCTCCTACTAAAATATTGGCTTACCTTTTTATATCTTACAAAGAGCTTTTTAATATTCAACCTATAGTTATATTTAAATTATTCCCTACCATAAATATATTCATTTAATAATGACTAGATTAGTTTGGTTTTAGATTGAACAGTGATTTTAATATAATATTAAAATTATATATTTTTTATAAATATTATTTTCATATTTAAAATAATAGAAATTAGTTAGATGGTCATGTAAAGTCACTTTTTATCTAGTCTTCTTTGGAGATGAGATAGGAAAAAAAGAAACCTGATAATATAAAAAAAAATTACATAATCAGATCTAAAAAATATTACTAAAATTATATTTATGAACTGCAAAAATTTCATGTCCTAAATACAAATATGAATTTAACTTATTATTTAAATTAAATTTAATATATTATTTTACATATATTTTAAAGATTTAACATAATTATACAACATTTATTAATTTAACTGTGTAATTTGTAAATCTAATCAAATGTTGTTAAGTAACAATAAATTTTAAAATGCGAAATCTTTGCTCTCGTAAAGACAGTCTGAAATTCTTTTGGCACACAAGCAACCCAAAAAGACTCCAAAAAATTTAACAAGTAAAATTATCTGATATACAAGAAACAAAAAAGCCTTAAATTTATAACAGAAACAGGCGCCTTCAACATGTAAGCAGAAAGAACTAGAGATAAACTTCCTACAATTTATATAATTTCGTATGCAATTCAGTACCGACATTATTTAGAATGCAGTTTGGTACTGAAAGGTCGTCCATGGAGTACAAGGCAGTTCAGAAAGTCGTTTGAACTGACATTCTGTTGGATTTTAGGAATCCATGGAGTCGAATTTTGATCCAACAGATGTACAATCCCCGTAGCAGGAACGGCAGAAACTCCATCAGGATTCACAAATCCGACGGAATCTGAACCCTCCATTTCTGAATTCTTGGCTTCAATGGATTCATCGAAATTGTCAAGTTTCATCTTTTGATCCTGCAAATCCATGGACTTGGAGAGATGAAAGGCAGTAAAATGTTTGCTCTTTCTGCGGCCAGCACCGACAGGGATGTTACGCATGCTTCCTCCGGCGGTCCAGTAGCGCCTGCAGTTCTTACAGAAATGCCGCGGCTGATTCACGTTATAATTGTTGAAGTAGCAAAATTTCGTCTCCAAGCTGTGGCAACGCGGACAGGCCACTGGCTTTTCGGGCTTCGGCGGGGGTTTTTGCTCAGACGCCTCGATGTTGCAAGAAATTCCGCTTTTCTCTTCACAATTTTCCGCCTTCTTCAAAGATTTTGCTCCTCTGTCGCTTAAATTGCAGAGACTTTCGCTTTTTTCTTGAATATTTTCAGAAGACTTTGCTCCTTTCTCTCTCAAATTGCAAAAATTCTCGCCCTTTTGATAAAGATTTTCCATCGTCTTCAAAGATTTTGAAGAATTCGCAGCCATTTCCGCCTGCGCGGGCCGCTTGCGAGTGTTGTTCTCCTCCTGCGAGGATTCATCACGAACACAAACAGAAATCGTGGCCCCGAACAACTTGATGGCGAAATTGCTCGTTCCCTCAACATTTGCAGAGCTTTTACACATTTTTTAGATGCAGAGCATGCAAACCCAAGCCTAGAACAAAGATAACAAAAAAACAACAAAGGTCCGCTTTTGCAATGCGAACGGATCCGAGATATCGACGAATTCAGCGAGAGATTGATAAAAAGATACCGGTAAGCAAACGCAACAAAGCACTTTCTCTTCTTTTCAATCTTTCACGGCATACAAAACTAAACTTCAACAAAGTCAAGGTCTTGGCAGAACAATTTAAGGGGAGATAACGCTAAATTCAAACAAATAAAGCTTGGCGTGCAATTTCAACAAACATACTGAGGAAATTCAACCAACGGAAGCAACGCGATCGCATAAAAACGGTATGCAAAACAAAATCGTTTTCTCCCAACTTTTCTCTCTCGAAGCAAACAAACCCTAATCTAGAACAAGATCACAGCTACTGCAAATCATTTGAATGGCAATTTGAGTAAAATATTAATGAATTCACACGGAAAAAGGTAAGAACTGCAATAAAGAGCAAAACTTTATTCCTTGTTTTTTTTCTTTTAACTTTGACAATATACAATATCTCAACGGAAGCCCTCTGCAGTGCAATTTGAGCATTTGCGAATTTAAGATATC
This sequence comes from Sequoia sempervirens, assembly GCA_007258455.2. NCBI lineage: Eukaryota > Viridiplantae > Streptophyta > Pinopsida > Cupressales > Cupressaceae > Sequoia > Sequoia sempervirens. The sequence goes on along the minus strand of VDFB02373365.1, from coordinate 9,341,356 downwards.
GACGAATTTGACCAAATAAGGGAGAAAAACTGGTAAGGAAGTGCAATAAAGCGCTTTATTGACAGGGAAAAAAGCAAGACGCGGTAAAAGTCGAGGAAAACGAAAGCTAGCTTATTTTCCGCGAAACGACAGAGAATTTCAGGTCCACTGACATAAATAAAAAACAAACTTTTTTTTTTCAATTTGAAGCGCGTTTTTTCTTGCGTAGATGCGATAAAATTTAACGCGATTTTTTTTTCGCACTTTCCTGACTGTTAATTCCAAGAAAAGCAAAAGAGAAAGCGACTGGGCAGACGCACCTGCCGTCACGAAAAAGGCGCCCAAAAAGGCTGAGAAAGAAGTAAAAGCAAAAGCGAAAAAGCATAAAGCAAATGAAATTATTATTATGCCCTTCCAAGATTTTACAAACAACCTCCCTAATAATTCAAACAAAAAACTTTCAAACCAACAGCTTGCCATACCTCGTCTGCTCGAGCAGTTTTGTCATGTTTATGGTGGTATGTGCGTTTACAATGCATTTATTTGGGACAACCTTTTTCCGGATTTATCTGAGTTTTTATTTGATGAACAAATTCAATGCTAAAATGGCGGGGAAACGCGTGGGATTTGGGACCGTTTTGAATTTTAGCCATTTTCAGACGGAATGCGTTATTTTCGTCAAACTTTCTTGCCTGGATTTTCTCTGGTTCTTTTTTTTTCCTTAACTGTTAGGGTTAATGGTAAGAATTTGTCTCTTTTGGCTTTTTCATTTTTGTTTCGATTTAAACTTTGGATAATATTCTGTTGATTTTGGACGGATTTGACACGGAAAAAGTTGATTGTCTTCGTCTAATCTTGTTTTGCATTCTTGGAAAGCAAAGCATAAGCATACGTGTATGTTTATGCTTTTTCCTTTTCCGAATTTCTGTTGTGCACCGTGATTCTTGTCGTGACTCTGATAGGTTTCATTTATTGCAATAGTAGATATTCTAAATTTTTGCTTTTAGTACAACTACTTGTCTTCATGATCATGGTTTATTTGAACTGTGGTAACCTAGTATTCCTTAGGCCGGAAGGTTTGTTGAATTGGAAAAAGTAATAATAAATGCTGTTGTAATTTCAATTGAGTTGAGTTCGAATCTATACATTAGGTGAAGCATTCAAGTTAATAAAAGAAAACATTGTACTTTTTTAATAGATGTAGATGGTTAGATAAGGTAAAATTTGAATTACTTTAAAGTAGATAAAGTTATTTTCAAAAAGAGATTCTGTTATTTTTTTTGGGTAATTCAAGTGTAGGGTAAGGACCCTCTTTCAAACTAGTAGAATTTTGATAGAAATTACACAATATTCATTACATTATTATAGACATTATATATTTATATTATGAAGAAGGGTGAAATACAAGCCTATGGTGCACCTAACAAAATGGCCAAAGTGTGATGACCAATATCTAAAAAAAAAGCTAAGTAAACAAGTCATAAAACAAATCAAAGGGGTTGAGAGAGTAGGCCAATAAACCAAATCCTTGAGAATATAAAATATACTACAATTGCAAGCCATAGTAGGCTTTCTTTCTATACATAGATTTGGGGGTATTAGACATTTTCAACATTGATAAAAGTTGAACCATAAGTTTTTTCCTCTTGTTTCACTAAACTTGCCTATCATTGCTACAATTAATTGCCTAAGCTACCTTCACCATATTAAAACACCCTTGGAATAGGGAACTCTTCTCCATCTCATAAATCACCAATGCATCCAAGGTGGGGTTATAAAAATAGATGTTTGTAGCTTCTTTGATTAGTTCCACCAATCTAGATTTAATGTTACACAAGTTGTGCCAGTAGATGCTAGCCCCAAAATTTTGAGCCTATGAAGGGGAGAGATGGCATGCTAGCAAGAGCAACATTGTCTAAACTACCTCCATGTCAACTTTGCTTTTCCCAAGTGTAGTGTTTTCCCAAATCGTTGGTGATATCTTTATCACCAATGATTATAAAAATATTTAACATGAACTAGAAGAAATGTTGGTGTTAACTCTATGACAAGCAACTACTTCTATGAAGTCTTTGTCAACCACCTCCTAGATGGTAGCAAGGATGTCTCTTCCTTGAAAGAAGAATATTTTTGCATTTTGGCTTTCCTTAATCTCCCCAAGGAAGTCCATCTTCCTCAAATTTTCACCTATATCGATGAGGGGCTCCATAAGAGTATATTGACACCAATTAGAGCAAATAGAGGAGAGGGATCAAGGGATATCAATTTTTGTGTTCTAGAAGAATGATAAGTTATTGGTGGTAGATATCATTAGGCAAGAATAATCTTAAATATGTCCAAATGTGTGGAAGGTATTAAACCAACATGTGGGAATTGATTATGAATGAATATAAGGAGTCACACAATGTGTTGAATGATTATGCCATTGCCAATATATTAAGAGTAACTAATCCCAAATTGTGCTAAGCCTTGGCCAATGGTTGATGTCATTACTTACAATATATCATTATTATCATTGATCCTTGGTTCAATAAGAAGCCTACCCCTTATTTCCTTCACAATAGAAATTAGTGACAAAGAAGGAAGATAAGCTATCCAATATGTCTCGAGCTTCATTTAAAATAGTATTTATTCTCTTATGATTGAGTGCCTTTTCTAGAAACATAGTATGATTGCCATAAAATCACCCTCTATCATTATTGTGTCAATGTTATATGATTTTACTAGCAAGAGACCTAGCAAATAATGATTTGGCTTCTACTTCATTATTTGTACCTAGTTGTAGCTTCTTGGAGGTAGTTTTGATCATGTTTCCTTGGGATTATTTGTTGAATGCACAAGACAATTGAGAGGGGGGGTGAATCAGTTGTGCATTAAAACCTCAAATCCCTAAAAAACATTCAGATCCACATCAACTTTATTAACCCTTAATTTGTTAGAATGATTTAGCATGAAAGCAAATAACAAAAAATGAAATAAATCAACACCATGCACAATAGAACACTAGATTTACATGGAAAACCCAAGAAGGAAAAAAACATAGTGAGGATTAGCTCACAATATAAACTAATTGCAACACTGAATACAATACTCACTATCGGAGGGCTCACTACCTAGAAGAAAGAAAGGCTCACTACCAGATTATAGAAAAGAAGAAAGAAGAATGCTACAGTGATAAATCCATTTGAATGCAACAGAAAAATCCACCATGCAACATCACCAACACATTCACAGTCCTTTTGAAGATTGTGGACACCTTCTACTCACTGCTTCCACTAGTCTAGAACTCATTGAAGTTTGTACTTCACTTGATAAATTCACACTTCACACCTCTGCAATTCACATCACACACTACACACTCAACCTCCATCAACACAACACTTATTTATACCTTCTTCAACCTTGAAAATAATCTCCAAGGTCGGTTATTCACCTCAACCATGCAAATTCAAATTAGGTTGGAACCAAAACATTCCCATGGTGGAAAGGAATGAAGGTGGACCACACCACACCTTAACTCAGAACTAAATACATTTGTATACACCACGCCACACTTCCACAATCATCGAATAAAATCCGCAATTAGTGTAGACACCCAAGGTCAGTCGAACTTGTGTAAACACCATTAACATTTAAGTACACGCTTCTTTTGATCCAAAGATGACTCGCGAACAACATACATCACTTGAAAACAGTCTCGAATATTCCACAAACACCCTAAAATCCAAAAAATTCCTTCACAACAACTTTCACCCAAAGAACTCATCATGTTCACCTAGATAAACTTCCACACACTGTAACTCAAGAAACCAACTTCCGAAGCACTAAACCACAAAAAAAATTGACTGAAGGTAAATATGAACCTTATCAACACACTTCTAGAACTACAAGACTAGAAATCAAACTACAGAGAAATGCGGAGCAAAACCATTTCTCTCAGACACCACTACAATATATAGTTCATACACAGGTGAACATAACCCTCTTTCCACAATGATCCAAACCAAGAAATTCTCGACATAGAACCTCTGAACACCTCTGACCAACATATGTGAACCACACAAGAAAATCTTCAACACAAAAAAAATGTGGAGCAAAACCAGAACACCACTCTGTATACCAAAACACCTCTTCAACACACTGTTCCCTCTTTTATTAAAAATTTCTCAAAAGCACTTGGAAACCAAGTACTAGAGACACATAATCATCATCTTCAACACTTCCTCATCACCACTAAACCAACTGCAACTCAATTATATATCCATAGAAGCTTATCAAAGCAACATTGGGGGTTGACACCAGTAACACTTACTAATGACAACATAATGCAACTAATCAAAGCATCACCAATTGACATTAATGACAACACAAAAATAAGCTTTTTGACATCAATGAAAACACCAACTACTCATACTTGCAACAATCTCCCCCTTTTTTATTGATGGCAACACATGATGTGAAAAATCATCAACAACAACAAACAACTTTGATCACCAACATACTGCTCCATACCAACTCTTTCTCTCTTTCTATCTTTTAGCTGCATTATTCTCACCCCTTTCTCAACTGATCCTTTTTCACATTGTTTTCTCTTCTCCCCCTTTGACATCAATGACAAAGGGACAAAAATTTGCATCTCTTTCTCCCTTTGATATCAAACATATATACTTTCTCTCTTTACTAGTTTGCATACTCCCCCTTAGGAGCACACAAGAAACTATACCAACCATCAACCACTGCACATATCCTTTGACACATCTAACAAATGACAACACCAACCTGCACCAATACTTACTCCCCCTGAATACAACAACCAACAAAGCCACTACCTACTCCCCCTAAGAGGTAGCCTTTAACATCACTCTAGAATAAAGAATGAATCTTGAAATCCACTGGGTTGATGCATATCCTTATGTATCTAGTTCAAAGAAGGAGGGTTAATAACCCCTAACTTCTCCCAGAGATACTCAAAAGGATCCTTAGGAAGAGTCTTAGTGAATATATCAATAACCTAATCCTTTGTAGGCACATACTCAAGCTTCACTTCATTCTCTGCAACCTTCTCTCTTAAAAAGTGATAGGATTGATATGTTTAGTCCTTGAGTGCATCATCATATTCTTTGAAATTTTAATAGCACTTTTATTGTCACAAAAGATATAAATTGGTTCATCATATACCACCCTGATATCCTTCAAGGTTTGCCTCATCCACAACACCTTTGTGCAATAAGATGCTGCTACAATGTGTTTTTCCTCTACAATAGATAAAGATGTTGAGTCTTGTTTCTTGCTTATCCAAGACACCAATCTACATCCAAGAAAGAATGCACCACCACCTGTACTTTCCTATCATCCAAACAACCCACCCAATCAACATCTGAATAAGCACTAAGAGAGAAATCAATATCCTTTGGATACTACAAACCATGTTTCAGAGTGCCCTTCAAGTATTTGAATATTCTCTTTATTGTTGTAACATGTGATTCTCTAGGCTCTTCTTGAAATCTAGCTACAAGACAAAATGCATGCATGATATCTAATCTAGGTGTAGTTAGATAGACCAGTCCTCCAATCATTGATCTATACTTGCTCTAATCAATCATAGGAGATTCATCATTCTTACTTAGCTTGCAACTAGTAACCATAGGAGTACATACTTAGCTTGCAACTAGTAACCATAGGAGTACATACTTTGATTGTGAAATGAATATACCTTTCTCTTTCTGATTGATTTGCAGTCCAAGGAAGAAATTCATCTCCCCAAACATAGACATCTCAAACTCTTTTTGCATCTCTTTTGCAAATTTCTTGCACATAGCTTCATTTCCTCCAAAGTTCATATCATCAACATACACAACCATAATCAAGATTTGATATTTTTCAACTTTGAAATAAAGATTACTATTTGCGGTACCTTTATTGAATCCTTGTTGTATCAAGTACTTATCCAACCTTGCATACGAAGCTCTGGGAGCTTGCTTCAATCCATATAATATCTTCTTCAATCTACAAACCATATCTGGTTTGTCTGATAATTGAAATATTTATGGTTGTTCAATGTATACTTCTTCCAATTCACCATTTAAGAAAGCAGACTTCACATCCATCTAATATAATTTGAAATATTTGTGTGCTACAAAATCTAATAACATCCTGATAGCTTCCATTCTTTCCATTGAAGCTAATGTCTCTTCAAAATCTATTCCTTCTACTTGTGAGTAGCCCTTAAACACAAGCCTTGCCTTGTTTCTTACCACTTCTCCATTCTCATTTAGTTTTTTCTTGAATACGTACTTAGTTCCAATCACATTCTTGTTTGTTGGTCTTGGGACAAGTTCCCAAGTCTGATTCTTCTCAATCAACATTAGTTCTTCTTCCATAGCTTTGATCCAATATTCATCCTTGCATGCTTCAATCACTATTTTAGGTTCAACTTTAGAGAGTAAACATAAGTTTACCCATTCTTCTGTCATAATAGCTTTTCTTCTTTTCAACACACCCTTGCTTTTGTCACCAATGATCTAATCTTCAAAATGATTCTTCTACAAATACTTAGGAGTCTTAGGGATCCTTTTTGAAGCTTCTTCCTCTTCAATCTAAACTTCTCTTTCCTTACCTTCATCTTTTTCATTTTCTCTACAAGAGGAATCATCTGATTCATATCCATCTATCACCACATAATTCTTTTGTAAGTCTTCATCCACTTTGAAACTTTCACTTTCAACAATCTTCTTTAGCCTCTTGTTGTACAACACTAACCTACATGCTTTGCTTCTTGTAGAATATCCAAGGAAGATACCTTCATCGGATCTTGTATCAAAATTTCCTAAGTTCTCTTCATCTCTTTTGATATAACATTTTTTTCCAAACTCTCTAAAGTATTTGATAGTAGGGATTCTTCCATACCACAACTCATAAGGAGTATTTGCACTATTTACTCTTTTTTGAACTCTATTAAGAATGTAGACAACAATATAAATTGCTTCTCTCTAGTAGAATTTCGATAGGTTTGTCTCTTTCATCATTATTCTTGCAGCTTTTTGAATAGTCACATTCTTTCTTTCAACCACTCCATTTTGCTGAGGATTCCTAGGGGCAGACAAGCGCCTCTTTATCCCATGATTCTCATAAAAATTATTAAACTCATTGGAGGTGAAATCTCCACCTCTATAAAACCTCAAACAATTGATTCTCATATCCATTTCATTCTCAACCATAATTTTGAATGTTTTAAAATTATCGAGGGCTTCTAATTTTTCTTTGAGAAAAGTAATCCATATCATTCTATAATAATCATCAATCAATAGCATGAAATACCTATCACCTTGAAGACTTCTTACTCTGGTAGGACCACAAAGGACTGTATACACCAATTCCAACAGTCCAGTAGTAGATTATTCTTTGACTTTGAAACTTCTTCTTTCTTTCCTCCCAATTTGACATTCCTTGTAGATAGCATTGATGGTCTTTGTAATCCTTGACATATCTCTCATAGCTTGAATTGAACTAATCCTCACTAGGTCATCATATTTTTCTGGATTGGTAATTCTCAGCTGAGGCTGAGCACTTTTGACTAGAGCTATGAACCAGAGAACACCTAGCCAAGGCTACAGAGATGCTTTTGATTGGAGCTATGAACCAGTGAGACCACATTGTTGAGGGGCCTCATCCTCATATATGTACGACAAGCAACACCCTTACACCTTTGTGTTGTCTTAACCTTATCACTCCAAGACCAACCGTATAGAACCTCCAGGCACAAGAGACTCACAAGGGTCCGATACATAACTGCTAGGCATGAAAGACCCATGTGGGTCTAACAGTAGTCCACGAGCAACACACACCATCAGGAATTTGGATCCATGAGTAGCACACACCTATAGGGACAAGCACGATCAGTCACCACGTCCACCAAGATCACCTGTATGTCCTCCAAGATCAGCTGCCACAATATCCTCCGAGCACTATGTGGGACTAGTAGTGGTATAAACACCACTAATAGGCCAGGTGGGGATTTGAACCTTGGTTGCACCATAAACGGGAAACCATCTCACCATTACACCAATAGGTGATCCCCACTAGGTTATCATAATTAATGTGACACATCCTTCTATTCCATAGCTGATAAACATTTCCATCTGTCCTTCTTCCAGTAGCAACCACAGTTTTGGAGCCTTTTCTAATCTCACATTCATCATCTTGAAACATAAGATTATATCCTTTGCTACACATTTTTCCAACACTCAAAAGGTTATGTCTCAAACCCTTAACATAAAGAACATCATTTGTATTATGCTCGCCATAAAAAATAATTTAACCTTTTCCACATATCTTAGCAGATGTATCATCACCAAACTTTACTAGACCTCCTTCATATTTCTCAAGTTTAAAAAACTTACTTTTTTCACTAGTCATATGATTTGAGCATCTACTATCTATATTCCAGTAGTTCTTCTCCTCTCTAGCATGAAAAGTAGTCACCATAGTTCCTCCAGTGTTATTACCTTCTTTTGGAGCACTTTCCTTCACACATCTCTTAGAGTTAGAAAAATTAGTTCCATCTTTAATAGCCATGAACAATCATTCACTATCCTCATCATATGCATAAGAAAATTCATCATCACATATACTGGCATCCTCTAAATAATAACTTTTCTTAATTACTTTGCCTTTGTTTTCTTTATTTTTTTCATTCAAAGCTTTGTTTGGCCATCTTGAAACATAAAGACCTATCTTTCCACAACAGAAACATTTGAAAGGTAACTTACCTATGTATTTACAGTACCCTTTTTCATTCTCCTCACAAAGTTTGCTTCAACATCATCAAGATCCTCCTAATTTGATTCTTTAGTCTTCTCTGGGTTTCTAGCCTTAAAAGCAATCACAACTTTTGCATTACTTGGACCAAATTCTCTCATTTCAAAATCAGATATAGCACCATACAACTGATCTCTAGAATATTTTCTTAAATATTGAACTTCCTCAATAGCATAAACTTTATGACTATAAGATTTAGGAAGAGTTCTCAATACCTTCTTTACCACTTCTTCTTCTTCAAGATTTCCACCAAGACCTTTGATGGAATTGACAACTTCATCCACCTTTTACATGTAGCTTGTAATTTTTTCATCTTTAGAGATCCGTAGGTTCTCAAATGTGATCTTTAGATTCTGCATATTAGCTTGCTTGACCTTATCATCTCCTTCATAAATACTTTCCAAATTTGTCTAGATCTCTCTAGCAGATTTCACTCATAACTTTCACAAGTGTAGTGTTAGAAAGACCACCTAAAAGAGCATACCTTGCTTTACCATTGTTCTCATATGCCTTGATCTCATCATCATTTTTTGGACCTCCAGTAGGCATAGTATATCCAGGATCAACAGACTTTCAAACTCCAAATCCAAGAGATAGTAGGGAACTTTCCATCCTTGTCTTCCATAAATCATAGTCTGATCCATCAAACAAAGGAGCATCCCTCTAGTTCACCATCCTAGATCTACCTCAAGTGGATAATATTTCTTCTAAGGAACCTTTCTCTAATACCAATTGTTGAATGCACAAGACAAATGAGAGGGGGGGTGTATCACTTAAACATTAAAACCTCAAAACCATAAAAAACATTCAAATCCACATCAAATTTATTAAACCTTAATCTATTAGAATGATTTAGCATGAAAGAAAATAACAAAAACTAAAACACATCAACACCATGCATAATAGAAAACTAGATTTATGTGGAAAACCCAAGAAGGGAAAAACCACGATGAGGATTAGCTCATAATATAAAGTAATTGCAACACCAAATACAATAGGCTCACTGTCAGAGGGTTCACTTCCTCGAAGAAAGAAGGGATCACTGCTAGATTACAGAAAATAAGAAAGAAGAATGTACAGTGAGAAATCCATCTTAATGCAACTAAAAAATTCACCACAACATCACCAACACCTTCATAGTCCTTCTGAAGATTGTATACACCTTCCGCTCACTCATTAAATTTCACACTGCACTTCATAAATTCACACTTCACACCTCTACAACTAACATCAAGCACACTCCACACTCAACCTCCATCAACACAACACTTATTTATACCTTCTTCAACCTTGAAAACATTCTCCAAGGTCAGCTATGAACCTCAACCATTCAAATTCAAATTAGGTTGGCACCAAAACATTCCCATGGTGGAAAGGAATGAATGTGGACCACACCACACCTTAACTCAGACCTAAATACATTTATATACGCCACACCACACTTCCACAAGCACTGAAGCAAATCTGCAATTAGTGTAGACACCCAAGGTCAATCAAACCTATGTAAACACCATTAACATTTAAGTACACACTTCTTTTGATCCAAAGACAACTTGCGAACAACATACATCACTTGAACACAATCTGGAATATTCCACAATCATCCTAAAATCTAACAAATTCCTTTGCAACAACTTTCACCTGAAGAACAAACTCATCATGTTCACCTAGATAAACTTCCACACACTATAACTCAAGAAACCAACTTTCGAAGCACCAAACCACAAACAACTTTGAATGAAGGTAAATATGAACCTTATCAACACACTTCCAGAACCACAAGACCATAAATAAAACTGTGAAGAAATGTAGAGGAAAACCACTTCTCTTAGACACCACTGCAATATACAGTTCACACATTGGTGAACACAGCTCTCTCTGCACAACGATCCAAACCAAGAAATTCTGGACATAGAACCTTTGAAAATCTCTAAACCACACAAGCAAATCTTCAAAACAGAAGAAATGTAGAGCAAAACAAGAACACCACTCTGTATACCAGAACACCTCTTCAACACACCATTCCCTCTTGTATTAAAATTTTCTCAAAATCACTTGGAAACCAAGTACTAGAGACACATAATCATCATCTTCAACACTTCCTCATCACCACTAAACCAACTGCAACTCAATTATACATCCATAGAAGCTTATCAAAGAAACACTAGAGGTTGACACCAGTAACACTTACTAATGACAACATAATACAACTAAGCAAAGTATCACCGGTTGACATTAACCCTTAATCTGTTAGAATGATTTAGCATGAAAGAAAATAACAAAAATTGAAATGCATCAACACCATGCACAATAGAACACTATATTTACATGAAAAACTCAAGAAGGAAAAAACCACAATGAGGATTAGCTCACAATATAAAGCAATTGCAACACTCAATACAACAGACTCACTGTCGGAGGGCTCACTGCCTAGAAGAAAGAAAGGCTCACTGCCAAATTACAAAAAAGAAGAAAGAAGAATGTTACAGTGATAAATCCATTTGAATGCAATAGGAAAATCCATCGTGCAACATCACCAACACATTCATAGTCATTTTGAAGATTATAGACACCTTCTACTCACTTCTTCCACTAATCTAACTCATTGAAGTTCATATTGCACTTCATAAATTCACACTTCACACCTCTGCAATCTGCATCACACACACTCCACACTCAACCTCCATCAACACAACGCTTATTTATACCTTCTTCATCCTTGAAAAAATTCTCCAAGGTCAGCTATTCACCTCAACCATGCAAATTCAAATTAGGTTGTCACGAAAAAATTCTCGTAGTGGAAAGGAATGAAGGCAAACCACACCACACCTTAACTCAAACCTAAATACATTTATATACACCATACCACATTGAATAAAATCTGCAATCATGTTCACCTAGATAAACTTCCACACATTGTAACTCAAGAAACCAACTTTCGAAGCACCAAACCACAAACAAATTTGACTGAAGGTAAATATGAACCTTATGAACACACTTCCAGAGCCACAAGACTAGAAATCAAACTACAGAGAAATGCAGAGCAAAACCATTTCTCCCAGACACCATTGCAATATACAGTTCACACACCGATGAACATAACTCTCTCTGCACAATGATCCAAACCAAGAAATTCTTGACATAGAACCTCTAAACACCTCTTACCAACATATCTGAACCACACAAGAAAATCTTCAACACAAAAAAATGTGGAGCAAAGCCAAAACACCACTTTGTATACCAAAACACCTCTTCAACACACATTTCCCTCTTTTATTAAAATTTTCTCAAAAGCACTTGGAAACCAAGTACTAGAGACACAACCATCATCTTTAGCACTTCCTCATCACCACTAAACCAACTAAAACTCAATTATACATCCATATAAGCTTATCAAAGCAACACTGGAGGTTGATACCAGTAACACTTACTAATGACAACATAATGCAACTAATCAAAGCATCATTAGTTGAAATTAATGACAACACATAAGCTTGTTGACATAAATGAAAACACCAACTACTCATACTTGCAACATTATTTCATTACACCTCTAGCACTAAATGGCCCTAGGTTGTCCTATGAGGCTTCATTAAAAGTTTAATTGAACTTGCAATGGGGTGATAGAACCCATTTGACTAGAGTTCTATTTGTGAAGGAATGGTTGAGCCCATGAGTCTTGTGAATGAGGGGAGTCTTATCTTGTACTCGATTTCTAGCATGTCTTAGACCAAGGCTATTAATAAACTATTCCTTTATGATTTGAGAGTAGCTTAACTCATTACTACTTTAAAGATGGTTGTTCCAAGTTTAGAGGAAAATCTTTCCCATTTGAGTACATTCTATTGAAATATTCACCAATTTGTCTCTTTTCATACATGCCATATTAATATTGATAATTTTTCCATCCATAAACTAGGGAATACTGCCTTAGGTTTAGGAATGAACCATTTCTTGAAAAGTTATAGTAGGGAATCTAGGGTTGAACATCCACTTCAATCAATCACACAACCAACTCTAACATATATGTTGGATAATATATATCCTAGAAATAGATGGCATTGGTCTCTCTATAATGTGCACAAAAAAACAGATATGAATGGACCTCAAAATCACATTTTAGTGAGTTTTCCTCCTATGAGTACCTTTTTTATTTCCATCCAACAAAACAATCTCACTTTATAGAGGCAATCCCTATGATAAAACTTGAGGGTAGGCTATCCTTGATCTTATGGGGTTCCATGAGTGAAGATTATCCCAATTTGACTTCACCTAGCTCACACTTTTTTAGCAAGTCTAACACAACTCATCCTCAAACTCACTCCTATTAATTTTTTGGTTATCAAGGAGGGTAGTAATTGATTTTATTTAGAATTGGGAAGCTAGCAAGAAGGATAGATCTATCCATCTATGTTTCTTGATTCCATCTACATAATTTTTTTACACATAATCAACAACCAAATTGTACCCCATTTGTTGCATAACAATTGTAAGTGAGGAATAAGTAAATAAGCTAAAAACACTTCTTAATGAAACATTATATCAAGATTGTACAACAACTAACTAATTTAAAGCACATAAAACTTGAAAGCGCCTCATTGTTTCCTATCTCCAAAGATTTATCAAATCACAGAGGGCTCTCAGATTTGGTAAGCATTGTGACTGTTAAAATGCCAATCTAGAGAATGGAATGATGTTAAATGCAATGACTTACTTCTATATGGTGATTTCTAGATGATATTGATGCTATTGTAATCTATGTTGACATGAAAATCCAATGGATGGAAGCTACAATAAAACTAAGATGCAACCATGATTATGATTCTACAGATGCTATGATTGCTATGATGCTAAGATGCTATTGCTATTGCTATGATTGCTTGATTGTTTGGTTGCTATTCCCGCAGAGTAAGTTTGCACAAAGTTGGGATCCATTCTTTGCTTCAAAAGGTTGTATATATAGATTTATGACAAAACATTGTGATGGGGCAGCACAACAAAGGCTTGGATTCAATCTGGAGGATTGAATGGTGAGAGATGAAGAAGATTGAGCTGATGAAGGGAATGGTTTCTTCCCATGAAAACATCAGGACAAATGATAGGAATAATTAGAGGAAGGAGATTGAAGACGATTGCCTGCAAGTTTGTCTCCAAAGCTTTCCCGTGAATGCCAGTTGAATTAATTAGATATGAAATATCTAATTTTATTGGTGAGTGAATAGAGGAATATTGCATTTATTTGAATATTTTGATTTATTCAATTTTAGCAAAATAAGATATTTAATTAAATGAAACAAATATTTGACATTTGCTTATTTAATAAAAAGGGGTATGATAATTAAATAAAAACTTTAGAATATCTTTATTTAATTAAGAGGAAATATGATTAGATAATTAAATAATACAACTATTGAAGTTTGCTTATTTAATCAAGATAGAATAAATGAATAAATTATAGAAGAAATAATAATGATAATAATTAAATAAAACAAAGTATTTAAATTTGTTTTTTTAATTAAGAGGAAATAATATGATAAAAAGAAGAATTAAAAGTGAGCTTAGTATAAATAAATATTTCTATTTATTCATTAAGTAGATAAATTTAAGATTAATTAATCAAATAATTCGTATTTAATTAATTATATTCTCTAGACCATTTTTAGGTGTATACATTTTTCCCCTCTTTGAAGTGATGTGTTTATGCATTGCTTCAAAGAAAATTTTGCTACTGTTGCTAGTATCGATGATTTTTTTTCAATATGCCCAGATGTTGATTTTGCTGTGATGATGGATATATGCCCCCTTGGGAGATAAATTGATGATTTTTTTATTTTTTTTAAAATTTATGATTTGTCAATGATTTGATGATGATTCGATGAAGATTCGATGGTGAAATAATTTATCTCTGAATTAAGAATGTAGAAAGTGCCCCTGGATGAATTTGAATTAATTTCTCTTAAAAAAATTAATTAATCCCATAAAAATCCCACCAAAAATAACCTATAAAAGGTCATTTTCAAACTCATTTGTGCATTTGAGTTTTCAAACTTTGTGAGAGAGATATTTGAGCATTTTGGAGCAAGATGCCAATCCCCTACCACACTCATCGATTTGAGCGCGTGCGATGACACAACCGCTCGACTACCTGCAGACCTCCGGTATGTACCCGTGAACTCCCTCGTGTTTTATACATTTCTCATTTTTCTCACTTTTTTTGGATTTTAAATTTTTTGTTTATTTTAGCGCTTTTCCTTTTCATTGTAGCGCTTCAAACAACTATTTTAGTTCTTCCAATACTTTAGCACTTAGGTCAAATATTTTAGCGCTTAGATAGGATGTTTTAGCACGTAAGATAGGTTTTGTAGCGCTTTCACTCTCTGTTTTAGTGCTTTAAATAGTTTAGCACGTCGACCTGATAGATTAGCGCATTTACCTAATAGAATAGCGCTTATGATGAATCGGCGCTTTGACCACCTAAAATAGCGCTTTTGATTGATGAAATGGCACATATTATGTTTTAGCGCTTTTGATATTTTGGCACACAGAAACTCTATTTTAGCACATCCAAGTTAGATTGATAAAGTTTGTCAAATTTGTCTTTGATATGATTGATGATCTTGATCAAGTAGATGATGTTCAACCTCAGGATAGGTGAGGTCTAATGTTTGATTGATGATAATTATCCTCATGATAGGTGAGGAATAATTATCGTTTGATTGATGTAACTCATGATAAGTGAGGTTGATTTGATGTATTGATGATTGACCTCATGATAGGTAAGGTACAATTGTAAGTTTGATGGTTGACCTCATGATAGGTGAGGTTCAATGATGTTCGCTCATGAGATTTGATCAAAATTCTCACCAAGAGCTGATTAGATTTGATAGGATAATTGATGTTTAATGATTTGAAAAAGAGTACTGATTTTGAATATATCCTGATAATAGGAGCCGTTGGAGAACCTTCAGGTTCGTGAGTGGTTCCCATGGAAATTTGATTTGATACCATAGTTAGCGCAGCCTGAGATGATAGTCATTGTATGATGTGGATTGTCTTCTCTATTATTCATGCCCCAGATTAGGATTAATTGGGGTCTCCTAACAACTTTAGCCGAGAGGTGGCATAGCGAGCATAACACCTTCCACCTTCCTACTAGTGAGATGACAGTCACACCTGAGGATGTTTGGCGGATTTTGCAGATTCCCATTGTTGGAGAGGTTGTTGTCTATGATTCTACAGAGCAGGGTAGGACTGATGCTCTCCAAAGAGTATTTTAGGATGATTAGATTTTTGGGTATTGGATTCCATGGCGTGAGATGGTGGATGCTTATGCCACCCTTCTTGCAGTTCTTGCTGGGTTTGTTGGAGGGTTCCTTTGTCTTGATCGCAGGTCAAAGGGACTTTCTGTTGGTTGGGGCCATGTACTGGAGAGCATGGTTGTTCACAAGATGAGATATGCTTGGGGCATGTGTATGCTTTCCCATCTGTGTCATGATTTGCATTCGACTATTTACCTTGGAGGTCACAATTTTCATTTGGAGCTACTTTATTACAGGTGTGGGCGTGGGAGCACATAGCTGTCACACGTCCAGTGCCGGTGAGACAGAGACCAGCTATAAGATTTTATGTGTACATATATGTAGGTTGCCTTAGTCCAAAATGGGTAAGTTAGAGCATTAGAGGAGAGTGATGGATGAGATAGAGTCAGTGATATGGCATCCCTACCTTGATTGCGAGCATTGGGACGAGGATGATGTTCAGGCGCCTTTTCTCTATCAGTATATGTTATTGATTGGTCAAATTCTCTGGGTGTTAGAGATATTTTTGATCAGACGAGTGCATAAATAGTATGGTTTGGTTCAGGGTATGCCCCAGGGTTTTGCTCATTACGCCTGTCATCAGTCATATTCAACAGAGTGGGGGCTTGGTCTGTCATATGATGCTGTTGTTTAGGAGTATCAGTCTTTGCAACCGTTAGAGTGGGATATCTGTCCTGACATTGTTGAGCCACCTGTTACAATAGATTATGTAAAGTATTTGGCTTTGCATCCTTTTCCACGCATTACTATTCTTGATGAGCCTGCCCCATTACCTGCAAAGGAGGATGTTGTCATTGCACATGGTCATAGGCGGAGGAGAGAGGAGGTTGGTGAGGTTGAGGTGGAGGATGTTGAGGGTGGTGGTGATGAGGAGGATAGTGGTGATGAGGAGGGTAGTGGAGATGAGAGGGGTAGTGGAGATGAGAGCAGTGGAGATGAGTGTGGATTTGATAGTGGAGATGATGCAGGTGGGTCAGCTACAACCTTAGATGTGCAAGAGCATACAGTGCCTCATAAGAGGCAAGCAGGGGTAGATCCTACAGAGCAGTTGCAGATTGCGAGCCTTCAGGTGCAATTAGAGACCGTACAGGCTCAACTTGTTCAGGCTCAGGGTCTTTTGACACAGACTCAGGCTCAAATGCAGGCACATGCCTAGTCACACGCACATACTTTAGCATTAGTACAGGCTCAGTTGGATGCGGCTCAGGTACAAATTTTAGTCTTGACATCCGAGAGGGATACCGCTAGGTAGACTACAGGGGCAGCTCAAGCTCAAATTGCATCATTGACAGCTGAGAGGGATGCTGCTAGATTTACTGCAGAGGGGGCTCAAGCTACAGTCGAGAGATTGTAGAGATTAGCGAATGGTACCACTGTAGCAAATTATATGTGAGAGGTTGTCCATATTGGTGGGGAGGTAGAGTATTATAGAGGTAAATTCTATGATGTCGTCCCTTTAGAGTAGAGAGTGAGCTACAGGCAGTCCCGATCTGGCAGGACTCGTTCTAGGACTGTTAGTGTGGATGTGACACAACCTCTCCTGAGAGACCTGAGAGATGTCGGTACATCTGGTGGTGGTGGAGGGATTGGTCTTGTGTTGCCCACACTGTCTGGAGCCAACAACACATAGTTTTCATGATGTGATTCCTTTGTTGTATTTTGAGATGATGATGTACATTCCGATTACAACCATTATTTTGATGATATATCTCTCTTTATTTTAGGCATTACTGTATACTTGACATTTATGATTTTGAGATCTATATGATATGCAACGGTTTTTATCAATCTATCATGTGTGTTATATGATTCTATGTTGGATGCTTTATTTTCTATGTTCTATATGCCATGTGATGATCTTTATGTTATGGATGCAATTTATAATCATGATGACATGCTTTATGATTTATGATGTTCTATCTATGATGTGTGTTATTATGATGTATGGATGCAATTTATAAACATGATGTATGTATGCCTATATGGATGATGATGCATATGATGTTTTAATTCTAAATGACGTATAATGTAAATGGGATAGGTGCACTTTTATTCTTGTGATAGCAAATGCAAATTATGATGTGATGAATGAATGATGAAAATAATGAATGATATATATGATGATATTTTGAATGTATGATAATGATGTGAAGAATAGATAAATGAAGATGAACCTACATAGTGATTTATTTTTGATAGTTTTCTCATGACATTTTATGATGCAATACATAAAATGAAGAAATGACATGATTAATGCAAATTATATGATTTAAATGATAAAGACGAAATGATAAATAATTGTTTCTAAATGTATGCAATGAAAATGATTATGCAGCTACATGATAATGATGATGTTTTTGTTAATGTCAAGTATACTCAATCCATTTATGAGAAAAGATAACATCGTCATTGAATGATTCACCAATTTTGTAACAAAATACTCTACAAATGTAACACTATTATGAATGCAATCTATTTTACCATGCAAATCTACATGCAAACATTGGCATCTTAACAATCCTTTTATTGTGCTTTGTATCATCATGGATCTTTTTAAAATGTTGAAAGTGAGTACAAGCGTCAATGGTATAATGTAAACCAATAATGACTTGAGTACTACTTTCATGATTTTTGATATTGCAAGCGAACACAAGCATCAAGGTATAATTAAACCGAGATGACCTAAGCATTTCTTGCGTAAACAAACAAGAATTAATCACATTCCCATGTGAATTGGAATGTCATCAGTGATACTTTGTAGAGCACGTCTCGTGACAATTCACACAATAATAATGACTAATTCATAGATAGCAGACAAAGGAAATACCATTCTTCTTCTTAGCTTCTCTAGTTCAATACATCATTGAGTTGCTCCAAAGAAATGATAACAATGATCAAATCACATCTATCCAACCTTTACTTAAAGTATTTCAATCATTATTCAGATTAGATCATCCATCCTGATTTTGATTTTTCGATGTTTATGTGATTTTTTGAGATTTTGGGTCAAACGTAACCTGAAAACCTATCCTAGGGGCCTCGGGGGCTGATCAAAGATTAGCCTTGCCTATGTTTTATATGCAAAGATCACATAGTTTGACTGACACAGACTCATGTTTTTTACTTTTTGATACTAAATTTTTGACTTGTTTTTGATTTCTGTTGTGATTGTGGATGTTTGATGTGTTTCTGATGGTGATTCATGTTGGGTTGTGTTTTGATCATTGTTTTCGTTGTATTTGTCTTCCTATTGTTTGTCTATTTGGTTAAGCTTGATGTTTATTGCCCCTAGTGAGGTCTTGATGTTTCCCCCAAGCTAGGGTGAGACAGGACCACTCACAATGGTATGATAATGGATGTAAAATGATGGTGAAAATAATGACCATGACATGCGTCGAATATATGGAAAAACTAGTTAAATCACAAATAGCACTTATTTCCAGGTTTTCACTACATGTTTTTATTGCACTTTTTCATTATTTTTGATTTTTTTGTATTTTTTTTTGTTCTATTACCAAGATGCCTGTTTGCCAGGTTTTCATCCAGGTAACCATTTTCAAAAACTAATCCATGCACTAGGTGACTCAGGTGTAGAACTTTCTGAGATGGATACTGTTGATAGGTTCATCGAACAAATCTCCTTTAGGTGCAGACAATTGATATGCTGCAGATCCATAAACTGATATGATGACAAAGGGACCTAGCCAATTAGGTTCAAACTTCCCTTTCTTTTCTCTATCCTACTGATTTCTAGGGTTTTCTTTTAGGACCAAGTCACCAATCTGAAAGACTCTAGGTTTTACCCTGTGATTGTAGCTTCTAGACATTCTCTGTTGGTATGCCTTCAAATGATTGACAACTTGTTGATGATGTTCATCCAATAATTCCAGTTCCTGTAGTCTAGAGACTCTATAATCCTCATCTGTAATGATACCTCTTAGTGAGACACGAAGTGATGGAATCTCCACCTCAATGGGTAGTATAGCTTCTAATCTATATACTAAGGCATATGGTGTAGCTCCTATGGGTGTTCTGATGCTAGTTCTGTAGGCCCATAATGTAGGATTTAGTTGAACATGCCAATCACGTCCAACATCGTTAACTATTTTCTTTAGGATTTTCAGAATTGTTTTATTTGAGGCCTCTGCTTGGCCATTTCCCTGAGGATAGTACAGTGTTGAGAAATGATGTTGGATGTGAAATATTTCACATAACTCCTAGACATCCTTGTTCTTAAAAGGCCTACCATTGTTTGTTACAATGGACTGAGGTATGCAATATCAACAAATGAGGTAGTTCAGTATGAAAGATGAGATTTGCTTTCCAATGATTGCTGTTAAAGGAACCACTTCTATCCATTTTGTAAAGTATTTTGTTGTTGTGATTATGAACTTGTGTCCATTTGATGAAGATAGATTTATCTTTCCTACCAGGTCCAGTCCCCACTGACAAAAGGGCCATGTTGATGTAAATGGGTGTAATTCTTGTGCCGGTGCGTGGATTAAATTACCATGTATCTGACATTTCTGGAACTTTTTAACAAAATGATAGGACTCCCTCTCCATATTTGGCCAGTAATACCCCAAACAAAGGAGTTTCTTTGCTAGGGTTAGCCCACTTGAATGAGTTACACAAATACCTTCACGGACCTCATGTAAGGCAGTTTTAGATTCGTGATGTTCTAGACACCGAAGAAGAGTACCATCTAGACCTCGACGGTAAAGGATGTCAACAATCAATGTATGTCGTGCGGATTGGCAGATGAAGTTAATTTTTTGGTTTCTAGAAAGATCAGGAGGAAGGATATTATCCTTGAGATAAGCATAGATCTCTTCATAGAGTGAGGTTTGAACGTCGGTTATTTGGCATATGGTTTGTAATTCAAGATTGTCGTAGGTCGGGTTAGATACTTGTTCTACCATAAACTCATAACGGCCTTGCTTTTCTAGTAATTGCAAGAGAGAAGAAATTGTTTCCATGGCATCCATAGCTTTGTTCTCTGCCCTTGGTATTTGTTCAAACTTGATCTCCACAAAGTACTTTTTAAGATCATCTATCATTTTCTTATATGGCATGAGTTTTTTGTCCTTTGTCTAATACTCGTCATTTACCTGATAGATGAAAAGTTGTGAGTCCCCATACACTTGTATTTCTGTGATGTTCCATTCAATAGCCACTTTGATGCCGATAATCAATGCCTCATACTAAGCCACATTATTGGTACATGGAAACATTAGTCTATAGGACCTTGGGATGGTGTGTCCTTGAGGTGTAACAAATAGAATTCCTGCACCAGACCCCATTCGTGTGAATGATCCATCAAAATAAAGTCTCCATTATTGTGTGGTAATATTCAGAATGTCTGCATCCAGAAATTCAATGTTCATTGGATGATTATCCTATAATGGAGCTTCAACTAATTGATTAGCTATCACCTATCCTTTGATGGCTTTTTGGTCTATATACTAGATGTCAAACTCACTTAAGATCATAACCCATTTTGCTAGTCTCCCTGTTAGGGAAGGTTTGTTGAGTAGATATTTTGATGGATCTATTTTTGTGATGAGTCTGACTATATGAGTCAACATGTAGTGTCGCAATTGCTGGGTTGCAAATACCACTGCCAAACAAGATTTTTCTATGAATGTGTAATTTATTTCATAACCATTGAGAGTCCTGTTGATGTAGTAAATAGCTTGTTCCTTTCCCTCATAATCTTCTTGTGCTAATAGAGCTCATAAAGAAATGTCAGTTGTTGCGATATATAGTAACAATGGTCTTTCTGCTGCAAGTGGCATGAGTATGGGAGGCGACATCAAATATTGCTTTATCTAGTTAAAAGTTGTTTCATAGTCATGATCCCACCGTAATTGACTAATATTTTTAGGTGGCAACATCTCCATTATTGCTTTGAACTTAGCCGGATCCACTTCGATTCCTTTTTCTAACACTATGTATCCAAAGAGCTTTGCTGATGTTACCACAAACACACATTTCTTAGGGTTCAATATTGCATTGAAATTTTCCAGTATAGTAAAGATTTTTCCGAGGATTTCTAGATGTCATTCTCTAGTGTAGGATTTTGCTAAGATGTCATCCACATAATCTTCTATGAAAGTATGCATCATGTCATGAAAAATAGTGGTCATTTCCCGTTGATATGTTGCACCTGCATTTTTCAACCCAAAGGGCATGACATTCCAATAGAATGTACCCCAAGGACAAGTGAATGTTGTCTTTTCCTTATCTTCAGGTGTTATCTTTATTTGGTTGTACCTTGAGAAGCCATCCATTGATGACAACATGGCATGTCCCGCTGTTAAATCGACAATGATGTTAATACTTGGTAAAGGAAAATCATCCTTTGGGAACGCCTTATTTAGATCTTTGAAATATGTGCATATTTTGATGCTATTATCCAATTTAGATATAGGTGCAATATTTGAAATCCACTCTGCATAATCGATAGACTTGATAAATCTTGCATCCAACAACTTCTTCAGTTCAACTTTTACCATCAGGGCGATGTGAGGATGCATTTTTCTTAATTTTTTCTTTACTGGTTTGATTCTAGATGGTAGAGATAGATGATGCATCAAGAGATCTAGATCTAATCCTGGCATATTAGAATAAGACCAAACAAAATTGATATGTTAGTCTTCAAAGAATTTAGTGAATGTGAGCTTCTCTTGTTCTATCATAGACACCACTAGATGTAGAATCTTTGTCTTTTCTATTGTTCCAAGATTTATGGACTGTGTAGGCTCCACTAGTACTGATGATCTATCATGGTAATGCTTTGGAAGGGTGTCAAATATCCCATCTTTTAGTGCCTCAGAAAGTTTTTCACTGTTAGATATGTTCTTTATTTTTTCTTTTTCAAAATCTAATGCTACCTTAGAAAGGTTTTCACCATTAGATCCTTTTTTTCCTGTTGTCATTTTTGTAACTGGAAGATTTGGCACCCTCCTGATTTGAAGTGTCGTTATGAGTCTTATGGGTAGAACTTGTATCAGGTTCGTCACTGCAAAGAAAATTTACGATGGCCTCATCATTTGAAAAGACTGGTATATTAATAGTTTCGGTTGGTTCCTAGTCAATTAGTTCAGGATATATCAATGGTAATAAGTCATCAGTTTGAGTAAGGTTGACGGTTGTAAGTTTTCTAATAGCTATGTGGTTAAATTTTTCTATGGGAAGGTCGAGGTCTATGATATTACCCTCCTCCGATTCATCTATCTCACTTGATGTATGTTCATCCTCACTTGAGTCATCGATATTTGTTGATCCCAATACAAGTGGTCTAGTTCTTGAACTCTGTCCCTCCTCTCATGTGGGTGTATACGCTTTGATGACATCAATTTTTTTGTCAGTGTATGATGTTGTAGATA
Organism: Sequoia sempervirens; assembly: GCA_007258455.2. Classification (NCBI taxonomy): domain Eukaryota; kingdom Viridiplantae; phylum Streptophyta; class Pinopsida; order Cupressales; family Cupressaceae; genus Sequoia; species Sequoia sempervirens. The sequence continues at coordinate 9,317,850 of VDFB02373365.1, read as the reverse complement.
AATGATCCCATTCATATTCATTGGAATCTATTTCAGACCCATCCCTCATTTGCAGAATCCTTTCTACTACTTTCTGAGTTACTTCTTCTCTTGATTCCCCTGTATAGCCCAATCTTATTTTGTCTTTAGGCTTAAGTGTTAGAGGTTGAATAGGTTCTATAATACCAACTTTTGTCTTGCCAATTGGTCCTTGCCCTTCATAGCCCATTTTCTCTAAGATAGCCTTTCCTTTTCCATACTGATCTATTCTTATACTGATATTTGCTGATGTTGAAGCTTCTTCATCTTTGTAGAGCCAATTTAGAATGGCCTTGTCTTCTGATTCATCTTCTAGAGTTCCTGCTTTTACAAACCTTTCATCTAGAACTACGATGGGTTGTGATGATCGTGTGTTTGTTGTGGGTTTTCCATATGATTTTGGAGATGGCATCAATTGTGAAAGACACAAAGATTGCTCAATGGAATATTCTCCCAAGCCTTTGTCCTTTAACTGGATCTTGTCTGTAAATTGTTGTGATAGAGTATTCAGGGGACCGTTGTTTGATAAAGTTGAGTCAACAACATTTGTTTCCTTTGCCTGGTCCTTTTTATCAACCCATTTGGATATAAAATTGAGTTACTTTTCACCACTGGATGAAGTAGATGTGCTAGTCTCTCTATTGTGGGGTACCAGAGTGTCTTGATTTTCCTTAAACATGTTACAAGTCTATGGATTATTGTTGTCAACTGAAATTGTGACCTCTTGTCCATTGACAGGAAATTTCAAACATTGATGACATGTTGATGGTATTGCTTGCATTTCATGGATCCATGGACGTCCCAAGAGTATGTTATATGTTAGCTCCTTGTCTAACACTTGGAAAACAATATTTTTGACAATTGGTCCTACTTGAATTGGTAGTACAATCAGCCCCTTGGAAGATATTTCCTCTTCATCATATGCTTTTATTGCTATCTTTCTCCTAGCATCAATGGCATTGTCAGAATAGCCTAGTGCATGAATTATTTTTAAAGTATAAATATTTAATCCAGCTCCACCATCTATTAAGACAATATGGATTAGAACCTCTATATGTAAGGCCGCATTGTATGGGTGATTTAGTGACACATCATCTTGTTCAGAGAATGACAGACAATGAGGTGTGGTCAGATGTCCCACCATAGCTTGAAATTGACAGACATCCAAATTATTGGGTACCGTAGTGGCTACCAGAGCTTGTTCTAGAACCTCTTTATGTGATGGTGAAATTTTAAGAAGTTCCATTATGGATATCTATGCGGGTATCTTTTGTAGTTGATCCACAATGCTGTAATGATGTGATGGGGGAGTAGTGATTTTAGGTGAAACTTCTTTCAGTATCACTTTGGATTGCCCCCTTGTCGTTACATTGACCGGTTGATAGTCTTGTGTTTCCCTAATTTTTAGGACATTGATTTGGTTGTCATATTTGTTTATGTTTGGTATTACGTTCAGGGATTCAATATCATTGATGCTTGTGTTATCTGTTTGATTATCAATGAAATTATCTTTCTCAACCTTAGAAATGCAAAGAATGGTGGTGTCATAGATATAATTTACACTTTTTCGTTTACTGTTTGAAGAAGACTCTCCCTTTTCGTAATTGGGTAAAGGATTTGTAAACGTAGTGTGATCATTGTTTGTTTGAGGTCCTTCGACAAAAACCTTCTTTGCTTCAATAAAGTCTTGTATCAAATGTTTTAATTGCATACAGTCGTTTGTTTTATGTCCTTTATTTTTATGAAAATTGCAATAGTCAGCATCATTCCACCAAGATGGTTGTACTTCCGGCTCCCAATTTCTTACTTTTGGTAAGGTAATAAGTCTATATGCAATATTCATTCTCATTGCTGATTCCAAAGTTTTTCCTAATGGTGTAAATCTTCGTCGATTGGATTGTCTTTGATATGGTGGTGGTCTAGATTCTTCATTATTTGGGTTATTGTTTTGAGTGGTACCTTGATTGTTGTTCTGGTTGTCATTTTGATTTGTTTTCATAGTTGTTGCCATCAAATTGAATACTAGTTTTGTATTTTGTGTGTCAGTTGTAGCATCATTATTTCCATAGTGATTTGAGGAATTGGCATTGTTTAATGTGTCATTGTAATGTTTAATCACTCCTCTTTTGTCTAAAGATTCTTCGATTTTAAGTCCATTTTCGATCACCTTTTCAAATGTCGGGGGACATTGCAGTTCCAGTCTATAACTCATGTCGTCATTTAAGTTGTCAATAAATAATTCAATCTTTTCTTCTTTAGGTATAGATCGAGGATATCTAGCAAACAACTGTCACCAATGTTGTAAGAAGGATAGGAATGTCTCTCACTTCTTTTGTTTCATGTTGTACAGATCTTTTCTAGTTACGTCATGTTGAATGTTGAAGGAGAATTGTGTGATAAATCTGTTGTCCAGTTCTTCAAAGGATCAAATTCCTGGTTGTAATTTGGAGAACCATTCCATACAATGTGCTCCTAAACTTCTAGGAAACAACCTCATTAGGTAAGTGTCTTCCTGTGCAAACTCTAAACTCATTGTTCTGAATTCCCTTACATGGTCAATTGGATCTGTTTTGTTGTTGTACTTGTCATATTTGGGAAATTCACAATGTCTTGGAAATGGTATCATGTCTACACACAGATGAAAAGGGTAAGGACAAATGTTCTGTAATGAGTACCTCTTTGTGGTTCCTTTTTGCATGTCTTGAAGTTTTTGTTGTAAGTTCTGCATTTGACATGTTAATGCAACCGCTTGATCGGTTTTTTGCTTGTTGTGTGGTTCTATTTCAACTGGTTTAGGTGTTTCCTTCAGTTGATTGATGTCAAAGTCTTTTGGAAGTTTGGCACCTAGCTCAGCTAGCATCAAAAGATATTTTTCCATATCCTGTTCTAAAACCTTTTCCATGATTTTGTGGAAATTTGGATGCTGTTGTGCTGTGTTGACATCTTCTTGGGTTATTTCATTTGGATCATTTTGTTGGAATCTATGGAAAGGGTTTTCTTCAGCCATGATGTTTGGTGTTTCAATTTCTTTTTCTCTAAGTTTTTGTCTTTGTAACCTTGTTAAAATTAGTGTACAAATGTTCATTTTTCTTACTAACTTTGATCTTCTATGTTTGGATGAGTTTCAAATGGATTTAACAAATTCAAATAGGATGATATATCCTATTGATGAGACTAGGTTAAAGAAAACTTGATTATTATGTTTCATTTCATGATGGTAGGATGATAATATCTTGATGAAGAAACTTAACCTAATAACCAAGATTTTGTGTTTGATTTGTTGAAACTTTAAAGTTTGGAAGATCTAGGTTTAATTTGAAAAGGTTTGATTTGTATGATCCTATTTGTTTCAGGTTTAAGACATTGTCGAGACTGTGGAAAATGTTTATGTCTGATAAAAAATTGAGTTTCTAATGTTAGCAGTCTGACAGTTGTTTCCAACAACTCTTTGTTTTCTTGTCCTATGGATGCTTTATTATAGAGGGAAAAAGAGCTAAAATAGATATTGTATTCACTAAAAAATATGGTAAAAGTGTTGTTAAACATGGTAGATGTGCTAAAACAGACTGTGTAAGCGCTAAAGTATTTGGTATTTTTGACATTAATGGGTGTTTATGACAAACTACAGATGCACTGTGATGTTTCGTAGATGCACTGAAATAGGCTATGTAAGCGCTAAAATAGACTGTGGAAGCGCTAATAGACAAGGTGTATGCACTAAGATAGACCATAGATGTCCTGAAACAGGTTGTGTAAGTGCTAACAGACATGGTGTATGCACTAAGGTAGACCGTAGATGTGCTAAAGTATTTGGTATTTTCTGAAATTGATGGGTGTTTATGACAGATTGTAGATGCGCTATTATAGTGGGAAGAAGTGCTAAAACAAACTGTGGATGCGGTATTTCAAGACTTATCAGTGTTTTTCTGGTTTTTCTCAATGAAGGGACTGCTTTTTTTTTTGGGATGAAATATGGGGTACTTTGACAGGGTATTTTTGCTGGTAAATTTCTGATTTTGATAACAAGCCTAATGTTTTCAAATGTTTCCTCTATTGTATGAATTGATTTGGTCTGTTAGAATACTCTATCGTTGGTTGTGGAATGGAAGAATGACGAATAGGTTGACTATGATTATGTTTATGTGAAAGAGCTCTCCTTTGGAAATAGGCTTGTGAATATAAGGGCTCTAAGGCATAATCATCAGTGTATCCCCTAGAAAAATCATGAAATCTATGGATGAAGGTTCTATGTTGAAGCAATACTTTCCTACTTTGATATAAAAACTTTCTTCTTTCCAACAGTTTCTTGTGACTAAGTTGTTTCTTTGTTTTCTTGATTCTTGTTGTAAGGGTTTTCTTGACAAAGTTTTTGGATTTCCAATTCCTAACCATAAGTTTTCATAGACTGACTTGTCAACATTTTGTGTTCTTTTGGATGATCTCTATTTGATTTAATGATTTGAAGACACACCAAGCAATTGTAGAACATGTGTTTTTAAGTCCTAGAATCTAAATAGTAAGTGTATGTTCAAGGATCAAACAGATCCTTCTTGATTTTCATAGGTTTTTGACAAGAAATACACTTCAGACATACTCACTCTTAAGGACAAAAAGGTCATCGTTATACTCAAACAACCCACATCTTAAAATTGTGTCGACTCACATAGCCGTGTCACCCCCTAGAGGGAGTCTGTGTTTTTGTCTTTTCCAGGCGCATACTCAAGGTTAGATTTCTCGATCCCTTGCGCAAACGGTCCTTGGAAATTATATGGTGAGTGTCTTGGGGGTAGATTCTTCCCTTCCCCGACACCGCTGAGTATTACAATGTTATAAAACTGACAAGTTAGATACTACACTATGGTTCGTAGATAGGGTTTCTGTTCAAAGCGACAAGTGATAAACTCCCTCAGCAGACCTCCCAATATTTAGAACAAATATTTTGGGGATGGTTATCTTGTGCACTTCTGGTAAATAAGGGTTTGCCTAGATTTACTTTTATTTTATAGTGGGTTGGAAAACCTGGCTTTGGTTGTTCCCACTCAGGTCGTTCTCATAGGGTGAGTACTTTTTCCCACTACAATAGGCCTTCTAAAGGATTTAATAAAGCATGAAATGCATAAAAATTAAGGATGAGTCTGGCATTTTGATCTCCCAGTTAAGGGGAGAGCATATGCCTATCACCACACAATCACAGTAATCAATTGTTCAATTTTTAGAGCCCAAACGACAATTTGCTATTTATGTGAAGATGTTGCTTCACAAAAGAAATGATGTCAATTTTAATCCCAAATAGAAATGTATGGTGACTACCCTAGGATTGATATATTTTAAATCAAGTGACTATCCTAGGATTGGTTCATTTTAAGTCAAATGTATCAATGAAATTTTTGGCTGCGGTCACGTCGAATCCAGACAACAAATTACAAATGCGCTATAACAAAGGTTATAAGTGCCACTTAAATGCTCAGATGCATTGCATAAATTGTTGGAAGTGCTGCAGAATTTGTCAGAAGTGCTATAGAATTCTTCAAATGTGCTAAAACAGATTTGAACATGAATAGTCGGACTATGCTGAAAGCTTTTGGTCGAAGCGCTAAAACAGTCTTCAGAAGTGCTATGGTTTTTGTTGGAAGTGCTAAAATAGTCAAAAGCGCTATAGTTTGTGTCAGATGTGCTACATAATCTTTTGATCGCGCTAAAAGAAACACACCAGAATCCTGTACAAACACTTTTCAGAAAAATTTGTTAAAAACATGGGGTTAGGCCCCATGGTGGGTGCAAAAATGTAAGTGTGGAATAAGTAAATAAGCTAAAAACACTTCTTAATGAAACATTATATCAAGATTTAACAACAATTAACTAATTTAAAGCACATAAAACTTGAAAGTGTCTCATTGTTTCCTATTTCCAAAGATTTATCAAATCACAGAGGGCTCTCAGATTTGGTAAGCATTGTGACTGTTAAAATGCCAATCTAGAGAATGGAATGATGCTAAATGCAATGATTTACTTCTATATGGTGATTTCTAGATGATATTGATGCTACTATAATCTATGCTGACATGAAAATCCAATGGATGGAAGCTACAGTAAAACTAAGATGCAACCATGATTATTATTCTATAGATGCTTTGATTGCTATGATGCTAAGATGCTATTGCTATTGCTATGTTTGCTTGATTGCTTGGTTGCTATTCTTGCAGAGTAAGTTTGCACAAAGTTGGGATCCATTCTTTGCTTCAAAAGGTTGTATATATAGATTTATGACAACACATTGTGACGGGGCAGCACAACAAAGGCTTGGATTCAATCTGGAGGATTGAATGGTGAGAGATGAAAAAGCTTGAGCTAATGAAGGGAATGGTTTCTTCCCATGAAAACATCAGGCCAAATGATAGGAAGAATCAAAGGAGATTGAAGAGGATTTCCTGCAAGTTTGTCTCCAAAGCTTTCCCATGAATGCAAATTGAATTAATTAGATATGAAATATCTAATTTTATTGGTGGGTGAATAGAGAAATATTGCATTTATTTGAATATTTTGATTTATTCAAATTTAGCAAAATAAGATATTTAATTAAATGAAACAAATATTTGACATTTGCTTATTTAATAAAAAGGGGTATGATAATTAAATAAAAACTTTAGAATATCTTTATTTAATTAAGAGGAAATATGATTAGATAATTAAATAATACAACTATTGAAGTTTGCTTATTTAATCAAGATAGAATAAATGAATAAAATATAGAAGAAATAGTAATGATAATAATTAAATAAAACAAAGTATTTAATTTTTTTTTAATTTAATTAAGAGGAAATAATATGATAAAAAGAAGAATTAAAAGTGAACTTAATATAAATAAATATTTCTATTTATTCATTAAGTAGATGAATTTAAGATTAATTAATCAAATAATTCGTATTTAATTAATTATATTCTCCAGACCATTTTTAGGTGTATACAACAACTATTAAATTTTGAATATGTTGCATCTATCTTGTAGTGGCATGTGGTCATTCCATGAGTGCTCATAGATTTTTTATTTCCTACCATTTTTTACTTCCAATGTGTGGTGATAAGAAATTATGTGTTTGTATTTCATTATGAAATTCTAGATGTGTGACCCAAGAGGAGGGTTTAGAGTAGTGCAAATATTGGTTCTATCCATAGAGTCAAAATAATTTTTCCTCATTAGCCCACTCAAGGGCGAGCTGTGGTTGGAAAAAATGTTCCATATCATTTACCACATTGGGATACATTTTGTAAGGTGAGTAATTTGAACCTTTCTCCTCCATTTTCCTATGGTAGGAAAAATTTATCCCAAGCTATTAGGGGGTACTTATTCTTATTCCATATTAAGTCTCTCATAATCTTATTGATTGAATCAATTATGTATTTTGGGGCTTTGAGAACCAAGAAGAGATACATCATGAGCACATATGAAACAAACTTAGTCATGATAAGTATGCTTACAAAAGTTAACCACTTAGGTCTCTCCATGTGACTAGTGTGGATTTAAATACCTCTAAAATGGAATTCCATAATGAATTTTTGTAGGCTCCACTAAATAGTTTGATACCCAGGTATTCATTGGGGAGATTCCCTTGTTTGAAGCCAAGGATTCTCGCTATCCTTTGTTACAACCTTAAAGGAGAGTTTGGAAAAACCTTTTTTTTCTACTCAATTTTCTATTGGCCTAAGGCTATGGTATATGATGAGAGTTTTTTAATTATGTTAGCTTCATTCAAGCTAGCTTCACCAAATAAGTATCATCAACAAAATGTAGGTAGGCGAAGGCATCCAATCCTTTTGTGGCTACTATTCATTTCTATTTGTTGTCCAAATGAGAATGTGAAATGCATATTTCAAATTGTGCTAAGCATTGGCCAATGGTTGATGTCATTACTTATGATCTCATTATTATAATTGATCCTTGGTTCAATAAGAAGTCTACCACCTTATTTCCTTCACAATAGAAATGAGTGAAAAAGAAGGAAGATAAGCTATCCAATATGTCTCAAGCTTCATTTAAATAAGTATTTATTCTCTTGTGATCAAGTTCCTTTTATAGATATATAGTATGACTACCATAGAATCACCCTCTATCATTATTGTGTCAATGTTATATAATTTTACTAGCAAGAGACCTAAAAAATAATGATTTAGCTTCTACTTCATTATTTGTACCTAGTTGTAGCTTCTTGGAGGTAAGTTTGATCATGTTGCCTTGGGATTCTTTGATGACACCTCTAACACTAAATGGCCCTAGGTTTTCCTATGATGCCTCATTAAAATTTTACTTGAACTTGCAATGGGGTGATAGAACCCATTTGACTAGAGTTCTATTTATGAAGGGATGGTTGAGCCCATGAGTATTGTGAATGAGGGGAGACTTATCTTGTAGTATATTTCTAGAATGCCTTGTCCCAAGCTATTAATAAACTATTCCTTTGTGATTTAAGAGCAACTTAACTCATTACTACTTCAAAGATGGTTGTTCCAAGTTTAGAGGGAAAGTTTTCCCATCTAATTACCTCCTACTGAAATATTCACCAATTTCTCTCTTTCCATACATGCCATATCAGTATTGATAATTTGGCTATCCATAAAGTAGAGAATATTGCATTAGGTTTAAGAATGAACCATTTCTTGAAAAGCTATAGTAGATATTCTAGGGTTGAAATTCCACTTCAATATATCACACAACCAACTCTAACATAAATGTTAGATACTATATATCCTAAAAATAGATGGAAATGGTATCTCTATAATGTGCACAAAAAACACATATGAATGGACCTCATAATCACATTTTAGTGAGTATGCCTCCTATGAGTACCTTTTTTATTTCAAAAAAAGAAAAATATCTCACTTTTTAGAGGCAATCCCTATTCCAACACTTGAGGGTAGTCCATCCTTGTTCTTATGGGGTTCCATGAGTGAAGATTATCCCAATTTTACTTCACCTAACTCACACTTTTTTAGCAAGTCCAACACAAATCATCCTCCAACTCACTACTACTAATTTTTTGGGTCTCAAGGAGGTTAGTAAATTTATTTTTTAGGAATTGGGGAGCTAGCAAGGAGGGAAAATCTATCCACCTATGTTTCTTGATTCCATCTACATAAAAGATTCACATAATCAACCACCAAATTGCACCCCATTATTGCATAAAAATTATTTGATTTTGAATATGTTGCATCTATCTTGGAGTGGCATGTGGCCATTCCATGAGTGCTCATAAAATTTTTATTTCCTACCATTTTTGACATCCATTGTGTGGTTATAAGAAATTATGTGTTTGCATTTCATTATGAAATTCTAGATGTGTGACCTAAGAGGAAGGTTTAGAGTAGTACAAATATTGGTTCTATCCATAGAGTCAAATTTTTTTTTCCTCATTAGGTTACTCAAGGCTAAGTTGTGGTTGGAAAAAATGTCCCATATCATTTTCCCACATAGGGATACATTCTGTAAGGTGAGCATTTTGACCCTACTCCTTCATTTTCCCATGGTTGGAAAAATTTATCCCAAGCTATTAGGGGTACTTATTCTTATTCTATATTAAGCATCTCATAATATTTTTGACTGAATCAATTGTGTATTTTGGGGCTTTGAGAACAAAGAAGAGATACATCATGAGCACATATAAAAAAAATTAGTCATGATAAGTATGCTACCAAAGTTAACCTCTCCATGTGACTAGTGTGGATTTAAATACCTCTAAATGGGAATTCCATAATGTATTTTTGTAGGCGCCATTGAATAGTTTGATACCAAAGCATTCATTGGGGAGATTCCTTTTTTTGAAACAAAGGATTCTTGCTATCCTTTGTTGTAGCCTTAAAGGAGATTTTGGAAAAACCTTTGTTTTCTACACAATTTTCTATTGGTCTAAGGCTATGGTATATGATGAGAGTATTTTTTTACTATGTTAGCTTCATTCAAGCTAGCTCCATCAAATGAGTAAGAATCATCAAAAAAATATAGATAGGTAAAGGCATCCAATCCTTTTGTGGCTACTATTCATTTATATTTGTTGTCCAAATGAGAATGTGAAATGCATCTTCCCAATGCTTTATTTTTTAGGATAAAGAGATATGGGGAGATTGAATCCCCTTAACAAAGTCATTTGATAGCCTCAAATAATACCTCTAGACCTCTATTTAGAAAAAAAACAAATATTGGGAGATGGAAATACATTAAATATCAATTCCCTCCATTTTAGGTTGAGTCCAAAATTTTGTAATATTTTTATGGGGAATATCTAGTTCACTTTGTTATAGTATTTATTGATGTCCAAATTTATTATCACACTTTTATAATTAGAATTTGAAATGAAGTGGATTATTTCATGCATTATGGTAATTCCTTTATTGGTATCCTTATCTAAAATAAAGTCAATATGTGCTTGGGAGATAAGGTTTAGGAGCACAATTTTTAGTCTATTAGTCATTGGTTTCAAAAGGATTTTCCAAGATATTATAGAGTATTGCATAGAGAAATTGGATAGAAAATTTATAAGGAATTAGGGAAATATTTATTTGTGATTAAAGAAATAAAAATGCAATTCATAGATTTTAATACTGTACTATATTTTCTTGCTTCATTGCACACTGCCACCACTTCTTTGCCAACTATAATATTCTAACATCTTTAGAAAAGTCAACAAGAAAATAATCTTAGATTGGGACCAAGTTATCTAGATGTATTTGAGAGTACCATCTTATTCTCTTATTTAGTAAAGGGAACCATGAGCATTTGATTGTCTTCTTCCCTAGCAATACTTGAAATATGTTGGAAAAATGCCAATTGTTCTTGATGGTTAGTCACCTCAATTCTATCAAGTAGATCACTAAAGAAGGAAACTACTTTATTTGGTGTGTTCCAATTTTTTGAGGACCAATCCCCCTTGATGATACCCCTTGTTAGTTGATGGAAATTATTTTTTTCACCTCTTTCTAGCCTTGGTGAAGTTGTGATTTTTTTATATTCTTTTCACTTTCACCAAGCTAGATCTCTTATGATTTTTTCTACCAATAGACTTCTTCCATGTCTTGTTAGCAATGTTTTTTCCTTCATTTATTGGTCTTCATTCATCACATTTACTATAAATTATTCATTAAATGTGTGTAGCTCCCCTTTAATCATTTCCTTCTCTTTGAAATATTTTTAAAATTTTACTTATTTCATTCCTTGAGAATGGATATCAAAGCAACCAACTTCTTAACTAAAGAATACATTTTTGTTCCCTTCACCTTTAGAAGACCAAACCACCAATTCTTACTTTAAGTCTACCATTGTATGTTGTTGATAAGATCCAACATCCTCCTCATCTTTGGTATCTAATGACTCTCTAGGATATGCTCTGGACTCTGTTGTCTCATCTCCTGCATCTAACATATGATGGACCTCATAATTGGATGTCTCCATCGGAGCCTCAATAGGCTGTGTAAGAGGAATAAACATATGTAGTTGCACACACTGCACTGATGAGACACACAAATATGTGGACAAGAGTAGGGTATACCAATAGAAGCTGATCCAATAAATGTATCACTATCATGTGGTTGCATGAACTATGAGCTATGTGTGATCAAATGGTGAGTAAAAGCGTGTGTGACCAAGATACTCTGATGTGTTTCATTTGCAACAATCTCTAGTTGTTGTATTGGAGGTGGGGGAGCAATAGGAGGGGAATAACTAGGGTTACTTAATTTACCTCGGGTCTATCCTAAGGCATTCCTATACCCACACCTTGGAAATTCCTCATATCAAAGTAGTTCACATGCTTACCCATGAAAAATTCAACATATAGTTTTTGAAGAAAATATTGGGGGACATCAAGATTGTTGTTGGGTGTTTTATCAAAAAACATCCACCAAAAATCCCAAAAATTATCTAGGATACTTTGATGTGTGCACCATTTAATCGAATATTTGGGCTTACACACATCAATGGGTTGTCTAGTTTTAGGATTGATGAAAATTTGTTCTAATTGGGCTTTGGAAATGTCACCTGATCGTACAATAAGCCATCGACATATTGTTGCCTCTTGGCCTCTCACCACTCTAAAAAGGAAATATGTTGGTTGGTGAGGGTTTCAACATTTGAAATTATTGATTCTAAAGTGGTTTTCATTGCAAAAAAGTGAGGGTTCCTATGGTATAACTAGCAAATGTTCCTCAATTTAGTTAAATTACCATTGATTAAGTCATGAATAAAAGAGGGTTTTGTAGGGGAAGAATTGGTGTTGGTGGAGGATTTAGCTGGGAAGGGTTTCCTTCTGGAGGAGGATTTGGATTCTCATCCATTGCAACACTTGATTGATGTTGAAAATTTAAAAAATTAATAATTTTTTAATTACAAACTAAAATGTATATAAAAAAACTATTTTACACTAAAATTGTTAACAAATCATGCTACAACATTTTTTTTTGAAGAAAAAAAATTAAAAATCACATACCTTGTAAGAAAATTAGTTTATATTGCTATTTTCAAACATGGGTATCAATTATATTGGATATGCGTTTCCTTGGGTTCACCCTCTTCATGGAACCATGGGTGAAAATGCCAAATGATAAAGTTTCAACTTTTTTTCTTTATACTTTTGTAAATGGATATCCATTTGGAATGAATATCTGATTATAACTTTTATTCGTTGCAAACGGATATTTATGTGGTTTCCTATGCTTTTTTTTAGGAAAGTCAATTTATAATATAAAGTTGGTTCTATTATATATAATATAATATATATTATATATAATGTATATTATATAAAATAATAAAATAATAATATTATATAATTATAAATTAATAGTTTATATATATTATGTATGAATTATATAATATAATAATAGTACATATTATATATTAATAATATTATAATATATTATAGAGGATTAATGAAGGGAAATCTTCTATCTTCTTCTTCAACACTCCTCTGCTTATTCAATCTAGGATTGCTCGTATTCTTGGATTTTAGATTGGTAACCTCCCTTTTGTGTATTTAGGTGTTCCCCTCTCTATGTCCCCTCTACCAAGAGGTACCTGGAAGAGTGTTCTAGATAAGTTCAGAGGTTATGTCAATCATTGGACTTGCAAGTGGTTGTCTTTTGTTGGGAGGATTATGCTCCTAAAAGTTGTGGTTTAGGCACTTCCTATCTATAGGTTTATGCTCCAAGTTGCTCCTGCACGTTTTATTAGAGAGCTTGATGCAATCTCTAGGTAGTTCCTTTGGTCAGGTAGATTGGATTCCAAAAAGCGGAGTCTAAGTGGGATTCTATTTTTAGGCCTATTCAATAGGGGGTCTGGGTCTTCGACATGCGACTATTACTGGTTAGGCCTTAGCATCCAAGCTCTACTAGCATTGGTGTACTAATTAGGATCAGTGTTGGGCCAAAATCCTCAATGCTAAATATTTGAGAGGAGTTGCGGGTACAAATATTCCTAGATGCTCCCTTAATGGTAAGGGGTCTATAATTTGGGATACACTAAAAAGAGGAGGGAGCTTAATCAAGCAAGGATTGTTCTAGATTTTTCACAAGGGTGAGGATGCTCTTTTTTGGCTAGATTCTTGGGATGGTCACCACCTAATCTTTACCACCCATCCTCATTTACAAAATTTGGGCTTGTGGTTTTAGGAGGCTAGATGGTTGAAGGTGAGTGATTTTAAATATATGGAGCATCTGGATTAGGTGGAGGTGCTTAAGTGGAAAGGGAGCCACCTGTGGCCCCCAGGGGGTTCAAAAGGGCTAGGATTTTGGCAGGGAGAGTTTGTAGCCCTTTGCAACTGAGGGATTTCTTGGCTTGGCCTTTTGATTGAAAAGGAGTTTACTTAGTGACAATTGGGTTAATCATGAACTGGATAGAAATAAATATGGGGAGGTTGAAGTCCCTCGATAGAAATGTGTTTGGAATAAGTTTGTGTGGACTAAGTGTAACTTCTTTCTATGGTTAGTTGCTTGTAACAAGTGTCTTAATTGGGATAATCTTTTGAAGAGAGGATTTCAAGGTCCCTCCATATGTTTCCTTTGTGAAGTAGTGAGGAGTCTTCTTCACATTTGTTCTTCTAATGTGATTTCTCTAGATCCATCTAAAACCTTTGATGGACGATGTGGAGACACTCTTGTGTGCATTCTTTTTCCCTTACTAATTTTTGGAGGACTTTGGAGAGGTCCCCTTCTCACTCTTTCACTCTTCAGATGGCATGGACTATTGGGCGTTCATGCATTCTTTGGAAAATTTGGTTGGAGAGGAACCATAGAATTTTCTAGGATAAAAAGTTGATGGTTTTGTAATGAAGGGTTCTTCCCTTACAACTAGAACAACAATGCACAACTAGGTTTTCATGACAAAAGAAATGATCTTTATTACCAATCACTACAAATTATAGAGAACATTCCACTTATTGGATTCTTATAGGCATCCACTGATTGGTAGATTTGAACTAATCACTTGTTCTTCACTGAAAGATATCCTATGATTGATCCTTTATGTTCTCTATTCTTCCCTCTCTGTCTCTGCACATGTTCTCTCATGGCCTTTTTTTATTTCTCACAAGATCTCCAAGTTGACCTTGGTCTCATGTTGTAGTATCGTTCCTCACCTAATCAAATTTTGGAATCTCCAAGTTGTTACATCATAATCAACACTGGCCAATAAGATTGTATTTCACAACAATGATGTGAAATACCCAATACCGCTTTGCCATGTGTTGGCCTTTGGTTCACCCAATCCTCTACCGCCATTGACCACCACATATTTAACACCATTGGACTATCACCTAGACTCCATCTCACCTTCCTCTGATACCACCTTATTACTCTGACACCACATTATTGCCTCATCAAGGAGACCACAAGTCACCTTCCACTGATACAAGGGAGTCCCGATGATGAATGCTTCACACTGTAGAAACCATCGGGTCGTCAAGGGAATGACATAAGAGGTCTCGCCAATGCCACCGAGTTGTACTAATCATACCACTGGGGAAACCCAAGTCAGAGTCCCACCGAAGATGCACACTCACACCGATACAAACATAACACTAACCTCACGGGTGGTCGGGCCATCGGGGAGATGGAACATAATGTTCAGCCGATAAGGAAGCTCCATGCCGATGAACCATAATTTTAACCTCCGCCAACACCATTGTTCAATCACTGAGACAGGAAGGATCATTTTGCCGATGTGTTAAGGTCCCAACGATGAAACATGATTAGACTTTATTCAAGCAAATAATCACAAAAAGGTGATGCATAATTTCTTCTCTCCCTGGATGCTCCTACATTAGACACCCAGGGTAGATTTGAAGAGTGACTCCATCACTTCTCAAGAGTTAGAGAAAAACCTAGACGGCTAACCTCCAATTCAAAAAACCAAGTTGAGTCTTCAACCGACCTTCCTTTCCACTTCACCAGATATTCTTTGCACTTCCTATTCCTGGTACTTCATCCCACTCAACTATCCAAGATCTCTGCAATTATTCTTTGTGTTGTTGTTGATGCTAGAACACTTCTCCGTGCCTCTACCAACTTGGGCTCCTTATCTCCTTCGTGATACTCTGTCAGGTCTAAAATGTTGAAAATAGGTGAGACTTGAATCCCACTCGACAATTCTACCTCATACATTTCCTAAATCATGCTTCTTCAAAATCTTACATGGTCCAAATTTCTTCATGTTCAACTTATTGTATTTACCAATTGGAAATCTTTCCTTTCTCAAAAGAACCATAACTTCATCTCCAATTGCAAACCCTTATGTCTATTTTTTTTATCTACCTTATTCTTGTATTGTGTATTCATTTTATGAATATGATTTTTAACTTCTTCATGCACATTCTTGATATGTTTAGCAGAATCCTCTACTTCTGCACTACGTTTCCCTTATCCATTTTTCTCAATTCAGTAGTAGTTCTCGAGCTACTTCCATACACAATCTGGAATGGTGATCTACCAATGCTTCTATTGACTGAATTGTTATAAGAAAATTCTACTTGCGGTAAAACCAAATCCCAACCCTTGGGTCTATCGCCTACCAAGCAGCACAACAAGTTACCCAAACTCCTATTCACCACCTTCATTTTTCCATCTGTCTGTGGATGGTGCATTGAGCTAAACTTCATGTCAGTTTTCAACTTCTTCCACAACATCCTCCAAAAATACCCAACAAACTTGGTATCTCGGTTTGAAACTATGCTCTTTGGTAAACCATGTAGTCTTACCACCTCCTTGAAAAATAATTCTGCAACATGAACAACATCACTGGTCTTATGACACGAAATGAAGTGGTCCATCTTCGAAAATCTGTCCACCACCACAAATATGGAGTCATGACTGTAGTGTTCTTTAATCAGCTCAATAACTAGGAACATGAATTCCTCTACTCAGGGATTGAACATCACAACTGGTAGTCATGACCTGCTAAAGAACCTTATTTAATTATCAACCCAGGGACATAGACTTGAAATGGGACAGCACAAGATATGCACTAATCACCCTTTCCAGACATACATGATTCCTAAAATACCTTATACTAGAATTTAAGTAGTGGAAACAACTTTATTGTTTAACTTTGCTTGGAAATGAAAAACTTGAAAGATAACCTATTCTGCTCCTAGTGGCTACAGGAACAGTTGACAGCTCTGTGTTTCTGCCAACTACAGGAACAGTCACATTAACTTCTATGAAAGGAAATGCAGCTATTCTAACTTGCAGAATAAAAGTATGGACAGTTCCCTAAGTGGGCCCCGTTAGGTAGTGCCAAAAGTAGACAACAGATTAGGTAAAAAACTTCATAAGCTTTATTGATTCAATGCAAACAAGTATATGGCACAATCTCTTGGCTAAATTTCTAAAATTGAAAGTGTGTTACAATAGCGATTTCTTCCAGCCCCTTCTCTGAAGGAGAATGGGCTATTTATTGAAAACTGATCCTAACTACTAACCAACCTTCCCTTATAAAATGGGAGGCATTTATTACATTTAACCAACTTGAGTAAAGAGGTGAATGACAATGAAGAACTAAGTCAAATTGGTTTAGCAGTCTTAAAGCACCATCATCCTAGATTCATGCACCACCAAGACACCTGGCCTAGATTTCTGGAACACTCTCCTTGCATGGCGGATGAGTTGAAACTGTCTCCTCATCTTTTGCTGTTGAACCAGTCTTTATGGATTTGGTCTTCAATTCTTCATGTGGAAATTGAAATCCCTTCCTTCAATCGTGGTACCTGCAAAATATCTTTCCATCTTTTCCTGAGGAAGAAGGTTAGCGCAACACGTTTGCCCTTTAAGACAATCCATTACTTTATTCATTCATTAAGTATTAAACTAAGGAAAACATTGTTTCAGATATGGCTGCAGGAAGTTTTAGTAGTGGAGGCTACAAGAAGGTTTATGATCTCAAAAAGCCATAAAGTATTTATCAGACTAATAAAACATTAAAGGTAATAATCATGGGACTTCTTATCACAATATACTCATCATATTTAAGCCATAAAAAGGTCTATATCTATCCCATAAACATACTGAATGTTTGTTTTAGCATAATAAAAGCAACAAAGTATCTATAAAAGTATGATCAAAATGTGCCAAAGACTTGGCTCATTAATGACCACATCGTGTCCTTAGAAAACCAAGAAAAAAATCAATGTTGATATCCTCCCACAGATTCTTAGGGACCTGTAACAATTGATACAATCCAGTATTCTGACTAGTGCCCTTCGCCATTTGACACACCTTGCAATCCTGGATGAACTTCTTCACATCCTGCTACAATTGTGGCCAATAGTAATGTTCACTTACCACAATGATTGTCTTATCCCATCCGAAGTGACTTGCCATTCCGCCACTATGCTTCTCTTTGATCAAGTTTTCTCTCATCGAACTCACGGGAATGCACAATTGATTCCTCCTAAATAGCATACCATCTTGAATGGTATAATCCAACCCCCTATTCCTATCCAGTGTGATAGGATCCTTGCAAACTTTCCAAGCTTCTGTGAAATATGGGTCTTCTAGATACAAACTTGTGAGTTCCTTGAACCCAACAACTTCGATTTGCATTTCCATTAGCAAGTTCTGCCTCTTTCTCAAGGTGTTTGCAACTCTATTTGATCGCCCACTTGTATGTTTCAAAACAAAGGTGTAAATTTTTAGAAATTCAACCCATTTCAGATGTCTTTTGTTTAATTTTCCTTGACTGTTCAAGTATTGTAAAGCTTGATGATCAATGAATGAAAAAAACTCGTTTAGCAGCAAATAATGTCTCCACTTTTTCAAAGATTGGGCTATGGCATAGAATTCTTGATCATACATAGAATATATCTTCTTTGCATCATTCAATTTCTCACTAAAGTAAGCAATAGGCTTACCTTCCTGGCTCAAAATGGCTCCAATGGCGCTACCACTCCAATGGCGCTACCACTAGCATCACAGTCTACCTAAAATACTTTATTGAAATTTAGGAGTTCCAAAACAGGCTGCTCCATGACCTTCAACAAATCAAAACTCTTTGTTGCTCCTGTACTCCGTTTGAATTCTTTTCTATCTTTAATGAACTTCCGATAAAAACTTGCTAAACCATGAAAAGATCTTACCTTAGTAGTGCTTCTTGGCGTTGGCCACTCCACAATGGTTTTCACCTTTTCTGGATCCATCTTCAGACCCTCTGTTGAGATAACAAATCCTAGATACACTACTTTATGTTTCACAAAACTGCACTTCTTCAAGTTGATCAACAAATTCTCTCTTAGCTTCTCAAAAACCTCTTGAATATGCATCAAGTGCTCCTCTAATGTAAACTGAAAATAAAAATGTCATCCAAGTAAATAGTAACAAACTTACCTAGAAATCCCTTGAATACCTCGTTCATGAGTCTCATGAATGTGCTGGGTGCATTGGTTAGCCCAAAAGGCATGACTAACCTCCCGTGCATGCCTTCTTTGGTCTTTAAAGTTGCCTTCCACTTGTCTCCTTCTCTTATTCAAATATGATGGTAACCACTCTTTAGGTCAATCTTTGTGAAATACTCATCTCCACTCAGGAAATCCATTATGTCATCCATTCTCGGCAAGGGAAATCGATACTTGATTGTGATCTTGTTGATGGATCTTGAATCATTACACATTTGCCATTCTCTGTCCTTCTTAGGTGCTAGTACTACAGGGACTACACATGGTCTCAAACATTCTCTAATCAATCCTTTTCGCAACAACTCCTACACTTGTCTATTCAACTCTTCACTCTCCGTGGGAGTCATTCGATGGGTTTCCTTGTTTGGAAAACTAGCCCCAGGAATCAGATCCATCTACTGACTAATATTTCTTACTGGTGGTAATCCTTCAGGCACATTATCAGAAATAATACTCTAGAATTCATCCAACAAACCACACACTTTTGTAGGTACCTCACTACTAGCTTCCTTTTCAACTCTTGGAATTAATGCAAAACACATGGGTTCATGTTTCATACCTACCAGGAATTTCCTTCCATCGACTAAAAGAATTCGTGCATTGTTGCATACCTTCTCGTCTGCTTCCTTAAGAGGCTTCAACTTATGTCAAACTTCATCCTTCGTTAATGAACAAGTATTCACATGTCCATCATGTATTTCTCGTTGATCAAACTACCATGGTCGACCCAACAACATGTGACAAACATCCATGGGTATTGCATCACACAAAACCTCATCCTTGTATTACCAATTTTGAATTTTATCAGGTACTGTTCATTGACTAGGACCCTTTGATTCTTCTACAACCACACAATCCGATATACTTGGGTGTCTTCTCCTCTCCAACTACAATTTGATGACCATTTCTTCTGACACTAGATTATCAGTGCTACCTCCATCAATGATGATATTGTAGACTTTGCCTTCACATGTACAATGGGTGCAAAACAAATTCTTTTGTTGGTCGCGCTCCTTCTCTTGATTCACCAAGGACCTTCTAACAATAAGGGACTCACCCTTTTCTACATCTTCAGACTGTGAAGACCGAGTGTCTTCATCTACATGGGCTACTCGTGCCTTTCCTTCAGGCCTCTTGTTCACCTTCTCTTGGTGTTGCGGGCACTCGTATGCCTGGTGCCCCTCTAAAACCTCCTCTTCCTTGTCCATGCCCAAACCTTCCTTTTCCCCTTTGACCTCCACTATTCTGATCATGAGGCTGATATGAGTCATCTCTCGACTAATCTTGACTAGTATTGGATCCTTCACCTTTCTTATAATCGCCACCTCGACCTCCATATGGCCATTTACCAATCTTTCCACCTTGACCTCCTCCTCTTGGCTTGCTTTCAAATATCTTGTTTAGTCGCTCTTCAACCTTTAGAGAGAATTGATAAGCATCTTCAATGGTGGTCATTCTTACCAATACCAATTCCTCCTGTATACTAGGCTTCAACCCGTCGATATATCGAGAAACCTTCTCTTTGTTTGCCTCTGAGTGTCCTGTTCAAATCAGAACCTTGTGAAATTCTTTAGTGTATTATTTCACCATCCTTGTTCCTTGTCTCAGACTTTGCATTCTATTTAGTAGCTCCAGTTCGTAATCCATTGGAATGCATTGTTTCTTCAATTTTTCCACCATCCTTTCCCATCTGGAGATTTTATCTTTTCCTTGTTTGCCTCTTTTGAGCTAGAGCTCCTTCCACCAAATATTAGCATGGCCCTTCAATTTGGTCTTTGCAAACTTTACTCGGCGAGGATCTTCAATCTCCTCGAATTCAAAGAATTCTTCCATATCGTTGATCCAATCAATCAATTCTTTTGGGTTCAATCTTCCATTGAAGGTTGAGACTTCCATCTTTGGTTTCTTTCCAAAACTACATATTGCTCGAAACAATCTCAGCTCTCCAGGATCTACTTGATCCTATTCTTCCTCTTCCAATTCTTCTTTTGCTTCACCATCATTGTCATCTCTTTCCTGGTGTGCTCCTCTTCCTCTTCAGACCTCTTCTTGCAAGGCTTGCATCTGCCTTCTAAGGGCTCTATTCTCGTCTCTCAGTGGATCTCCACCTCTACCTCTGCCTCTACCACGTTGGGCCATTCTTGGAGGCATTTTTTTCTTAACCCACAATCATAGGTCCAACTACAACTTCCTCACATTCAACGCTTTGTTACAGACTTAGGAACTCCTACTCTGATACAACTTGATGAAGGGTTCTCCCCCTACAACTAGAACAACAATGCACAACCAAGTTTGCATGACAAAATAAATGCTCTTTATTACTGATCACTATAGATTACAGAGAACATGCCATTTATTGGCTTCTTACAGGCATCCACTGATTGGGAGATCTGAACTAATCACTTGTTCTTCACCGAAAGATATCCATGATTGATCCTTTTTGTTCTATGTTCTTCCCTCTCTGTCTCTGCACATTTTCTCCCGTGGCATTTTTTATTTCTCACAAGATCTCTAGGTTGGCCTTGGTCTCATGTCATAGTATCATTCCTCACCCAATCAGCTTTTGGAATCTCCAAGTCGTTACATCGTAATCAACACTAGCCAATACGAGTGTATTTCACAACAATGATGTGAAATACCCAATACCGCTTCACCACGTGTCAGCCTCTAGCTCACCCGATCCTCTACTGCCATTGACAACCACATATCTAACACCATCAGACTATCACCCAGACTCCAACTCACCTTCCACCGATACTACCTTATTACTTTGACACCACATTATTGCCTGATTAGGGAGATTGTAAGTCATTTTCCACCGATACAAGGGAGTCCCGACGATGAATTCTTCACACTATAGAAACCATCGAGTCATCAGGGGAATGACATAAGAGGTCCCACTGATGCCACTGAGTTGTATCAATCGGACCATCGAGGAAACCTAGGTCAGAGTACCACCGAAGATGCACACCCATGCCGATAGAACATAACACTAAGCTCATGGGTGGTCAGGCCATCAAGGAGATGGAACATAATGTTTTGTTGATAAGGAAGCTCCATGCTAATGAACCATAATTGTAACATGCACCAACACCATTGTTCAATCACTGAGTCAACAAGGATCATTTTGTCGATGTGTTAAGGTCCCAATGATGAAACATGATCAGACTTTATTCAAGCAAATAATCACAAAAAGGTGATGCATGATTTCTTCTCTCCCTAGATGCTCTTGCATCAGTTTGCAAGTTTGGTAGTGGATTCTTGGTATGCTTTAGGAGACTATTTCAACTAATTGTGAGGTTGGAGCTCCTCTAGATGCTGGTGAGGTAGTCGTGCTTTAGGGTTTGGCTTTGAATGATCTAAGCTTAAGGAGGACCTGTTTCAAAGGGAGGAGACATCCCAATAGTAAAATTCAAAGAGAAGGAAGGTGGTCCCCACCTCTTCTTGGGATTATAAAAATTAATATTGATGGCTCTTCTAGGGGAAATATGAGTTATGCGGGTGTGGAAGGCGTGGAGAGAGATAACTCTAGGGATTCCCTTTTCTTCTTCTCTAGATTACAAGGCCACTAGACTAATAATCTCATGGAGGCTCTAGCAATTCTTGTTGCTTTGGGAAAGGCATGCACTCTTGGCTGGCATAAGGTTATTTGTGAATTGAATTCACATATAGTGATGAATTTTTTAGACAATAATTTTTTTGATGGGGTGAATTGGAAACTATCTTCGACTGTGTAGCAGATTCTACAATTGGGAAGTTCACTAGAGTTGGTGTCCTTTGCTCATATTCCAAGGGAGTGGAACAATGTGGAATATTGTCTTTCTAAATGAGCTTTTGATTTTAGGGGTGACTAGAAGATTAATGATTGGGAGCATCTTCTCGATGACTGTGTCTATAAACTAAAGATGTTGATTCATGAGGATATTCATTACCCATGAATAGGTTACAATTTCCTATTTATGTGGCTTGGTGTTATTGGTTCTTTGTCAGTTGGGTGTGCCTTTTCAACTTTGGATGTTTGTAGTCTTTTTCCTTATACTCTTGGCTTTTCTTTGATGGAATAAATTTTTATCCCTTTTATTAAAAAAAATATTATAATATATTATATATTTATTATATTAATAATAATATTATATATTATATATTAATAATAATATTATATATTATATATTAATAATAATATTATATATTATATATTAATAATAATATATTATATTATATATTAAATATATAATATAATGATATAATATATATTATATAATATAACATATATCATATATTATATTATATTAATATAATATTAATACATTAATATTATAATATATAATATATTATTATAATATAATATATATTATTATTGTAACCATAGACATAGTATAGGTTAAATACACCAGATCCATACAGATTTGAGGCATATTTAATCCACTAAGAAATGATCCCAATGAGATATTCAAAATCATCAAGAAACTAAATAACTATTAAACTAACATGAAATCAACACGAAAGCATAATAAAAACCTATTCTAAGACCTCAAATCTTATCCCATTGGGGGAGTGGTGTCACATTGATGTGGAATGGTGACCCTTTCCCAATCCCTTGGATAATATGAGCTTTTCCAATTGATTTTATTGATGAAAATCAATGAAACTGATGAAATATGTGTGGAACATGGGTGCAAAACTAGTTAACATGACGAAGATGAGTGCTAAATGCTAAAATTCTTGATGGAGATGGATGCAAGCTATGCTAAATGTAAAAAAAGTTCAAATATGCAAGCCATGGATGCAATCTATGCTAAAAATGGATGTAAGCTAAACTAAGATGAAAGCCATTAATGGATGCTTAAGCTAATATGGATGAAGATTGAGCTAAAATACTAACAAATGCTAAATGTGGATGCAAGTGAGTGTGAATTTCAACAACATAAATTTTCTATCAAAAGATGGATCCATTTATCTCCAAATAGCAAAGTATTTATAAGAGAGAAAATGAAGAATCAAGGGCTCAGATCAATTTGGTCAATTAATGGTCAATATTGAATGAAGGGTGGAACATGGATCAATGATTCTCATCAATGGATGAGAATCAAAGATCACATGAATCAAAGAAAGCATCAAGGGTTGAGAATGATTCAAACAAACACACTTCGTAACAACTTTGAAAGTTTGTTAGAAAATAATATTCCATTTTTGGAGCCAAATAGGATAATATTCCCTATGCAAGTGGATGGGTGAGGAAATTCACATTTTAGTAATTAAAACTAAATTTTAATGTGCCAGATGAGGAATAATAGGATGTCCATTAAATAATTAGTTTATTTAATGAAAAAGGGGTTGTGACATTTAATTAAATGATTTAGATTATTTAATTAAATGAGAGGAGATAAAGAAAAGGGTTTAAATTAAATCATTTTCATTATTCAATTAAACTAGATGAAATGTTAGTGTGAGAGGGTAGGAATTAACCTAATTAGATTAATTAGATCAATAGATGAAAGTGAGGCATTTAATCAAATTACTAGGTTTATTTAATCAAACAGGAAAAAAGAGGATGAAATTCAGGATCAAATGGAGTTAGTGATCAAATTCAAGTGTGTAGTATCATTCAGGACATTTTTAAGTGTCTACATTTCGCCCCTCTTTGAAGTTAGGTACCTATTACGTTGGTTCAAAGACTGACGTTCTTCAGATTAATGTTGCTGCTCAGATAAAAAATTTAAAAAATTCCTAATTTTTGGATGCCCCACTATTTCCCCAATAGAAGGGATTAAGCTGGTACCTTGCCCCCTTGAGAGATTGGGCATAAATTTTGAATTTTGGGTTGATCTCTCAACAAAGATGCAAGACCAATTCAATTCAAAGAGGACTAGAAATATTAGATGTTAGATGTAGACAGATTTGATGATGTATAGACAGTCATCGGCCATGGGAGCCTCATGTATATTTTGATATATCACACATATTCGACACTTGGATAGAACTATTAGTAAAGATAGAAGAATAAGAAGAATAAGATGGATGGATTAACCATTGATTTTGAGATTGATTCAGAAGTCCAACAAGCCTATGATTCTTCAAGACTTTATTAGATATGGTAATGGGAGAGATGATTTGCTCATTTATGGGATTGGGACTCTCTGTCATTCCTTTTTTTTGATATAACACATAGACACGATGCATCAAGGTATTGATAACCAAGATGGAGTTGCATCTAGTGCAATGGACTTTGACTGTGCAAATAGATAGGATAATCCTTGTTCACACCTTGATATACAAAAACCTTGTTGGAATGTAGTTTAGAAGTTTTAGAATATCTCAAACCAAAGCATACACAATAGTCAACAATCTATTCAAAACGACCTCCCTACACACAACAAAGCAAGTATTCTCCAAAGTTATTTTACAAGAATATCCCACAAGCACAAAAAAAAAAAGATAATGATTGATGCCCCATTCCTTTCTCTCTAAATCATTTAGACATCATTGAGAGGTCCTTGGAATGGGTCAACAAGATAAATCATAAGAAAAGATAAAAAAAATAGTCAATGTTATCTATATCTCTTGCCAAAGGGTGTTATGTTTTGAGGATAAATATCCAAAATGATTGCCAATGATAATGCCCATTGTAGGAAGAATGCATTATAGGACATGTTATCAGATGTTGGCGGGTTGATAAGTTGTTTGAAAGGTCATTGATATAAGGTTCGATTGACATGTTTGATAATGATCGAGAGTTTGATTTTTTGCATTTAGATTTTACTTTTGTTGATTGTTGTACTTGTTTTTTGTTTTGTTTTACCAAAGTTTGAAGATGATTGATTTATTATGCATGAAATTTTGTTGTGAGTGAAGCGAAATGGGATGGGTGGTTTTGGACTTTTTGGAATATTTCAATGTTTTTGGTATTTTGTAATGTTTTGAGGTTGTTTTTGATCTTTTTGAATGTTTTTGGGTTTTCTGAGTTTTCAAATGTTTTTATGTTTTTTAAGTATTGACCAAGACCTAAGAGGGATTGACCTAGGGCCTTGGGGGCTTATCAAAGATTAGCCTTGCCTATGTTATACACACAAAGACCACGTATTTCAACTGAATTTGACTTATTATTGATGAGATATGAACACTCGATGGATTTTCAGTTTATTATGATGAACTCCTAACCTAAAGTGTCTCGGGGCTACATCAATGATGGCCTTGCCTATGTTCAAGCTCAAAGACAACGTAGTTCAACATGGTACTTTTTATTTTTATTTTTGATGTTTTGACCTGTTTTAGGGATTTTGATGTGTTTTGGATGTTTCAAGGATTTTGAATTTACAATTTTTTGAATTTTTTCGGATTTTAGTTGTATAGGATTTTGATGTTTTTGGATTTTTTTGAGTTTGCAAGTGTTTTTGGATTTTGATGAGGTTTTATGAATGTTTTGGGATTTTTAATAATATTTTATGAATGTTTTGGGATTTTTTGAGAGATTTTGAGGTAAACGATACCTAGATCACGATTTCGATGTCACATTATGGGATATAAGACATGGACCAAGAGTTATTTGAAAACAAGAGTGCAATAACCTACCCCAGAGTCTAGCAATGTTTCATATTTTAATGAACAAACCAAGATAGATAATGTATATGCGAAGAGTTCAACAAAGTTTTATCATGATAGATATGGGCTATGGGACTTCACGAGATAAAATGGTAAAGATCATGTCAACAAGTTTTCCATGATTAGAGTTGGAGTATACGCCAAATATTTTCCAAGATCAAGATAAACTAGAATATCTGGATAAATCTAGATTGGATGGATGGAGGGAACATTGGATTTATCATCACAAGGATGAGATTCTTATGTCTGAGAAAGATCATATAGACGCTCGATTCCACTCATGATGCCTATTTTCTAGGTTTTCATCATAGTACTTTCCCAAAGTGCCACCGTAGTGGTTTTCAATGGAGGATGATTTTTATTTTTACTATTTTCTTATTTTTTTGATTTTTTTGATTTTTTAAGTTTTTAAAAAATTTACCCTCATGTTGAACCACCTTGTGGTATTGATGTAGAGGCCACTGTCATAACATGCCAACGATACCCTGCTTGAAGAAGCTTCTTTGCTAAGATATGAGCACTTGAATGCAACTTTGAAGAACTCTGATTTTCCTTATCGATACTGGAATTAACCTTGTCTATGTGCACACATCACGATAAAGTGCCTTCAAAATATTTATGATGAAGGGTAGCTACCAATACACAATAAATGTGAGAATTGGATATCATGAATGGGGTGTATAGTGTCATGCACGAAGGAATATGAGATGGATTGGTCAATGGTTTGGAACCTTTGACTCTCCAAACTTGGGAATATGAGCAATGATGAGTGGGTACAAAGGTTTTCATGGAATTAGGACCAACCACTAGATATACTTCATTCCTTGCTTGAGAAGCCTGCTTTTTTATTTGAGGATGCTTTTGATGGATACATTTCCCTTTCAGACTTTTCCCCATAGTTTCTTTAACTAACGGAGTATGATTGGGATGATTTTATTTTGTATTATTTGGTATCCATTTGTATTTCCTTTGTCCTTTTTGCTTTACTGCTTCATTTTCTTTGATGATTTTCTTCTTTCTTTGATAGGAATCTTTCTTTTTATGTTGGTCCTAGTTTGTGTATGAGATGATGGGTGGATGATGATTCATGATGTGACTAGTTGTAGTGTTGACAATATTTTCATCATAAGGATCCTTCATGCCCCCTATGTTGATGTTTGTATTAGACAAGACTGTCCCTAACATTGTAAAGGTAGTGACAATATCTAATCCTTTGCCCTGATAATGTATCCTCCGATCCATAGTCACTGAATATGACTTGTCATAAACACATGATATTGCTATGGGTTCCTACTGTTCAGGAATATGAATTTTTTTCTTTGATTCTATGACATCATTATCTATTGATACTGCTTCAAAATATGTCGATGATGCACAATCATTGTAAGAATCAAGAATCTTGACTACTACTTTCTCTTGTGTGCTAATGTCAAGAGTAAAATATTTTAGTTCTAGATGAAGAACGTCTATATACCCCTCACAGGAAATTATCTCATAGGTAGTGTCTACTATATCCTTGGAATTTTCAATGGATTGAAAAATATTTATCAAGTTATGATAATACTTTGGGGATATAAGCTCTTGATCTTGACTTGATTCAGAACTACTTCCGTTATATTCAGGGGCATC
The DNA here is from genome assembly GCA_007258455.2 of Sequoia sempervirens. Taxonomy (NCBI): domain Eukaryota; kingdom Viridiplantae; phylum Streptophyta; class Pinopsida; order Cupressales; family Cupressaceae; genus Sequoia; species Sequoia sempervirens. The sequence continues at coordinate 9,289,684 of VDFB02373365.1, read as the reverse complement.
ATATTGACACAACTCTTGGTTGGATGATACATCATCGATAAAAGATTTTTCGTAACATTTTGTAGGTATGGGTGCAATAAGGGATTTTTCTCAGTCCTTTGGAACTTATTCAACATGCCCAATCATTGAGTAATATGTGGGAGAGATATCACAATCTGATACATATTTGATGCCATTATGGTATGAAATATTGCTAGACACTATTGATGGGTTTGGACTTTGTTTTAAAATAGTATCTTGATATGTGTCTGATTCCTCATGTTGTGATGAATGAATAACACAAATATGTCCCAATGTGGTATCATGGGTTTCAATTGTGGTGCTTGATAGTTTGAGAAATATAGGAGTGTGATAAGGTTAGACTGTATCAACTTCTTCAACACATCCTCCATAGGTCCCCCTAAGGGAGTGAATTGTCACTTAGGAGCACTGTTTGTTCTTAGTGGACCATGTTGAGTGTTTGCAACATTGATTGTTGGTTGATTATTTGGCGGTGGCATGTATGGTTGTTGTGTGTTCATGGTTTGGGTGTTTGCTTTCCTAGGATCAGTTAAGATCACCTTTGCATTGACAACACCATCACTAGTAACATTCTTATTCTTGGCCCAAAAGTGGGGTTTTTCATTTTAACTTGTAGATGGGAAGTTGTCTTTATATGCTTGTGTGTTTCCCTATGAAATTAGGGCTCTCTTGATGTTGAGGGCCCTAGGGACAAGCTCATCATAAGTGGCGATACATTGCATCTTTAAGTGGAAGGATAGCTTTGGATCAATATTTTCTATGATAATCCCCACTTGTTGCTCATTGGGAATGAGCCACTTGCTCTTACTAGCTCTTTGCCTCCACCTTTGTAAGAAATTAGCGAATGATTCTCCTTTTTTTTTCTTGAGTGTGTATAACTCTTCTAAGCTTACATCCATTCCAAGATTGAAGGAGAAGTGATCTATGAAGCTATCGATTATTTCTTGAAAGTTCTTAATCCCTGGAGGCAACTATGAGAACCAAGTGATTGCAAGGCCTGCCAAACTTCGTGGATATAGATGCATCAAGTAGGAATCATTGTAGGCAACCTTCATACACATGACGTGGAATTATTTGATGTGATCCATAGGATTTCCCCTCCCTTTGTACTTATCAAACTTAGGGACCTTAAAATCGGGTGGGAAAGGTATCATTGTGATGTTCCTATCGAATGGGTATGGACATAAGTTTTGTTGTGTATGGGCTTTTTTTTTTTTTCCCATTTGAATGTCTTGGATCTGTTGTGTGAGCACCTTGATTTGTGATGACACATCATCTTGCAGATTTGGTAGAGGAGCATATGTGGTATACTACGTAATGGTGGATGAGGTGTAAGTGGGATTTTGATACGATGGGGTGTTATATGGTGTGTAGGGTGGATTATGCTATTGTGAAGGTGATGGTGATAGAGGTGGAGGTGTATATGCTTCTTGTGCATTTGGATTTACGATGCTTTGTTGTGCATTGATGTATTGTTGGGAATTGTAATACAAGCACTATTGTTGTTGTTGTTGTTGTTGCACAATCAAGGCTTGTTGTTGTTGGGCATATTGTTGCACTATAAAAGATTTTTTTTGTGCTTGTTGTTGTTGTTGTGTGATTAAAGCTTTTTGTTGAGCTTGTTGTTGTTGCAATGCTTATTGATAAGCTTGTTGTGCTTGCAATGCTTGTTGTTGGGCTTGTTGTTGTTGCAATGCTTGAGCTTTAGCTTGTTGCACTTGCAATGCTTGTTGGTAAGCTTGTTGTGCTTGTTGCAAAGCTAAAGGTGTGATCTTGTTGCACTTGCAACGTGGAAGAGTTTTGATGTTGGGATGGATTTTGGGTGATCATGGGTTGTGGATTGATTTGAGGTGGTTGTGGGTTGTTTTGGTTTAAAATTCCTTATAAGATGGCCTATTGGGATGGAGGAATGTAAGGTTGGGGCCCTGTTTTATTTTGCATGTTTTTGGGGACCCATAGTAAAGATGATGATGGTGCCATTTGGTATTGTGATGCCAATGGCACATTTTTTGTCCTTGGATCAATAGATTTGAAGGGTTGCCTTGATCAATGTGTTGAGGGTTCCCTTGTTGCGTTTGATGTGGGACAAAGGTATTACCTTGGTTGATGGGGTTTGTGATCAAGGTGTTGTTTTGGTTTGGATTGATGATAGTTGGGGCTGATGTGTTTTGTGGATTGAATTGAGTGGTTTGGGTAACCACTTGTTTTGATGTGTCAATGGGATTGTTGGAGCCACTTGTTAAGGGTTGACCTTGCGTGAGAGTGTTAATTTTCCCTTGTTGTCCCATTTGATATATTTGGTTCACATTACCTTATGTAACGCTGGGCACACTTTGGGTACTTGTGGTGATGGATGAAGATGGTTACACTCGAAATGTCAAGTTCATTGTGGTGTTGTGGAATGTAAGTGGTTTGTATGGATGTAGAAGGTGTTCTGGAATGGTGGTGGAAGATTGAGGTGGGGCACCAAATGTTGGTGTCCAAGTGGTGTCTTGGGGAAGATTGGTGTTTTGAGTACCCAAAAGTGTGTTTCCCCCCAAAGGGAGAATGTGACCAAAATCGGTGGCAATCCTAGTTGCAAGACTAGGAGTTAATGTTTGACTTGGCACCAAGGATGGAGTTGGTTTATTTGTAGATTGGGTTAATCCTTGTGTCTAGTTTTGTGTGAGAAAAGTTGGAGCCACATTTTCTAAGGTTTGATGATCTTGTTTATACTCAAGGAGTTCTTCCTTAGTAAGCTCAAGTGGGTTGTTTGTGACATCTTCTACCTCATATGGTCCCAATGGATTTTGTGGTTGTTGTGAGGGGGTAGAATGGATCCTTGGATCAAATTCTTGTGGGTTCAGATCACTTGTGGTGGATGTAGTTTTGGTTTGTTCCATGATTCTCTTGTGTTGTGATCTTGTTGTAACCATAAATTGTGGGTCACCTATAGGAGAGGTATGTTGAGATTTATAATGTTTAAACTCTCTAGTTGACTCAATTTTTTTGTAAAAGGGACCCTCTAAGTTGTTTTGGACCAATGATGTGGATAGGTGATGAAAAGGGTGAATGATATGGGGGATGAACTTTCTAAACTTTTGGAAAACACTTTTAGACAAAAGGATTTGATGTTTTGGATAAAAGGGGTATTAATGAACATGTAAATATTTAAGGTAGATTTGTGACCCTCGAGATAGATTAGTCCAAAATGTGAAAACCAATTCAACTAAGTGCATGGAAAATGATCCATTTCACACACAACATAGCTAAGTTAGGGATTGGTTTGATGATTGTATAAGTCTAAAGAGTGTTGGTGTGTCCAAATGTTTCTAAAGTTTCTTGGTGATGTGAAATGTGTGAAGATGGATGAAATAGATGAAATGTTTTCACCCAAAATGTTAACCTAAAAGGGACCCTTTTTTTGCAAGACCAAAGTGGTGAGAAACATGCAATACCTCTAAAGTGATAAAACCTTAAGAACTCAAAGATTTTGGTAATAGAACTCAATGATTTGGACAATAGAACTCAATGATTTTGGTCCATGGAACTCAATGATTTTGGTAAAATGGAACTTGGAATCAATGTTTTGCAATACTTTCTTTGTCTCAATGTTGCTTGTGTTTGGGGAGTCAATGTTTTTAACATACATCAATGTGGGGTGTTCATTTGAATTAATCTTTGGTTAAGTGAGATTGTTTCATTACCACATTAAGAAAGCCTTAATTAATGTTCAAACTAAAATGTCCATGTCAAAGCAACCTTCATTTCACAAAGTCCATTATGTGAAAATCATGTAGCTAAGGCCATAGTTCCCTATGTTAACTGTGGAAAGTGTGGATTTAGATATAAGTCAAACTATTTAAAAGCCTCTAAGGATAAAATCCTTAGGGACAACCAACAATATTACGACTTTTTAAAAGGTATCCATACTTAATCCAAAGGGTTTGAGATTTGATAAACTTTTTGATGTGTGTTCAAGATGTTTTAGAACCAAATAATGTGTCAAATTGACTTACAAGCAATAACATTCCGAGCTCAAGTGGGTACATTCTTCTTGGTGGGATTGCATCATGCCCTTCATAGTAGAAGAGATGATTTTACATGCAATTTTAGGGAAAAGTGTAGAGGTATGTTAAGAATTAACTCTTATTCTCTACATTTCAACCAAAATTGGACATGGAAAGTAACTTCTTGGAAATAAATTCCAATGCACCACTTTAAAGAACTCTTTGGAAGGAAAAAGTTGGCCACTACTTAAACAAGGTTCTTAATGACAACAAACTGAGAAAACCATGATGCATATTGATCCGCTTGGCCACTTAAGGCATATGATTAAGTGTAGCATGTTATGGATGCCCCAAATTGATGCTAATTTCTCATGATTTCACATCCTTTATTTAAAGCCCACCGATAAATGTGCTTTTGAGAACTTTCCTATGAGTTTTCTGTTGTAGGATGTATCTCATAGTAAGTCCTCTCTTAAGGGTAACACAAAGCATGGAAGTATGCTTGAGTATTTCTCTTCACCCAAGATCACACGAAGTGGAAGGGGAGTGGATACGTACTACAAGTGCACCAAAGAAAAGAACATGCACTTGAGTGTTTCTCTTCACCCAAGATCACATGAAGCACAAGGGGAGTGGATATGCACTACAAGTGCATACAAGCAAAGAAAGAAATCATTCATTTTAATCCAACATAGAAAAATGACTTCATTTTAAGCAACAATGGAAGTTTTTGATTATTTTGTTCAATTTTAAATCGATATTGTAAAATGAGGATATGTGGGTCCAATTTTAACCAACTTTGAAAGTAAATTTTGAAAGTTTAGTTGGTCCTAAAACATAAAGCAAAGCAACATATGATGGGTTATAATTGTCCCATAAGTGTAAACACACTTTTTTACAATGTATGGATGAGTGATTGCATGCTCCTTCACTTTAAATGTGTTCAAATCTATAAAACTAGTTAGCCTAAAAAAAAAACCAGATGTTAGTGACATGTTAGAAAGCACATGAAATCAAAAATTTAAGGCACATGTCAAAATTAGCTCTCTATTTTGTTTACCAGTAAAAAGAATCATTGATCACAAAGGCATCACTATAATTGACAAAGGTGTCACTATAATTGACAAAGGCGTTGCTATAATTCATGGGTGTCGCTTTGGTGAAGTTTTGAAACCGTTGCTCTACAACAAAGAGTGATGAAAAAGGTGTTGTTATATCAAAGGTGTTATTTTTAAATTTATGATAATTCCAAAAAGTAATAGGCATCGCTAATTTAAAGAGTGTCACTGGATTTAATTGTCATTATAATTCCTTCAAAGGCATTGCTATATGACGATGCCTAACAATGGCGCTATTGTAGCCTCCAAAAGTGTCGTATCTACAAAATCAAGAACATGATAATCTAAATAGAAAATCATCAAATTTGATTAGTATAGCCCTCCTTCTAGTGCCAAAATCTGACCATAGTCATAGTATAGGTTAAATACACCATATCCATACGGATTTGAGGCATATTTAATCCATTAGGCCATGATTCCAATGAGATATTTGAAATCATCCAGAAACTAAATAACCATTAAACTAACATGAAATCAACACGAAAGCATAATAAAAACCTATTCTAAGACCTCAAATCTTATCCCATTGGGGGAGTGGTGTCATAATGATGTGGAATAGCAACCCTTTCCCAATCCCTTGGATAATATGAGTTGTTCCAATCGATTTTATTGATAAAAATTGATGAAACTGATGAAATATGTGTGAAACATGGGTGCAAAACTAGTTAACATGATGAAGATGAGTGCTAAATGCTAAAATGATTGATGGAGATGGATGCAAGCTATGCTAAATGTAAACAAAGTTCAAATATGCAAGCCATGATGTAAGATAAACTAAGATGGAAGCCATTAATGGATGCTTAAGCTAATATGGATGAAGATTAAGCTAAAATACTAACAAATGCTAAATGTGGATGCAAGTGAGTATGAATTTCAACATCATAACTTTGCTATCAAAAGATGGATCCATTTATCTCCAAATGGTGAAGTATTTATAGGAGAGGAAATGAAGAATCAAGGGCTCAGATCAATTTGGTGAATCAATGGTCAATATTGAATGAAGGGTGAAACATGGATCAAGGATTCTCATCAATGGATGAGAATAAAAGATCACACGGATCAAAGAAAGCATCAAGGGTTGAGAATGATTCAAACAAACACACTTTGTAACAACTTTGGAAGTTTGTTACAAAGCTTGTTAGGAAAGAATATTCCATTTTTGGAGCCAAATAGGAGAATATTCTTGGAATATTCCCTATGCAAGTGGATGGGTGAGAAAATTAGCAATTTAGTAATTAAAATTAAATTTTGATGTGCTAGATGAGGAATAATAGGATGTCCATTAAATAATTAGTTTATTTAATGAAAAGGGGTTGTGACATTTAATTAAATAATTTAGATTATTTAATTAAATGAGAGGAGATAAAGGAAAGGGTTTAAATTAAATAATTTGCATTATTTAATTAAACTAGATGAAATATTAGTGTGAGAGGGTAGGAATTAACCTAATTATATTAATTAGATCAATAGATGCAAGTGATCCATTTAATCAAATAGCTATGTTTATTTAATCAAACAAGCAAAAAGAGGATGAAATTCAAGATGAAATGGAGTTAGCGATCAAATTCAAGTGTGTAGTGTCATTCAAGACATTTTTAAGTGTCTACAATTATATTATATTATAATAATATAATATATATTATATATAATAGTATAATATATATAATATATAATAGTATAATATATATAATATATAATAGTATAATATATATAATATATTATTTTTATATGATTTCATTAGAAACAAATATCTGTTTTGCTCTATTTCTTACCATGTCATGTACTTTTTACCTGAACCTAGTAAAAAGTCAAAGTAAAATTTCACATTTTTTGGGCAAATAAAAAATGCCTTTTTTGTCATATCACCACTTTTTGGAACCCCATGATCCTGCACTAACCCATCTCTTGCAGTCAGTGTCTCGAGAATTTGCATTGGTCTCTGAAGAATGCTCTTTGTTCCTCCACATTTTAAGACGGGGTTCTATAGCTTGGAAGATAGACAAAATCAAGTGTGAAGCATGTATGTTCCTATTTTCAAAACATAGTATTCATCACAAATGTTTCATGAGTTAGCAGAGTGAATATTGTGTTGCAGTCATGGAAGGTTAAGAGAAATGCTCTACATTTCTCCACAATTGCTATTGTGATAATACAATTTGAAGGATGAGTTTAAAATTTCTATCTAGCTTATCCCTTCAAGTTTTAGTTTCTAAGATGTAACACAAGTTGAGTTTTCAATGTTCTATCTCAAGAATATGTTTTTTGGTTTGGCAAGAGATACTAGTTCTATGTCTATTTTCTTGTACCAACATAATGTTGCATGAAGTTGTGAAAGAAGGGCACATAAATTTTTTCGAATATCATTTTTTTCTTGTGATGTAATCCATGTGATGTTACCTAGTCTCTTTGATACTGGTTGTGGTCTAGAGCTAATATTTTGTGGTTTAAGTGTTTGTTGGGTTGACTTTGTACATTAAGTTGTTTGAGCCAAGTTTTTGTGGCATGCACCCAAATGGGATTATGTGCAAAGGTAAAATAGGTCTTGCTTATCTCCTAGCTTCAACCGTATTGAATTTCCTTTTCTCATAGATGTTTTGGAGTTGACTCAATATGGTTGTTGCACATTTCATGTCTACACAGTTTAGTTTGGTTGACAAAGAGAAAATTGTTGATGCTTGCAAAAGGTATAAATGAAGGATCAAGTATGTGATCAAAGAAGTAATGTTATGTATTGCATGTTCAATGTAAATGTTGAAACTAGTGCACTGAAGGAAAGGGAATGAGTGTGAATATGTGGAGAAGTGTTTGATGCATGCTGAAGGTAGTGAGCTAAATAAAAAGAGTATAAGTGAGGTGTTAAAGGCAGTGAGTTGACAAAAGTGTGTAAGTGAATGCTGGAGGTAGTGAGCTGAAGGTAGAAGTGCATGTGTTGTTTTTGGAGGTAGTGAGTTGAAAGCAGAGGAGTGTAAGTGAGTGTTGAAGGTAGTGAGCAGAAGGCAGAAGTGTATGTGAGGAAATATGCTAAAGGAGATGAGCTGGAGGAAACAAAAGTGTTGTGGTGGTGGTTGATCACCTAATTCATCAAGTGTTGTATGTTGAGGGTGTACCCTCTTTGTGTAAGTGTTGTATTTTGGGCAAGGAGTTGTGAACTTTAATTAATTGATGCCATAAATCTATTGTAACAATTGTTTCATTTTGTGAGGCTAGATTTGGATAATAGGTCCAAGAATCTTTCTCACAATGTTTTTTCCCTTCTAGGGTTTTCCATGTATATCTGGTGTTGTGGTTATGTGCTTGTGCTTTGAATGCTTAATTTGTTTAAGGCAAGTAATAATTTCTAATTGATAGAATTGAATTGGATTAAATTGAGTGATATACTGATTCAGCCCTGCTCTTAGGATGTTTGTGTGTTTTAACAAGGGGAACATATGGACCTTGCATCTGACACATTTCCTTGGGTCAATCTTGGGGAATTCCCATACCCAATCCCTGAAAATGGCCTAAAATCAAAATAGTTCACATGTTTTCCTAAAAAAATTTGCATATAATTTGTGGAGAGAATAAAGTGGGACATCAAGATTGTTGTTGGGTGGTTTATCAAACACCATCCACCAATGATCCCAAAAGTTTCTTGTTATGCCCTCATTTTTGCACCATTTTATGAAAAAATTGGGTTTATGTAAAGCAACAAACTCCAATTTTTGGATTCACAAAATATTAGGCTATTTCAACTTTAGATATATCCATTTTTTTAACCTCATCATAGCTCAAAACATTACCATATTGCAACATATTTGTTTCTCTCCACTCTTTAAATGAAGTATGTTGCCTTGTGATGTCTTAGACATGACTTATAATGGCCTTTATATTAGGTGTTATTGAATACAAATGAGGGTAGTGAAGGTATCTCTTAGTAATGTTCTTCAATTTGGTCACATTTATCTCAATTAAATCTTGAATTGGAGGATTTGGTAGAGGGTTTGGTGGAGAGTTTTCTCTATTAATTTATTTAAAGAATTAAAATTAACATAATTTTAAACTAATTACTAAAATCTATAAAAAAAACTTAGTATATATGCCAAAAAATTAGAGAAAACAATTAAAATGATAAAAAATACAAAGAAAATTACTTACCTCGCTTTCTAATTAGCAAATTTGAAGGAAAATTGATAAATTTTATGAAACTATAAAAATGGATATCAATTTTGGATGGATATTTGTTTTTCCTACTCTGTTCACGCATCGCTGCATGAAGTTCGACTATCAAAACGAAAAAATGATATATATATATTTTACATATAGTTCTCTAAAATGGATATCCGTTCCAGGGAGCTTTTTTAATATTAAAAGCTCTCGAAAAAAGATATATGTTTTGGAGAGATTTAAATATATGTGTAGCTCTCCAAAATGGATAGCTACAAAATGAATATCCATTTTGGAGAGCTTTTTTATATTATAAAAAGCTCTTTGAAATGGATATTCATTTCAAAGAGCATTTTTTAAATATTTGATATATACCAAGCCTCGACCCCAACATATTAATATTAATGTTATAAAAATATTATTATTATATACATAATAATATATTAATATATTATTATATTATATAATAACAAATCTTAATATAATAATATATTAATATACATTATTATGTATATTATAATAATATTTTTATAGAATATTAATATTAATATGCTATAATATATAATATAAAATAATATACTATAATATTATTATGTATTATTATATTATATTGTAAAATTATTAATATATTATTATTATTGTTATTATTTTTTGATACGTATGAGATACTGTATATTGATAATCAAAAGGTTTTACAGCATGTCTGCCTAACAAGAAACCAAAATGTAGCCTATGGCTGCCATTAATTGACTCCATCAATCTTATAGCTCCATATCCATTTATAGGCAAAATAACAACCAACCTTTACATAGAACGAACAGGCTAAACCAACCAATCTACTAACTATAACTAACATTAACCAGCTCCAACCCGAGGAAACCATGACTGCACAAGAACCATCACCACCAAAATAGGAAACACATTCATTACTAGACAATTAAGAGGACCCTGTCTCACCTAGGAATCTGTTGGCCAATGTAAATGACTTGGAGTCCTACACCCATTTCTCCCCAAATGAGAGTCATAGGTTGAGCTTCCATTTAAGAAAATCCACACCTACCGCCATGATCTTCCTGTGCTTGACCAAGGCCATGCCCTTCAGGTCTAGTAAGAATGGGTTGTATTTCACTACCTCCCTAGGAACATAGAATTTTGGAGTATCTCTTGGTCGCGGGACCCCCATATTTGTAGAGGCAACATACAAAACCTCCTCCAACCCGACCAAATAATCCACCGAGAAAAGTCTTTTCACAAATACCTCCACATTCTTTTCCATTTAGATATCAAGCAACACCGCCAAAAAATGGGAAGTGATAGTCATGTCCACCCTAACTAGCTTTTTTTTCTTCTGGAACCCTTTCCCCAATATCATTTTGACCGCAACCAACATTAGGGGATCATATTTCTTTTTCAACAGACATTTAAGCCGATGATTTGTGATGACCCCGTGAAAGGCCATTTGTCTTACGTTAGAGTCCAACATTATCGGGGTGTCAGACCCAAATTTGGTCAGGGTCTTGATAGACATTTTCACTATGAATTTTGATCGTTCCCCCATAACGCCGAGCGAACCAAAGAAAATGAAAAAATGCGAAACAAGACAAGGAAAATGAAAACCAAAGGAAGTGACCAAATTCTACCACCTAATCTCAATATAATGCTCCCAACGTCATTTCCAATACCTATCATTATTGCTTGATATGAATGCCAGGCATGGGAGCAGCCGTGAGATGATGTAAACCTTCCAGCTTGCCAATCATGATTTGTACTGGTGATCTTAGAAGGTCATGTCGTACTACTAAATTGTGTGCTTTGTAATATGCCTAACAACTAGTTATTATTACAACATGACCGGGCTTTTATTCCTTGTTGCCACCCAACACAAGCAAATATGTCTAGCTTCCTTACCAATGATGATGTGGCATCCACCATGTCAATGATGTCAGGTCCATCAACCCGCCACCTAGGATGATCATGCCAATGTGTTATCCCGCCACCCTAATAGTTGTGGAATATTCACACAACTTGGTGTGGAGAGTCACCCTCCCAGCCACTCACTATCATTGTCTAATTCAAAAGAATACTTCTTTGAGCGATATGCCATCTTCCCTCATATTAGATACTTGGTCGGCTTCTCCATTCCCTTCTCTGAAAATATGATTAAACATCACAAGTTCAAGTCCATCCGCCAAACTCAAAGCCACCTCCAGTTTCATCCCCAACTTCCAATTCAACACCTTCCTACTATGAAGAGCGTTAATTACCAATGAGGAGTCACCTTTGAATACCACCTTCATTTTCCCAAGCTCTTTGCATAATTCCAAAACAAGGATCAAAGCTTGAAATTCAGTCACATTGTTTGTTCCTATCATTAGAGGAGTTGCTAACCTCCCCAACGTGCCCCCTTTCCAGTCTCTGACTATGCATCCAACACATGAGATCCTGAGGTTATCCCTGGTTGCCCCATCAAAGTTTAATTTTTCCCATCCCGCTTGAAGGGGTGACCAAGTCACCTTTCTCCATTCTTTAGATGTCACTCTTCCCCCTTCACCCACAAAAGCCGATACTTTTAGTCCATACCAACTTCTTCTTGCCACAATGTCCCAAGCAGTAAAGTTCAATTTCCTTGTGTTTTAATCATGCATTCTTGCATTTTTATCTCTATGATATTGGCCTCAATTTTGTTTTGCAATCTCTACTCTGGCATCTCCTTGTCCTAGAAGATGCATTTATTTCTCTCCTTCCATACTTCCCATATGACAATTGATGGACTCATGATCCATAGTCCACCAAACAACGCTTGCTTGTAAAGTGTTGGCTATCTGCTAAGCATCTCTAATAAGTTGCCAGGGAAAGCCGAATGCCACTGAAGTTTTGAGCTTAACCACTTCCAACAACTTTGTGTGTATGTGCAGTTTAAAAACAAGTGGTCCCTTATTTCTTTTGCTTGTTTGCACAAGGGGTATCTCGAAGGGCCATAATAACCCATCTTAGCAAACCTATCTACTATAAGGGCCTTTCCTTGTGAGGTTTCCCAGGTGAAAATTCCAGCCTTCAAGAGGTGCAATTTGTTCCAACACAAATTTGATGGAAATTTAGATTCAAACTCCCCACCACTAGCCAAGACTTCATAGCCTACCTTCGCCCTATACTCCCCATTTGGTGATGTGTTCCACTTTATGCAGTCACAACCTTGTCTCACATAGACCTTCCTACCACCCATTACTTGATCATAGATTTCTACCACCTCATCTTCAAACCAAAACTACCTTATACTCTTCCATTGGTAGAACACATTCCCCGACTGAGTTGAGTTCTTGATATAATTTCTTACCCTATCACTCCATGCCTACATTCTCAACTTGAATTGTTCCAAAATCTCCATATCTTCTAGCTTTGGGAAGCCTTCCCAAGAATCTTCCCAGAACAAATCCAAGTGAGCATCTTTAATTCCTTAGGTGATATGAACTAGAATTAGATCCCTTGAGCTTCTTATAAAATTCTAGATTCTAGAGCCACTGGGTAACAATCTTGCCAACAACATGCTATTTCCTTCCTCATCAAGATACTTGGCCCTAAGCAATTTAACCCACTTGAGATCCTCTTTTGTGTGTATTTCCCAAACCGGTTTAGCCCCCAAGGCTTTATTTTGTAGAAGCATATCCTTCATCCCAGCCCCGTCTGCTTCTTTCCTCTCACAAACTTTCTTCCATTACTAGCAGGAACTTATGTTGTTCCGAGTTACCTTGCCAAAAAAAATCCTTTATCTTCTTATTGATTACTTTGCTTGCCCCAACCGAAAGTGGAAGACATGAAATCATATATATTGGGAGTGCATCCATGATAGATTTGAGCATAGTTATCCTTCCCTCCCATGATAGCCAACGACTCTTCCAAGACGACATTTTGTCCTTCACCTTTTCAATTAGAGAACTACAAATATTGCCATGTTGCACCCCTTTAGCCAGGGGGAGGCTAAGGTATCTACATGGTAACTTCCCTTTATTATATTTAAGAATTCTCAAAATTTGTATTTCTCTTGTTGGATTGGTATTGAAAAAGAAGACTTCATATTTTGCAAGACTTATCTCCTGTCCCGATGCCAAGGAGTACTTGTCCATCACACCTTTGAGCCGATTAGCTTCCCTTTCGGTAGTCGTACCAAATAACATTGTGTCATCTGCGAACTATTGGTGTGTGACTATATTCTAACTACTAGTGACTTGTAACCCACTCACCAAACCATTCCTCCTTGCCTGTTCCAAATATCTCCCCTGGGTTTCAGCCATTATTATGAACATAAATGGGGAGGGTCACCTTGTCAAAGACACCTGGAGGCACTAAAAAACCCCTCCGGGGTACCATTCACCAGCATAGAGTATCTTGGGAAAGCAAGCTATCCATCCAAAGACCCAATCCAGCCATACCTTTTGGGAACCAAATGACTCCATTACTTTGAATAGAAATTGCCAATTTACCTTGTCATAAGCCTTCCTAATAGCAAGTTTCAACAACATCACTAGTTTCTTCAACTGTTGTGTGGATTGTATGACTTCCTATGCTATGATGACACCATCTAGAATCGACTTGCCTGAGATAAACCCAGTTTGCTCCCCCGAGATGATAAAAGGAAATAGTCTTTTTAGCCGATTTGTGACCACCTTAGCCGAGATTTTGTATAGTGTATTGCATAAAGAGATAGGAGGATATTCATCCAATGATTTTTGTTTCTCTTTTTGATGGATTATTGTGATGTGTTAGAATCAAGGAACACTAAGAGAGGGGGTGAATCAATGTTTTGCAAAATTTAACTTTATTAACTTGATCTTTAAACCATTTATAGCATTGAACCAAAAGAAAGAAGCAAGAACACAAGGATTTTTACGTGGAAACCCTATTAGGGGAAAAACCATGGTGGAGGTTAATCCACAATGAGTATACTCAAAATAAGTGTTTACAATGGAATGCACATGCATTCAGGCACACTGCCTAGAGCTCACTGCTTCAATACAAAAGGCTTACTACCCAAAAGAAGACTCACTATCTTATAGTCACATTCATAGACAACTGGAGTGGATGAACTATGAGATAACATCTAATAATGCCTTATTATAGTTCCAGTTAAGCACATTGACCACATTCTTCACATTCTGTCTGATTCTACTCTTGAAACTCTGTCTACTTTAATCCAGATCACCAATCTTTGTTCTGCTCAAGTGAAATTGTGCACAGTCGATCTATAATCCTTCTAACTCTTGCATCATATATCAAAATGATATGAATAATCAATTATATATATCCGCAACTAGAGATTGGAACAACTGCATGTCGGGTTTAACAAAATATAAAACGTGTACAAACTTTCGGCCCAATCCATAAGCAATTATCAATGTGAACCAAACAATGTCATCCAAAACATAGTAAGGACCCAAAACAACATGTCTCGAACACGAAACACCTTAAACAATTATGTCGCAAAGTTCTGCAACACACTATACTCATCTAGTCAGTCTTTTCTGTCGGATGCCCTGTTTTAGCTTTGACAGTTAACACATATCTTCAATTTGACTTCTGGTATAAGAAAATACTGAGGTGTGGATGGGATTACTGACCAGGGTTTCCATCAATGACAACACCAGATGACTTTTACAGTGTCTCTTGCCAACAATCTCCCCCTTTGGCATTGATGGCAACACTTAGTGAAAAATGACTAAGTGTCAGAATCAGTACCAACATGAATACACTGCAATCCTCAAAACTTCAAAAAAAATTAATCACAACTCCCCCTGAGATGAATATGAAATTTTTCACTGTCCCACACTTCCCCTTTGACATCAATGGCAAAGACGGGAATCCACATACCAAAAATCATACAAAATTTCTATGAACAAACTATATATGTACATACATGCTTTTCTAACTTACATGGACTTGAATATATCTGCAAAATTGTTCTTCAACATGCTTAGACTAGTGTCCCAACCCTTTTTGAGACTCTCCAAAATAGTCATGTGACCACATAAGATGTAGGATTGCATCTCTACTAACTCAAGATTTTCTTAATCACTGACAGCCATAGCATCTTGTGCTTCCTTCAATGCACTAAGCATTGTCTCCATTTTAGGACCAATTAGTCCTCTGAGCTCACATACCCTTTCAATAATTTTGTATTTTTCATGCTTCAAACTTTTAATTTTTTCAAGCAGGGATATGACTTGACCTTCTTGCTTACCCACAAAAATGGTTAGAGGATCAAAGGTTTGAGAAATATCTGCTAACTATTTCTCATATTCCTTAATTTTCTTCTCAGTGATCTCAATGAATTTTGACAAGGATAAGCATGACTTGTAGATATTTCCACCCTCAGATAATGCACCTTGAATGTTCTTTTCATAGGTAGCTAATAAGGATTTATCATTAGCAATCATACACTTCAATCTAATGAACCTGTTTGCATCAAATTCTTTCTGGACCTTATCCTGAACTGACTTTTCAAGAGACTCAAAGTGAGTACTTACAGAGTTGATAAGTTTCTTCAACTGACCGGAGGCAGAATCAAATGAGTCCTTGATGAGTGTGGGAATTATTTTCTCCAAGATATCAGATGCAAGACTTAGCAACTTACTATCCTCAATGTGAGATTTCAATATCTCCTCCCTTGCCTTGGCTTGAGCAAATGATGCTACCTTCAACTTCTAAATAGGAGATAGAGTGGCCAAGTTGATAGGACCTTTTAGCCAGTTCAGGGTCAAACACCTCCTGTTGTTCTTCTAAAAAATTATTTACTTCCTTTGCATTGTCTCTTGCTTCCATAGCAACCTCCTTTGCCTCAGCCTTCTTTTCTTCAATCATAGATTCTTGCTTCGCTTTGGGAATCTCTATTTCTTCAACTGACATATCTTTAGGAGCTTTAGTCTCCATGGGAATTTCAGTATCTTGCATATCTAGAGGATTCTGAATGTCCTCAATTGTGTCTTCTTTCACTTCTCCAACATTAGCCCAAACATACCAAATGGAACATCTTCATCATGAGTTTCTTCATAGAACATAATATCTATTCTTCAACAAAACTACCTTAAGAATTTTCTCAGTGTCTTTTTCTACTTCCTCAGTCTGCCTGATCATAAGCTTATTCACCCTTGATTTTTTCTTAAAATCCTTTTTAGCATCATTGAGGATTTTCTTCATTTCTTCATTTGACATTACCAGACATAGATTGGCAAGTATATGTTCTCTCATTCGCTCATCTTTAGCTCTTGGATTTACACTCCTTATTTCTAAGACTTCATATAACCCTTTAGGTAACTCTGACATTATTTCTATGAGAGTCATATTGAAAATATTCAAATATTTTATTGTGGCTTCTTCAAGAGTTGTCTGACTGACACTATCAAAAGTGTCATACCATTTAGAAAGTGGTTTGAGATTACCATCCTTAATTAAACCTTTTTCCACTTCCTTTACAATCATACCTGATCTATTAGTTTTCACCTTTTTCTTAGCTTTTTCTTCACCGTAGGGCTTATCCTTAGAGACTTTTGATGCCAGCATGCCCTTATGCTTGATTTCTCTTACTTCTTCATCTAATTCAGTTTCTTCATCATCTTCAACAAGAACATAGACTCTTGTGCTTTTATCCTTCTTCCTCTTTCCTTCTCTTCTAGATGACTTGACTTGATTTCTTTGTAGGATTGGATGAGGGTGCAAAGCTCCTTGTAGATCTTGATCTAGAAGAGGATTCTGCCAGAATAGCTAACTCAGTTCTAGTAGGCTCCCCTTCTTTAACTTGTTCTCTTTTCTTCCTAGCTTCCCTCATTATGTCAATTGATATGTCGATGCTTTTTGCAAAAGCTTCAACTTCCTTTCTCACCTTCTGGACTATCATAGGCTTCTTCAGTTGTGCATGCACTTGCATATTCTTCTCTTCAAAGGTACCAAACCTTTCTTCTTTTGGATCCCAAGGTTTACTCAACAAGTGTTGGGCATACAACTCCAAAATGTGTTCTTCAACCTCATATCACATAGGCATTATCCAAACTATTCTAGGTTTTGCTGCTTCCATCAAACACTGATCAATGTCAACCATGAAGCAAATAGTGTCCTTATATTTTTGTACAATAGATTTAGGAATCCTTTCCCTAGCTTGCATTTCATTCTAAGAGCTTCTAAAATAACCCCAGATAATAGTTTTCCTTGCTTTGCTATCACCAATTCTATATAAGATGTCTATGATTTGAACAACTACTGGTCTGCCACTTTCCCATTACACTTTACCAACTCCCGAAACTTCATTCATGAATTAGAAGAATAGACATAGAAGAAAATTTCCAAACTTGAAAGAGTTCTTCTTGTCCTTCTTGATTTTACCAAGATTTTCAATTAGCTGGCTTCAAAGTAACTCACATAAGTCACATTCTATATTTTCCTTGATCATTTGATAAGCTGCATAGATTACAGTATTAGATACAAAGTTATCCTGACTGGATTGATATATTTTATATCCAATAACCATAGAAGCAAATTTTACATCCCATTCAATGATGTCATTAATTGTCATGGCTCTTTTTTTGAAAGTGGAACCGGTTGCCTCAGTGAATGTTTGGTTCTTCACAGATTTCAATGTGGGCAACCCACCAGATGAATTCAGACCAGTAACAATGCTTATAGCTTCTCTTGTGATCTTGAAGGGCCAATTTAATCACATCCAATTTAATCACATGAACTTAGCATGCACTCGACTTAGTATTTACCGAACCCATTCATTTTCGTTGAACACGGGAAAACTCACAATTTGTGTGAACTTCTTCTCCAAAGTCTTAAATTCAGGCCTTACACAGAGATCTTCTCCCACAATGTGACTTGTGTAAATATTTAACAACTGGGAGCTTCCTAACTCCTCAACATTCACATGAATATATGGCCTAATATCTTCAATGTGCAAAACACCATACATAATAGAAGAAAATGCACCTAATGGTTTTTTGCTCAATGGATTTGAATGGATGCCATTTGAATTTTGGGCGGGGTCTATCCTTAATATCAACAACTAACGGAGTGGCCATTTCCAGAAATTTCAAGTTCACAAGTTTTGCAGATAAATACCTTTCGCTAGATTAGGGTTTGTTTGTCGAGTCACCTTTAGACTTGTATCTCACCAAAATTCACTTACAAAGCTCTTCAACCTTCTTCTTCTCGAAATTCAATGTGACGAATGAGGAATAGAAGTAACCTTTTATCATTCACACATCTAAATTTTTATCGCAATAAATGTTTTTGCCCTAGGTCTTCCAAATACCTTGTTTTCATATTCTATGAAAGAAAATTCTTCTACAAACCTTCAATTTTGCATAAATTTCCTCCACAAGTGTTCCCAAAACATCTATAGATCATTAATGCAGTCGTTGCAATTCGCCACATTCCGGTACCAACTACCGGCATGGGGTAAAAGATTTTCTTGGGAGCTCCCCCTAGGCCAGAGGCCTTAAACTAATTCCCAGAGGAATTTCCAGCACCAAATTTTGGTGCAGAATCATTTCCTGCATCAGAAACACTCTTCACCCATTTTTTCTTCATTTGATTCCTGATCTCATCTGTAGTAACTTTTCCTTTTCCTTTATCATCCTTTTGCATATTTTTCCCTTTGTTTACCGAACCCTTCCTGCTTCTACAAAATCTTGCAATGTGACCAGATTTGTTACAATTATAGCACATGACATTTATTTTTCCAAACTAGTTATTCCATTGATTTTCTCTTGGTATGCATTGGTTTGCAATATGGCCAAATCTATTGCAGGAATAACATTTGACATTTCTATTGAAAAATTTGTTTGTCATATTTCTGCATACAATTGACTTATGGCCATACTTATTGCAATTGAAACACTGACCAGAGAATGATGGACCACTTGGATTCATTCTACTTCTACATTGAGCAGACATATGACCAAATTTATTGCAAACAAAATAGTGTCCATTGAACTTTTTAGCATTGGGTTGTCTTACCAGATACCTTTTAGCTTTGCTCATCTGATTTCCTAGCCTAAATTTCCTTTGACCAGATCTGGAGCTTTCTCCTTTCTCATATCCAAGACCTTGCTTGTCACTTCCAATCTTCTGACTTTGAATCAATTCATCAAGCTTAGCTGAGCTAATCTTGAACTTCTCCTTGTATTCATTTGCAGTAGAAAGTTCATCCCTGAGAATAACAATCTATCTTTCAAGCTCTTCTTCATTGTTTCTGGATTGTTGTAATTCAAGCTCCAGCTAATTGAATTCACCACTAATTCTGCTGCATTCATCAGATCTTTCTTTCAAGGACTGAGTAAGATTCTCTTCGTTCTTATTTTTCTCTTCAATCTCCTTGGTCATCCTCATCACAATAGATTACATCTCATGCTTTAGGAAAACATTATCTTTGGTGATATTTTCACATTATTTTGTCTTTTCCTTCAAGGCTTGACTTAGGTTATCATCTTCCATGCTTTTACTCTCTTTCTGCTTGAGCTGATCACAGAGATCCTTTCTCTTTTCCCTGGACTTATTGATTTGATATTTCAATGATTGAATGAATTTCCCAGCATTCATGAGGCTTGCTAGCAATTCCCAGACTTCAAATTTGGACTGATCAAGATCATCTAGTGCCACCAAAAGTTGTTGATGAAGACTGTTGGAATTAATTGAATCACCTTCCCGGATCTTCCCCGAGCTATTAAACTTCTTCTGAGGAACTAGGCTCTAATACCAATTGTTGGAATCAAGGAACATTGAGAGGGGGGGTGAATCAATGTTCTACAAAGTTTAACTTTATTAACTTGATCTTTAAACCACTTATAGCATTGAACCAAAATAAAGAAGCAAGAACACAAGGCAATCCACCAAAACACCATAAAACAAGGATTTTTATGTGGAAACCCTATTAAGGGAAAAACCGCGGTGGAGATTAATCCACAATATGAATATACTCAAAATAAGTGTTTACAATGGAATGCACATGCATTCAAGCACATTTCCTAGAGCTCACTGCTCAAATACAAAAGGCTTACTGCCCAAAAGAAAACTCACTATCTTACAGTCACATTCATAGAAAATTGGAGTGGATGAACTATGAGATAACATCTGCTAATGCCTAACTATAGTTCCAGTTAGCACATTGACCACATTCTTCACATTTTGTTTGATTCTTCTCTTGAAACTCTATATGCTTTAATCTGAATCACCAATATTTTTTTTGCTCAAGTGAAAATGCACACAATCGATCTATAATCCTTCTAACTCTCACATCATATATCAAAATGATATGAATAATTGATTATATATATCTGCAACTAGAGATTAGAACAACTGCATGTCAGCTTTAACAAAATATAAAATGTGTACAAATTGTCAGCCCAATCCATAAACAATTATCAATGCAAACCAAACAATGTTAGCCAAAACATAGTAAGGACCCAAAAAAACATGTCTTGAAATGAAACACCTTAAACAATTATGTTGTGAAGTTTTGTAACATGCTATACTCATCTAGTCGACCTTTTTTGTCGGATGCCCTATTTTAGCTTTGACAGTTAACACATATCTTCAATCTGACTTCCAATATAAGTAAATACTAAGGTACAGATGGGATTACTGACTAGGGTTGCCATCAATGACAACACTAGATGACTTGTGCAGTGTCTCTTGCCAACATGATGAAGGTATTGTTCACTTCTCTAAGAACCCTTCCCGAATCCTTGGAGTCTTCAATTGCTTCCATTATTTCCTAACCCACAATGTGCCAAATTTTTTGAAAGAAGGCTGTTGGGAAATTATCTGGCCCTGATGCATTCTCAGGATGGAGTTGAAACAAAGCAAGTTTAACTTCCTACTCTATGATTCTGGCACCAAGATATTCATTTTGAGATTTCGTCACTAGCCTAGGGATGCTGCTCAACAATTCCTTCTGCACCAAAAGGTTGGACCCTTCACTGTCATTTAGGAGAGCATAAAAAAATTTAACTGAGACCCTCTTGACTTCAACCAGATCCTCCAACATCCCGTCGTCAATCCCTTTGATTCTTGAGATCCTATTCACTTCCCTTCACACCTTTGTAGAATTATGGAAGTACTTTGTGTTCTTATCCCCTTCTTTCAACCACATCTCTCTAGACTTTTGTCTCCTGGACATTTCTTCTTTTTCCAAAATATCATTCAATTTTCTTGTCAATGCCTTTTCCTCCTAATAGTTGTTTATATCCATTCCATTAGTTAGTACCTTCTCCAAGACCGCCTTCAGTGCTTCTTCAATCTTTCTTTTTTCCTCAAAGATGTTCTTAAAACAATCTTTGCTCCATTGCTTTAGCTTTTTCTTTACTATTTTTCGTTTTGTAACCACATTAAACATCTTCAAACCTCCAGGCTTACACTCCATCCACCACTATCTGAATAAGTCCCCAATATTTGGATCCTTGAACCACATTACTTCAAATTTGAACAAACATCTTACTGTCCCTTTATCTCCAATTATATCCACCTGAACTAGAAAATGATCTAAGCCAACACCTAGAATAATCTTCCATTCTAGGGAAAAAGGGAAGTGGCCTAAATCCCCTTTGAAGAAAAACTTGTCTAGCTTCTTCGCAATATTGCTAAACCCTCCCTCTTATTCGTCCAGGTGAAGTTCCTGTTTCCCATTTGAGTTTCAATTAACTCATTTCTCTCCTCAAAGTTCATAAAATATTCTTGAGACTAAACCATCCTAACCACACCCCCCTTCTTGTCTTTAGATCTCAGGATAGCATTAAAATCCCCCCAATAATACAAAATTCCTACCCCAAATTATTTATAACCAAACTTGTATTTTTTTGCAAACAAGTATTAGGGCCATAAACATTGATAAGTAAGAAGCATAAATTTGAAATGAGACTTCGTACTGGGCAAACGATCCAATGTATGATACTAAAAAATTCCTCTACCAACACTGATTGTGGCTTCCAAACAACCAATAGACCACTTGAAGTGCCTTCCGCATTAACCCCCAACACCCTTCATTGCTTCATTTTTCTAATGAATTTTATCTTCTCCTTGTCCCCCAGTTTGGTTTCTTGAAGTAATACTATATTTGCTTGAAAAGTTTCTAATTGATGCCTTATAAGGCACCATCTGTTAGGGGTGTTTAAGCCCCTAACATTCCAAGTAATGATTTTCATTGCTATTCAAGAAGAGCCTTGCTCTTCCCTACTTTTAGCATTTATTTTGTCCACTTGCCTCCCTGTCCCATTTGAGCTTCTCCGGATTTGGGATCCTACCATGTTTCTTACACTCACCATAGTCTGGGGATGATTTGTGCATCTCCTTTTGATTGATCCCTAATTTACTGGCCTCAGCATGATCTGCTTGTGAAACTTTCTTTCTTTTCTCTAGTTTCCCATCCTCGAAAGACAATTCGTCCTCTTCCAATTCATCCTCCAATTTGACTAATTCATTCCCTAATTTTATCAAGGAGTCAAGATCTTCCTGCTTGCACTGATTCCCCAAAAAATCAATTGCCTCAACCAACTTCTCTTTAAGATATCCTTGGGAAGCATTATTCATCTCCACTTCCTCATTTTCTTCCTCCAGAATTGTCTTCATCCCCCCCACATTCATCTACTCCCCTAACACCTGAGGCTTCATATTCAATTGTGTTTGCATGGATCTTCTTCTTGGGAGGATCCTAAGCACCACCCTAGTCTTTCAATGGATGATGCCTTTGTGATTTCGTCGTCCTAGGGTCTTGACAAACTCCAAGCTTGGTGTCAGATTTTTCGTAATCTTTTGAATCCAACCACCCCATTCTAATACCAATTCGATTTCGCTCCAAATTTCGTGATCAAGGATTTTCTCCACACAAAGTCTTACATATGAACCTATGCCATATGGATTCATTCTTTCTTCTACACACATATAATTCCCCAAATTATTACCTATTTCCTCCAAGATACCATGGGCCCAAAACTCTAATGGCAGGTTAGGCAACTTCCACCATTCTTGAATCACCTCCATCATGTGCATGTAAGGATTGAAACGTATAATCCATTTCTAAATGTAGAATCTGTAACCATCCAATAACCAGATGCTAGATTCGATTTCAACCCCAATCTCCTTCATAGGGCATATTACTGCAAAATACCCATTTGTTAGTATTTTCAATTATGATTTTGTGCCCCATTTGCTTTGCACCAACTGACTAGAAACTCCCATTTGAGATCTTTTCCTAACCATTTTTCCAGCAACCCCAACTATTCTAACTATTCCTTCTCAAGGCGAAGCTTGTTTGCACTTATCACCATTGATTTCCTTTCCCTAACCCTAGATGATTCCTTATTATTATTGAATCCTGGCTCCCTCGTTCCATGCCTATTTTATTCACTGGAATCTAGGGACCGTGTTCCATCTTCCACCCCCAATTCCTATTTGGCCTTTGTTTGCTACCCCAACTAGGGTTTTTCCCTCCAACTCTATGGTTACTTCGCCCCTGCCATCCATAATTCCTAGACAACCTTCAATTCCACTGGTTCTAAGGAGAAAAATCTCGCTTCCCTTGCCTACCTCTTCCCTCCGAGTGACTTTTGCCTGCCCCCTAATCCTCCCGAACACCACTTGTCTTCCATTTTTCATCGCTTGTGCGGTGCCTAATCTGCTCTACGAAAATTTTCACTTATGCATCCCTTTCCCACTATTCTTGTTCCTTGATTCCCATTGTCTCTTCATCCTGTCACATCTCCCTTCTGCCATCTATTTGTTGCTCTACCTGATTTTGCAATCGCCTTGCACCTGCTCCTTTGCACACCATCCCTTCTTTTTTACACTTCAATATATATATGGAAAAAGGCAGAGGGCCTGTAGATATATTATTAATAATAAAAAATTACAATAGGTAATAGTTTATATGATCCCAAAAACACCTTTACAATGATAAACTATCTGCTAGCCCCTAGTTTGCTACTAAAAATGGGCTGATTATACAAATTATTCAGAAATCCACAACAAAAATTGTTTTTACAACCTAAAATTTAGATAGATTTGGGCATGAAGAAAGAAAAACGAACTAAAAACCCCTACACGACCCCTAGACTGAATTTTCCCCTGGGTCTTCCTGTGCTATTAATATCATGTCTGGGATAGGACCCTTCATCGTTCTTGCTCAAGCCAAATCTGATTTGTATTTTTTGAATTTGTTGCTCTGGAACTTGGTACTATGGAAGCTATTGCTCTAAAATATTGGCATCAACAACATTCTTCTTTCCCTTAACATACACAATATCAAAATCATAGGCCTGTATCTTACAAATCCATTTCTGATGCCCCTCATTAAGGTCCTACTGCTCTGATACCAATAAAATATCTCTAGCCAAATCTAAACTATGTTTTTTGAATCTGTTGCTCTGGAACTTGGTGCTCTAGAATCTGTTGCTCCAAAATTTTGTGAAAAACTTTTCTTGTAAACTTTTCAACTATTGCTTGTCTTTTCTTTTTATATTTTCAATACATCTAAAGATATTGTCTGGAAGGGTGAGCAAAAAGTGCCACAATTGACACCACCCACCAAATAGATTATTCTTTGTTATTGCCACCTACATCTTGCTTCATCGTTTTTTGTTTCCACCTTCATCCTACTTAGCCAAGCTGATGAAAATGTGATTACACCTATCTATCCATTGCAATAACAATGTGAATATACATTTATGAATGTGTTATAAGCTCCTTTCACACGTGGCCGAAGTTTTGGCTTCCTTAAAAACTATTGCAACAACTTTCATGTATGCTTGCAATTCTATGTCATTATATACAACAATTTATTTCCCATCACATCCCATATTCGCCAATTTTTCTGCCATGCCATTCCCCCCTCTGTAAGTATGTGAGATGATAAAAGCTTGAAATTTTTCCAACAAAAACCATATTTTTTGTAAAATATATTTCAAACACCAACTATGCACCTTTCTCTCTTTGCAAGCATTAATTATAATTAAGGAATCCCCCTCAATATGAATTTGTACAATACCCAATTTGAGAGAAATTTCTAATCCTGCTAGGACTACCTGAGCCTCAGCCACATTATTCGTGCCCATTGGAAGTGAAAATGAACTAGCCACTATTACTGATCCCAAAGAGTCTCAGATACAAATTCCTTCCCTGAGATGCCTGAATTCCCCCTCGAAGCACCATCAACTTCCATTTGATTTCTTTCCTATTCACCTCCACTCTGCTATTTTGATGTAAATTTCCTGCAAATGACAAAATTATGTTCTTCCAGTTCTTCAAAACAGAGTCATCCCAACTTGTGAACAAGGAGGATGTGTTCTTATGTTTCATAACATAATCATTAACCACTTCTGAAACTTCTTTTTCAATCTTAACTTTGGCGGCCTCAATTGAAGAACTTGATTTCTTGAAAATGAGTAAATTGCGTTCCCACCAAATATTCCATATTACTAGTGGTGGAATAACTTTCCATACAGATGCAAAAAAGAGGTTTTATAAAATAATGACCAACTCTAGAAGATGTCCCAAATAGATTTTGGAAAAGGGTTGTATAAGTTCAACTTGCACTTTAGGAATAGCCAAAATTCTTGCACAAAAATGCATTGTACAAACAAATGGTCTACATTCTCAAGCTCTTCCTCAAAGAAAGGGCACTTGAAAGGATCAACAATTATTAGTTTAGTTAAGCGACCACTCGTTAAAATTTTCTTTCGTAAAGCTAACCATTCAAAGCTCCTAGATTTTGGGAGAATCTTATTGTTCCAAAAAAATGAATAGGCTCTCTGTGAAACCAACTGATCCCTACACTAGATTAGAGCTTTATATACTTGCTTCACATAGTAGTAGCCCTCTTTCGAAGGAGCCCATAGAATCTTATTAGGCTTCCCCGAAATGAACACAATTCTACTTTTTAGAATATCTTGAAGTAATGAAAATTGATTGGTAGAAAGAGATGAATCAAAATGCTTTTTCCATATTACTTTACCTGTTAGGCCTTCTGTTGGTTGTACTTAATCTAGGAAATTTTCACCCCATTCTCTTGATAATACGACCCTTACCTGTTGTAATTCCTAAATGTGTTCCAAAGGGGGTTTACCTTTCCAGGAGTCCTCCCAAAACTTCACACTTTTCCCATCATGAATTTCCCACATAATGAATGAAGTAACAATCGACCTACATGATGTCAATAAATTCCACATGGCCGATCTTGAAAGCGGGTTTGAAATAGTAAGAATCCTCAAGGGGTTTGGAGTGTCAAGATACTTACCCTGCATTAGCTTGCACCACTTTGTTTAAGGTCTTGTGTACATTTTCCAAACTAACTTGGCCCCAAATGCCTTGTTCCTGATTGAGATATTGTGGATACCTGCTCCTCCTTGAGATTTTTCCAGTGCCATGCTGTCCAAGGATATTAGAGGTACTTTTTTGCAATCATTCATATTACCCTTCCATAGAAAATTTCTAATAATGCTCTGAATTTCAAGGATAACAAACTTTGGTGCCTTGAGAACTGCTAGAAAATAGTTAGGAATTGCAGATAATATTGATTTTATTAAAAGAATTCCGCCTAATAGTGATAACCATTGTGCCTTACACATTAGAATCCTTTCCTTTAATCTTTCTATTACTTTAACCCAATAAACAACTTTATTTGGACCTTTGAAAAAAGGAATACCCAGGTACGCACATGGCAACTCTGCTTGCCTAAAAACACTTCAATATATTATTATTATATATTATTATATTTATATATAATATAGTAATGTATAATAATATTATACTAATATATAATAATATTATTACTAATATATATAATAAAATAATAATATTATTACTCTTATATAATATATAATAATATATTATTATAGCTCGAACGGGTAGTAGAGTTGGCTTGGGTAGTGGGTTTGCTCCCCATTGGTCTCGGGTTCGACTCTGCTCCCGAATTTAAGAGGTGGGACTTCTTGCGGGCGGGGGATCTCACCTACAGGGGACTAGTCTCACCCTAGCTCACCTCAGGTACCCAAGGTAAGGGTTGTTGGGCCATTGGGCTGGGTCGCGGGGACACCCCTGTTGTATCAAAAAATATATATATATATATTATTATATAATATATAATTATAATAATAATAATATATATTATAACAATTATAATACATGAATCATTCTCTAATATATTATAAATATATTTATAATAGATATCCATTTTTTAAAAGCAAATATCCATTTTGCTTTGGTGTTTACCATAACAATTTTACTTTTTACTAACCCAATTAAAAAGTCAAAGTTGATTTCCGTGATTTTTCCTAGCTCAAATCACATTTTTTTGCATTGCCATTGTTTGGCCCATCATGATCATGCACTCACCCATACACTTGTGTTGTGGTATAATTTATTTTAGGTTTTATACCTTTCTCTTTTTTGTAATTATAAAGATCTAAAATTTGTACATCACTCTCCTCTAAGATTAGTTTAGGAAGTGTTTTCACATACCTTTCTTTCTTTCAACACTTAGTTTCTCTTCTTCATCAATTGGTAAAATAGAATTATTTATATTTATAATAAACATCTTCCTAAAGTATTTCAAATATAAGATTATTTCCTTTTTAAGAGAGGGATTCACTAATTCAAAAATTTGTAGGGCTATTGCACTCTAAATTATAATTCTTGGAAACATTTTAAAAATCAATTTGATCTCTCTCCCAAGAGTAAACATTTGATTGAACTAGTATCTTCTCTTGTTCCTCCTATTATGTCATTTAAGCTCTCCACCCCTACTCTATGTAACTTATTGAAAGACTATCAGAGTTTATCCTCTCAACACTTCTCCCTCTTTCATCTTAAGAATATTTATCTTCAACTATTCCCTAAGTTTTTTCTCACCATTTCCTTTATTCATAAGTTTAGTCAGCCAACCTTAGTTTACATATTTAGAAGTCTAAGGTTGCTACAAATCTTAGATGTTGGTGTGGAAATTGTTGCATTTTAAATTAGCAATAATTGAAAAGTTTAAGATTCCTTCATACTAGCTTGTTAGATGTCCATGCCATAATCTCCCTAAGAAAATGAATCATTTTGTAGGGATTTCCAATTTTCTCATTTCCATTGGAACATCGTGTAGACACCGAAATTTGGTTTAGGCCTACGACTTTCATATTCTTCATAATTTGTATTCTCCATGGTCATGATTAAATAATGTTAATTATTTAATTATTCACTTTAATTTTAATTCTTCTATTAATTAAATAATCTTAATTATTTAATTAATTCATACTTTTCTTTATTCTATCGGATTAATTAAATAAACGCTTTTTATTTAATTATGTTACTAATTAACCTTATTCTTCTTGTTAAATTAAATAAATCCTTATTTAATTTATTCTTTATCATACTTCAACTATAATTAAATGAATTCTTTATTTATTTAATTATTCATTTAAATCCCTTCATCATTTAATTAAATAAATATTATTTATTTAATTATTCTCTGAATATCGAGTCTTGAATTAAATGAATTATTTAATTCATTAATTCTATTTTAACGCATTCTTCTATATTTTAGATAATTGTGTGAAGTTATCTAAGTATTCACTTTTACTCGACTCGACATCTATTTTAATCGCTCAGTTAACTCTTGCTTTGATGTTTGAGTGGCGGTCTCAAGTAATCTCTTCGTCAAATCATTCAAATCGTCCAGTTCTAACTCAATTGCGTGTACATGCATATTAATTAAATATTCTTATTTAATTAATTAAACCTTGTGCGTGCATTCGAACATGAGTTGCTTTAATCAATCTTCATCTTTGTCATGCAAAGATAATTCTTCTATTTTCGAATACCGAACTGAAGATTAAATCATTTATTTAATCTTTAATTCTATTTCTAATTTATATCACTCATGTCATCACTGACAGTTATCAGAATGCATGTCTAATCAGTCAATCTCAACCGTCTGTTGATCTTTCGATCTTGGCCTATCATTCGAATAATCAATTTTCTATAAATTGATTTATCATTGTTCATTCCAATCTCTCTCGTGAAATCTTATGACTTTTGAGAGCACTTAATCTTGAATCTTCGATGTTTTTCTAAATCATTATCATAGGCTATACTTGCATGAACTTACGAGAAATTTGAGGGCAATTATACTACAACAACAAAATGGAGAAGAGCAATCGAGATGAATCATGGAAATACATTTGAAATTGGTGAGATTGTTTCAATTTGTTTACGTTTTAACTTCCTTTGTTCTTTGTTGCTTAACATTTAGATTTGTATCTTAGATTTTAGTATTGCATGTTTGCTTCTAATCTTCTTTGTTGTCTTGTGCACTTTCTTGGCGTTACATTTGGTGAGCCTGACGTTAAGATACCATCTTCGCGGATCCGTAGATCTTTTATTTTTTGGTTTTGCAAGTTTTTTGTACGAAACGACGCATCAGTTTGGCAAAGCGATGCAATTGACTTCCTGAACCACATCTGATAGAATAAACGATGCATCTGAAGTTTCTTGAACCGCATCTGACAGAAGAAACGATGCATTTGACTGGTAACACAGCGATGCAATTGACTGGTAAAACTTTATTTCTATTTTCAAAAATCTGGAATTTTCAATTGATTTGTGTGTTACTAATATCTTATTTTCAGCGTGTGGCCTTTTGGAGTTAACAAGCTTTTGCAGGATGATTGACGAAGACAATATTGAAAACTACTAACGAGTTTTTCTGCAGGACGCTTGTCGAAGACCCTAGTTAATTTTTGAAACAGATTGTTTGGTAGCATAGCAAATCTTTCTTTGGTTTAAAATTAACGAGTGTCTACTGTGTTTGGTGTGAAAGCACAAGTCTGGTTACCCTTATGACTTGGTACATCGAAGTATCCTCTCCCCTTGCGCATCCGTGCGATCCTGGGTGTAAGAGAAATAATTACCAACTCTAGAACTTGGGCCTATTCTAGTGGGAAAAAGTACTCACCCCAGGACTACTCAGATCGGTAGCACCTTGAACCTGAGGGACTTCCAGCCGGTATATAAAAGTGGATTCTTGGGGAAACCCCAAGAATCATGAGTGTGGTTCTGACGAGATGGATCTAAAAGGGGACTCGTGCCATATAGATCACACCCCATGAACGGAATGCTCGTACTAAATACCTTTTGTTTTAGAGACCAACCTATTTGTGGCCGTTGCTTGGTATAGTGCAGGTACAGTATCATGCCCGAAGATACTCACTCTGATCCCCTTGAGTAGAGATAGTAGTTCTTGGGAGGTCATTTCCCAAAGAATTCAAAATTGGTGTGCTCGAAGAAGCGTTAAGAAGGCTGTGGAGGAGCCAATGCCACCAAATTTCTAAGCTATCCACTCTCGAGAAGGAAAGGTGTTTATCACCAATTCGGGGTATAATAGGTGGGCTATACCAAGTATACAAACCCTAGGCCTTTGGCCTATTAGGATGTGCTTGTCTATTGTCAATTTAAACGTTCTTTGAGTCCAAAATCGAAACTGAAAACACTTTGTCTTATGATTGTCTTTGATTGTCAGAATTTGATCATAGAAAATGGAGTCAGTTTAAATCTCATCACTGAAAATACATAGAGAGTCGCAACTGTTCACCAGAAACTCGCAACTGTCAGTATGAGTCACATCTGTTAAATCTTGAGTCACATCTATTAAATTCTGAGTCGCAATTGTTATTTCAAGTCGCATTTGTTTAGTCTTGAGTCGCATCTGTCTAGTTTAGAGTTACATATGCCAGTTTAGCTCGCAATTGCTTTGGAAAAAATGCATGCGTTATATTCTGAGTCGCAACTGTCAGTATGAGTCGCAACTGTCAGTACGAGTCGCATATGTTAAAAGGTTAACCACATCTGTCAGGGTCAAATTGAACTTTACCAGAGAAATGTAATTGATTACTGGAAAACCACAACTGATAAACTTGACCGCATATGTTAGATCCTACGATGCATCTGTCTGATTATCAGAAAACCAGAATTCACAGTCACTGTCCAATCAACACGATTATACCAATTTTAGTTGTCCTTACACAAACAGTCTTTGAAACAGAAACCTGAAATGATTTGCTCAATTTTGCATCCTTTAGGGTCATTTAGTCATTACCATAGTTCTCTTAGTTCAGGGTAAGTTTCATCTTAGAATACATATTACCTTGCATTATACTTTTAGGAAGGTAACTTTTACAAACTTTAGGATTGGTTTACCATCTATACTCTAGAAAAGTCATAGTGTCAACAAAATTTGTCATTGAACCTAGTCCTATCATCTTATACTTTGTCCTACAGAGAGTCCTCCTAGCTCATCAGTCTAGTTAGGAAACTCAGCTTGTCTTTGATCCTCATCCTACATTGGTTCCTTGATTTAAACTAAATTGACACCTTGGTTTGACTTTAGGTAGTTGGTCCCTTCGTCTTGGGTTTATAGAATTGATCACTTTAGGGTCTTGCTTAGACTTTGCATCTTTAGAGTCTAGACTAGTGTCATCCTAGAACATCCCTTATTTTGCATACAAAAATCCCAAAAACATAGACTAGAGTCATATTGTTCATAGATATAGTTTTTGCATTTCCCGCATATTGAGCTTGTCTTACATGGTTGAAACTAGGTCTAAGAGAAGAGAGAGAGAAAACATGTCGAACCCAAACGAATTCATCAATCCATTTTCTGCAAGACCTCATAAGACTCTATTAGACAAATTCACCACTAGAAACACTCAAGGACATATTGCAGTAGAGGACGTAGAGGCCGCCGCACAAGACCCTGAATTTGCCTCTTTTGTAGATGAATACCTAGCAAACGACCGTCCACGATTTTTAGCCAAATTGCTAGCTGAAGGTGCTACCTTACCTACGGGATTTGATATTATCACCTTACAAACTCAACCTACACAAGGAACAAACACAATGACTGCTAGTACCACTACACCTCAGGTTAGCACAACTATGCCATCTAGCACATCTACACAGAGTACGACAGTCAATACATCTCCATTTGGTACATTCGGCATGACATTGGGATTTAATTTCACTATAGGGGCTTCATCATCAACTCCCTTCGGTCCTCTTGTTGGGAGTAAAAGACCTAAAACGTTAGCCTCTACACCTTATGTTGGTGTCACAAGTTTGCAATCAACAACCATACCAACTGCTAGTATCACAAGTACCATACCACAGTCGATGGCCATACCTAGTGCTTCAGTCACTAGTACCATACCATGAATTACACAAACAGGAGGCATTCCCTCCTTCCAATATGGCAATCAGAATCCATTCTCCCAGACTGGCAGTCAGAATCAATTTTCATCAATTCCGAATCAGAATCCTTTTTCACAGATTGGTAGTCAGAATCCGTCCACACAGATTCCAAGTCAAAACCAATTTACATCGATTCTGAATCAGAATCCTTTTGCACAGATTGGTAGTTAGAATCTGTCCACACAGATTTTGCGTCAAAACCAATTTACATCAATGTCAAATCAGAATCCGTTTTCCCAAAGTGCTACTCACAATCCATTTACACAGACCCCAAGTCAAAACCAATTTATGCAGATTCCAGATCAAAACACATTTACCAATATTCCAAATCCAAATCCACCTCAAATGCCAACGTTCAATCGAAACCCATCATGAGACTTTGGATTTCAGAACACATACACGGATCCACATAATCCCCCTAGCACATCTTTGACCCAAGTTGACGTCTTACAAACACAAATGGATAACATGTCGGTGTCAACTAAGAAATATTTTTCAACAAAGGACATATGCCCATTCCCCTTTGATAGATCATTGTACATGACACCTTTCCCTCACGGATATGTCATACTGAATCTTCCTAAGTACAATGGCAAACGAAACCCAATAGAACATATCAGGGAATTTTCTACCATATGCATAGATGTCGCTTATGACCCCACGTATCTTATGAGGCTATTTTCGAGAAGTCTTGTAGGAATTGCACTATAATGGTTTTTGGGTCTAGATTCTGGCATTAGATCCTAGGGTGAACTAGTTGAGAAATTTGTAGAGCAATTCTCCTTCAACATAGACCACGAGATAAATATAGCAACCTTGTGCCACACAATGCAAGACGAAGGGGAAACATTCATTGCTTTCTTCCAGAGATGGAGAACTATTGCTAGTAGGTGTCCTGTTGAGATACCTGAAAAACAAAAGGTTACAATGTTTCAAGAAAACCTTCATCCAAAACTCAGGAGTAACTTAAGGGTACATTGCTATACATCTTTTTTTGAACTAGTGGAAAAAGGGGTTATAATAGAGAAAGATCTCATTGAAAAGGGCGAACTCAAGACAACAACATCCAATAGAAACACGATTGTACAAAACACCCCCACGGACAGAAATAGATTTTGGTCCCGCAACAAAAATGTCACCAATGATGGGGTGGTTGATGCTAAAATGTTACAAGTAGGACCTCTCCTCACGTTACAAGGACCTCATACTTTTTCCAACACGCTTAATGTTGTCAATCAACCTCCTAACATGGTCCAAAATACTCAACGTCCACAACAAAGGAGATTTCAAAAACGTGAGTTCACTCCCTTAGGGGAACCCATTGAGTCGGTGTTCAAACAACTGTTACAACATAACCTTATGCAGCTGCAGGAACCAAGACAATACGATCCAGGATAGTTTAAACCAGCTTGGTGGGATGATAATGCCTTTTGTGATTATCATAGGACTAAGGGACATAACTTACAAAACTTTCGACAACTAAAGAATATCATATAGGATCTTGTCGAAAGGAGAATTATTGAAGTTAGTGGGCAAAAACAAAAGTCATCGAACACTAATCATCAAGTCTTTTCTGACCCACTACATGACCATGGGAAAGGAACTGCCCCCAGTTCGAGTACTAAGACCAATATGTCAGCCAACTATGTGAGTATCAAACATGATTATGATAGTGGCAAAATCATTCATTGCCTTCGTGTCGCTGATGAGAATATCAATACCATTACTATCAATGCTAATCGTGAGTGTGCGGTCAATACTCATCGTAAAAATTTCACTATCCAGGGCCCTCAATCGCAGCAAACACCACAATCTTCCAAGTAACAATATAATCTACTTGACCAGTTGGGGAAGACCCCAGCTCAAATTTCAATCTTGGAATTGCTGCGTATTTCCCCTGAGCATCGATCTATCCTCGATAATGCTTTATAGAACACCACGGTCCCTAATGATCTTGATGTCAATCATTTCTAGGAAATGGTGGGCTACTTGATCAATAATCATCATGCCACATTTTCTGAACAAGACTATGCAATTGAAAAGATCCACCATAATGATCCTTTACATCTGGAAGTCTTTGTTGATGACACCAAGGTTAGACGAGTTTTGGTAGATGGAGGAACAGGGTTAAATCTATGCACTTTAAAACTAATTAAGGCATTAGGTATCTCAGAAGCATGCGTAGACATGACCAAAAGTATTGTCATAAAAGCTTATGATGATGAGGAACGAAAATCAAAGGGGGTGGTAACACTTCTTATTAGAATTGGTCCTGCGGTAATGGAGACAAAGTTCTAGGTCTTGGATCTCACCCTTCCTTATAACTTTCTGCTCAGTAGACCATGGATTCATGCCATGAAGGTGGTCCCTTCCACGTATCATCAGTGTCTTAAATTCCCTTACAATGGCACATAAATAACCATAGATGGTGATCCTGATCCATTTCAATATTGTACCAATCTAAAAGAGATCCCCCAACGTCAAGTGCCAGTGAACCAAGAGGCCTCATCATCCAATTCATCCTCTTATGTTGATTTGTCCACACTCACTCGAACATCTATTTCACCCTCACTTCCTACCACTCCTAGGGTTGAGATCCAAGACAAGGGTTGTGGAGAGTATTACATGAAGACTTCTTATTGTGTTAGCCATTTGGTTCCTCCTAAGTCATATGGTTTACCTACAACAGGTAGGGGACAGTCTATGATCACTATACATGTTCCCCCCACAACAACTTTCACTAAATGGGGTGAATTAAGCAAGGAGGCTGTAGATGCAGAAGATGTCACTTCCTGGCTGTATAGGGAAGATGATGAGAAACCACTCTTACTTTCTCATATTCCTACAAATCTATATGGAAAGGGTTTCAAAATTATGCAAAGCAAAGGATATGATGGAAAAAGTGGTTTAGACTTAAACCAAGATGGCAGAATTGAACCAATATTTGTTTCTCAGTGGCCAAAAGGAGTAGGGCTAGGGTTTCAACCGATTCAGATTGGCGTTCCTAGTACCCCATTACCCTTACTTGAGGAAGTACGTGCTTTAGAAGATATTAAGATATCTCACGAACCAGTGGACCAATATCATTGTAACTCCCCCGACTCTAATGATTATGAGTGGGGTTCCCTATCCTCTACTTCTTCCATGGACCTTGACAAGTTATTTGGAGAACTTGACTTGATGATTAGTTTCTCACCCAATCCCTTAAATTCCTATCCACCAAAGAAAATGACAAAAGAGGAATGGTTTAAACACTACTATTGGGAATCACTTGATCCTACCTCTTGGCAACCTGAACCACCTGTTTCTGATAGTCAAACCTTGGCCTTAGGTCCACCTATCCATCCACCTAGACTAAAACCTAAGAGAAAAATGGACCTGGTACAAGATTTTTGTAATCACATAAATAATTCGATCTTTACCTTGACCCATTAGACTTTGATAACTCCGACGATGACATGCCCTTAGTCTATCCCCAGCTCATTGATTTGGATCAACAAGACGCGCCCGTCTTAGACACTTTTGAGAACGACGAAGCAATTGCTGAGTTCTTGGGATTACGAGAAGGAATACCTAACGGGGATCATAAGGCTGGTTTTACCATTGACTTGGACAACAAAGCATATTTTTGGGAATCTGTTCAACCCTCCAGTCACAAAAATGAGAAAAAGAATAAACAAAATAAAAAGGATGAGTCTCTAGGTGAAAACCGAAAGGCACCTTTAGACAATGAAAAAGTAAAAAGAAAGGACGCATCCAAGGTGAAAACCTCTCTGAGGCACCTAAGGATGGAGGTTTGAACATTCTCCCCGTTGCATAGGAAAAGTCACCCATCTCGTTGAAGAATCCGTAGAAGTCAACATAGGCATAAAAGAGAATCCTCGACTGGTTTATTTTGCAGCGTCATTGACAACAGAAGAGAAGCCAGAGTTCCATGACTTCTTTGCACAGAGATAGATAAATTTTGCTTGGTCATATGCTGACATGCCGGGGTTAGACCCTGAACTTGTTCTGCATCATTTTCCCTTACAGCCAGGTGCCAAACCAGTGAAACAGAAGCTGAGAAAAATGCATCCATAAATTGCTTTATTAGTCAAGGCAGAACTCAAGAAGTTGTTAGACGTTGGTTTCATCAGATCTATCGACTATGCTGATTGGATCTCCAATCTTGTACCAGTCACTAAACCAACTGGGGGCATCCG
This sequence comes from Sequoia sempervirens, assembly GCA_007258455.2. Classification (NCBI taxonomy): domain Eukaryota; kingdom Viridiplantae; phylum Streptophyta; class Pinopsida; order Cupressales; family Cupressaceae; genus Sequoia; species Sequoia sempervirens. The sequence continues at coordinate 9,252,949 of VDFB02373365.1, read as the reverse complement.
CATCTACACTGATTTTAGAGATATCAACAAAGCTTGTCCTAAGGATGACTTCCCTTTACCTAACATAGACATGATAGTTGACATGACAACATGATATGAGATGTTGTCCCTTATGGATGGATTTTCAGGATATAACCAGATCAGAATTGCAACTGAAGATCAACCTAAGACAACTTTCACTTGTCCTTGGGGAACGTATTGCTGGAATGTTATGCCCTTCGGACCCAAGAATGTAGGAGCAACCTACCAATGTGCCATGACTACTATCTTTCATGATCTAGTACACACTTGTATGGAGGATTATGTCGATGACCTTATTGTAAAATCCAAGACAAGGGCAGAACATCTACAGGTTTTAGACAAGATATTTCAGAGGTTAGAAAAGTATAAAGTGAGACTCAATCCAAAGAAATGTGTGTTTGGAGTCAAGTCAGGAAAGCTATTAGGTTACATCATTTCTAGACGAGGCATTGAAGTGGATCCGGCTAAGGTAAAAGCAATCATAGACATGCCTCCACCCACTAATCTTAGTCAACTATAGACACTACAAGGAAGACTGCAATCCATCAGAAGATTTATAGTGCAATTAGCAGATAAGACACATCCTTTTCAACATCTACTTAAGAAAGGAGTACCCTTTGTATGGACAGCTAGGTGTGGAGAAGCTTTTCAACTGATTAAAGAATATTTACTCACACCACTTGTCTTAATGCCACCTGTTGAAGGAAGACCATTGATTCTTTATATTACGGCAACCCATTCATCACTTGGAGCATTGCTTGCACAGAATGATGATGAAGGTCATGAAAGGGCAGTTTATTATATCAGTCTGACTTTGGTAGGTTATGAGCTCAACTACAGTAACATTGAACGTGCCTGTCTTGCAGTAGTATTTGCTACCCAAAAACTGAGGCACTACATGCTAAACCATCAAACAATGTTGATTGCTAAAATAGACTCTTTGAAATATCTTCTCGCAAAGCGCATTAATAGGGCGAGCCAAATGGGTTATGATACTTAGTGAGTATGATATCCAGTATGTAGAAAGAAAAGCTATTAAAGGATAGGTCATTGCTGATCAGTTAGCTGATGCACCCATACAGGCAGATCAGCCATTAGTGGCAGACTTTCCTAATGAGTTCATATTCACTTTTGACACAAACATAACATGGAAACTATACTTTGATGGCTCACATACAAATCATGGTTCAGGGGCTGGTATACTGTTTATTACACCACAGGGTGATTCCATCCCTAAGTCATTCAGGATTGCATTCCCATGCACTAACAACATGGCAGAATATGAAGCTCTAGTCACAAGGTTACGCATGGCAATCAAGTGGAAAATTAAGAACCTACAGGTATATGGTGATTCCCAACTAGTAATCAGACAGGTAAATGATGATTATGAGACTAAAGATGAGAAGCTTGCTCCATACAAGCGCATGGCTGATAGCTTTAAAGAGTACTTTGACAAAGTCAAATTTCATCAAATACCTCATGTTTTAAACAGGGAAATAAACGCTATGGCTACAATTGCATCACTTCTTGACATTCCTAACAACATTCCTAAGTTTGAGTTCTTGGTAGAACATCTTTTGGTCCCAGCCTACGATATCCCAGATTCTGAAATGGTGTGTGACATTGTTGGTCCTAATTCCCCATGGTACAAAGAAATCTATGATTACCTTCATGTCGAAGTCATACCCACTGGCCTATCCAATAACCAACATAGGACATTCCTCCGCAAGTCAGCCAAATACACCATCGTCGGAGACACCCTATATAGATGCGCCTTAGATAATACCCTACTGAGATGTCTTGATTCTACTAAAGCACAAGTAACCTTGCGTTGGGTGCATGAGGGTATATGTGGTTCCCATTCTAGCGGTCCTATCTTAGCCAAAAAGATTATGAGATTGGGTTATTACTGGCCTACTATGGAAAAAGAATCATATGTTTTTGTAACGAAATGTTGCCAATGCCAAGTTCATGGAGACTTGATACACGCCCCAACACAGGAGCTTTGTCCTATCACATCACCATGGCCCTTTTCCCAATGGGGACTCAACCTCATAGGTAAGATCCACCACACATCATCTAATGGACACAAGTTCATTATCACTGCCACTAAGTACTTTATGAAGTGGATTGAAGCCATTCCTATGACATACATTACCAGCACACAGATTTCTAGATTTATCCTCAACTATATCATCTGTCGATATGGTGTCCCTCAGTCCATAATCACTGATAATGGCCGCCCATTTAAGAACCAAGAAGTCTGCCACCTGTGTGATGAATTTCATATCCAACATCACCTTTCCACTCCATACTACCCACAAGGTAATGGCCAAGCAGAGGCATCTAACAAGACCATCATTAGAATCCTCAAGAAGACTGCCAATGATACTGGTCGTGACTGGCATTTATAGCTTAACCCAGCCTTATGGGCTTATTGCACAAGTATCTGTACTCCCACTGGTGCTACTCCATATTCACTTGTATTTGGTTCTGAAGCTATTCTACCTATTGAGGTCGAGATTCCTTCCCTAAGGGTATCCCTGAAAGGCCACATTGATGATGAAGAGTACCGACTATCGAGACTCCATGAGCTAGAATTCCTGGATGAGCGAAGACAGAAGGCACTAGACCATCTCCAAGCATATTAGAATTGCCTTTGTCATAGCTATAACATGAACGTTTTGAACAGAAACTTTGACATTGGTGACCTGGTTTTAATGGAGAACCCAAAGAATCAAGCGGAAAGAGAAAAACCAAGAAAGTTTGAACCTAACTGGTTAGGACCTTATATTGTTATAGAAGATTTTGGATCAGGAGCATACCAACTCTCTACTCCTGAAGGGGAACCATTGTCCTCACCAATCAATAGTTTTCATTTGAAGAGGTTCTACGCATAGCTTCTGAGAGCTTTGTCTTAATTAGCAAAAATACATAAAAAATCAGAAAATCACAAAAAATCGTTATCAAGGTGAAAACCTGGCAAACAGGCGTCTTGGTAACACCAAAAAAAATAGATAATCTAGAAAATAGTAAAGACAAATCATTCGTCCAATAGTGAAAACCACTTTGGTGGCACTTTGGATAGGTACCATGGTGAAAACTTGGCAAACAGGTGCCATGTGTACTCAACTCTGCTCCTTTGTCTACTATTATTCTAATCTACCTTGTATGTAGTCCTTATCATTGTATATAGTCCACGATTCTGTACATACACCACTACCCTGTACATAGTCCACTACCCTATACATAGTCCTTATCCCTGTACATACTACCTATCCCTACACATATCCCTTATCTTTCGTATCCATCGCTTGTATATCCATTCATAATAAGTGGTAGTCTTTCCCATAACTTGGAACAATTGACATCGAGTGCATTTCATATCCCCCATTTTACCCTATTCATAATCAATTGGTCTTATACTCGACTAGGGGCAAACACTTGACATGCATCATATTGGTTCTTACATTGGCTATGTTGAAGACGTAAAATCGTAGAAAAATCCAAAAAAAATCACAAAATGACATGAAAAAACACAAAAACATTAGAAAACTTCAAAAGGACAAAAAAATCAAAATATTTCAAAAATCCAAAAATAAAGTCAAATTCAGTCGCACTTGTCAGTCTTTGTCGTTTGTCGAACTATGTTGCCTTTGTGACTACACGTAGGCAAGGCCATCCACCGATGTGCCCCCGAGGCGTTAGGTCAGTCCGTTTAGGTTTGTCTGTATAAATTTATGATTTAATCCATATGTCTATATGACAAGGTCATTGGTCATGTCGAACTACAAGGTCTCTGCGTGTATAACGTAGGCAAGGCCATCAATCGATGAGCCCCCGAGGCCGCACTAGGTCAATCCATTAGGGTTCGTCACATTCACTAGCACACACGTCTTCTATTTGTAGTCAGTCTTGCCAGTCAAAGTCAAGTAGAACTACGAGGTCTCTGTGTGTACAACGTAGGCAAGGCCATCAATCGATGAGCCCCCGAGGCCGCACTAGGTCAGTCCTTTAGGGTTTGTCGTCACACACAGTCAATTGTCAACACATTGTATCAAGTCATGTATCAATCAGGTGAACAAGTCAGCAATGTCTCTAAGTCAAATCAAACAACTTGCCAAACAAAACAACCAAAATAGATCAACCTATATCTTATTCAAGATGTGTCCTTCCTGAATACTAATATCATCAAAACAATCTATGTCTTATACAGGATGAGTCCTTCCTGCATAATCGACAAGGTCAAACAATCAAACATAGCCTTACATAGGTTATCACATCAACGACATCTGACTCAACATCTTATACGATACATGTCTTTATGAAACCAGGCTTTGTCATGCCTTATATAGATAGTCATAACATCGAAACCAGACTCACAGTCTTATCCGGTATGTGTATCTCTTGACATCAGGCTCTATCAATCAATCATTTTATCAATCAAAACAAATCAAACAAATAGATCAAGTTTTGGCAAATATTTTTACTGGCTTTTTGACTTTATGGCTTATTTATCTTATCATTTATCTTGAATTGATGACTAGGAATTATGTTACTAGCTTTCTCAAGGATGTCCCATGAAGGATTTAGAGAACCAACGATGTATCGGAATTATGTTTTCTTTGATTGTTGTCTGTCGACTGTCTTTTACATTTGATTTTTGAGTCATGTTACTAGTTTCCTCAAGGATGTCCCATGAAGGATTTAGAGGAGCAATGATGTCTCATGACCTATCTTTTACTTTTTTTGTTGTTTGTGGTTTGTCCTGACAAAAAGACTGGGGCAACTTGTGCCCTTAGTATGAGTTAATGACAATCCTTGTTTGTGACTGTTTGTTATTAGCAAGTGGATGAACTTGCACACCTTGATCTATGTCATATCATGGTGTTTTTCTCCATTTGTATTAGTCCCGCCCAATGATGATAAAGTGCAATACCTTTTGTGATACAACAAAACATCGAAGATTGCTAATACTAACATCTATCTCTTGTCTTTCGTTCTTTCTCAAGCTTTCTTTCCACCCTAATAGTTCTTCTTTCTTGCATTATGATGGAGTCATGTGACACAAAACATTATACATCATCCTGCATCAACATACATGTTAGAAAAATACATACATATAGGCATATTTCATATTTAGATCATCATGGCATATTAAACAATCATCATCAAACAATACATATCATAAGCATTCCATGTACAAAGCAACTGTAAATACATGCATCACATTACATTTGTATAGCATCATATGTAGCCGGTATCATACATATACCATCATATTACATCTCATAATTATAAATTGCATACATCATATAGAATCATACATCACATAGAATCAACATTATCTCATTAGCTGCATAAACATCATAAAATACATATACTCATCCATCATATAGGCATATCATATAAACATCACATGTACAAATAAGGACTGCATAATCAATAAATAAAAATGCATATCATGAGAATCACTGCCAAAATATATATATATATATATATGTATATATATATATATATATATATATATATATATATATATATATATATATATATATATATATATATCGCTCAACTGTGTCACATCACAATGTCATAATGTATCAATAATACATGGAAGCCCGCAGGCTATAATATCAAAATACAATGTCTCACAAGCAGTACCCCTATCCTGAACTGCCACTGCCATCATGTCGGGAGTGTGTGGGGGAATGATGATGAGAACCCGATGATCTCTGAGCTGAGGGAGGTCTGTCATATGGACCTGCTCTGTGTGGCTGCTCCACCCCCTCTATGCTAACTGTCTGCATGTGGGTCCTGGTCCAGGACCTGCTACTGTGTGCCACTGAGAAACTGGGAGCCCGTCTCTCTGGTGGAATCTCTGCCTCATACAGATCCTAATAGTATCTCTCCCTCTCCCTAGCTCTGACTAGCTCTCGGGCAAATGCAACTGATGGTCATGTGCACAATGCCCTGAGCTCTGTGAATCTTTGCTCAGTCTCCTATCACCGAGCTATAGCTTGATCCCTATCCATCAAAGCTCTATCTCTCTCCATCCGATAGGCGTCCCTCTTGGCCATCAAAACTCTCATCTGCTCATCCAAAGATGAAACCTGGGCACACAATGTATCAGTGTCTAGATCCACTGCCCCTGTATCCTCCTGCCTGTCCCTCACTCTCCCATCCTCCTCCTCATCCAGCTCCTCCAGGATCTAATCTCAGATCTCTCTATCATGATCATCGTCCTCATCGTCATCCTCCTGGTAGGCACCTAACAAACCTAGAGCATCAATCTCTGCCTCCTCTCTGCCTGCCTCCTCGGCACCTGCCTCCTCCTCTGCCAGGATGTTTGGGATGGCTGCCTCTGCCGGCTGCACCTCCTCTCCACCTCTCGCAATGTCATCCTCTCCCCCCTAGCAATATCCTCCTCTCCACCTCTCCCAACATCTGGCATGGCCACATCCTCCTCTCCTCGCCCCTCCTCACGGATCGGTGATAATGGTGGTCCTTGTCCCCGCTGACCACGTCTCCCTCTCCTGCCTCCACACCATCCACCTCGCCCATCATCTCCTCCATCTCCACAGCCTCCTCTACCTCCTCGGCCTCTACCTCTGCCTCGTCTACCTTGCGGACCTGTCCCTCGCCGCTCTACCAAGGCTGGATGCTCTGGGTCTGTCAAGGGGATCGGCCTGTGTGCTACCCACCATTGATCATACTCTGTTGTGGTCCCTGGGTCTACTGGTCCATCTCTCCATCCCCATCGAAGTGCCTATAATCCATCAATATCTGCCTCTGCTGTGGTCATTGGAATCTCTAGACCCCATAGCGGGACCTCTCGTGATGATTTGGAAAACTCTGCCCGTCCTCTAGGTACATCCTGCACCTCTCCAAACCGCCGTAGGACACGATCTAGCAACTGCCGCTCTATAATGTGGACATGTGATACTGTCTGTCCAACTAAGTACTGTGCCTGTCTGCAAAATGGCAAGTGCTCATCCTCATCTAACCACTCCTCACAATCCAGGTACGACCTCCAGGTAAACTACTGCATGGTGTCTATGGCATGTCTGAAGTAGCCTGTATCTCCAATATGATGCTGCATGTTCGCCCCCGCATAGCGGAAGGTGTAAGGCGCTCCATGTGGCAGATCAACTATCGTAGGTGGCCGAAAGATCATGATATGCTCCCACGCCCATACCATCAGGAGCGTGGTGCCACAACTCATTGACTGTGCCTCTCGGTAGGCAATATCATGCAAATGGAAGTATAACATCTTGAGTACACAGGAACCCCAAGCATACACAACTCGACGCTCGAGCATGCCCACTAGCATCTCCCCCCATCCCATAGGAAAACCATGACCTCGGGGATCAGGAAGTACTATACTGCCTATCAATGTAGCCAATAGATAGCCCAACTATCTATACCTCTGGGCCAACACCCGCCACCTAATCTCATAATCATCGAACCCTAACTGTCTAATGTCAACATAGGGGTAGTACCTACACATCTCGGCAGCACCCCTCTAAGTATCATATGCCACCCGTGTGCCTCTAATAGGCAGTCTAAGGATCCTATACACATCCTCTAGGGTAACCGTGGCCTCTCCAGTCGGTAGATGGAAGGATGATGTCTCCGAGTGCCATCGCTCACATAACGCTGTCAATAGTCCCCGATTCGCCCGAATCTGGGGCATATCAGTCACATGCAATAAACCCAGATGCCATAGAACTCGTCACTCTGCCAGCCACAAGCTGTCTCTTAATCAAAATGTAGTAGGTCTCGACTCCCGTGTATAAATCGTGTCTAATACAACCTGCAATGGCATTATACATGCCTCATGTCAGCCCCAATCATCTATTCTAGTGCAAACTGACTATACTACATAAAATGCAAATGCGTCGTTATTTTGCACATGCATCATTATTTTTCACATGCGTCGCTTTTTAACATATGCGGTTCATAAACTTCACATGCATCATTATTACACAAATGCAGTTACTTATATCACATGCGTTGCACTACATTCAAATGCGTTGAAATATAAATGCTACGTTGCATAAAATTCAAATGCATTTCACAATAATCACATGCGACTATTCTAAATGCAAATGTGATGCACAAAGTTAGATGCGTTTCAAAAATAAACAAATGCGTTGAATCGCAGACTACCTATGCAAACTGGCCTACGTAAAACTACAAATGTGTTTTTCCGCATACACATGCATCGTTCGCGCACACAAATGCGGTGAATTGATAAAGTGACGCATGACTAAAAATTGAATTAAATGCATTAAAATGCGTGCAAATCAAAAATTTCAAAAGGAAAGTTTTAGGTCCATACCGGGGGGTCCACGCTGACTGGTCTCTGGAATGTTCGGATCCTGTATGCGCGATGGTGAGTAGCCGGAACTGGAGACATCGTCACTAGAAATACAGAGCAAAATCTCAATTTCTATGCTAGGTGGGTGCAAATGAATAGGTTTTTACCCCTATTCCTATATATACCTAGGGCCTAGGTGTCATTTCTTTCCTACTGGCCGCGTTAACTTTCAATTTTGATCATCCCGTACCTGTCCCTCCCATTTCCAAACTTCATTCTGCAAACTCTACTGCATTTGTGGCCATCCAATGTACTAATCGAGAGCATTTCCAAAATTTTTTGAACTTTTCAGAAATTTGTCAATTTTCCCAAGGGGGCATACCTTCACTTGTCTCATACTGGGGCATTACTGGGGCTTTTTTTTTTATCAATTTTCTTTGACACAACGCCGAAATGACATTGTATCAAAGAGGGGCAAATGTAGACACCGAAATTTGGTTTAGGCCTGCAACTTTCATATTCTTCATAATTTGTATTCTCCATAGTCATGATTAAATAATGTTAATTATTTAATTATTCACTTTAATTTTAATTCTTCTATTAATTAAATAATCTTAATTATTTAATTAATTCATACTTTTCTTTATTATATCTGATTAATTAAATAAACACTTTTTATTTAATTATGTTACTAATTAACCTTATTCTTCTTGTTAAATTAAATAAATCCTTATTTAATTTATTCTTTATCATATTTCAACTATAATTAAATGATTTCTTTATTTATTTAATTATTCATTTAAATCCCTTCATCATTTAATTAAATAAATATTATTTATTTAATTATTCTCGAATATCGAGTCTTGAATTAAATGAATTATTTAATTCATTAATTCTATTTTAACGCATTCTTCTATATTTTAGATAATTGTGTGAAGTTATCTAAGTATTCACTTTTACTCGACTCGACATCTATTTTAATCGCTCAGTTAACTCTTGCTTTGATGTCTGAGTGGCGGTCTCAAGTAATCTCTTCGTCAAATCATTCAAATCGTCCAGTTCTAACTCAATTGTGTGTACATGCATATTAATTAAATATTCTTATTTAATTAATTAAACCTTGTGCGTGCATTCGAACATGAGTTGCTTTAATCAATCTTCATCTTTGTCATGCAAAGATAATTCTTTTTTTTTGAATAGAAGTGAAGATTAAATCATTTATTTAATCTTTAATTCTATTTCTAATTTATATCACTCATGTCATCACTGACAGTTATCAGAATGCATGTCTAATCAGTCAATCTCAACCGTCCGTTGATCTTTCAATCTTGGCCTCGTTCGAATAATCAATTTTCTATAAATTGATTTGTCATTCTTCATTCCAATCTCTCTCGCAAAATCTTATGACTTTTGAGAGCACTTAATCTTGAATCTTCAATGTTTTGCTAAATCACTATCATAGGCTATACTTGCATGAACTTACGAGAAATTTGAGGGCAATTATACTACAACAACAAAATGGAGAAGGGCAATCGAGATGAATCATGGAAATACGTTTGAAATTGGTGAGATTGTTTCAGTTTGTTTACGTTTTAACTTCCTTTGTTCTTTGTTGCTTAACATTTAGATTTGCATCTTAGATTTTAGTATTGCATGTTTGCTTCTAATCTTCTTTGTTGTCTTGTGCACTTTCTTGGCGTTACACATTGTTTTCAATCACACCCTAGTTGTGTTTGGTTACCCACTTGATTATAAAGTTGAGTTACTTAGTATTGCATCTAGGGACAATGCCATATTTAAGTCCATATGACAAATATCTCTTAGCTACTTATGGAAAGAAAGATGCAATTCAGATTTTACTAAAGCACATATATTCATTTAGAAACTACCTTTCAAATATTCTACTTTAACACACATTTCTAGATTGTTGCCTTGTCATCTCATATATAGGTTGTACTAAAGACCAACAAATAATTGGAGAAAATGCATGTTCAAATCATGTAACTAGAGGCCAATTAAGAGAGATTCAACAAATAACTCAACATTGTCACATAGAGCACCTTTTAAATGCAAGATAATGGTTTTGATCTAAGCTACTAAACTTAGCATAGACTAGCCTACCACAGTCATAAAAGATTAATCATTTTGTTTTTCTTATTTTATTGTTGGTATACAACATTTTATTTTGTAGCTTAAAATATATTAAATTGTATATTGTTGTAGTTTATACAATAATTTAGTTTATTTTTTACATTGGATTTCTTTGTTAAATTTGGGTCTTGATGACTTGTTTTTTTATGTAACTCTCTGTTTATTACCTTTGTTCAATCAAACAAATATCTACATTATTAACAATAATCAAATATTTGATTTGTGGATGAGAGAATATCTCAAATCAAGTCCCACCACCTTTTTTTACTAATATAACTCTTTATATTTACAAATTTGATAATTTGTTATAATATTTTGTAAAAAACTTCACCTTCTTTAAATGATTCAAAATATGATACCATTTTATCTATTTAAAAAAATTAAAATATATTTATTATAAATTAATGTAAGTAATCACTAACTCATAGAAAATAATGTTGCACATATAATGATAAGTTTAATTTGAGCATGTTTTTGTTACATAGGCCATCCAAACTTATAACTTTCTTTATTGAATTAAGAAAAATAAAATAGATTAGATTTGTTACCCATATAATAGCAACTTCAATTTGAGAGTTTTTTTTGTTTATGCTATTCAACCATTGACTAAAAAGGTTCAGAAAGTGCTCCTCTATGTGGCACAAAATTTCGAAGGGCAGATAACTTTTGACCCGTTTAGTGGGAACACATCCTATCACTTTTAATTTAGCCCATTTGGACCGCTAATGAATGTGAACTTTTTGAAATGCAACTTGAGTGGGAAAATACTTTAAGTCTTTTCCTTTTTAACTTTATTCCAACCCCATGGAACGAAATAAATTATGGGCTGTCTCCTTTCCAAGAAAAGATGTTTCTTTTATTCCTTTAGTTTGGAGGTGGCGACAAGAAAAGATTGACATGGCCCCATTTATATCTAGTAAAAATCAAATGTTCTATTTGACAACAATAAATTGACATGACCTCCATTATATCTAGTAAGAATCTAACTATTCTAGAGTCTTTTTGAAAATAACTTTCTTCTAGAGTAAATTAAATCTAACTATTCTAGAGTCTTTAAGAAAAGATCTTTCTTCTAGATTAAATTTTAATTTTGTTGTGAGAAATGTATTTTGATTTTTTTATAATATTTTATAGTGTATTGAATGAATGAATTATTGATTTCTTTTTACTAAAGTTAGAAAGGTATTCATATGATTAAATTTATTTCGGATGCAAATCAATCTTATTTTTTATAGTGTATGCTTTTATATGAATCATTAATCTTCTCCGGTTTAGAGTCAAGGATCAAGGGATACCTATTTCATTAGATTTACATGGGACTTGAGTTTGATCTCATCTCTTATAGTGTCTAGTCTTTGCACAAATCTTTTACCTCTAGCGAATTAAAGTCAAAGACTAAGGGGTGTCCATTTTACTAAATTTTCCTATGACTCAAATTGAACCATATCCTTTATAGTATGTGGCCTTTACATAAATCATTGACCTCATTGGCTTAGTGCCAAGTACTAAGAGATCTATTTTTACAAATTCATTCATAACTCAAAGCTAGTCTCAACCCTTTTAGTTTAAATATTCTACACAATTAATTGACCTTCAACTTAGAGCCTAATATTGGGGGTATTTGCTTTCCCAAATTTGTCTAAGATTAAAGATGACCTCATTCCTTATCGTGTTTCTATTGACCTAAAAGTTAAGTAACGAGTATCATTTTTCTAAATTTTCCTATGAATCAAACTTCGATTTGTCACTTATGGTGTTTGAATTTTACACAAATCACTAGCCTCCTTTGATTCAGGGCCAAAGATTGAGGGGTATCTATTTCGTCAAAATTGCTCAAGACCCAAACCTAATCTCATTCCTTATAGTGATTGGTGTTCTCACAAATCATTGGCCTACTTCGGCTTAGAGATAAAGATTGGGGGATATCTATTCCCTCAAACTCACATAAGACTAAAATCCAACCTCATCCCTTATAGTGTATTTAATTTCCATTGAACTCCTTTGATTTAGAGTTGAGGACATGGAGGTATCCACTTCACTATATTCATTCGAGACTTGAACCCAACTCCATCCATTATATTATATGGTTGTTGATGATTCAATGACCTCCTTTGACATAGAGCTAAAAATTAAGGGGCATCCATTCCACCAAGTTCTCTTGGGACTTGAGCCCAACCTCATTCCTTATAATACTTGAGATTCGTATACAAAAAAAATAATTAATAATTTATCCATAATAAGATGATCGAATTAAAAGATAATCAATTTCCATCCTTGTTATATCACAACATTTATCTTGTAATTTTAAATTTATTCATGGCCATAAGTAGTTTTAAGATGTGATTCTTGTTTGAATTTTTTTATATAATAATGATTGTCATCCTTGTGAACAATACTTAGCTTTGACCATGGTCACGTAGATGATGATTCCTCATGTTTTTTTTCCAATCCTTTAAAACTCTTTGTTGAATGAAAAAATTATAACAAATTTGACTATCCACCCCAAAAATAAAGTTTGACTATCTAACCCTTGACTCTCAAAAATTCAAGTCCAAAATTCAGTCTATTGCCACCCTTTGTTTTTCTACCCTAAATCGACTAAATACATGTTTGTGTAATTAATTACTATGTACATGTATTTAAAAGCATTCAATTACATTCATTTATCAATATTCAACACCAATGAAATATAATTCACATTCATTATGGAGCATGCTAAGAACACTTACTTTGGAGTACTTGAAACAAATCTAGATCTACACAATCATCCTAGAAGAATTTGCATGGTTGAAGCTTTTTTTTTTAATCATTAGCATGACTCTAAAGCCAATCCTTTTCTAGGGTTGACCTAGGAGAAAGTTTCCCTTAGAGATTTGATAATCTTCTAAAGGTATTCTTAGATACATCTAGTCTAGATAGTAGAGTAGAGAATAACATATTTAAAATCAAAATATGAAATGGGATTTCTCAAAAAATTACTTCCATTAGTTACAACATAGATGTAAACCCCTTAAAAAAATACCTAGCCCACATATTTGACTCCTTATGAAGTTGATTGACTATTTAGATCCTAAGGTGAATTATAGATAGAGATTTATTTATGATCCCAATACATCTAAAAAAAAAAAAAAGTGGCAGAGCAACTATATTTTATTAATAATAAATTTATAAAATTTACATATCCTGGTGATCCCAATACATCTTTATTTATATGCATTGGCTAATATATTTAGCATTCATCTTTCTAGAGCTAAGTGCATTATCCATTTATATTTATTTACATAAACTAACATTAAATTTTCTAATTATCACACTCATAGCTATTAATTATTAATCTAGGTTAATATTATATTCTTTTGTTTATACATTTAATTAGATTAACCTACATTATATTTAGAAAAAGTATAATTTCCTTTATATTTTTGGTGGACCCATCTAATCTTACATGACCTATTTTTCCCTAGGGTTTCTTATCAGTATTAGGGTTTTCAAACTTGCCACTTTTTATTTTTACATCTTATTCCTAGATTTGATCATCCTTTAATTTGTGCGCTTTATTATACATTATTATTTTTGGGTCTGGTGTGTTTATTTATATATTATATCTTTCACCTAGCCTTGTTTTGGATTAGCATTTTATATCTTACATGAACATTTTATATATAGTCTAGGACTGATATTTTTATTTAAACATATCTCACCTCACTCCTAAATAGTATATATTTATATTAGGATTTTGATCTTTTATTGCATATTTTTTGAACCCTACACCTCTCACCTTCAAATAGACCCTTATCTTTATATTATGGATTATCATGGTCCATATCGTTGGTATATATTCACATTTCAATTATTAATTATGACATGTTTCTACAATTTGTGATATGTGACCAATTGTACCTAGCTCACTTATGATATTTTATGATATAAATGAGACTTTATCCATGGAAGAATTTTCATCATGTATAAACCTTTTGTTCATTAAGGATTTGGCTTTCACCTTTCCTTCTCTACTAGACACTCTTACTTTATTCCTTCATGATTTCCACATGTTTTATACTTCTATTGAGATTAATAGCAACATGAGCCTAATTGTATAGTACTCTTGAGAACCTTTCCTTCACACAATTTGAATTATAATACATGTATTATGGAGGATACCCATGATATATTTATACCTTTCATTTCTATGGATGATACATCATGTATATCTCATGATATTATAGAATCGTATGGTGTTCATTTGTTAATTGATCCTCTTGATACATTTCCCACTCAACCTTTCATAGAAGAATACAACACACTTATGGTTGGTACATATCATATTGAGATGGACTAAAATAATAAAGAAAATCTCTTAAAATGGGATATTTCCTAAATAAATGTGAACAATTTAATATGACCATATTAATAAAATAATATGGAGATATCTTTGTAGGATTTAAAGAAAATCTGAATTCAAGCCTAGATCTAGATGATTATAGAAGATTAAAAAAGTTGGATGGAAACCTACATATCATGTAAAATGAAAATATCATCTAAAATTCAATATCGAGAATATGGAGATAATAATACAAAAGTTATATATATTTAATGATAGGAAAGAGGTACAATATATATCCCTAGGTTTCTAAATTCAAAAAAGATGAGAAAGAGGATAAAAAAACCAAAAATAAGGGATTGCTTTAATTAAGTTTCTAAAAATGAGAAGATAAGAAAAAAGTAGAATCCCTTGAAAGAAGGAAATCATATGTACTCATTTATCATATCCTACCAAAGTAATAAAATAAATACCCTAGTAAATATAAATAATAAGATGCACTTAAAAATTATACCAACACCTCCAAAAGTACAACTTAAGATAAATGTGAAACATGAAATGGGTCAAAAAACTAGGTATAATTTGGTACACATGTATAATGATAATGACCCTCAAAATATGAGGAAAAAATATATGACAATAGTCCCTAAGATAGGAAAAATATATAATTATGAATGCATCTAAAAGTTGCTTATGTACTTCAATGTGAATGTTGAATTGTGAGTAAAATTGATCCATAAGAGAAAGTACCATAAAGATCCAAGAACATTAAATATAATGAACAAATCTCAATTTGATATGTGATCCAATGTGAATTAGAAGTAATAAATGTTGAACACACCTAGATATTGAGAGGGGGGTGAATCAGTATCTATAAAAACTTAAACTCTTCAAACCTTAAACCCTTCATAAATATATAAATACAAACTTTTAACAAGAACAACCCTTACACAAAAACCTTCAACAACACTTATTAGATGGTGACCGTTAGCTCTAAGGTAGGAGTTACTGGTTTGAATTTGAATTTTGATTTTGTGGTTCATGGTGGTTTGGATGGTGAGGTTGTTTCAGACCTTGGTAAGCAAGATTTGGTGTCTCCTGGCAGTAGGTTTGTTGGTAATGTGGTTTTCAACAACGTGGTTGGTAGTGTAAGGAAAGCTTAAGGTGAGGAACAAAATCTCCTAATGTCAAAACTCAGAGGAGAATGTAGATATGTCTTTACATTTTGCAATTACAGTTAATTAAGATGCACATGAAAGGAATAACAGAATAGAGAAATAAACACATACACAATTTGGACACCAAATTTACGTGGGAAAACCCTTATGGGAGAAAAACCCACCACACCAAGCAAAGCCACTTTTTATTACAGTAAAAAATGTTCACATACAGAGTTATAGACTCATGCTTTTAGAGATGTCAATATTACAACAATGACATTTCCCTAATCAACCTCGTACATAAAAAATTATGATCATAGTTCATGATGTCTCACTGTTACAATGCACATACAACATAGAATGAAGAACACACCCTGATCATTCGACCATCTAATCATCTAACTCATCTTACCCATAACGGTTATAGTACGTTGCAATGTATAGTAACAACCATTATCAAAATGTTCTATGTAAAAACGGTTCAGTTCAACTTCCTCTGTTGAGCAACTATCGAACTTACCAATCATCAAACGGCCACCTCCAAGTTAGCAACGTCCTCCACTGATCGACATACACCTCAACAGTCAAAAAAGTATGCACTCGTTCACCCATGGTTTGCTTCAAAATCATGATACACCGCACTACCGCTACACAATTAAAAAGCTCCTGCGGTATGGCGGTATACTGCACTACCGCTAGCCAGTTAGAAGACTCCCATGGGGTGGTGTTATACCGCGCTATCGTTGGATAGCTAGAAGGCTCCCATGGTATGGTGGTATACCGTGCTACTGCACCTCTCTCATAAACACCTAGCGGTATAACGGTACAAGCATGAAGGTAACAATTATGCCATTCTGAGCTGATATGTGACAGAACCAGGGTTTTACCAGTGAGTTTGAGACACATATTCTCAACAATCTCCCACTTGATGAAGAACTCACATAACCTTTTTCAATACATGAAGTCACTAAATATTCTGGACCCCAAGGCCCTTCGAATTTGCACACCATCTGAACTTATCCGTGTTCAATGGCTTTGTCAATGCATCAACAACATTCTTCAGGGTATCAACCTTTTCCAAACAGACCTTTCCATCCTCCACCATATCACATACAAAGTGGTACTGCACATCAATATGTTTCATCCTGGCATGGGAAGTTGGATTTTTTACCAAACAAATGGCACTTAGACTATCACAACAAATAATAATTTTCCATGCATCAAAACCAATATCAGAACATAATATCCTAATCCAAATGGCTTCTTTACAGCCGTGAGTTGCTGCCATGTACTCAGCCTTTGTAGTGGATAAAGTGACTATAGCCTGCCACTTGCTCATCCAACTAACTACACCACCATTGATCATGAAAATATATCCATTGGTGGAATTTCTACTATTAATGTCCCGTGCTTAATCAGAATCCACATATCCATGAATGTTGAGAGTTCTCTGTGATTTAACCAAATTTCCATGGTAACACAAAGCATATTCTGAAGTGCCCTTCAGATATCTTAAAACTCTTTTCACAACATCCCAATGCGACCTTCTTGGATTTTCCATAAACTGACTAAGTACTCCCACTGCTTGGGCAATGTTCGACCTAGTACAAACCATTACATTAAATTACCAACTGCACTTGCATAAGGCACTTTGGTCATGTCCTCCATCTCAGTAGGAGATTTTGGACAATCTTCAATAGATAGCTCTGTTCCTTGCAATACTGGAACAACTAGCTGCTTGCAATCAGTCATACTAAATCTCTCAAGAATAATGTTAATATACTTACTCTAGCTAAGATAAAGCTTTCTGCTCTTTTTGGCCCTGGTTATTTCCATTCCCATAATATTATACCTTGTTGCACCAAGATCCTTCATTTCAAACTTTGCAGACAACTGAGATTTTAGATCAAAAATCATAGACTTACTATTCCCTATGAACAACATATCATCAACATAAAGTGCAATAATAAGAACCCAATCATTTTCAGTTTTGAAGTACACACAATGATTTGATTTCAATCTTACAAAACCCAGTGACAAAAAAAATGTGTCAAATTTCTGGTACCACATTCTAGATGACTATTTCAAACCATATAAAGATTTCTTTAACTTGCAAACCAAATTTTCTTTACCTTTTACCACAAAGTGCTCAGGCTGGGACATATAAATTTCTTCTTCAAGATCCCCATGAAGAAATATTGTCTTCACATCCATCTGCTCAATCTCCAAGTCATATGTTGTTGTAAGTGACAAAAGAAATCTAATAGATGTCAGCTTTTCTACCAGAGAAAAGATTTCCCCATAATCAATTCCCTCTACCTGGGAATATCCCTTCACAACCAACCTTGCTTTGTAATTTTCAACACTGCCATCTAGCCAATTTTCTTTTTAAATACCCATTTGCAACCCATAGGCTTTCTACCTTCAGGTAATGGAACTAGATCCCAAGTATCATTTTTCTTTAATGATGTCATTTCTTCATTCATGGCTTCTAACTAGGAATCTGAATCAGACATTTTAGTTCCCTCTTTTATAGTCCTAGGCTCATCAGTATTAGTAATCAAAGCATAGGCACAAATAGAATCCAACTTAGAGAACCCATACCTATCAGGTTGCTTCTTCTCACGTGTAGACCTCCTCACAGGCTAAGGTTGAGGTTGTGGTTCTTCTTCTTCAGAACTCTCAGAGCTGCTCAAACTCTCCTCAGTTTTAGGTACACTATCAATGTGTTGTTCCTCTTTTTCAGGAATTAGAGGTATTTCAACAACATCATTTTCCTCTTTATTTTGTTTCATCCCTGACTATAGTTCCACTAAAGAAGGTTTTAGCTCCCAAAAGATTACACTTCTGTTGTATACAACCTTTTCAGTTACAGGATTCCAAAACTTGTATCCTTTCACACCAATGTCGTAGCCAATGAAGATACATTTAACAACTTTTTTCTCCAATTTAGATCTCTTCTCATTTGGCACATAAACATATGCTTTGCAGCCAAAGACTCAAATATGTCTTAGAGAGGGCTTCTTACCAGACCAAGATTCCATAGGCATTTTGTCAACAAGTGCTGACGAAGGAGACCGATTCAACAAGTAACATGATGTAGCCACAACCTCAGCCTAGAACTTTTGTTCCATACCAGCATTGCTCAACATACTTCTTGCCTTCTCCATCAGTGTCCTATTCAACCTTTTAGCAACTCCATTTTTCTATGGAGTGTAAGGTGTTGTTTTATGCCTCTTAATTCCATGGTCTTTGCAATACCTTTCAAAATATCCAGAACATAATTCACCACCGTTATCAGTCCTTAAACATTTAATTTTTCTTCAAGTATGATTTTCTACCAAGTTCTTAAACTTTTTAAACCGACTGAACACTTTTGATTTATTTTTCAAAAAATATACAAATGCCCTCCTCAAATAATCATCAATAAAAGATACATAATATTTTGAATTTGACAACAAAGGAACATTTACTAGACCAAAAATATTAGAGTGAATATAATCCAGAACACCAGAAGATTTGTGAGGACCAGAGTAAAAAGAAACACAATGATGTTTACCATATATACAATGTTTGCAAAATTGAAATTCCATATTACAATCATCAAGCCCCTCAACTAGGTTTTTATTTTTCAAGGCTTTTAAACCTTTTTCACTAATGTGACCGAGCCTTTGATGCCAGAGCATAGTCTTCTATGCAAGAAGTTTAACTTCCAAAGAATTAGACCCTATAGGAGCTTCAGTCTCCTTTACATGAACAACCTTTTGTGACTTTGCAGAGACACTGTTACATTCAACAACAAGTGCATCCAATTTTTATAGAGTACCAATTTGGGCACCCCTAGCCAGCACCATCGAGCCTCTAGTCATTTTATAGCCATTACTTGAGAACAAGACTTGCACCCCAACATCATTTAGCTTACTTACAGAAAGTAAATTCCAAGCCAAACCTGATATATGCATTACACCATCAATTCCTTTAATTCTTCCATCGGGAAACTAAATTTTGACTCTTCCACAACCAAGAATTTCCAGAGATGAATTGATTGCTAAATACACCTTTCCACCATCATATTTTTCATACTTTGTAAACCAATCTCTATGAGATGTCATGTGGAAAGATTCTCTAGAATCAATCAGCCAGACATCATTGGATGCCTGAGTTACCAAGGCTGCAATAAAGGCATCAACTTCGCTATGAGAAGAATCATTATCAGAAGAGTTCTTCTTCTTCTTTTTCTCCTCTTTGCAATCCTTTCAGACATGACCAATTTTCCCACAGTTCCAACACTTCACCTTGGACTTTTTTCTAGGAGACTTTGATCTCCCTTTTGATTTTGATTTGGACTTTTTATCCTTCTTTACTTTTTCTTTCAATCTACCATGAACAACTAGAGCCTCCTTTTCCATCTCAAAAGATTTCCTTCTCATTTATTTTGACAACAAAGAAGCAACCACATATTCCATCTTGAAAGAGGTTGTTGTGCTCCCAATCGCCATTACTAAATGATCCCAAGAATCAGGTAAAGAACACAACAAAAGCATACAACGATCTTCATCATCAATTTTCACACTCACAGATGTTAATTGAGCAATCAATGTGTTAAATGTATTCAAATGATCAGCCACAAATGCCCCTTCCTCCATCTTCAAAGAGTATAACTTCTTCCTTAAGAACAACTTATTTACCAAGGACTTACCCTGATAAATATCTCCAAGCTTCTTCCATAAAGAAGATGTAGTCTTCTCTTCATGAACATTCAGGAGAATAGAGTCTACCAAACAAAGTCTTATCAACCCTTTTTATTTTCTGTCTGCGAGGTCCCAATCTTCTTGCTTCATGCCAGAAGGTTTCGTTCTAGACATAGCAAGCCAAAGATCACGATCTACCAACAGGTCTTCCATTTTGAGTTTCCACAACTTAAAATTGTTGTCATTGAATTTCTCAATTTCAATCTTTCCTGATGTGCTTGTCATCTTAATCTGCAATCGAGATTACCAGACTTCTACAAAAAAAATCCCACTGAACAGGATTGACACAAAAAAACCCAACCTACCCACAAGGATAACACAACTGGCCAGACTCTAATACCACTTGTAAGGAAAGCTTAAGGTGTGAAAAAAAATCTCCTAATGTCAAAACTCAGAGGAGAATGCAGATATTCCTTTAAATTTTACAATTACAATTGATTAAGATGCACATGAAAGGAATAACAAAATAGAGAAATAAACACATACGTAATTTGGACACTAGATTTACATGGGAAAACCCTTACAGGAGAAAAACCCACCACACCAAGCAGCGACATTTCCCTAATCAACCTCGTACAAAACAAATTATGATCATAGTTCGTGATGTCTCACTATTACAATGCACATACAACATATAATGAAGAACACACCCTGATCATTCGACCATCTAACCATCTAACTCATCTTACCCATAACAATTACAATACATTGCAATGTATAGCAACAACCATTATCGAAATGTTCTTTGTACAAATGATTTAGTTCAACTTCCTCTGTTGAGCAACTATCGAACTTATTAGTCATTGAACAACCACCTCCAATTCAACAACATCCTCCACTGATCAGCGTACACCTCAGTAGTCAAACAAGTTTGCGCTCGTTTACCCATGGTCCACTTCAAAATCACGATACACCTCACTACCGCTACACAATTAAAAAGCACCCGCGATATGGTAGTATACCGCACTACCGCTAGCCAGTTAGAAGACTCCCACGGGGTGGTGGTATACCGCACTATCGTTGGACAACCAGAAGGCTCCCACGGTATGGCGGTATACTGTGCTACCGCACCTCTCTCATAAACGCCTAGCGGTATAGTAGTACAAGCATGAAGGTAACACATGCCATTCTAAGCTGATATGTGACAGAACCAAGGTTATACTAGTGAGTTTGAGACACTTATTCTCAACAGGAAGTGATTTGGCTATTAGTGCGGTGTCTGATTTTTGAGTTGTTGTTGATAAGAGTGTTGAGATTCCTTGTCCTTCTTCTAAGGACACTACGATGCTCATCCCAAAATTTTCAATAGTGGTTGGGGGTGCTTCCCTTGCGAAAGGTGGTCGGGTGGAGGTTCCTGTTGCTATTAATCATGGTGTGGTGGGACTAGATGTTTATGTGGGTCGCTCATGGTTGGAGTTATTCAACTTGAAGCTCAAGGGTAAAAGTGTCTCTTCCTTTGAAAAAGTTACCTCATCCAAAGAATCAAGTGAAATAATACTCTCTATCCCTGACTCTATTATTCATAAGAGTTTATCCATTATGGAGTTTACTCTGGTTGGGAAATTCCTAGGGCCTAGGCCAAATATTGAGGTTGTGCAATCTTTGGCTTTTAAGAAGTGGGTTTTAAAAAGTCAGGTGGATGTTGTGGCTATGGCCAAACAATTATTTTCCTTTATATTTACCTATTTTCCTTTATATTTACCTATGACAAAGACATGAGAATGGTCTACTCCAAAGGCCCCTAGTTTTTAGGGCATGCCTCTCTTTCTCTTTAACCTTAGGAACCAGGCATGGACCTCTCAAAATGTTTTGATTCATCCCAATTTGGGTAAAGTTCCCAAACCTTCCTATGGAATACTGGGATGAGGAAATCTTTAAGGGTATTGCAAGCTCATTTGGTCAACTGATCTCTATTGATGAAATGATGACCTCGAGGAGAAGATTAGTTTGTACAAGACTCTGTGTTTTGGTTGATCACAAGTTGGATCTCCCTAAGAATATTCTTTTGAAATTGAATTTGGGGATTGGAAGTAGTATATTATCTTTGAATCCTTCCCCTTTGCTTGTTTTAACTATAGGAAGTCAGGTCACTAGGCCAAGAATTGTCCCTTGAAGCCATAGGATCCTCCTAGGAAAGTTTGGAAGAAGAAAGCCGCCACAAAGGATAATTCTACACACTTGTTGGGTAAGGGTGAACAAGATTGTAAGTTGTTGCTCAAGAATCCCCTTTTGCAGGAGACAAAGATTTGGTGTAGTGAAATGTTGTGGTGGAGCGTTCCTTGGCTCCCCCAGATCTAGAATCTTCTATCATTATTCCTGAGCTTCCTCATAATTCAGTTGTTTCCCATCCTCCCTTGTCTGTTGAGATGCAGGTAGTTTTCCCTCCTAATGTAGCTTATGAGGTGGCTCTAGCTTCACCCCTTTCTGGTGTGGCTTCTAGTTTGGTGGAGGTTTTCCAAGCCTCAAAAAATTCTTTATGGGAAGATTTGATGGAGGTTAAAGGTGGTGATTATGTTGGCATGGTTCCTAATTTTGGTCTAGTGGAGGTTCACCCTTTCTTGGCTCCAGATGATTCTATTTGGGATGAGGTTTCGATGGTGAAAGGAAGAAAGAAAAATCTTGTTCAAACTTCTCTGGTGGGTCACAAGGGGGTCGTCACTAGATGTCAGAAAGATGATTATGGTGTGAAACATCGTCCTCAAGGAAGGTCATCTTCACAGAAGAGTAGGGAGAGGGAATGTAGGAAAGACATAGCGGAAGGAGTTCAAAAAACTCTCTTTGATTTGTGATCTAAGAGCACACCCTCTTCTAGTAAATGAAGGTTATCTCGTGGAATATTAGGGGGTTGATTAATGTTCACAAACATGACCTCCCGAGAAATCTTATATGGGACCACAAGCCAGATATTTTACTTATTCAAGAGATTAAAATACATTGTGATAAACTTGAAAGATTGAGAAGTAGTTTCTTTAAGGATTGTAGTTTTCATGGTGTTAGTTTGGATGGCGTTTCGGGTGGTATTGCTACCTTTTGGAACCTTCAATCTTTTAAAGGTTATCCCCAGGTGGAGGAATAAAACTTCATCCAAACTCATTTTCATCATCTGAAGGAGGACTCTTCTTGGGTCATTTCAAATAATGATGCCCCTAATTAGAAGAAAGCCAAAAGAAATATTTGAGACCATCTTGGGGAGCTTAGATCCTCTTTCCCTAATTTTTCATGGATTGTGACGGGGAATTTTAATACCCCTTTAAATGACAATGAGAAGATGGGTGGCTCTCAAATGCCTTTGGACAGTCGAATGGATTTGAGGGATTTCATTGACAATAATGCCCTTGTAGAATTGACCTTGCAAGGCTCTTACTTTACTTGGTCAAATAGAAGAATTGGGGATAACCTTATCCAAGTTAGATTGGACTGGGCTTTAATCTCTGTGAATTGGTTTCTAGACTACCCGCGCTCTCTTTCCTCCTCCAGAATTGGTTCTAACCTTTTTACTATTTATCTCTCTAGGGAGAAGCTGGGTAGAAGGAAGCATTTCCCTTTCATATTTGAGGCAATGTGGCTTAGATATCTGAATCTTAGAGCTTGTATTCATGACTGGTGGTAGATGCAAATTGAAGGGACAACTATGTTTAGAATTTCCAAGAAATTAGCAATTGTTAAACACAATATCAAAAAATGGAATAAGGAATCCTTTAGGCACATTTTTAGTGATAAGACCATTATTTCCTAGTGCTTGGAGATGGTCCAAAAGGAAATTCAGTTAGTTGGTTTGACTGACTCTTTATAGCTGGAAGAAGATGTGCTACTATTGAAGCTTCATGATATAATTGCAAAGGAAGAAGATTTCTAGAGATAATGCCCTCAAGCTATTTGGCTCAAGTTCAGTGATCAGAATACTAAGTTCTTTCACCTTTCATCTCTCAAACACAAGTCTAGGAATAGGATTAAATCTATTTTAGTGAATAATGGTTCCTCGGAGAAGGATGGGTCCATTCATACAACTATTGTAGACTTCTTTGCTAACTTCTTGAAAGATTATCTTAGTATTGATCAAGAGGCTGAGGAATCTTTTCTTGATGAAATTCCTTCTATCTTTCCTGAGGATATCAATAAGATATTGGTGGTTATCCCCTCTTTGGAGGAACTTAAAAGAGTTGTGTTCTCTTTTGAAGGGAATAAATCCCTAGGCCCTAATGTCTTCCCGTTTCTTTTCTTCTTGTTTCTTTTCTTTCATTCTTTCTAGGATATTGTGGCTCAAGATATTATCAATGCTACTAAGGATTTTTTTGGTTGTGGGAAGATCCTGCAAGAGTTTTATCTTTCTTGGTGCTTATCCCTAAGACCCTTGCTATGAATTCTTTTGCTGATTTTAGGCCCATTAGCCTATGTAATGCCATAGATATAAATTGTTTTTTAAAGTTTTTCCCTATATCATCTCTATTCAATAGAGTGGCTTTTCTTGAGGTCACCAGATTGTGGATTCAATTATTTATGTGCATGAGGTTTCCCATTCTCTCTCAGTCATTAAGAAGGTTTGGTTCTTTCTCAAGCTAAATCTTTTAAAGGCATATGATAGGGTAAACTAGAATTTTCTCTAGAAGGCTCTCTCGTTCTTTGGATTCAGTTGGAAATTTGTGAAGTTGATTGATCAGTTGGCTTCCACTCTGTGCTTCTCTGTTTTGATCAATGGCTCCCCATCACTCTTCTTTTGTAGCTCGAGGGGTATTAGGCAGGGTGATCCTATTTCTCCACTCCTCTTTGTCATTATGATTGAAGTTCTTGGTAGGACCATTCAAAAGGTTGTGGTGGAAGGTGCTTTCAAAGGCCTCAATCAATCTTCTTGGTGCTCTCCTCTTTCACATCAACAATTTTTTGATGATACAATTGTGATGGGAGAATCTTCTATCAAATAAATCAAGGTGCTAAAAAATATTATTCAAGGCTATGAAAGGGCTTTGGGTCATCAAATCAACCTCCCAAAAATCACTCTCTTTTGTCTCAATACTTTAGGTGTTCTTAAGGAGAAATTGGAAAGAATTCTTAATAATAAACTAGGCTCTTTTCCTAATATTTATTTGGGTCTCCCGCTTTGCACTTCAAAGATTCCTACTTCTTTCTGGAGTTTGCTGCCAGATATGTTCAATAATAAGCTTGTTGAGTAGAAGGGTACCCTACTAATTCAAGCATGAAAGTTGCAATTAATTATCTCAACTTTGTAGAATCTCCCTTTATATGCTCTCAGCTTGTTCAAATTTTGTTCCAAATCACGAGAATATTTATTTGGCATGGCACAGAAGAGAAAGACTCACTTTTGTGGCTTGGGATCAGGTTTATAGACCTAATAAGTGGGGAGGTTTTGGTATAAGAGATCTATGATATTTGAATCTTTCTCTTTTATCCAAGAATATTTGACATCTTCTGAGTGGGTTTGTGAGTTGGTCTGTTTTGCTAAGGAACAAATATCTTTATTCTTTTGGAAGGCCTTGGGACCTCCTTAATATGGATCAGGTGGTTGTGAGTTCTTTGGGTTCTTGTTTTTGGAGGTGTATTCTCCCTAGCAAAAGAGTGATTAAGGATGGGTCACGTTGTCTTTTGGGAGGATGCCTAGTGTGATTTTTGGGATTCTCTCATATTAGCCTTGGGAACTCGCCATCAAGGATTTATGTCTGGGAACTTTTGGCAACAGGGTAGAGAATTACTTGAGGAATGGTTTGTGGCTTGACTTCTAATATTGGGACCCCTTGTTGGTTCCTCTTTAGGATTTATTATCTTGTATCATAATTCCCTTGGCCTTGAAGGATGATAGAGTGATTTGGAAACATTTTTCTAATGGGGTTTTCTTGGTGGCATCTACCTTTAAAAGCATTTTGTCCAAACCAGATCCCATTCCATTTTGGAGTTGCATTTGGAGTAAGTTTTTAACCTCGAAGATTAACATTTTCTTCTAGCTCCTTGTGCAGAGTAAAGTTCTTACGGTTGATGTTCTTTGCAAAAGAGGTTTTTCTCTTCCTAATAGATGTGCACTCTGTGAATGTGAGGCTAAAAGTTCTTTTTCACATTTTCTTGGGTTGTTTCTTTGCTTCAAAGGTCTAGAGCAAGTTCCTCCCTCTTTGAAATTTAGATTGGATTTTCCCAAATTCCTATTGCAGCTTTTGTGATCAATGGGTCTACCCCTTGGCATCCTACCCATTAAGACATATTTGGTTTTTGATGGCTCCTCATATTGCATGGGGATTATGGAAATAAAGGAATGATAGGGTCTTTAGGGAAGAGAAGCTAAAGGAGGAGGTTGTGTTCCACAAGATTTGTAGGGTTATTATTGAAAATTTTAGTTTGTTTTGAAGATTCTCCTACGTCCTCTCATGGTTCCTTATCACAGGGTTATGATCTCTTGGTGATTTCTAATTGGAAGCTAAATTGCTTCTCTTTTCCCCTCAAGTATTTCAATCCAACCAGTGACAATGTTTGTTGGAAACGTCCTCCGTAGGGGTGGATTAAGGTGAATTTTGATGGGGCAACCAAGGTAAATCATGGGCCCGCTAGATGTGGGGGGGTGTTGTGGGATGAGAATGGAAATCTTTTGGTTGTGATGGAACTCCCATTGGGAATCCATTCCAACCATCATGTCGAAGCTGAAGCAGCCTATCTGTACATCAAAGTTGTGTATGAAAAAGGATTTAGAAGAGTTTGGGTTGAGGGAGACTCCCTTAACATAATTAACTACTTTCTTGGCACTTCTAATCCTAGCTAGACAGTTGAGGATTTGATTGCTGACTCTCGTGCAATTATGAATTAGTTTGATCAAGTCCACATCACCCACATTTATAGAGAACATAATTCTATTGCAGACTTCTTTGCTAATGAAGGGGTTAATTTAATGATAACCAAAATGTGGGATGGGTACAAATTTTTACTCAAGAGTGCTCTATCATTACCTATGATATGATATCCAACACAAGCCTTGATATTTGGCATGGCTAGGGTGTAATCATCTCCTACCTTCTCCCATGCTTTTTGGGAATTTTAGTGCCCCTTCCCAAATCCCTTTCTAAAAATGGTTTCATTGTGAATGGTAAGCTGAGTTTTAGGCATAAGTTTGGAGTTTTCTGGAAAAGGATCGAGGTGATTGCAATCATGTGGAGCCCATATCCTATGAAATTTGAAGAAATAAACCAAAGATCTGCATATTTTATAGGAAAGAGGGCTTACTCACTGGAAAGGTTGCATGGTTTCAACCATGAAGCCACTAACACCTTTGTTCATGGATGGCACAATCGTTCCTTGATTGTTAATGGTGTTGATTTCCCCATCACTAAAGAATTTATTGTGTAGATAATAGGCCCAAGCTTGGATGGGAGAATTTTTTTTAAGGAGCGGAAAGGAAATGAGGATGCAATGGAGAAGTTATTTAAGGAAAATGAAAATCTATAGATTGCAAAGCTTCCCTCCTGGGGCTCTAATCACTCATCAATCAAGGCCATTTGGGTTGAAGTGGTGGAGGTTATTATGAGGTACATAACCCTAGATGGTCATTTCACTGCCATCTTGGGGTTTCATTTCACTCTAATAAATCATTTCCATCATAAGTTACATGTCTCCTCTCTTTTTTCCCTAATTTTCTCTCTAGAGACTTCAATCTATGCCTATTTGAGGAATCCTCACACTTGTCTTCATGAGGGGTTGATTCTCTTCATAATATAGTATGTTAAGGTTCACTCCCCAACTAAAACGGTTACAAGAAAAGACCTTATGCCTAGGGTTGTTGAACACCCTACCATAGAGTCTGTTACTGATGATGAGGAAGAAGAGGAGTGGAAGGTGGATGAAGATGCCATTGAGGTTTTCTCATCTCTCTCTTCAAGCCTGATACCACAGAAAAGGAAATCTAGTTGCAAGAAGAAATTTGTGCCCAAGAATAATTCCAAGAAGAAGGTGGCTAACCCCCAGGATGAATATGATGTTGGATACAAGACAAGGAAGGAGGAAGTGCCTAGGCCACCCAAGAAGTCTAAGGGTGAGGAGGAAGGTTCCCGGTCGCCTAATATTTCCTCAGTGAAATCCAAAAAGTGGGGGGTCCATCCCCATGATAGGGATATTGGTGAGTATGAGACGGGGGAAGAGGAGATCACCCAAACTTCCAAGAAGCATACTACTACACCCCAGGGTGTTTGTTCAGGTAATCATGTGACAGATGCTGAAGTCCAATCTTTCCCTCATCTTGAATATGCATTTTTGGTAAGTGGCCTAGAAATGAATATGGTTGTTGTTTCTTATCGACCTACTACTAAAGACAAAGGTAAGGAGAAATTTCTAGATAAAGGAATGAAGTCATATATTTTGAAGGACTCTGGGAGGTTTGGCCCCTTATCTATTGATTTATCTTACTTGGATGAGGAGAACCTTGATATGATGACCCTTTTGTCCATGTCCAAAAATGGAGCTGCTTGTAAATTTAGGGTGGAAAAATGGGTCCTTAATGAATTCAATAAGGTCAATATTAAAATCAAAACCCTCAAGGAAAAAAATTAAAGTATGTCCAAGGGTTTTCCTTCTAATCTTATTGAAAGAATTGTGGATTTGGAAAGTTATGTTTTGAACTTTCAGTTCAAGTCTGTTAATCGGTATCAAGGATTGGAAAACAAAGTGTCTACATTGGACAAGGAAATTCAAAATCTCTTTGAGGTAAGCTATATGTCCATCAAAAATAGTGTGGATTCTTTGAAGATTTTAATGGAAAAAATGAGCACCCTTAGGGAGCACCAGATGACAGAGTACCAAATGAGAGTGCTACCCACTATGGAAAAAGGAAAGAACTAGGGGAATAAGGGTTTGAGTGCTAGAACAAGGGCTAGCCTTAAGAAATCCTTTGAAGAGGAAAATTAGGAGTTGTCCATGGTCAACCTCCACTACAACCAAGAGTTGGAGGTTGCGAAAACTTTAAAAGAAATGAGATAGTCTTGTTGTGCCTCCCTTTGTAGTCTTTTAGTTCATTATTGTGTGGCTCTTTTTTGGTTGTTATTTGGCTTCTAGGTTCTTTGTGTTATCTTTAGTCTTAGCAATGTTTTATTATTTTGACTTACTTTTTGTATAGGGCTTTAGGTCCCTTCAAAACCTATTTTTCCCTCTTAATCATAATAACCCTTACGTAGATCATCAATACTTAATCAAATCAACAACAATGAAAAGATAAAGCAATGAACACATATGCACAAGATAACACCATATTTACGTGGAAAACCCAAGAAGGGAAAAACCACGGTGAGAAATCTCACAATATAGGAAGCTCATTGCTTACAAAATTAAAATTTATTTTAAGGCTCACTGCCTAAGGAAGCACACTGATCCTTGAAGGAATTGTAGGCTAAGGTGCACAACCTTAGGGAAAGATACAAATTACTTGCAATTTGAGGCACACAACCCTAGGGCAAGATACAAGATGCATAGACCTGCTGAAGAGACTCACGATTTGATAACATGGTACATGAAGATATGAAATTACTACATATGTCAACAATACACTCTGCTAACTGAGGTGTTAAAGCTCATATGATCATTCTTTTCCATAACTCATTACATCATTCCATACTTGCACACCACCACACTTGTGATCTCTTTTTAACTAATTTTTTCTTTCATTTATATCCTCTGCAAGATCTCAAAACACCAATTGGGTCAGCCAAAACAAAATATAAACAATAACCTTGACAATTCAGCCATAAAACATAATGTGGTCCTATCCAAGAGATATAGAGGTCCAAAAACAACTTATTAAACTTCCAATGTGATCCAAAACAACACTCATGTTGGTGCATATCAACCCAAGTCGACAACAAGGAAATGTGGAGATGAAATGTGTAGCACATTACTAGTCGACCCAAAAACACACGTTCAACTAAATTTACTCAATGCAGTTCTCAACAAGATAGGTTAAGACCCAAACAAAATTAAGCACAAATTCAAATGTTGGCGGAGAACCCCAAGAACATAGCACAAGAAAGGGAAAATCCCTATTGTCTAGACATCCACAAATTACCTAGAAAACCAACTCAAAAAATATGTGGCACCAAAGAGATCAACCATTGATGTGCAGACCATAAAGGTATATTCCATGAACATCCAAAAACACTTACATATACTTCTTTCACACTGTCATGTCACAAAAAACCACCACAAATCAAAATAAAACAAAACGATTCATCCTAGAAGCACAAAATACATGACCATGAGATAAAACATTAACAAACCAACTTGTAGTAAACATCATCACATGAAATATGAATTGAGAAACTGCAT
The DNA here is from genome assembly GCA_007258455.2 of Sequoia sempervirens. Taxonomy (NCBI): domain Eukaryota; kingdom Viridiplantae; phylum Streptophyta; class Pinopsida; order Cupressales; family Cupressaceae; genus Sequoia; species Sequoia sempervirens. The sequence goes on along the minus strand of VDFB02373365.1, from coordinate 9,221,923 downwards.
AAACATTGAGAGAATATTCACCAAACCATAGAAGAAAAAACACCAATGCGAAGAAATGTGGATCATTTTTTGGACTAGTCCTAACAAGCAACAAAAAATATCAACCCACTGCAATTACCAAAAACCTCCTCAACAACACAGGTGACCTGAAAAGATAGGAGAGCAACATCCATAGAGCATAAAAACTAAATCCAAAATCGCAAGACCATATCTTCAAAGGTGGATGAATGCAGAGCATTCTCCTAAACAATCTTCAAAGCAAATTCCTATAGTAGAAACTTTCATCAACTTGTTGCAACACATACTTCCTCGGGAGTAGCAGGAGAGAGCATGCAACATACTAGAGACCATCAATAACATCTCTCCAACTTTAGCATTACTTCTAATCCTCATCTTAATATGTCACCATGATATCATCTCTACTTAATGTAAGTTTAACTATCAAACAAGTCATAGCTTCTAATCATGAACATCAACAATGTCACTATTAGCACAACAACATACAACAATGACAACCCAAACTGAGTGTACATCAAAGATAAAAAATGCCAAACATATGTGCAACAATCTCCCAAACAAAGTGTTGAAATCAATGACAAATAATGCCAAACATATGTGTAACAATATGTAGGATCATTTACCAAAGGCTCTTAATTTGAGATATGAATTGATGTGCCATGCCCAAAAATAAAATAACAAAGAAAAATTGAATTTTTTTTGACATATTGTTTATGTGCATGCATCCTCATCATACAACATACAAGGCTCCAATTAAAAGCTTTCCATCTAGAAATACATTCACAAATATGGTGCCACTTGTTATCTCATAGCATGAGGATGATACATAATAGAGTCACACTTGCCATCAAAGAAGACTTACCAAACTCCTCTTATGAGACTACATGTCAATGAATTGACTTGGTAAAGGGAGGCCTCAATTTGATACATTTGAACCCTACAAACTAGGTCCTAAGGTCCTTGGGGTTATATTAGCCAAATTTTAAGCACCATTAATATTAAATTAAATTTGAATTTTATAAATATTTCTAATAGACCATACTCATTTGCCTATTATGCACACTACATTCAAATCTTGATAAGTGATTTATTACACTAGTCTATATTACTATTGTAGTTAGCATTACTTAGGCTACATCTATGACTAACATTATTTAATTGATCTTGTATGATAATGAAAATATTATATTTGTAAAAAGGTTATTGACCTAGTGATGACAAGGGATTCTCTCCATTTCAAATCTAAAACCAAACACACATGCAAATCTATGCAAGAAGGCAACAAATTAACTTAAACACATAGAAATGAAAGATAAATCTGCAACATATAATAAGTTCAAATCTGAAAATTAATTACATAATCATGGAGTTCATATGCTCACATACAACATGAGCTTCACACATACAAAAATCTGCAACTCAACATTCCAACATCCTTCTAGTAGCATCTGGTTATGCAACCACCAACTCTCCAAAGCCCCCCCTTCACCAAATTGGAAGCATCAATATATAAAGATTGTGTGAGAAGAAACCACTATTGGTTTCTCAAAACAACCTCCACTAAACCACCAAGAAAATCCATCACTTTCTACTTATCAATGATGTGTCATTCGTCAAAATTTTCTAAAATAGTTTTTGGGTTTGGTGCACCTCGTTTCTATCTTTTTGGATCATTTTTAATTTATTAATTTCATTATCATATGAGAAGGTTATGTTTGTTTTAATGAGACTGGGTCTCATAATTACGACCTAGACAATCTTACTCTTTTCCCAAAAATAATAATATGCTAGTCAAACCTCTAAAATGCTCATTACTCCTTCTTGGCATGAATTTCCTCTTCTTAGCATGTGCATTCAATGTAAAATTAAAATTTCTCTTTCTGCTTTACACCCACTATCTCCATTCCATCAGTACCCATCATTCTAGTCCTCCAACAAGATGCAATTTTCAAATTTTTTGAATGGAGTTACAATTTACAATAATTGTCCGCTCATAGGCTTCGACATGGAAGTTTTCCCTTTTAGAAAATTAACACTTCTAAAATATTTTAAAACAATAAAAAAAGTGAATCAATTAATTAATTGATTTTCCCACAATCCATCACCAAATTCTGCTATGTTGGAAGAGTTGAAAATTTCAACAATTTACACCTACAACCAAAAATCCGGAAAGCTGGAAACCAAATTTCCTACGCCTTGTGTCCTCCAAAGAACTTAACTCTTCTGCAACATAATTTTCCTCTTTGATTGTTGCACTTTCTCTTTGCTTCTCATCCTTTACTACAATCTCACCAATTTTCTTCACACTATTCTCAAAATACTTCTGCAATATTTTCTCCATCCTTGTCACTTGGATACACAACTATGACAAACTTGTTGCCTATCTTTTTTGACATTTCATCAAACACTTTCCACACACTCTCAAAATTCAACCTCTTAGGTATAGATTGCCTCACATTCGATGATTAGTCTACACACCACACACACTCCACCATAGGTACTGGTGCAAACTGCCTCACATCGGTACTTCTTCCTTGACACTCAAGAAATATTGCTTTGATACCACTGATGACAAGGGATACTCTCCCTTTCAAATCTAAAACCAAACACACATACAACTTTATGCAAGAAGGCAACAAATTAACTTAAACACATAGAAATGGAAGAGAAATTTGCAACATATATTAAGTTCAAATCTGAAAATGAATTACATAATCATAGAGCTCATATGCTCACATACAACATGAGCATCACACATACAAAAATTTGCAACTCAACATTCCAACATCCTTCCAACAACATCTAGATATGCAACCACCAACTCTCCAAATCCCACCCTTCACCAAATTGCAAGAATCAATATATAAAAATTGTGTGAGAAAAACCACTATTGGTTTCTCAAAACAACCTCCACAAAACCACCAAGAAAACCCGTCACTTTATTCCTATCAATGCTCTGTCATTCATTAGAATTTTTTAAAACGGTTTCTAAGTTTGGTGTGCCTCATTTCCAGCTTTCCAGATCATTTTTAAATTCTTAGTTTCTTTACCATATGAGAAAGTTATGGCTGTTTTACTGAGATTGGGTCTCATAATTACGACCCAAACAATCTTTACTCTTTTCCCAAAAATAATAATATGCTAGTCAAACCTCCATAATTCTCATTACTCCTTCTTGGCATGAATTTCCTCTTCTTATCATGTGCATTCAATGTATAATTCAAATTTCTCTTTCCACCTTACACCCACTATCTCCATTCCATCAATACCCATCATTCTAGTCCTCCAACAAGATGCAATTTTCAAATTTTTTGAATGGAGTTACAATTTACAATAATTGTCCACTCACAGGCTTGGACATGGAAGTTTTCTCTTTTAGAAAATTAACACTTCTCAAATATTTTAAAACAATGAAAAAAGCGAATCAATTAATTAATTAATTTTCCCTCAATTCATCACTAAATTCTACTACGTTGGAAGAGTTAAAAATTTCAACAATTTACACCTACAGTCAAAAATCAAAATAAAACACAAGCATAAAACTTTAAAATATTTTTGGTTGTGCAGGATTGCTTGGTACCCCTAGATGCTCCTACATCACCTAGAGATAATTGTTAGGAGATTCACCTTTCTTTTAAATTATTTGAAAGGGATGATTTTAAAACATAAAAGGTCCCACATAAATTAGGCTATAAGGTATTAAATTACTTTTTTAATTGCAAAAGAGTTTTAATTTATGAACTTAAGGGATCTAGTCACATGGTCCTCCACCATGGATTAATCTACAATTAGGTTGTAATTAATTTAAGTAATTCAAATAAATATTTTTAGGGTATATAATGGGTTGAGAAATAAATCTCAAGTTTAATGCTAGACCTTAGATTCAAGGCAACCCTAAAAGAACCCTAACCCAAAAGATAGTCAAACAAAAGAAATCCTTTTGTATTTTTATTTTTATTTTTAAATTTTATCTTTATTTATTTTTGTAAGCTAAAGAGATTGACGGAAAGGATCAATAAGAGTTTGGAGAACATTTATTTTTGTAAGCTAAAGAGATTGACAGAAAGGATCAATAAGAGTTTGGAGAACATGCTATTGTTTTGATTCAATTTTTTTCTATATACACATTTAAGTATTTTCTTACTATTTTATTTGATATATACACATATATTCAAATGTGTGTGTATATATATATCACCATTTTTTTAAGGTATATGTATCTATTTCATATACATACATACTTACATACATGTATATACAAGCAACTAGGGAGGTTTTATTTTGAAAAATAAATAATAAAAATATATATAAAAAAAAAAAAAAGATTTCTACTGTAGGTTTTGGTCCTAAATGGGGTCATTGGCTTTCCAAGGGGTCCACGAACCCCTTTGTGAGTTACAGACCATAGGGATATTGAGTCTCACCTTGGGAGTCTTTAGGAAATGATAATATTCACTTAGTGCTAAGTGGTTGTATCTATGTTGGTGACTTATCTTACTACTTTGTCTTTGAAAAATTATGAAATTGTTTTTCCTAACAAAAGAACACAACAATTTAATATTTAAAACAATTTTATTTAAAGACATTGATGGGAAAACACCATGGTTATTGGATAGGAAAAAATCCACAATCATTTATTAAACATACTCCTATCGAGTACTGCAAATAAGTGGAATTCATATAGTTGTAAAACCCTAGATTCAACATAATTTAGGGAAGTTTATTGGCAAGGGTGAAGTATTGCTAACCCACTCTAGAAGGAGCTTTATTATTAATCATTAAATATTTATTCTCACTAAGGCCATCTCATGGATTGTGGGGGAGTTAAGGCTAATGGCAGAGGATTGTAGAGATATATGGAAGATGTTTCCTATCTTATAGATCATCAATATGAAAGAAAGCTCATTACTCATTTTGGTGGTTGGTTTTTTCTAATTCTACATGTGGGATGGATATTGAAACTTGTGGTTCAAGGGTTTATTAGAGTTTTCCAAGTGCTTTCTGTATGGAAACATTTATCTACAATTATGTAGTAGTTTATTCTTATATATTGAATATTGTTGAATTTTAGCTCTACAACTTGTTATGTACTCGCAACCTATTAGGGGTCTATAACTCATATTTATGTTTCAAATGAATTCATTATATTGAGATTAGTCATTATAAGGATCACTATTATTTAATTTTATTATCTTTACTTTCTCTATTCCTTATATACTGTGTATTCAAGATTGAAAATGGTTTTATGAAAATATTATTTAACCTTGCTAGTCTAAGTGCTTGCTTGATTTTGGAAATGCCATATAAATTGAGTAACGTCATTATTTTTTTTGGTTTATGTTTATAATTCAAGTACAAGTAATAGAAAGTAAATAAATTTGTTTATTTAAATAAAATATGCTTTAATGAAACTTAGAAGGAGAGAAGTAGATAGTGTTAGATTCTACGAGAACTGAGAATCGAGATAGGATATGATGTCCATTGTAGATCACATGCAACTCCAATTTACAAATGATAAAAGAACAAAATAGAATAATGGAAAGACTCTTGAAAGAGAGAAAATAAAGATAGCTGCAAGAGAATTTTCAAAATACTCATGTTACTCTTATTGAACTAGTTGAGGTGAGGGGAGAGTGTTGTATATATAGAAAAATATGAGAAAATACATCCAAGAGGTGCATTAACTCCAACTACTCATAATGGGTGGGAGGTTTTAACTACTTGGTAAATGCCAAAAAATGTGGCATAACCTACTCAGGTAGATACAAAATAGTGGTTATGAGAGGTGGCACAAGAATCCAAAAGAGGGTGTGTAACTCAATTACCCAGGTGAGTGATAGAGTGACACATGTAGCTTATGTATTTTTCCATGTCCTCATATAAACCAAATCTAATAAACCTAAAAAAGCTTAAGTAATATGTGTAGGAAAAAAATAAATATCCCCTAACATAAGGAAAACAAAAAACCTACACTAACAGATAGAAGACAAGCTATTAGAGAACATAAGACAACATATGCATGAAAAACCCCTTTTAGGTGAAAAAAACCACCTCCAAAAATAGGCCTTAAAATATTACTTAAAATAAGATTATGATAAATCAAGAACCCCCATTGATGATATAGCCCTTGTACCAATACATGGACAACATGTTGATACTTAGCCTCAATCTCAAAACTTGTAATACCTTGCAATATAATAGAATCAATGGCAATCCACTATACAAAAGATTGCATATGTTTAGTTTGTCCATAATGTAAACCACTTTGTGGCTTCAAGAAAACTATAGGATAATTCTAGGGTCCTCTTAAGAGTAGTAAACAATCCTAAAATATAATGTAACTCCCAAATGTGTAAGAGCCCTCCTTTGAATCTTGTAATTTGGATGCTCCACTTTGGAAGAATTTAAATAAATATATCTTATGTTTTATAAATAGATGCAAGTGTAACCTCTTGTTTGACTAGTTGACCAATCAAACCAAGTGTGAGAACTTTGAAAAGTAACTCTTCTAATATACTCTTACACATTGAACAAATAGATAACTCAAGATGGTCTTTAATGCCTACTATAATGTTCCCTTTTCAATAAATTCA
>VDFB02373365.1:9085222-9215212 GCA_007258455.2 Sequoia sempervirens | reverse complement strand
GATTCATCCACCTCTGGTGGCGGATCCGTCCACCCTCGGCGGCGGTGGATTCGTCCGCCTCTAGTGGCGGACCTGCCCGGCCGGTGGCAGACCCGTCCACATGGCCGCCGCCCCTTTTTCCCCCTCCAGCGCGCAAACCGAGGCTACCCACAAAAAAAAAATTCCTACCCATCTTTCCTTTCGACGCCCTGGACAAAACCCATGTCTTGAAATTTTCAAAATTTATCGAAAAACCATATTTTTGGGGGTTTTGATTTTTGCACCAAAACTTTCGGAGGCCATAACTTTTGACTTGGGTGTCCGTTTGAGCTGAAATTTGACGGGTGGTTGCGTTATGAGATAACGAGTGGATTTCCAACTGGTTTCTTTGAAAGTTGTTGGAACCCATTTTGACCCATTTTCGGGGCCTCAAACTTTCATCTAGACCCTCAAAATCCCAATTTAGTGTTTTTCTCCAACATTTTGAAAACTTGTTTTCACTCATAACTCAAAATGCATATCCCGAATCTGGGATGTTAGTTGGCAATTCATCCTATCTCACCAATGGGTATTTCTTGGAAAAAATTGGGACTCTCAAACATACGACCATGAGGTTTCCTAAAATGGCAAAATTTGACAATTTTTGAAAATTGCCAAATTTGGAAAATTTTGATTGTCAGCACCTTACGCCCTTTAAACCCCGGAACTCGGTGTAGAATCCTCCAATCATTCTAGTCTTCAATCAAATTCTCATCTGAGCTTTAATCCTATCCCAATCTGAGCTTAACCAAACCCCTAATCTGAGCTTTTGTCCCTCTACAGTCTAGATCTTTGGGTATCGAACAAAGTCTTAAGATCCCTCCCTCCATCTTCTTCAACTCTCATCTCAAACATTCATCACACATTTTAATTCCACCTCTTCACACCTATCATCTCAAACATTCATCACACCTCCTTCTATCATTTCAAACTCTCATTCACTAATCTTGATCAATCATTTACTCATTCTAAGTAATCTTCCATCTTCTCCATCTCCTATCCTTTCTCATCATTCATCTATCTATCATGTACTCCGCCCAATTCATCTTCTGATGATTTGAATAACTATCCCATCCTTGAGCTTTATATAGTCACTATCGTCCAATCCAATCCAGCAGGTCTATCTTGTCCCATCGTGTTAGTCCAATCATTTTATCCCCTTATCTAGGGTCATCTCATCATCTTTCATCCATCACTTGTCTTTGGCCTTCTATCGAACTATGTTGCCCTGCGCTTTCACGTAGGCAAGGTCGATCATTTGATCTGCCCCCGGGGTTCCATCATCAGTCTTTCTGTTCTGTCCATCCCCTCCTCTATCATCTATCATCTTCCATCCATCATCGATCTATATTGTCCACTTTTCTCCTGTTCTCCATCCCATCTTGGTCATCCATCAAAATCTCCATCATGGTCTATCGTCAGCCTTTTGTTGAACTACGAGGGCTCTGCGCTTCCACGTAGGCAAGGCTAATCTTTGATCGGCCCCCGAGCCCCTAGGTCGCTAGGATGTGTCAGTCTCGCGTCATGTGTCTTGTGTTGTGTCATCAAGCTATGCCCTTATCTAGCTGGATCTTCACAAGATTCACTTGCATCATCCTATCCAATCGGTTCCGAATATCCTGCGTCATATCAATTGTTTAATTTAGTATCCATCATCGGTCTCAACAGGATGCATCCTTCCTAACAGACCTCATCAATCCCACCCATCCCCTTGATTGATCCTATGGCAAAGGACATTTGAAATTAATTGTGATCTTTTGATGCTTTTGGCTTTTGTTTATCATTTGAGCTCCCTATCATCACTTGTCATGGTCACCTTGATCCATCATATCATGGTGTGCTTTGACTAGTCAACATAGGGGTGTATCTTGATCTTTTTTGTCTTCTCGGTTGTCCCACATAGTACCCACCAAGATCCCTGAGGTCTTGTGTTACTGGGGCATCCTTGTGTGCTTGTGGTTATCCCAATACCTGGCCCGACCAAGGTCATCATGACTTTGGGGTGTTGGGATAGCCTTCTTGTTTGTTATGTTTGTTTTTGGCATTAGACACCTAATCTGCCTTGGTTCTTCATACCCTGGCGTCTTGTGTCTTATGCTATAGCAAAAATCAGTGCTCCGACGATGGCAAATTGCATTTAGATTGCATTTCATCTCTCATCCTCAAATTCTCCCCATCCATTCATCCTTCATCACGCTCCCCTCCCAATCTTCCATCACATTGCATCATCTTCTTCAGCCCCCCTTGCATCACCTCATCCATTTCGAGAGCCCACCCGTGTTCTCCTGAACCCACATGTCCTCTCGAGGGGGCATCCTTCATCCCTAACTTTCATCTTTACCCCCATCATCTTCCTTCTTAGTCACTTCTTTGAATGACTGGGGCATCTTTTCCAATCTAACCATCTTCTTCTAGGTTCTATGTTTTAATATTCTTTGAAATGATGCTACTTCGTAACACCATCTCAAAGAGGGGAAAAATGTAGATGTCTAAATTTGGACAATTAATTTATCCAAATTCATCCCCTTTTGTCTTATTTTCGTTAATTAAGTAATACTATTATTATTTAATTAATATCTTTAATTCTGCCAAATCCTTAAGGTATTTAATCAATAATACTTTATCTCTTTAATCCTCCTTCCATTAAATGAATTAAGTAAATATTCCATTTATTTAATTCCCTTCATGTCACATCCTCCATCATTTTTATCTAATCTTAATCCTTCTTCTAATCCCATCATTAGGATGTGCACATGCCTAATCCTTGATTAGGAGGTGTCACATCCTCCAACTTTTGTGTTGGCCTCTAATCTTTCTTAGCCACCTAACCTTCCTCTCTAACCCTCATCAGCCTAGCCTAATCAACCTCAAGGAATTTTAATTCCTTTTATCCTTCCAAGGATAAATTTCTTTCTTCCCCATGTCCTTTATGACATGTGTCCTTAGTCAACCCTCTTAAATGCCTTTCTTTTTTGACAAGGCATCCCCCTTCCCTATGTGAATTTTTAATTCACCTTTTAATCCCCCAATGCATTTAAGGAATTTTAAATTCCTTCCCTCTTCCCCATGGGACTATTTGAGGAATTTTTAATTCCTCACATGTCCTCTCACCCACATGGGGATAAGGACCTCCTTTATGAGGAGATCTTGTTCAATCCCAAGGTACTTTGTACCCCTCTCCATGTCATGTCCTTTCTCCTTCCACCTCATGTCTGATTTCTACCTTAGGCTATTCCCACCTAGCCCTGAGATCACCACCACTGGCACACCTCCATTCTGACTTGGCACCACACACATCAGATCATAGTCAACCAAAGGATCGACTCAACGCAAGGTATAAAGTTCCATTTCGTTACTTTGTCTTGTTTTGTTTCCAACTTAGGCTAATCTTGAAGTGTAGGTTGTTTTAAGTTGTTTATTTGCACTCTTTTAACTTGTTGCTTGATTTCTAACACTCTATTTCAACCTATCACAGAAACCATAACATTTAATTACTTAATAAATTAAGTACACATACATTACATACATGATAAATTACATCAAAGCATATGAGATACCACATGTTTTCAATTAACGATAATTTACAATACGGTTACAACTCTCATTCCCCAAATGAGGTAATTCCAATAAACATGATTACATATTACACAATTCCACCTTGATAACAAATGAGGGGTAATCAAATACAATATCAACTAAAATGAATAAAGCATGAAAAGAATCTGGAACCCACGAGTCCTCCAACTGGAAGTCTCATCCACATGAACAAGGAGATGACCCAATGAAGAAAGGTGCACGTTCTACCCAACCATGTGATACCTGAAGGCTCACCCCCCGTGCTAGGAGATAGTAACAAGGATTCCTATACAAGACCATCTACCTCTAGACACAGGCTAATACATAACTAAACTGAATTGAATACAAACACAATATTACTTAACACAATGGTTACAATGCTTCCAGATACCAATGAGCCACTACATAGTACAACAAAACTGACTTATGGTTGACATAGAGAAAGTGCCACACATCATTTTCTTTGAGTTACCTTGGCTCAACCTTCCTAGGTTACCAGAACCCCATTCTAGGTTACCCTGGCTTTCCTCTACCAGTCGTCCGACCCTCATACAACCTATGCTTCTTGTCTCATCTCAAGCCTTAATAAGTGCATGAATCATGAGAGAGGCTTGAGATGAGACAAGAAGCACAGGTGTATATTTTCTTGGTGTAAATCAACTCCAATTTTCTAATTAATTACACCAAGAAAATATACACACACACATATATATATATATAAAATAATATATAAAGTATATATATATAAAATATATAAAGTATATATACTTATATTTTAAATTTTAAAAAAACATATATATAAATAAATAAATATATACATATATATTTATATAACATATATTATATATATTATAATTAAATTATATATATATATAAATATATATATATAACAAATGGAATGATATTTGATGCTGTGCAGCCCCCAGGGGATGCAACCCTTATTGGGAGCTGCTACACAGCTCTCCCCTAGCATGGGGGTCGCTGCCTTCACAACTAGCGCCTCCCATGGTTGGGGGCCGGCTGTGGGGCAACCTCCCAACCCCAACCAACTTTTTTTTATAATATATATTTTTTAATTTAAAAAAAATAGACTCCCCTGTTAAGGGAGAATTCTGAGAATGAAGTTTGACATATATATTTTTTTTTATAATAAAATTTTCAATGAAAAACTTCCAGCCAAACAACATATAAATTTTATATGCAAAATATATGTGTGTATATATATATATATTCCATTTCACAGCCAAATTGGGAAAATTTTCTACAAAAAATTACACATTTATAAATCATAATGAAAAATTCTCAAATCCAAACACAAGGTTTTTTGATTTCTTTTGTTCCTCTTTCAGATTTCTATTGTTAAAATTTGTTTTGCCATAAATTTTTGTTGAAAGAGATTGTTTTTCTTCAAGAAATCTAAATTCTTTCAAGATTTAAACAAGGTTTTCAAATTTTTTTTCCAAACAAGCTTTCAATATTGAAGATCCTAAATATCAAAACAATAAACACAAACAAGAAAGAACCTGTTGAAAACTTGAGGAAGATTGAAGTTGAGCTGCAATTTCGAATTCTTCCAAAGCTTTTCCCAAATCTTCACCCAAATCCAACAATGCATAACCCAAACAAGAATACCTTCCTTTTCCTTTTAACAACAATTTTCTTTAAAAAAAAATGAAAAACTTCCCCAAATTTAGTCAAGTTCCCTAAAATATCCCATCCACCATAGTTATTACCCCCACTATGCATTTTGGAGATATTTTTCATTTTTTGAAAATCTACAACTAAAATTTCTATTCAACAAAAATTTAAAACTTTAATAATTTCTTTTCAAAAAGCATATGAAACTTTTAAAATTTCCTTTTCAAAAGAATTTAAACTTTTTTTAAAAAGAAATTCTTTTAAAAAAAATCATTTAACACTCCTAATTCCCAAAATGGATAACTTAATTCATTTCAACATAATTAATTTAATTAATTAATAAAATAAATCTAATCTAATATTAGATCATTTTATTAATTAATAAATTAAATAACATTTATAACATTATAACTAGATAAATTTAATAAACAACTTAAATACATTAAGCCATTTATTTACCTTTTTCAACTTGTAATTTAAATGAAATCAAGAAGAGATGCACAAAAATGAAGCAACTTAACCCGACTAAAACCCGACGACACACTATGACTAGGGTGATGACTTGGCACGAAAAACCTAGCTACTATCTGTCAATTGAATACCGTTGGCCAATGGACACACTCAAACCTGTGAACTAGGTGGAGTCGATGTCCTGTACCTACCAACCTACAAACAAAGAGTATATCAAATGTAACACCCCTTCGTTTTAGCTCTTTGGATCGGTAGTGTTCTTCCTTGTTATGATTGTGTTTGACTATGCTTTGACTTCAGAACTTGGTTACTTTTGACCGCTATTTATTAAGCGATGTGAATGTTATATCTTAATGTGATGTTAATTATTTTGATGTTATCTTTAAGGCATGTTTTGGATGAACTTAAAAGATATTTGATTTAAAGATGTTTTATGCAGTTGATCATATCATTGATGTTAGATGCGTTAGTTAGTGATATTGTATTGGTGAAGGGTACGGGATTGTATCACTCGCTTGTGAGTGCCCTACGATTATGAGATTTTCTCTTCACGGTGTGTTTGATCATATTATATATATATGCATGTTCGATGTACTCTTTGTTGCAGGTTGACAGTCACATGACATCGACTCCACCTAATTCATAGGTTTGAGCATCTATTGACCAACATAAATTGATTGGGAGATAGTAGCTAGGTTTTCCATGCCAAGTCGTCACCCTAGTCATAGTGTGTCGTCGAGTTGTTGTTGGGTTGGTTGTTTTAATTCGGTCCTTTGCATCTTGAGTATTTATTTAATTGCAAATTATAAAGGTTATCAAGTGGCTTGCGTAGTTAAATTGATGTTTATATGTATTTATTTGCAATTTTGAAACACCATTTATTTTATTGATTGATTTGATTTAATTAATAAATTAGATTGAGTTTATTGGTAATTATATTAATGGTGTTTTATTAAATGTGATAGTTGTTTTGGCAATTATTGGATATTAAGATTTAATCAAAATATAAATATAAATCATATTTGGATAGTTGGAGATAAATTAAAATAAATAAATAAAAAGGAGAATGTGTTTTTATTTCACTTTTGAAAAGTGTTGATAAAGTAAATTATTTACAAAGATGGTATTATTTTGTTTTAAATAATTTTGGAAAAATGCATGAGGTTGGAATTAGAAATTAGAAATTTGATTTAAATTTGAAAATTGGAAATATCCTCCAGATTTTGCAATAAATTTAGTGGGTGGGGATATTTTAGGGGTTTGACCAATTTGGGGAAAGGACTCTATTTTAGAAAATGAAAATTCATATTATTTTCAATTTGGCAATTTTGGGGAAAAAAAAGGATTTTTGTTGTGCATTTTGGAAGGGGAGATCAAGATTTGGAATCTGGAAAAGCTTGAAGTTGGATTTGGCAACTCATCTTCTCCTCAAGATCTTCTTTCAAACTTCAAACCACAAGTTTTCATGTTTTATTTGTGTAAGAAATTTATTTTTTTTAGTTTAAATCTTGTTTTCAAATTCTTGGTTTGAATCTTGATTAGATCTTTAGAAAAAATTTGATTTGCTATTAAGAAACCAAAATCTACAATAGAAATCTTCTATTCTAAACAATAGCAATTGAAAGAAGACAAAATAGAATCATAAAACTTTGTGTGATAATTTGAAAACCTCGTGTTCTTCCTTTTGAAATTAAATGTTGTTGTGTTTCCATTTTCTGTTGTTGATTTTCCCAATTTGAGTTGGGAAATGGATGTAGTTATTGTAAATATATATATATATTGGCTTATAAAGCCAAGGAATTCATCCTTTTAATATATATATATATATATATATATATATATATATATATATAACAATAATTTTTTTATCTTTTCCCTATTTTGATCTTTTTTTTCCATTTTGGAAAAACAACATAGGGGGTTGTGTTTTATTATTTTTGAAAATATTAAATAAATTCTTTTTTTCTGGTTTGTGGGGGGGGGGAGCCACCCCCACCGCCGCTGCCACCGCTGCCCATGGGAGGCGAGTCGTGTGTAGGGCACACATGCCGCTGCCCGTAGGGAGGTGGGCGCTATGTGCCAAGCACATAAGCACCGCCGCCCATGGGAGGCGGGCGTTGTGTGCCAAGCACATAGGCACCGCCACCCATGGGGAGGCAGGGCCTGCGTGCCCAATTAGGGTTCACCCTATGGAACTTTTTTGTTTTATTTTTTTTTATATTGTTATTTCTTATTATATTATATTTTATATAATATATGTCATATATATAACATTATATATGTAATATAATATTATATGTCTATATAATATTTAATATTATTTATATAATATAATATTACATATATATAATATTCAATATTATATAATTTGAGTTTTAAATGAATATCTTGTTTTTACTTTTAGAATATATATATATATATATATATTATTTATATAATTTAAATAATAGGGGTTATTGTGAGTTGTAATATATTTATTAAAGGTTTAATTCACTATCATAGTTGGAAAATATAAGTGTTTTATTTAAGAATTTGTTTTTGAAAAATATGAATAATCAAGAGATCTTGGAGTTTAAAATGATATTTTAGATGCACATATGTATATGATGTTTAAATATTTTATTAGGAATTTTAAAATGTTTTATTTTTATAATTAAATGACCTTGTTTAAAATTGCACTTTGAATATTCTGTATAATGGAGGAAAATAGAATTAAATGGTTAGAGTTTAAATTATTTAACATTGCTAATGTGAGTTGATTTACTTTGAGTATGAACGTATAATGCCAATTATTTAATGAATTTCATGTACTATAGCAGTGCTTGACTTGGGTTTAGGAAACCCTAACGTTAGCTTGTTGAGTTGCCTGAAATACTTTTTAAATGATGTTGCGTTCTTTCTCAATGTTGAGCAAGTGGGGTTAATTGTCTAGTAAGTCTCCCAGAGGAGTCCTCTAGGTGGGGATGTTTCATGTATTGGTTCATTTTGTGAATCACCTTGGGAAATGTGTAGAGTTGTATTATGTTGTTGTACCTGGTTTCCACGAATGGGGATTTGTGCCTCCTTGGGACTAGGAGAGGGTTATGTAATTTATGCCTCCTTTGGATGGAGTGGGTTTTGTACCTTGTTTTCCTCCAATGTTTGGAGAGGGTTTTGTCCTTGTTGCCACCAGTGTTTGGAGTGAGTTTCCTTGTCTGTTGCCTCCTTGGATTGGAGAGGTCGTCCTATCTAGTTACCCATTGGATTGTGGTTTATTTTATCACGTGTGTTGTCATTAGGAGTGTGGCTCTTTGTGGGGGTCCGACACACAAAGGGGCACTAGGGTAACTCACCTAGGGTTTAATTAAGTGATAATTTATAAGAAATTAATGGGGCACTTTCACACTAAATAAAGATAATGAATGCCTCTCTCTTGAAGCTTGTGTTTGTTAAGGCTTGAGATGAGACGAGACACATAGTTTTGCATCAGGGTCTGGCAGCCGGTAGAGGCAAGCCAGGGTAACCCAAGATGGGGGTCCGGTAGCCTAGGAAGGTTGAGCTAGGGTAACTCATGGAAATTTATGTATGACACTCTTCCTACGTCAGCAGTCTATCAGTTATTGTGTGGTATTCAAATGATGTTCTTGACCTTGTTCTCTGGAAGAATTGTAATCTTTGTGTTAAGTGATTTGGTTGTTGTTGATGTTTTAGTCAATTTATGTTGTAGCCTGTGTCTAGTGGTAGATGGCCTTGTGTTGGATTCCTGGTTAATATCTCCTAGCACGGGGGTGAGCCTTTGGGTATCACACGGTTGGGTGGAACGTGCACCTTAATCTGTTGGTTTTCTTCTTGTTCGTGTGGATGAGATTTCTAGTTGGAGAGCTCGTGGGATCTAGTTTCTTGTCATGCTTTATTCATTATGTTGATCTTGTATTTTATTACCCCTCATTGTTATCGAGGTGGAATTTGTAATATGTAATCATGATTATTGGATTTATCTCATTCAGGGAATGAGTGTTGTAATTAAATTGTAAACTATATTATTGGAATCATGTGGTATTTATTATTATTATTATGTATGGAATGTATGTGAACTTAATTGTTAAGTAAATTAAATGTTATGAATTTAATTCATGTTTCTTGTTTGGGTTTAAGTAACTCAATCTCGTAACCTTAGGGGATTGGTTGGAAATGGTTAGTGAACTTGCATATGAATTGTTCTTTAAAAAAAAAAAATTAGTTCGTTTGTGTAGTAAATTGCAACTTCCCCTAGGGTTGCGTGGCGGAGCGTTACATTGAACATGCATATATATATATATATATATATAATATGATCAAACACACCGTGAAGAGGAAATCTTAGAATCGTAGGGCGCTCGCAAGCAAGTGGTACAACCCCATCCCCTTCACCAATACATAATTACTAACTAATGAATCTAACATCAATAAAATAATCAAAAGCATAAAGCATCATTAATTCAATATCTGCTACGCTAATCCAAAGCATGCCATAATGATAACATCAGAGTAAAATACCATCACATCAAAATATAACATTTGCATCACTTTACAGTTTGCAATCAAATAGTAACCAAGTACCACAATCACAACATAAATAGAAACAACATAATAAAGAAGAACATTGTCGATCAAAAGAGCCAAAATGGAGGGGTGCTACATATTCGAATATGTATATATATATTTATATACTATATATATATACATATATTTGTATATGTATGGAAATATGTCTATGTATTATTCTATTCTTCCTATATATATATAGAGGGAGCTAAAGAAAGATACATATATATGTAAGAACAAAATAATATAATTGCATGGAAAAAAAGCTTTGAAATGAAAACAAGTATATGTATGGAAAGACAAATACATATATAAGAACATAATAATATATTTTCATGGAAGATTAACTTTGGAATGAAAAAAAGTGAGTCCATTTTCATATTTGGGAATAACAAACAAATATTAAAGGAAAATTGTAGAGTTAAAGTTTGTGCATTGTCAAATAGAGGAATACGAGTGCATGGCAGAAACCCTACAATTTTGAACAAGTGAAACCCTTTCCAATGTTTGGTAGTAACAATGAAATGAAAAAAGAATTTTGCAGACATTATTATTGTGCATGAAAGAACAAAATAATACATAAACATGCTAGAATATCTTTGAAAGGAATACCATTCATACCATTTTCATATTTCAGAATAACATGAGAATATTATAAGAAAATTGCAGAGTTAAAGTGTGTGCAGTGAGGAAGACACCAATACAAGTGCATGGAAAAAACCCTCTAAATGATATACATTAAAACCATATGAATATTTCCTAATAACAAGAAAATATATTGTATCCATTTTGATATTTGAAAATAACAAAAAAATATTAAAGGGAAATTACAGAGTTAAAGTGTGTGCATTGTCAAAGAGAAAACCCTTTAATTTTGAACCAGTGAAACCCTTTCCATGTTTGGTAGTACCAATGAAATGAAAAAAGCATTTCACATACATAACTATTGTGCATGGAAGAACATAATAATACATAAACATGCTAGAATATCTTGGAAATGAAAACCAACCATACCTTTTTCATATTTCAGAATGACATGAAAATATTAAAAGCAAATTGCATAGTTAAAGTGTGTGCAGTCAGGAAGACATGAATGAAAGTGCATGGCAGAAACCCTATAAATGATATACATTAAAACCGTATGAGTATTTCCTAGTAACAAGCAAATATATTGTATCCATTTTGATATTTGGAAATAACAAACAAATATTAAAGGGAAATTGTAGAGTTAAAGTGTGTGCATTGTCAAAGAGAAAACCCTTTAATTTTGAACCAGTGAAACCCTTACCATGTTTGGTAGTAACAATGAAATGAAAAAATCATGCCGCATACATAACTATTGTGTATGTGGAAGAACATAACAATACATAAACATGCCAGAATATCTTGGAAATGAAAACCAGTCATACCATTTTCATATTTCAGAATAACATGAGATTATTATAAACAAATTGTAAAGTTAAAGTATGTGCAGTGAGGAAGACACAAATGCAAGTGCATGGAAGAAACCCTCGAAATGATAAACATTAAAACCATATGAATATTTCCTAGTAACAAGAAAATATATTGTATCCATTTACGTATTTTGGAATAACAAACAAATGTAAAAAGTAAATTGCAGATTTAAAGTTTGTGCAATGACAAACACATGAAAAAAAATGCATGGCTGAAAACCAGTCAAACCCTTTCCATATTTTTTCAAACAAGTCTAATAGTAATGAAAAACCATTTTAAACCAGTCAAAACCCATTTCATATTTCTTGTAAGTAAGCAAATATGAAAAGCACAATGCAGAGGTGCAATGAATATCAGAAGATTATGAGTGCATGGTTGAGTGTAGAGGAAAAGAAAACAAGTTAAACCCTCCCCACATTTCATTGAAGGCAATCTTTCTCAAAGACAAAATTTTGCAACGAAAATTTCTGCAAAAAAGGTGCATGGTAGAATATCGTCATATTCAAAGACAATGATATGGGCAGAGTGAGGTTAGAAACCTCTCCTAAAAGAGGTAGGGAGTTGTTGATAGTGCAGAGCCGAATGAAGAATTGTGAAGAGCCGAATGATGATGCATGGAGAGCTGAACTAGTTTCACTGACAAACAAAATGAATAGTTGAGAATGTTTGCAACAAAAAGGAATGATAGTGAGTGGGATATGTGAGAATGTGGAGTATTGAATGAACCTTGATCTTCGATTAACGCACCTGACAAACAAAGTAAATGTGAAGCAATGTTTAAGGCAAGTTGGTTAATGGAGGAAATGAAGGAGGTGGCGAGTGTTTAATGCTCTAAACTATTGGTAGAGGGTGGCGAGGCTGTTGTTTACATGCAACCATTTGATCTATTGTACGTAGATGTGCTCACTAATTAAGGAGGGGGGTGGGATCCACTTTTGGGTGGAGGGAAAAATCAACTAGTTTTGGACATGTTGGCATAAAATTTGCTTGACAGGTGGCGAGGTGATCAAGGTTTTTTTAAAAATAATATGGGTTGATGCACAAGTGGCAGGGTGATGTAGTGGGCTAAATTTTTTATTTATTTTAGGTCCACGTGGACTGCCACGTGGACCTGCAAAGTTGACCCACCCTACTTTGGGCCCCTCTCCCCTATTGAGAAATTAGCTAACATCATGTAGTTTATTCTTGGTTTTTTTGATATTTTTTTAATGAATATTTGATTTTTTACTAATTTTCAAAGTGGAAACTTCCTAAAAAATAAAATTTTGGTCATGCTACCCCTATAAATTTTGAAAACTAATTGAAAATCCCTTTTTTTAAATATTTTTAGAATGAAGTCTAGTTTCTAAAAATGTAATTTATTTGAAATTTCAATGAACGATTAATTTATAACGAAAAAAATACCAAACATTGGTTTTTTCCAAAAAACAAACACACAAACAAAAAAAATTATAGATCAAAGACTTAACATTGTCAAAATTTGAAAAAATTACATCGTTTAGCTAAGAGAGATCCTAACATTACCTAGGTGTTTGATTTGTTAGACCTTGAAACATGTGCAAATCTATTTCTTAGCATGAACATGATTAAGTGAAATATTGTAGAATTTTCAAAAATACGTCTTTGGATGTTGGGAAGGAACTCCAAGCTCACTACCAAGAGACCCCATTTCTTTGAGGCATTTTTTGAACAACTCACTACCTTGTTTGTGCTACCACATTGACAATTTGACAAGCTCACTAGTTTGTCAATGTGATAGCAATGACAAGGTCCACCTTGTCATTGCTATCGTATTAACAAGCTAGTGAGAATTGTAAGAAAAAATGACTCAAAGAAATGGGGTCTCATAGTGATGTACATCACCAGGAGACCCCATTTATTTGAGGCATTTTTTTAAATAGCTCACTACCTTGTATTCAATATTTCAAACAATATTCCTTCTAACCCCACTTATAGATAGGCAACTTTGCTATTAATTCATTGGTTGTGAGTTCATTATTTGACTCAATAGAAGTTGGTCCACTTGATTAAGTAGTCAATTTTTAATAAATTATTTTTTATTCATCACCTCATTCTATCATTCATCCTATTGATTTTGGCATACCTTTGTGAGGATGAATATTTTCACTCAATGATTAACCACTAGCAATACATCCTTTAAAAAATAAGTTTGATTGATCTTTTAAAAAATGTATGTTTGTGCCCTTTCCTCTTACATTTTATACCATTTTAATTAATGTCCTAAATTTAGTAATGTGTCAATGCATTGTTTTACATTAAAAATCTAAACTCTAACTTTGACTATATTGTTCTCATATTGTCCTTTTATTAGTTTTCCTACAAGGTAGCAATGACAAGGCAGTGAGCTCTTTGAGGCATTTTTTCTTACAATGCTCACTACCTTGTCAATGCATCCACATTGACCAAGAGGATATATGTCATTGAGGAATTTTTTCAAATAGTTCATGTGCCTTGTATATGCATCCATATTTCACATGTGTCTACTAAGGAAATTGCAACCATAAGACTCATGAAAATCCCCCCTTTTATGTTTTGATAGATGCCATACCCATTCCAAGGTCCCATTGCTGCTGTGGCTAAAAGCCTAAAACAGGTGCTTTCCAACAAACTATGGATGCATGGAAAAATTCTATCAAAGAATAATAGTAAGCAAAAGCATAGAAAAGGTATTGAGTTATTTGAAAAAATGCCTCAAATAAATGTGATCTCATGGTGATGGTGTGGTCTCATGGTGATGTCCATCACCATGAGACCACATTTCTTTGAGGCATTTTTTCAAACAACTCATTGCCTTGTCTATGCTACCACATTTTCCATATGTTTTCCATTTTGGGCATATCCTACAATCATTCCAATATTTATGGGTAGATTGAAAAATGAACAAATGGAGTAAAAAATTCTTGAACTTAAGACTTCCATGGAGAAAATACAATTGGAAATAGATGATAAGGAAGAATAAATATGATATCAATAGTTGCAAATGCAAAGACAATAGTTGGAAGTGTTGAAATCAAAGCAAAAAATTGTTGACTAAAATTAACCACTTAGAAAGGGAATTTAAAGAAAAGAAGAATATTTTATCATCAACAAAAAAGAGGTTAATTTTCTCTAAAAACACTTGAAAAAGAAGTAGACCAAATTGAATGAGATACATAATATATTCAATAAAGAGATTTTTCCAGCTATCGAAAAGTTGAGGAAGGTGTGCGTGAAGATTCTTCTTTGTTCATAATACGACTAAATTGACTATTTCAACATGTCTGTATGGGTGGGCTTATGCTAGGAAAGGTCCTCTTTCACAACCAAACACACTGAAATAGTCTGAGCCACATTCTACTAGAAAAGTGTCTTAAGAGACCAAAGTGCAAAAGGGTAGAAAAATTCGATGAGCGATTACTCAGAAATTTTGACACTTGGAAACACTCAATATGAAGCTATGAGATCATGTAGTTCCCATCTACAATAACCTCTCTTAGTTGTTGATATCTCTAAGTTTTTTTCCTGTGGTGAACAAATTTCAGTTGATGGAAAACAGGTCAGTTACATGTGTAAAGTTGGAAAGTGGTGTAACTTTCATTTTGTTCGTCACATGACCAAGCCAACTATTCCAACACATATGTATGGGTGGTTTTATGCTATTCAAGATCCTCTTTTGCACCCAAACATGCCGAAACGGTCCAAGCCACATCTACTAGCAAAGTCTCTTAAGAGACCAAAGTGCAAAAGGGAAAAAAACTTTGATGAGTGATTACTCAAAAAAAATGGCACTTGGAAACACTCTATCTAAAGCTATGGGATCTTGTAGGCCCCATCTATAATAACCTCTCTTATTTTTTGATAGATCCAAGTTTTCTTTCATATGGTGAACACATTTTAGTTGATGGAAAATGGGTCAGTTGCATGTAGTGTAAAGTTGGAAAGTGGTGTAACTTTCATTCATTCATCATACGATCGAACCAAATATTCCAACACATCCATATGGGTGGGTTTATGCTAGGAAAGGTCCTCTTTCACACCCAACCATGTTGAAATGGTCTAAGCCACATTCTATTGGTGAAGTTTCTTAAGATACCAAATTGCAAAAGGGTAGGAGACTTCAACAATCAATTACTCAAAAATTGTGGCACATCGAAACACTCTTTCTGAGGCTACAATATCATGTAGAGCCATCTATAATAACATCTCTTGGTTTTTGATACATCCAAGTCATTTTTTGTGGGGTAAAAAAATTTTAGTTGATGGAAAACGTGTTAGTTGCATGTAGTGTAAAGTTAGAAAGTAGTGTAAATTTCATTTTGTTCGTCATACAACTGAACCAAATGTTCCAACATGTCTATATGGGTGGGTTTATTCTAGGAAAGGTCCTGTTTCACACCCAAATACGTTGAAATGATCTGAGCCACATTCTACTAGTGAAGTCTCTTAAGAGACCAAAGTGCAAAAGGGCAACAAATTTTGATGAGCGATTAATCAAAAACCATGGCACTTGGAAAAAATTCATCTAAGGCTATGTGATCCTCTACAATAACCTCTCTTAGTTTTTTATAGCTCCAATTCTTTTTTCCATGGTGAACATATTTCAATTGATGGAAAACAGGTCAATTGCATGTAGTGTAAAGTTGGAAAGTGGTGTAACTTTCATTTTGTTCATCATATGACTAAATTGACTGTTCGAACACATCCATATGGGTGGTTTTATGCTAACCAAGGTCCTCTATCACACCCAAACACGTCGAAATAGTCTGAGCCACATTCTATTGGTGAAGTCTCTTAAGAGACCAAAGTGCAAAAGGGCAGCAAACTTCGATGAGCGATTACTCAGAAACCGTGGAACTTGGAAACACCCCATTTGAGGAAAAAAGATCACGTAGGGACCCTCTCCAATAACCTCTCTCAGTTTTTGATAGCTCCAAGTTGTTTTCCCATGGTGAACATATTTTAATTGATTGAAAATGGGTCAATTGCATGTAGTATAAAGTTGCAAGGTAGGCTACTTTTTTGTTTTATTCTTCATGGGGCCCCACAGTTAGTGCCAACACATCTAAATGGGCACATATATGCTATGAATGGTCACCATGCTTCAATATAAAAGGTTCATAGACTTTCCTATTCGATCGGTCACAACTTTTCACCTTTGAAAAGTTACAACCAAATTCATATCATCACTATTCGTGAGAACCTAAATTGATTTATTTGTAACTTTTCATATATGCTTGGGTAAAAGGAAATTCTTGAACTTTCAGTTGGTTCTATTTCTATCATGCATGTCTCCTGAAGTTATTTATTGACTATTGTAAGCATGCAATTTTAAATTTTAAAGTTTCATTCTTCTAATTATTGGGTTCGAATTCATGTTTAGAAATAGGATGAATATATATGAAGTTTTTTGTTGGGAAGGCCGCTTTGTGGTCTCTTAATCTCCAATAATCCAATTCCCTTATTATCTTTAATAAGACTTGCATGCCTTGAGTTTTTGTTTGTGAGACTTATTTGTTACTTTCCTTTTTCTTTTGTCAATAGTTTTATGATGTTTTATTTATATGTGTAAAAGATGAAGAATAAAGCATACAAGTGAATGGTAGCATCAAGCATACATGTGGAATGGTAGATGTCTTCCTCAATGATATAAAGCATGAAGCATATGCATGAAGTATGAAGCATGGTAGCATGGAGCATCAAGCATCAAGAATCAAGCATACACATGAATTTCATCCATGAAGCATGAAGCATTACTATATTCATATAATTGATTTAATGTTCAATAATCTTACATGACAATAATGTTCAAAATTTATTATATATTTATAATTATAGAAAAAAAGCGTGCATGGAAAAGTCTTGGATTTTAAATATTTGAAGTAAAACATCTAAAAATATCTATTGAAGCATGGATTTATAATGCAAATATGGACACCATCAATAAAAAAAAAAAATTATTAACTTGTAGAGAAAGGGGATTTTATACTCACGATTTCTCTTCATTCAGAGAGCCTCATGGGGTGAACTTCTCTAAACTACCTCAGGAACAACAGTGAGAGTTTTAGAATCTGAAAGAGTAGGTCACAAAGGTTTTTCAGAAAAACTGACAAGCTCTCAGCCAAAGGACGGTTGTGTAGAATACAGATGACAGTGTGGTGTGCTATTGTCCTAGAGGCACGTTGGCATCTCATACAGACCAAAAAGCGAGAATGTCACATAAAATACCTAAATGGCTTCTAGCAAACAAATTACTAAGAACTGATAGAATGTGATAAAGTAGTAGACTATAATGGAATTGAAATAAAGTAAAGTAGAAAAGATAAAGATAAGGAGAAGAAAGGAAATAAGATGCTCACAAAAATACAAGTAATGAAGCCTCTGGTATGTGAATTTCTTCAAAAATTGGATGCGTGATATTTGGAGAGAATTTTGGGGTTGTATAGGGGTTTGCCTCAATCGAACCCCCATTTTGGTGTTCCCACCTTGACAAATAAACAAAAATCAAACCCCGCTTAAAGAGGAGAACCCGTATCACAAAAGAGGTGATAAAAGCAATCCCTGCTCAAGGAGGAGAACTTGTATCATGAAGTAAGGATGCAAATGGTAGGGGATATGGAATCCCAAGATGCTCATAAGCATGTGATGAGGGAGATGAAGCTACAAGAGTGAAGCTAAGAGAACTTGAAAGTGCTTGAAGCTGCTATGGCAAGCTATATGGAGTTGTGCAAGCAAGAGCTAGGGTGAAGCTAGAAGAACTTGGAAGAATGGAGCTAGAGGAAGTTAGAAGATATTAGAAGACCAAAGGGATTGAAAAGACTGCTTTTTAGGAGGGAAAATAAGCTTCTCCAACCATTACAAGGTGTCCTGGGCCGTTACCACTGATAAAAGTAGGTGACAAGTGGAAAAAATTCTCGAAGACAACTTTTTGAGCATTGAAACATCACAGGATGCTAGCGTGGCACACAAAAATCCACATGGTGTGCTAGTGTTTGGACACATCATGCTACAAAAGAACGAGAACGAGAAAAGCTCCAAGTTTGATGCAAAGTTGGCACACAAGGGTAGCTACTGAAAAGGGGTGCTAGAGCATCCTGAGAGGGAAAAAGGCTAATGTAGGGGCTAAAGTGAGCCTACTCAAGATGCTAAGGGAGTGGACACTAAAGAAGATGCAAGAATGTATGTGAAATTGTGAGGGGTGCAATGTTACGACTATACACTTTCCCCCCACTTTAGCAGGCATATGAATCTAAATTAATATGCACGCTAAAGGAAATCTACTAAACATAAATAAAATCATATGCCAAAAGGATACTATAGAGAAAGTAGATAACTCTTCAAACCATAGAAGCATGCCTCTAGGCTGAAGACCTACAACACAAATGCATTAGACAAGAAAAATCTGCACCAGACAAAAATGATAAAACATAAAAAGCTAAAGGATTTGAGTCAGCAAAGTAAAGAGATCTTGATGTAAAGGGTTGTCTCAGTACTATGCGCCATCCCCAAATTAAAAATAATAACACATAGAAGAATGATAAGATGAAGAGAAGAAGGGAATATACTCAGGATGAAGAAGATGCAAATCTTTGATCGGTTATATACAATTGAGAAGAAAGAGAATTTAAGAATGTAAGTGCCGCACAGGCCTGCAAACCTACAAGGAAGGTATCCTCCAAGATATTTCACATGAAGGAAGCCGAGAAAAGTGTCTTACAGGCCCGTGGACCTAAGAATCTCCAAGATATCTCACATGAAGGAATCCCCAAGAAGTAAGCGCCTCATAGGCCTGCAGTCCTAGAAGGAAGGTGTCCTCTAAGAACTCTCACATGGAGGATACCTAGAAAAATGCCTTACAGACTTTCAAATTTGCAAGGAAGTGTCCCCCAAGATCTCTCACATGGAGGAATCTAGGAACACACCCTACAAACCCATAGAACTGTAGGGAAGGTGTCCTTCAAGATCTCTCACATGAAGGAAACCCAAAGAAAGTTCCCTATAGACCTGCAAATTTGTAGGGGAGCCACCCCCAAGATCTCTTGCATGGAGGAAGCTCAAGGAAGCACCCTACAGGCCCACAAACCTATAGGGAGGTATCCCCCAAGATCTCTCACATGGAGGAAACCAAAGGAAGGGGACTTCGTAGAGTCAGAAAGTGGCTTCATAGGCGCACTTGCAAAGTGAAAGTGGCCACATAGGAAAGTAAGTGGAAAGTCACGTAGACCATCAATAGATTGGAATGCTTTCCAAGGGGTCCATTGGGAACCCTTGAAAAGAAGAGGGATCCACTCAAGGGATTCACTGTTCAAAAAGTGAGGTCTAGTCAGGCTGCCCCGAAGCTAGACGCCAATGAATTTATTTGAGATAAATACTTTCAAAGGGGGTCCCTCAGGAACCCTTCAAAAGAGAAAGGGGTCCACTCGAGGGATGCTTCACTTGAAAGATATAGAGAAGAGAGGGGGTACTTAGAAGGAAAAACATTTCCAAAACAAGTTATCACTACCCCCAACATACAAGGGAGGAGAACCATGCAAGATACTTAGAACATACAGGATAGAGGTAAACCTCGATATCACTTGTCATGCAAAGTAAAGGCAGGTGCATCAATCAAATGGGAGTTTGATGGCCTTGAATCAAGAAGTTGTTGCATTTTATCCTTCAAGGCCTTACATTCACTAGTGGAATGGCCAAACACTTGATGGTATGCACAGAAAGAATGTTTATCATATTCTTGAGATTTCTTGTATGTAGGAGAAGGAAGAGTTATTAAGTAGGATTTTAGATGCCACAAAAAAATACCCTCTTTCTTAGATAGAGGATGAGGAGTAGGGAGCAAACCTTTCTCTTGTGGAGAAAAGTTTGACTGCTCACAAGAAGAAGATATGAAGGTAGCATACAATGGAGTATCTTCATGGAGAGTATTATTCTGGAAAAGGGGATCATAATCCTCTATGAGATCACCATCATCTTTCCTGATAGGATTACCAACTTTAACCTCTTTAATATAAGTGTGATCATATTCCTTAGAAGGAGGATCAACACTAAGAACATTACAATTTGCATTCACCTTATCCTACGATACAAAAGGATGACCATCTTTGATAGCGGGTGTGGATGATGTTATCAAAAGGTTTGAGTGGATCAGGTCAACTTTATATTCCCTAATGAAGGAGTCTCTAAATTCTAAGGAACCCCAATCATCACCAAGACATGCATTCTCTTGAGAAGAGGTAGGAGCAGACTTGAGATTTCTTTCTTCATAAGGATCTTCCTTAGGGACATTTATCTCGAGAGTATCCTTTGTAGTAGTTACTGCTCGAGCGAACATTAACACACTAGAAGATACTGAAGGTATAAGAGTAGGTACAACCGAAGCTTGACCAACAAATTCCATTTCACATAAGTGCATAGCCTCAGGGTCAGCCCTGACTATGACTACTTTATTATTGCAAATAAACTTAAATGATTTATGCAAGGTAAACAAGACTGCACCCATGGAATGAATCCATGGTCTACCAAGAAGAAGGTTATATGGTAACTTTTCTAACATAACATATACAAGGGTAGGTACGATAACAAGTCCCAACCTCAAAGCCTGAAAGACTATTGTGCCTAGGGATTGTCGACCGACATTATCGAACCCACAAATGAAAACAAAAGAAGCATTAAGAGAAGACAAAACAACATTAATCTTAGGCAATAGATTGAGGCTGCATACATTGAGCACCAAACCAACATCAACAAGAGTACGTCTAATGCCAATTTTATTAATGTTAACTATAATCATTAGAGGGTCTGCTTGCTTCTGTACTTCCAAAGGCAGGAGTTCTTGTAGATAGAACTTAATATTCGGTGAGCCCACATGAATATGAGCTATCAATGCATTAGCATCCGTTGGCCTAGAAGAAGAAGGCAAGAGAATCTTTTGCAAGGATTCCTAAATCATACCTTGATTAACCAGAGCAGACTAAAGCAAGTCCCACAGTGAGATCTTAGCTGAAGTAACTTGGAGTTTCTCGACAAGATTGTAATCACCAGGCACTTCAGTCGTAGGTTTAGGTGCTTGAGGAAAACTTGGTTGTATATTTGTACTATTCTCATAAGTATGGGATATCGCTCTTTAAGAGGGAGCCATAGAAAAATCAGGAGAGTCGCTATCATTAATAGAACAAACCCTTTTTGGAGAAGGACTAGATGGAGTCATATAAATGACTTGTCTCTTAGGCCTTTGAGGGGCAACAAAGACAAATTACATTTATATAATCATCACAACTCTAAGTAGAATAATTATTTGAAGACATATTCTCAACATCAATCCAAACATGATAAAATGTGGAATAATTATTCGAAGAAACATTCTGAACATTGATCCAGGGAGCATCAGATGTGGAAGGAGATTCGTCATTCACGAATGCATCATCTTTGGAAGAGAGTGCATAAAAAAAAAGATGAGATTCATCATTCACCAATGCAAAGTCTCTAGAAGAGAGTGCATTGGAATAGAGACAAGATTCATTATTCACAAATACATCATCTCCAAAAGAGAGTGCATTGGAATGAATAGAAGGTAGAGTAACATTAAGAAAGGTATCAATGATTTCATCTTCTTGCAACAAAATATCCTTTGAAGTAAGAGGAATTTCGTGAGAAGGATCAAAGATACCAAGTGACATAGGCAAAGCCAAGTCATGATCACATGCATGAAATATAATATCATTAACATTTTGAAAAAAATTAGATACTGAACTAATAAAATAAAATATTAAATTCATTACAATTTTTTTGGTATTTTCTATGCTCTAGTAATTCACATTTTCAGAGGTCTTCAAAGTGGAATTTTAGGTTGGAACTTGCATTGGTCCTTAAAATTTGACTATCACTAGTATTTTAGGGACTGAACTATTTCTCTAGAAGACCTTTCCAACTGTGCAAATGGTTCTGAATTTTGAGCACCGAGTCAAAAGTTATGACCCTACCAAGTAGGGGTAAATAAATTCATAGTTTTTTTTTTTAAATACCCTCTTCACATTGGGTTCACCAAAATGTAGAGAAGGGGGATTCACTACTCACGATTTCTCTTCATTCAAAGACCCTCATGAGGTGAACTTCCCTAAACTACCTCAAGAACAACAAGAGTTTTAGAATTTGAAATAACAGGTCACAAAGGTTTTTCGGAAAAACTAGCAAGCTCTTGGCCAGAGGATGGCAGCACAAAATATGGACAAAAACATGGTGCACTGGAGTCTTGTATGGACTAGAAAGTGAGAATGTCACAAAAAATACCTAAATGGCTGCTAGGAAATAGATTACTAAGAACTGGCAAAATGTGATAAAGTAGTAGACTATATAGAACTGAAATAAAGTAAAGTAGAAAAGATAAAGATAAGGAGAAGAAAGGAAATAAGATTCTCACAAAAATCCAAGTAATGAAGCCTCCATTATGTGAATGTATTCAACACCTACATGTGTGATATTTGGACAGAATTTTGGGGCTGTATAGAGGTTTGCCTTAGTCAAACCCCCATTTTGGTGTTCCCACCTCCATGGACAACCAGATAGAAGGAGAGAGAGAGTAACTGAAATGGAAAAAGCATATGGTGAAATAAAAACCTGCTTAGGAGTAGAACCCACACCACCAAGTATGAGTGATAAAAGAAAACCCTGCTCGAGGAGAACCCATATCACAAAAGAGGTAATAAAAGCAATCCTTGCTCAAGGAGGAGAACTTGTATTGTGAAGTAAGGATGCAAATGGTAGGGGATATGGAATCCAAAGATTCTCATAAGCATGAGATGAGGGAGATGAAATTGTAAGAGTGAAGCTAAGAGAACTTGAAAGTACTTGAAGTTGCTATGGAAAGCTATATGGAGTTGTGCAAGCAAGAGATGGAGTGAAGCTAGAAGAACTTGGAAGAATGGAGCTAGAGGAAGTTAGATCTTAGAAGACCAAAGGGATTGAAAAGACTAATTTTTAGGAGGGAAAAGAAGCTTCTCTAGCTGTTACAAGGCATCCTGAGCCGTTACCATTGAAAAAAGCAGGTGACAAGTGGAAAACATGCTCAAAGAAAACTTTTTGAGCATTGAAACATGGTAGGATGCTAGCGCAGCACACAAATGTCCGTGTCGCATGCTAGTGTCTGGACACATCACACTATGAAACAATGAGAATGGGAAAAGTACCAAGTCTGACACAAAGCTGACACACAAGGGTAGCTACTAAAAAGGGGTGTTGTTGCATCCTAAGAGGGAAAAAGGCTAATGTAGGGGCTAAAATGAGCCTACTCAAGATGCTAAGGGAGTGGACACTAAAGCAGATGCAAGAATGTACGTGAAATTGTGAGGGGTGCAATTTTACGACTATACATAACCAAATATCCATGTAGGCATACATAAATATATGTCAATATAAGCATAAAATATATACAAAATAGCCATATAGGCATACAATTTCAAGTACATGCAATACAAAATATGTCCAAAAATGCCATACGTACAAAAAAGGACCCCAATCAAAAGTCATTTCCCTCCAGGTGAATGAAACAAATGGGTTGACTTTGGTGGTTGGGTGGATGGAAATGCATATGACACTCGTTTAATTTGAACTCGAGGGTTTCTCCTCCTAGGGTTTAGTTCCTCATCAAGCTTCATCTATTACAATAACAAGTAACTACATCAATATATAGAAGTTACATTATAAAAAATTATATATTTAACAAAATAATCACTTACCGCCACTAGACAATCTCTCTCCTCACATGAAAGATTCACATGCTCATGTTATGGCGTGCCCACGTCCTATAGAAAGCATCCAAATAGAAATTAAACTACAAATTAATAATAATTTAATTTTTCACTAACTAATGGCTATGACAAAAAATATAATTTAAAATTTACTGATTTGCCTCATACCCTTGCGAGAGGCATCAATATGTCTATTGTAGATCATACACCTTGCTCCATTACCCTATCAATATTTGGAGGAAATTATCCTTCCATCATCTAAAAATTAAATAATGTATGAGATAATGAACAACATTTTGAGTACTTATTGAACTATATATTTCTTACTATTATTCTTACTATTTTCCATATCCATAGCTTGTTCGAAAGCACCTATTTTAAGATTTTATCCATAGAAGCAATGTAGTGAACTATTTCATAAAATGATTTGGTAGACATATACGAAAAAATGTGGTAACATAGAGAAGGAAGTGAACTGTTCAAAAAAATGCCTCAAAGAAATGTGGTCTCATGGTGATGAAATGACATGAAAATTTTATTTTTCATGGCATTCCATCAACATGAGACAACATTTCTTTGAGGCATTTTTCTCAAACATTTCATTGCCTTCTCTATGCTATTATGTTAGGATGGGGTGGATGGTATAGTGTGGTCTTGGTTATGAGATGGAGGGGGATCATGAGATGAAGAGGGATGGGTGTTTTGATCATGACGGGAAGAGGATCATTAGATGGGGTGGAAGGTGTACTTTGAGACCACATTTCAAGAATGATCATACAATGGAGTGAAAGAGTTAGTTTGGTCTAGACATAGAAGGATGTAATTAGATGAAGTGGGGGAGAGGGGATTGTGAGAGGGGGGATGAAGGGATATCTTTCTCTTGAGATGGAAAGATATCATTAGATGAGATGGAAGGGGTATGTTGTTCTTGATTGGAAATGGGATCATGAGATGGAAGGGGATCATATGTGACGAGGGTGCAACCTGAGACACATAAAATAACTCACAAAACAAGAGAATAATTTTATTATTCAGAAAATGGACTTCTTACATGCAAAAGATCTCAAATCCTCAAGTTCTACAACATATGTGAGTTACAAAAAATTACAGAATAACCCTTTTCATAGTGTGCAAACATGTCCCCCAAAAAGCTACCCAAAAATTTGAAACCCCCCCATAAATAGAGCTCCCTTTTGATTTTGGAGCCAAAAAAAAATTCAAATTTGAGTTTTGGTAGTTTGGTGCCAAAAATTACAACTTGAAATTCAAATTTCAAGAACATTCGAAAATTAGTATCCTCTAGAAAGTGCGCCAACTTACGGGAACCATAACTTTTGATCCAGGACTTCATTTTTTGAACCGTTTGAACCATTGAAAAGGTATCAAAGTCAAGAATGTGCTAAAAGTAGGCTATGCCAATTTTGGAATGTTTTGGGACTGTTTAGTGCCTCAAATATGACCAAGAAGGTTTTCAGGTGCAATTTCGGGAGACTAAAACTGCAATGTCTTCCAACCCGGGAATAGATCAAAACTGTAAGTTGGGGATTACATTATGACGAAAAGGGTATCCAAAAATGCAAAGACATCAAAGAAACTACCAACATGAAATAAAACTCTTTTTTTTTTGGATGATGCAGGATTGCCCTTACACCACTGGATGCTCCTACATCAGACACCCAGGGTAATTTGAGAAGTGACCCCATCACATCTCAGATGGTTGAGGAAAACCAAAATAGTCAAACTCTACCTTAGATAGCCAGGATGAATCTTCCATAGGCCTTCCTCTCCATTTCACTAGATATTCTTCATACTACCTATTTCTGGTACTCCTTCCCACATGACTATCCAGGATTGCTTCAATCTCCTCCTTCTCTAAAGTAGGTGCTGGAATGCCATACTGCCCTATTGTTGGTGCTTCCTTTGCACCACCTTCATGATACTCTATCAAATCTAAAATGTTGAACACATGGGAAATGTTGACTCCATCTGACAACTCTACCTCATATGCATTCCATGAATCATGCTTCTTCAAAATCTTGCAGGGACTGAATTTCTTCATCTTCAGTTTGTTATAGGTTTCCACTAGAAATCTTTCTTTCCTCAAGTGGACCATTACTTCATCACCAATATGAAACTCCTCATTCCTCCTTTTCTGATCTTCCTTGGCCTTATACTGCATATTCATCTTGTTAATATGTTCTCTTACCTTCTCATGTATATTCTTGATGTGCTCTGCAAAATCTTTGGCTTCAACACTTATCTTCTTCTCTTGGTCCATATTCCTCAATTATGGAGTTTTTTTGGGGCTACCTCCATACACAATCTGGAACTGTGATCTACCAGTGCTTTTGTTAACATAATTGTTGTAAGAAAATTTCACCTAGGGTAAGATCAAGTCCCATCCATTGGGTTTATCTCCTACAAAACATCTCAGTAGGTTACCCAAATTTCTATTCACAACCTCCATCTTCCCATTTGTTTGTGGATGGTGTGCAAAATTGAACTTCAACTTTGTTTTCAGCTTCTTCCACAAGGTCCTCCAAAAGTATCCCACAAATTTGGTGTCACAATCTGAGACAATACTCTTTGGCAGACCATGTAGCTTCACCACCTCTATGAAGAACAAATCGACAATGTGAACAACATCATGGGTCTTCTGGCATGGAATGAGATGTGACATCTTTGAAAACTTGTCATTCCCTCTTTGTGTCCTTGGAAAACCAAGAACAAAGTCCATACTTATATCCTCCCACGACCTCTCTGGTACAGGTAAGGGCTAATACAACCCTGTATTCTGGCTCACAACCTTAGCCATTTGAGATACCTTGCAACTTTGCACAAACTTCTTCACATCCTGTGACAACTGAGGCCAATAATAATGCTCATTGATAATGGAAATGGTCTTATCCCGACCAAAATGTCCTGCCATTCCTCCACTGTGCTTCTCCTTTATCAAGTTCTCCCTCATGGAACTCCTCAGGATACACAATTGAATTCCCTTAAACAACATGCCATCTTGGATTATGAAATCCAACCACCTTGTTTTTTCCATTGTAGCAAGCTCCTTGCAAGCTTTCCAAGCCTCTGCAAAATTAGGATCTTCAGGGAACAAGGTTTTGAGTTAATTGAACACAACCACTTTGATCTGCATCTCTGTCATCAATGTCTACCTTCTACTTAAGGATTTTGTAACCCTATTCAACCTCCGACTCCTATGCTTTAGAACAAATGTATAGCTCTGCAAAAATTCTACCCATTTCATATGCCTTTGATTTAGTTTTCCTTGACTATTTAGGTACTGCAATGCTTGATGATCAGTATATAGAACAAATTCCTTTGGCAACAGATAATGCCTCCATTTCTTTAATTCTTAAACTATTGCATAAAATTCTTGATCATATACATAATAATTTCTCTTGGCATCATTAAGCTTTTCACTGAAATAGGAAATGGGTTTACCTTCTTGGCTCAATACTACTCCAATGGTGCAACCACTAGCATCACAATCCACCTGAAACACCTTGTTGAAATATGGGAGGGCTAGAACATGCTATTTTGTCACCTTCTACTTCAAAAGTTCAAAAAAAATTTCTGCTCTAGTGCTTCACTTAAAATCTTTTCTATCCCCTCTCATTTTTTTAGTCGGGGGTCCACAAATACTACTAAAGTTTCTAATGAACTTTCTATAAAAACTAGCTAAACCATGGAAAGATATCACCTCAGTAGCAGTTCTTGGGGTAGGGCATTCCAGAATAGCATTCACCTTCTTTGGGTCCACCTTGAGACCTTCTGCCGAAACAAGAAACCCCAAGTACACTAATTCCTTCTTCACAAAACTACACTTCTTTAGATTAATCAAAAATTTCTCCTCTCTTAAATTCTCAAAGGCTCTTCAAATATGCATCAAATTCTCATCCAAATTTCTACTAAAAATTAAAATATCATCTAAATACATAATGAAAAAAATTTCTAGAAATTATTTTAGTACATCGCTCATGAGCCACATGAATGTGCTCGGTGCATTGGTTAGCCCAAAAGGCATGACTAACCACTCGTACTGACCCTCTTTGGTCTTGAAGGTAGTCTTCCATTCATATCCCTCTCAAATCCTGATATGGTGATATCCACTCTTTAGGTCAATGTTTGTGAAGTACTAAGCTCCACTCAAACAATCCATTAGGTCATCCATCCTTGGTAGGGGAAATCTATACTTGATTGTTATCTTGTTTATGGCCCAAGATTATGTACACATCCTCCACTCCCCATCCTTCTTCAATGCTAGTACTGCAGGTACTGCACATGGGCTCAAACTTTCCCGTATCAAACCCTTTCTCAACAACTCCTGAACTTGTCTATTCAACTCCCCATTTTTTGTCGAAGTCATTCTGTGAGCTGCCTTATTTGGAAAACTGGCTCCAAGAATCAAGTCCATCTGATGACCGATCTTCCTTATTGGTGGTAAACCCTTAGGTACATTATCAAAAAAATATCCTAAAACTTATCCAACAACCCATAAACTTCTACTAGTAACTTCTCACTATCCTCCTTACCCATTCTAGGAATCAATGCATAACACACACACTCATACTTCATACCTTCTAAAAATTCCCTTCCGTCGACATAACAGATTCTAGCACTACTGCATACCTTTTCTTTGGTGTCCTTCAGGGGTTTCAACTTATGGAAAACCCCATCCTTCATCAAGGAATAAGTGTTTGCATGGCCATCATGTATAGACCGCCTGTTGAACTACCATGGCCTCCCCAACAACATGTGACATGCATTCATGATAATGCTATCACAAAGTACCTCATCATGGTAGCTCCTGATCTTGAACTTTACCAAGCACTGCTCATTGACCGGAACTTTGTGGTCTTTCTGTAACTAGACAATCCAATACGGGTGTGGATGCCTATCCCTCTTCAACTTCAACTTTGTAACCATCTCCTCTAACACTAGATTATCGATGCTCCCACTATCAATAATGACATCACAACATTTTCCTTCACACTTGCACCTTGTGCAGAACATATTATTCCTTTTTTCTAGATCCTTCTCTTCAATCACCAAGGCTCTTCTAATCACTAGGGCTTCTCCCCTTTCAACATCATTTGAATGTTTAGATTGGGCCTCCTCATCTGCATGCACAACCCTTCCACAAATTCCTTGGTGTTGTGGACATTCATAGGCTCAATTCCCTTCTTCACCACACTGGAAACGCGTTCCTTTGAAGTCACCTCTTCTAGATCCTTTTCCAGATCTCCCTCGACCTCTGCCTCTTTTATCACCACTATTTTGATCATGAGAGCGGTAGAATTTATCATTCTTCTGGCTTTGGTTGGTTCCCACATCTTCATTTTTATTCTCATCATCATTTCTACTTCCAGAATATCTTCCACTACCCTTTTCTCTTTGATTTCCTCGACCTTTTTGCTTGTCAAATATTTTGTTCAACTTCTCAACTTTAAGAGCAAACTGGCATGCATCCTCAATGGTGGTCATTTTGACTAGGCTTAGTTCCTCTTGAATGCTCAGTCGCAACCCATTACAATAACAGGCTACCTTCTCCTTGTTGGCCTCTACATGGCCTATTCTGATGATCATCTTGTGAAAATATTCTTTGTACTCTTTCACAGATCTGTCCTTGCTTTAACCCTTGCAATTTCTTTAACAAATCTAACTCATAGTCCACTGGTATGAACTGCTTCTTCAGCTTCTCCACCATGCAATCCCCTCTGACGATCTTTCCTTTTCCTCTTCGATTCCTCTCCAACTGGGCCTCTTTCCACAAAATAATGGAATGACCCTTCAACTTCATTTTTGAAAACTTAACCTGTTTTGTGTTCTCTATTTCCTCATACTCAAAATATTTTTCAAACTCATTAATCCAGTCGATCAAATCTTCCGGGTTTAGACTTCCAGAAAAACTGGGGACTTCTGCTCTAGGTCTTTTCCTGATCTTTGAAATGTCCCTTAGGAAAAGATCTTTGAAATGGCCCTTATCAGTCACATTTGATCTTGATCAATTGCTTCTTCTTCCTCATCTATATCTGAATCTTCCACCTCTTCTTCATCCTCACTTTCTTCTCTCCTTCTCGGGTTTAACCCTCTTTTCAACTACTCCTGCAACACATCAATTTGTCTCTAGAGGGCTCTAAAACCCTTGGCTGCCAATGGATCCCTTCCACTAGAATTTATCCCACCCCCATGCCTACTAGGCACCACTCTTGGAGGCATCTTGAATATCTTGAACCCACAACCACGGTCCTGGTGCAAACTGCCTCACAATCGGTAATCTGTCCACATGCTCAAGAAAACCCACTCTGATACCACCTGACGAGGGTGCAACCTAAGACACAGAAAATAACTCACAAAATAAGAGAATAATTTTATTATTTAGAAGATGGAATTCTTACATGTAGAGGATCTCAAATCCTCAAGTTCTACAATATATGCGAGTTACAAAAAATTACAGAATAACTATTTTCGCAGTGTGCGAACTTGTCCCCCAAAAAGCTACCCAAAAATTAGAACCCACCCCATAAATAGAGCTCCCTTTTGAGTTTGGAGCCAAAACAACATTCAAATTTGAGTTTTGGCAGTTTGGTGCCAAAAATTACAACTTGAAATTCAAATTTCAAAAAAAATTCAAAAATTAGTATCCTCTAGAAAATGCACCAACTTCTGAGAGCCATAACTTTTGATCCGAGACTCTATTTTTTGAATTGTTTGAACTATTGGAAAGGTCTCAAAGTCAAGAACATGCTCAAAATGGACTACACCAATTTGAGAAAGTTTTGGGACTATTTAGTGCCTCAAATATGACCTAGCAGGTTTTCAGGTGCAATTCTGGGAGACTAAAATTATAATATCTTCCAACTTGGGAACAAAAGAGAAAAACTATAAGTTGGGGATTATATTATGATGAAAAGGGTATCCAAAAATGCAAAGACATCAAAGAAACTACCAACATGAAATGAAACTCTTTTTTTTTTTGGTGATGCAGGATTTCCCTTACACCATTGGATGCTCTTGCATCAATATGATGAAGGATAAGGGTTTCCTTGATCTTTATATGGAGGGGAATCTATGTGTGTACCTTGGAATTTTACCCTACTCTAATGTGAAAAATAACTAAAAATGCAAATGATAAAAGACTAAGGACACTTCAAGATTAGCCTAAAGAGTGATAAAACAAGAAGGAAAATAGGTAAAACAAGATGCAAATGATTATACCTTCCTTGCTGTTGAAGACTCCTTGATTGGCCTTTGATTTTGATGGATTTGTGTGCTCCTTGGATAGCTTGTGATGTAGCTAGGTGCAAGATTGAATGTGAAAAATGATCAAAGTGGATGGCTAAATGATAACAAGTGCTTGAGAATGCAAATTGGCAGCATAAGATTACTCAAATCAAAAGTGTTCCCAAAAATGCCCTTGAAGAGGGGGTATTTATAGAAGAATTTGAATTCTCTAGAGAATTCAACGATTGAGATTGATCCAACAAGGTCAAGATGAAGGGCTATGGTGGGTTGAGAATTCACAAGCCCTCACATCCTGACATGTGGATGGTGAAGTGGCTAAGAGGAGATGAGGTGTAAGTGAGGTGGCCAAAAGGTACATGAGGTGGAGGAAGGACAAGTACCTTGCAAGTACATTGGGAGATGGGAAGAATCTTGGGTGAATAAAATGAATTTTAAATTCACAATGATTGGAAGAATCTAGTTGATAAGACAATGTTCCCAAAAGGTGGGAATTTGTCACATGTGACTTGATGTGACAAGTCAAAGGTTCTAGAAGATGCATGGGAAAAAGGATTCTAGGAAAGATAAAAAGGAATTAAAATTCCTTGGGGAATGGGGAGAGTTGACCAAGGTACTAATTAGGTTTGACTAATTAGTAATTAGAGGATAATTAGGGGTTAATGAGGATTAAAAGCCAACTTGCAAAAGTTGGAGGATGTGACACATCCTAATCAAGGATTAGGCATGTGCACATCCTTAATGAAGAGATTAGAAGATGGATTAGGATTAGATGAAAATGACATGTTAGGAATTAAATAAATGTATTATTTATTTAATTTATTTGATGAAAGGAGGATTAAAAGAGTAAAGTATTTAATTATTAATTAAATACCTTAGGGATTTGGCAGAATTAAGGGTATTAATTAAATAATAGTAAGATAAGAGGATTTTTAGACGAAAAGTGATAAATTTGGATAAATTAAGTGTCCAAATTTGGATGTCTACACTATGTTAGAATTATTTGGATTAGGATATGGAAATAGTTCATTTGATATGGATGGTGTCATGAGGGAGGAAGTTTTTATACACTCTTCAACTTGGATAGATGAATTGATACAGGATTCATTTCAGATTTAGGGTATTAGGGTTTATCTTGATGTGGGGGTGATGAAGGTGGATGCATGATATGAGAATATTGCACCAATTTGTTTTTTCATGGTGAAAAAACCACCTTTGCAAATAGTCCTTGGAGGAAGTTATTATGAGAGACATGGGATGACTTTTCTTGGTAATAGTGGGGTGATGTGGATTTTAAGGATGTGGGATATGAAAGTGGAATAAGAGGTGGAAGCTTCCATGGAATAGTAAATTGAGGATGAGGATGGGGATCTTGAAAAGGATTTGGAGGGGAATTTCGGCTGAAGGCTTGGTTTCTATTCTTAAGGCAGTGAGTTGTTTGAAAAAATGCCTCAAAGAAATGTGGTCTCATGGTGATGGAATGGCAATTCCATCACCATGAGACCACATTTCTTTGACCATTCCATCACCATGAGACCACATTTCTTTGAGGATTTTTTTCAAACAACTCACTACTTGGTCTATGCTATTGCTTACTATTATGCTTTGATAGATTTTTTCCAAGCATCCATAGTTTGTTGGAAAGCACTTGTTTTAGGATTTTCTCCATAGTAGCAAGGAAGTGAACTATTTGATAAATTTTTTATGTAGACATGTATGGAAAATGTGGTAGCATAGACAAGGCGGTTTATTTGAGAATTTATTTCAAACAACTCATTTCCTTGTCTATGTTATTGCTTACTATTATGCTTTGATATATTGTTTCCAAGAATCCATAGCATATAAAAGGAACTAAACTATTTGAAAAAATGCCAAAATAAAATGTGGTCTCATGGAATGCCATGAAAATAAAATGCAATTGGGAACTACTCCTAGTTATTAGTTATGCTATGTGAAGTAATTACATCACTACTTATGTCAATTTTTTAGAAACTATATTGTAATTGAAAATTTTTCATCTATCAACATCTAGTTATTAGTTATGCAATGTTATGTAATGCTTTGAGTTTGAAATATATGATATGAATATAAACTACACAAATCTATTAAGTACAATTCATTAGTTAAAATATTTATTCTATTACTAGAGTGAAGGTTTGAACTCCACTGCCATTGAGAGGTGTTGCTGTGAAACATCCAATATTAATCTATTCAACATCCAAAATCAGATATTAGAATACCATTCATATAACAATGTTATTCACATATAATATTTATAATTCTTTACTAGTTACATACCTCGACAAAAGATGTCGTAGAGTAATAAATAGGTTGAGGGCCGGTGAAAGCAATATGAACACTATGACCCTAAAATTTTATTACAAGGTTGAACTTAAAGGATCATTCAACCTCACAATTAAATCCTCAATTTTTTTTTTGTTGTTTTCAATTTCCCCCATTAAATTTTGTTGAGTTTTAGGAGAATGTTGAGGAATTGTTGGAGTAGTTTGTTACTGTAATTTTTCATCAAGATTTTGTTGGTGTGCTTGTTCATGAGGAGAAGGATTTTGAGGAGGAGAATCAAGTGGATTTTCAACTCCTGATAATTAAAGAAATTAACATCAAAAACATATTAAATCTACCTATTTAACAACAAATTTACAAATAAAAACAATAAAAAATTACTCCTTGGAGCTACTTGTTGATGTGGCAACATTCTGGTGAAGAAATAGCAACGATTCGATGAAGAAGATTGAAAAATTTGAGGTCTCCATAATGTGAGCATACCTTGGAAGGGTTTGAAGCCTGCAGATGAAGAAATATGACAATCTAAAATGATTTAGATTTGTTTTTTTTTCTTATAAAGACTCATAATGTGCTCGCATTATAATACAAGTGTGTTATAGGCTTGGTGTGACCAAGCCCTAGGCTCGGTCACACCAATCCATAATGTGAGCACATTATAACATGCTCTCATTAAGGATTTTCAAAAAAACAATTGGCAACTTTTTGGCCCCCTAACTTTTTGCACCCCCCCAACTAGGGTTTGATCCTATGGAGGAGCTTCCATTGAAGATTCTTGTATGGATTCACCTACCTTGGCTTTCAATGGAGTTTTTGTGTAAGTATTTCTTTCATTCCACTATTTTTGTTCTAGGAAAGCCACTGGGTCCTTCTTGGAAAACCCTTGACCACAAGGTAATAATTTTTTCTTGTCTTTGTGTGGAAATTAATTTAAATAATCCCTTTCCAGAGTCTCTTGAAATCAAAATTGGGAGCATGTGTTGGATCCAACAGATAGACTATGAATCCCTACCTTTCTAGTGTTGTACATTCCATGAATATATACATTTACAAAAGAACGGCCCTAAGGCAGTGTTACACCTCCTTTCTATGTTACCAAATTACCTTAACCTTTATGAGTAAATATCATTTTAAATGCAAGATTATGTTTTGATAATGTTCAATGGATGAATATATGAATATGTGTTATGATGAAATGCTTTAATGATGTTTATGATTTACATGTATCAACCAAATATGCACTTGTTGCACTAAGTTGGATGCAGGAAAGGATCGAACCCTCCAGAGGGGGAGGGAGAGTATCACCCAAGAGAAGAAGTTGGTATGGAAACCATTGGTATGTATATCTGAGTAGACACATATGCACACTATTAAACTATGTTGATATCCTTTTGGGTTGATAGGAAGGTTATGGTGATTGTCATTGTTTAGTCAATTTGAGTCATTGTGTTGAAATCCTTTCGATGAGAATGAGTTATATATATTTTGTGCATTGGATATATATATGGGTACATGTATATATATATATATATATATATATATATATGTATATGTGTGATGGTGCACACATATGATTGTATGTATGTATGCACATGTGTAGATAAAAATATCTACATCAACCCATACGTAGATACATAATACGTATGTGAACATTTATTTATATAAATATATATATTGTATATATACGCACTGATATTATAGATATTTTATTATGTTTAAATAATGGTAATGCATATGTATAATTAAATGGAAAATGTATATATATATTCAACTTATTGTCATAGATATATTTGTGTAATAAATATATTGATATATATATATTAATAAAAGGATATATATATA
This sequence comes from Sequoia sempervirens, assembly GCA_007258455.2. Lineage (NCBI taxonomy): Eukaryota > Viridiplantae > Streptophyta > Pinopsida > Cupressales > Cupressaceae > Sequoia > Sequoia sempervirens. Next base: position 9,179,348 of record VDFB02373365.1, on the reverse strand, counting down.
TATATATATATATATAATGTGTGAATGGTGATATATGCATATTATTGTTAATATAAATAATGAGATGGAAGCATTTACAATGTGGCATATTGAATGCATATTATGGAGATTGTGATAGAAGCCAAGTAATGGAAAGGAAAGCCACACATTGTGAAAAGTGGATGTACTATGCATGACATAAGTAACAATATTATTAAGTGGTTGTTATAAAATTGTGAAGTCACCTAGCCATAGGTGTGAAACTTGCAATGTCTAAAGGGCTAAAATTGCCATGAAATAAGGAAAAGTATAATTAGACTTCTAAAATAATACTACACAAAATTTTAAACAAGAAATTTGACTTGGTAAAAAGAGTGTGTCCAACTATTTTACCCATGATTTGGACGACTCAAAAAGAGTTTCAAACTGGTTTTGTTTTGACTTTGTACATGCCAAAAATGAGAATTTATTCAAACTTGGGACTGAAAACAAGTAGGAAAGTAGCACCCAACTTGCCAAAGTGACCTGTGACATTGTAGAGACAGTTTTTAGTTCTTATTTGAAACTGAAAACTTTCCCAACTAGCCACTACAATTGGAAAAAATCTCTATGAGGTGGCAATAAATGAGAGAGGGTGGGAACGTAGTTATATTTTTTTGTAGCAATTGTTTTCTCTCCATTTCATTATAAATAGAGAGAAACATCATAGTGTTTGGTGGTTCATTTTTGTTGCGTTCATTCTTGAGTGCATTCATATTGTTCATTTGTTTTATTTTTGGAGAGGTTGAGAGAAGTTTATTTTATGAGTTTGAGAGTATATTATTTTGTGAGTTGATAGCAGCGTATTTGAGAGTTTTGCAAGATAGAATACTTGTTTGAGAGTAAAGATAGGATGAGTTGTGTAGCTGAAGTTATTAACTGAGTAGTAGCAACAAGAAGAGTTGAGATTAGAGGAGGCAATAAGCTAAGCCATTTGCATTGTGCAAGGATTGTCAAGATATTCATTCGGAGCTAATTTCTACTATGAATTCTTAAGATAGCTATCTTTGTATCTCTTATTAATTTTAAAAATAAGTATTATTACTATCTAAAAATGTTTGAACTATTATTTGTGTGCATACTATTGTTATTAGAAAATATGTGTGTGCAAGTTAAATCAACTAGACTGTTTATGTAGTTAGCTAGACTAATTATAAGTTTGAAGGGATATGATATTTTTTTATCATAATTATATTGCTTGATTATTATAGCAAAGGTAAGCTAGAATAGGGTATTATGATAATATCCAAAATATAGGATGTTATTTGTATTGTTTGAATGAGTTATGCTTCTTGGAAATGAAAGGGATGAAATCCTAAAAGAAATAGTATGCCATTACTATTTAGAGTATGATGTTATTTTATGAATACCCTTATTTGGTAGTTTAACCATGGTGATGCAAGAGCATCCAACACTGTAGGGAAATCTTGCATCACCCAAAAAAAAATTGGTTTCTTTATTTTCTTCAATTGTTTTGAGTCCCATGATGGAACTTAGGGGGTATAAGACTGGTAGGCGTCAAAAATATCAAAAAAAAAACTTACTATTTTTAGTAAGTCAGCTTAAATGGGCTCGTATGGACGTGAAAATTTACCCCAAGGAGTAGAGCTGAAAAAAATTTCTGGTCAAAAAAGAATCACCTCAATACCTTGCATAGTTTGGGAGAAATTAAAGTTTTTGTCCTGGGAAATTTCTCCAATGCAACTTCAAATTTAGATATAAAACTTTGGAGGCCCCAAACTAGCTCAAAAAGTGGCCAAACTGACCTATGGTGGGTTTATGTATTGTAGAAATAGTCGAGAGATTTCCAACGATGTTCAATAATAGCAAATCAGACACCTAGATCAAAAGTTATGGCCTCACGAAGTTGGTCCTCTAAAAAGTGAATTTCATAAGAATTTCTTCCTAGGCTAGAAATCAAACGGTGGGACTTTTGGCGCAAAAACAAAAAGGGGATATTTGAACTTTCTAGAACATTCTAGGATAGTTATTGGGGAAATTAAAAAGGGTTAAGTGGGGATCATAGAAGGTGGCCCTAATAGTGCAAATTATGGCTCTAAATAGTAGATTTTCTTTTTAGAGTTGATTTTGTTGTAATGAATCAAGCTCTTGAGGTTGTAGCAAGTAATCTTTGAATATCTAATTTCATTTTTTGAAAATAATTGAAAGTGAGTTATTATATCTCACATCTTATTTGTTTGTATCTATTGTGATTTATGTGGGTTTTGGGTGGTGTGGCCCTCATCAAGTGGTATCAAAGCCAGGTTTTCCTGAGCCTTTAACAGATTGCCGAATGTGAGGCAGTTGCAGTAGGACCTGTGAGTGTGGGTTGAGTTCAAGATGCCTCCAAGACTTTCCCAGTATGGCAGAGGTAGAAGCTGAGGTGGAGGAAGAGATCCACCTAGAGATGAAATCAGAGCCCTAAGAAGGAAATTAGAAACCTTGCAACAAGAGGTTCAAAGAAGAGATGTGCAACAAGACAAAGATAAAAGTGAAGATGAAACATAATAGGAAATGGAAGAGGAATAGCAAGATCCAATGGATCCTAGAGAAAGAATATTGTTGCGAGTGATCTCAAGCATTGGGAAGAGACCTAAAATGGGGGTTTCAACTTTTAGTGGAAAACTGAATACTGAAGAATTGATTGATTGGATCAATGACATGGAGAAATTTTTTGAGTTTGAGGAAATTGAAGATCCTCACAAAGTGAGGTTTGCAAAGAAAAAATTGAAAGGTCATGCTAGTATATGGTGGAAAGAGGTCCAGTTAGAAAGAGGAAGACAATGGAAAGATAAAATTTCTAGATTGGACAAAATGGTGTCAAAATTGAAGAAACAATTTATTCCAGTCAATTACAAATTGGAGCTGCTCAAGAAGATGCAGAGCTTGAGGCAAGGGACAAGGACGATGAAATAATAAATAGAGGAATTTCACAAGGTCCTGATTCAAATAGGAAATTCTAAGTAGAATAAAGATAAATTTTCTCATTATATTAACAAGTTGAAGATAAGCATACATGAAGAATTGGCACTAGTAAGAATGACAACCATTGAGGACGCTTATCAATTTTCTATAAAGGTTGAAGAACAATTGAACAAGAGGTTAGAGAACAAAAAATGAGGTGGAGGCCATGGAGGAAAGACTGGTGGACGGTCATAAGGAGGTTGAAATGAAGAAAAAAAGAAGGGTGAAGGTTCTAGTAGCAACCAAAACTAGAAATGAGATAACACCTACCATCCTCATGATCAGAATAAAGGAGACCAAAGAGGAAGAGGAAGATCTAGATGAGGACCGGGAAGAGGATGCTTCTGTGGAACCAATTTCCAGTGTGGAGAAGAAGGAAATGGAGCCTATGAGTGCCCTCAACATCAAGGAAGGACAAATAGAAGACGTGAGGGTAATGCACGAGTTGCACATGTAGATGAAGATGTTGAGTCTTCAAATTATGAGGATGTAGAAAGAGGAGAGATTTTTATTACTAGAAGAGCTTGTTGAACGAGGAGAAGGAACCAACTCAAAGGAAGAATTTGTTTCACACCAAATGTAAGTGTGAAGGTAAAATTTGCAATGTTATTATTGGAGGTAGTACTGAAAACCTTGTTTCAGAAGAAATGGTTAGTAAGTTGTGGTTGGAGAGAAAAAGGCGTCTGAACCCATATTAGATTGCTTGGTTGTAGAAGGACCATAAAGCATCGGTAAATGAAAAATGTTTGGTAAAGTTCAAGATTGGAAATTACCATGATGATGTATTGTGTGATATTATTCCTATGGATGTTTGTCATATGTTTTTAGGCAGACCGTGGCAGTTTTATCGAAGAGCAGTACATGATGGAGATTCCAACACCTAATCTTTGAAAAAGGATGGGGTTTGTCATAAGTTGAAGCCCTTGAAAGAGGCAGAAGAAAAGGTATGCAGTAATGTAAGAATTTGTTTGGTTGATGGAAGGAAGTTCCTAGAAGGTATGAAGCATGAGCATATGTGTTTTGCATTGATCCCTAAAGTTGATAAAGAAGATACTACTGAGGTAACTGTAGAGGTTTCAAATTTGTTGAATGAGTTTCAAGCTATTATTTCTGATAATGTACTTGAAGGTTTTCCTCCCATAAGAAAGATTAGTCATCCAATGGACTTGATTCCTAGAGCCAATTTTCTGAATAGGGCAGCTCATCGTGTGACTCCAACAAAGAGAGAAGAGTTGAACAGACAAGTGCAAGAGTTGTTGCAGAAGGGATTGATTCAAGAGAGTTTGAGTCCATGTGCAGTACCTACAGTACTAGCACCAAAGAAGGATTGGGAATGATAGATGTATATATAGAGCCATCAAAAAGATCACCATCAAGTACAAATTCCCCTTGCCAAGGATGGATGACATTATGGATTTTTTGAGTGGAGTTGAGTACTTCACAAAGATAGATTTGAAGAGAGGATATCACCATATTTGTATTAGAGAAGGAGATGAATGGAAGACAACCTTTAAAACCAAGGAGGGCTTGTATGAGTGGTTAGTCATGCCTTTTGGGCTAACCAATGCACCAAGCACATTTATGCGGATTATGAATGAGGTATTACAAGAATTTTTAGGAAAATTTGTTAATGTTTATTTGGATGATATTTTGATTTTCAGTAAGACATTGGAGGAGCACTTGATGCATATCCAGAAAGTTTTTGAGAAGCTAAGGGAGGAGAAGTTGTTGATTAATTTGAAGAAATGTAGTTTTGTGAAAAGGGAGTTGGTGTATATGGGATTTTTTGTCTCAATAGAGGGTCTTAAAATGGATCCAGAGAAGGTGAGAGCTATCATTGAATGGCCTACCTTGAGGAGTGTTATAGAGGTAAGATCATTTCATGGTCTAGAAAGTTTTTACAAAAAAATTATTAAGAATTTTAGTAGTATTTGTGCACCTCTAACTAAAGCGATGAGATGGGATAGAAAAGAGTTCAAGTGGACCACAAGAGCAACCAAAAGTTTTGATATGTTGAAAAAGAAAGTTACAGAGCAACCTACTTTGGCCCTTCCATATTTCAATAAGGTCTTTCATGTAGAATGTGATGCTAGTGGCATTGCCATAGGAGCTATTTGAGTCAAGAAGGTAATCTTGTTGCTTATTTTAGTGAGAATTTAAATGATGCTAAGAAGAAATATTTTGTCTATGATCAAGAGTTTTATACTATAGTTCAAAATTTGAAGAAATGGAGACACTATTTTTTGTCAAAAGAATTTGTTTTATATACTGATCACTAGGCTTTGCAATATCTCAATAGTCAAGGAAAATTGAATCAAAGGCACTTAAAATGGGCTAAGTTTTTGTATATTTATACTTTTTTTTTTAAGCATAGGAGTGGAAGGTCAAATAGAGTTGCAAATGCCTTGAGTAGAAGGAAAAATTTGTTGATAGAAATGAATATAGAGGTTGTTGGGTTCAATGAATTAAAGAGTTTGTTACCTAAAGATCCATAATTTGTAGAAGCTTGGAATGCTTGTTTGGAACCTATTACATTAGATAGGATGAGATGGTTAGATTTCTTAATCTAATATGGGATGTTGTTTAGAGGAAACCAATTGTGCATTCCAAGGAGTTCTATGAGAGAGAATATAATCAAGGAGAAGCATAGTGGAGGATTGGCTAGACATTTTGGTTGAGATAAGACCATTGCTCTTGTCAGTGAGAATTATTATTGGCCACAGTTACAACAAGATGTGAAGAATTTTGTACAAAGTTGCAGAGTACGTCAGATGGTGAAAGGAACAAGTAAGAATATTGGATTGTATTAGCCATTGCCTATACCTGAGAGGCCATGGGAGGATATTAGCATGGATTTTGTTCTTGGCTTGCCAAGGACACATAGAGGGAATGATTCCATATTTGTGGTGGTGGATAGATTTTCAAAGATGGCACATTTCATTCCATGTCATAAGACTAGTGATGTTGTTCATGTTGCAGAGTTGTTTTTCAGAGAGGTGGTGAGACTACATGGTCTACCAAAGAGTATAGTTTCAGACAGAGATACCAAATTTGTTGGTTATTTCTGGAGGACATTATGTAAGAAGTTGAAGAAAAATTTGAAGTTTAGTTTTGCACAACATCCACAGATTGATGGAAAAACAAAGGTGGTGAATAGGAGTTTGGGAAACTTGCTAAGATGCTTAGTTGGAGATAAGCCCAAGGGATGGGATTTGATTATACCACATGCAAAATTTTCTTATAATAATTTTGTCAACAAGAGCACTGATAAATCACTATTCTAGATTGTGTATGGGAGTATTCCATGGACTGCTTCTGAACTGAGGAAGATGGACAAGGGGGAAAAGAGTAGTGTTGAGGCTGAAGACTTTGTTGAGCACTTGCATAATTTGCATGAAGAGGTGAAGAAACATATCAATAAGATGAACTCACAATATAAGGCTCAGGAAGATCAAAAAAGGAGATTTAAGGAGTTCCATGTAGGTGATGAAGTCATGGTTCATTTGCGAAAGGAAAGGTTTCCAGTTGGTATATACAACAAGTTAAAGATGAAGAAGCTTTGACCATGCAAGATCTTGAAGAAGCATGAATCGGGAAATGCTTCTAAGGTAGGGCTGCCTAGTGGAATAAACATTTCTCCTATGCTCAACATTGTTGATTTGACATAGTATCATGAAGGTGATATAGAGGAGGGTCTGATAAAAGAATAGTGGAAAATTCTAGCACCTACTTTAGAGAAGGAAGAGATGGAAGAAATCTTGGATAGCCGTGTGGGTAGAAGCACAAGAAACAGGCAATATGTAGAGTACATGGTGAAATGGAGAGGGTGGCCTATTGAAGATTCATCATGGTTATTTGAGGCTGAGGTTAACCGTCTTGGTTTCCCTCTAACTCCTAAGAAGTGACAGGGTCACTTTTCAAATTACCCTAGGTGTCTGATGTAGGAGCATCCAACGGTGTAGGGAAATATTGCATCACCCAAAAAAAATATTTTCTTTATTTTCTTCAGTTTTTTTGAGTCCCATGATGGAACTTAGGGGGTATAAGACTGTTAGGCGTCAAAAATAGCAAAAAACAAACTTACTATTTTTAGTAAGTCAGCTTAAACGAGCTTGTATGGACGTGAAAATTTACCCCAAGGAGCAGAGCTGAAAAACATTTTCGGTTGCAAAATAATCACCTCAATACCCTACATGGTTTGGGAGAAATTAAAGTTTTAGTCACATTAAATTTCTCCAACGTAGCTTCAAATTCAGGTATAAAACTTTGGAGGCCTTGAAACAACCCAAAAAGTGGTCAAACCAACCCATGATCGGTTCACATATTGTAGATCTCGTCGAGAGCTTTCCAATGATATGCAATAATAGCAAATCAAACACCTAGATCAAAAGTTATGGCCTTGCGAATTTGGTCCTCTAAAAAGTGAATTTCATAAGAATTTCTTCCTAGGCCAAAAATCAAATGGTGGGACTTTTGGCGCCAAAACAAAAAAAGGGGAAATTTGAACTTTCTAGAACATTTTAGGGTAATTATTGGGGAAAATAAAAAGGGTTAAGTGGGAATTGTAGAAGGTGGCCCTGATAGTGCAAATTGTGGCTTTGAATAGTAGATTTTTTTTTCAGAGTTGATTTTGTTGTAATGAATCAAGCCCATGAGGTTGTAGCAAGTAAGCTTTGAATATGTAATTTCATTTTCTAAAAATAATTGAAAGTGAGTTGTTTTCTTGTCTTGCATCTTTTGTGTTTGTATCTGTTGTTGTGATTTCTATGGGTTTTGGGCAATGTGGCCCTCATCAAATGGGTGGACAACTAATGTTCTCAATTTTTTAGAACCCTTGAAAGTAGGAGATTAGTTTATTCCCTAGGGTTAGGGTATACACTTAAATATGATTATATATTGTTGAGAAAAATGTATTAGAGATATATACGTTATAATTACCATTTTAAATGATACTATCTTATACTTGACCAAGAGTTTATACCTATTCACAATATTCTAATCTTAAAGGAGAGGATTTTGCATTGTGACAAACCAAATCCATAATGCAAGGATATTTTAAGGTGCAAAAATAAAGAATCCTCTCAAGATGAAAATTTTAAGGTGTGTATGTGGTCACTTGTTAGTGTTAGTGGAGGTTTGGCTGACTTGGTGTGCTAGCACTAATTGTAGAGGTTTTTTGTTGTTTGTGGAAGCATGGAAAAGAGTGTCAATGTAGATTTGGGTCCTAGTTAACCCTTGGTGTAGTCTTCCTCCACTTATTTCCACTGTAGATGTGTTTGATGCTGACCTATTTTGGTGTTGCATGTTTGAGGTTCATATGTATTATAAAGGTCAACCTAATTGAGATTGTTTATGTCATGGATGGTATAAATGCAAGGTGAATTGTTGGAGATGGGGTGTGGCAAGTGCAATATGTGGATTTGATCAAGTGTGGTGATTTGAGTGTGAGCTTAAATTCCTATGACTTTGGATTCAGTGAGTAGAAGGTGTTTACATTTTCAGAGTACTTGAAGTTGTTGGAGGCAGTGAGCCAAAGGTTGTGAATGGCATAGAGTTTCAATGGTGGATCTTCTTGTTGCTTTGAGATAGTGTATAACAATTTCTTCTACCTTCTTTCTTTCGAATAGTGAGTCCTTTGGGTAGTGAGCCTTTCTTCTTTTCTAGGTAGTGAGCCTAATTGTATTCAGTATTGATATTCATTTATATGTGAGTTGATCCTCACTATGGTTTTTCTCTACTTAGGATTTTTCACATAAAATATGGTGTTCTATTGTGTTTGGTTGTGTTTGCATTGGTGTTTCATATGTTTGTATTTTGCCAATTCTTGAAGAGGGTTTAAATGTTGATAAGGGATTGAAAGTTATAGAGGGATTGAAGGTTTTAATTTATAATTGATTCATCCCCCCCACTCAATTGTCCTATACATATAACAATATCAACCCAAAAGGAATTTTTTTTATAAATTCTTAAAAAATGACACAATCTTGAGCATGTGCTTCATAAGGTTTACATGTATTTCAATATCGAGTTAAAAAATACCACAATAATATTGAGCTATATATATTTTAGCTTTCTAACCATGTATTTTTTTCTATGTTTCAAATATGTTAAGGTTTTTATCTTTATTTTCTTTTGCTAGTATCTCCATTTTTTTTTCAAAATCCTTTGTATGGTATTTTTGGTTTCATTTTTTACCCATTCATCAAAATTTGAAACAAATTACATTTTTACAAACTAGACTCCATCAAATCATTTTTAATTAGTTTTTGAAAAATTTCATAGGGAGTACACTCATGTTTTTATTTATCAAGATGTGTCCACTTTGAAAATTAGTGAAAAAACATATATTTACTAAAAAAATAGCAAAAAAGTTAAGCATAAACTACATGGTGTTAGCTAATTTTTCACCAATGTGATTTTTGAAATACTAAAATAAATTAACATTTTAGGAGAAGCACATAATTTTTTTTGTTGGAGATTGTTGGTGTTGTCATTAGTGCTATCATTGATGTCAACCTCCAGTATGGTTAGGGAGATCGTTGCACTATGTTGTCATTATTGTTGTGATTTGATGTCAACCTCTAGTGGGGTCATGTTGAGAAGTGTTTGTGGTATTGGGCAGGTGTTGTAGATACTGTAGATATGTTGAGCAGGTGTTTATGGTGTTGTTCATGCTACTGGTTCACATGGTTTCTAAGTGATTTTGAGAAAAAATGAATAAAAGAGTGTGTAGGGTGATAGAGGTGTGTTTAGTGTTGTGCTCCATATTTCTTCATGGTTGAAGATCTGTTTTTGTAGTCTGGATATGTTGATCAAAGGTGTCTAGAGGTGTTACATCTAGAGTTTCATGTTTTGGATCATGCAATAGTTGAAGTTGTGTTTGACAGTGTGTTTCCTATGAAGAATGTTGTTTGGGAGAAATGAGATTGCTCCACATTTCTCCGCATTGAGGTTTCTTTTCTTATGGATTTGGGAGCGTTCTCAGATTTTTTGTATCTACCTTTCCTTGGAGTATTTGGTGTTCAGTTGTTTCACAAGGTTGGTGAGTGAGATGTATGTCTATGGCAATGTGGTTGGTTGCACAAAATGAAAGTGTTCATTTCTAGGTGGTTGCAACAATATTGTTGAATATTTTGATGGTGTTGGAATATTCTTGGATGTTATGGAATGTTGATATGTGGTCTATGTGGTATTTCTAGACTTGTAAAGGCATGTATGTGGTCACTTGTTAGTGTTAGTGTAGTTTTGGCCTACCTAGCATGCTAGCACTAATTGTAGAGGTTGTTTAATATTTTTGTAAGCATGGATAAGCGTGTCAATGTAGATTTGGGTCATAGTTAACCCTTGGTATGGTATGCCTTCACTTATTTCCACTGTGGAAGTGTTTAGTTCTGACCTATTTATTGGTTGCATGTTTGAGGTGCATACATTTCATTGTGGCCAACTTGGAGAAGCTTTTTTAGGTTGTGGAGGATATATAAGCAAGGTTAATTGTTGAAGAAGTGTGTGGTGTGTGGTATGATATGAAATGATGTGAATGTTATCAAGTGTGGTGATCCAAGTGCAAGCTTAAATGCATAAGGGTACTGGATGCAATGAGTAGAAGGTGTCTATATTTTTAGTGTGCCTAAATTTGTTGGAGGTAGTGAGCCAAAGGTTGCAAATGGTACAGAGTTGCAATGGTAGATTTTTATTATTGCTCCAAGATACTGAATCTCTTTGTAATGGTCTTCTTCCATTATTCTTTCTTCTAGACAGTGAGTCCTTTGGGTAGTGATCCATTCTTCTTTTTAGGTAGTGAGCCCTTCTAGTAGTGAGCCTATTGTATTCAATGTTACTATTCATATATATATGAGCTAATCCTCAACAATGTTTTTCCTTGATTAGGGTTTTCCATGTAAATATAATGTTCTCTTGTGTTTGGTATTGAATGTGTTTATGTTTCAATTGTTTACATTCTATTGATGATAATAAGGGCTTGATGGTTAATGAGGGTTTAAGGTTTTAAAGTACAATTGATTCACTCCCCTTGTGTGTCTAAAAATTGGTATCAAAGTTATGGTTCCTTGGAAGAAGCTTAACCACTAGAGGTAGATACAAATAACACACAAGAAGGGTGTCAAAGCTCCTATGTTTGATGGAAGGAATTATTCTTACTAAAAAGCTAGGATGGAAGCCTTATATCTCTAGGGTTTGGAGTCTGGAAGTCAGTTGAAACTAGATTTACTATGCCTGATAATGGTCTGACAAGTGATGATGAGGTCAAGGATTATGAGAATAATGACAAAGAAATAAATTCTATCTTGATTGGTCTTTCTAATTTTGAACTCAAGGAAAGGTGATAAGTCTCAAAACTGCAAAAGAGATATGGACAAAGTTGTAGAGATTTATGAAGGATATGATAAGGTCAAGCAAGCAAAGATGTAGAATTTCAAAGACAAATTTGAAAACCCAAGGATGCAAGAAGATGAATACAATGCAACCTACATGCTTAGAGTGGATGAAGTTGTTAATATCATCAATGGTCTTGGTGGTAAGCTGGGAGAAAGTGAAGTTGTAAAAAGGTATTGAGAACTCTACCTAAATCTTACATTTCTAAAGTTTATACTATTTAAGAAGCTTAGAATTTGGATCAATGTTCTAGAGATCAGATGTCTAGTGCTTTAATTTCTTTTGAATAGAGAGATTTTGGTCAATATGCTATAAAGAAAGAAACTTCCTTTAAAGTTAGCAAGGCAGAGAAGGATGATGAATCATATTCTGATGATCTTGATGAGGTGGAAGCAAATTTTTTAAGGAGATTGAAAAAGGGCACAAGCAAATAAAACATTAAGTTACCCTTTAAGTGCTTCAATTGTGGAAAAATAGGTCATTATGCTTCTAAATTTCCAATCAAAGTTGAAAATGATAAACATAAGGATCATAAAGGTAAATCTGTCAAGAAGAGTTATTATGTTGAAAAAGACAATGGTGTATCTAATGATGAGGAATCAGAGTATCGTGATGACGATAGTGATGAATGCTTATTTATGGCTCTAAATGTGGGAACTAATTCTACTAATCCTAAAATATGTGTGATGGAAAGTGCTTCAGAAATAGGTCACAATATTGAAGGAACCATGTTGACTACTTTTCATTCAAGAGAGGAGAAAAAATACTAGATAATTGAAAGTGGATGCTCAAATCATATGATAGGTGACAAGAGTAAGTTTTTTAAACTTTAGAAATATGATGTTGGTCTTTGAATAATTTTCATACAAGAGAGGAGAGAAACTACTGGATAATTGAAAGTGGATGCTCAAATCATATGACAGGTGACAAGAGTAAGTTTTTTAAACTTCAAAAATATGATGGTGGTCTTATTGAGTTTGGTGGTGATACATCTACTAAGATATGTGGAAAAGGTTCAATTAGCTTTGATGGCAAGCATAAAACATATGATTTTCTTTATGTCAAGGGTCTCTAGCATAATATTATAAGTGTAGGACAAATGTGCAACAAAGGATACAATTTGGTGGTTCAAGATGATGGTTATGAAATTGGAAAAGGAAGCTTTGAAACTTTGGTTGTTGCAAGAACAAGGATAGAAGGAAATGTTTATTAGCTCAAAGGTGGTGGTGTTAAGTACTTTATGTTGCAAATCAATAAAAGCTAGCTATGGCATAAAAGAATGGGTCACATTAACTTTGATAGCCTAGTGAAGATCAGTTTTACTAATGTTGTGAGAGATCTGCCAAGGATTACAAAACCTATCAATGCAATCTATAAAGATTGTCAATTTGGAGAAAAAATCAAAGAAAAAGAGCTTAGAACTAAATAATATTCTATCGTAGGACCTTTGGAGTTGGTGCATACAAACCTATGTGGACCCACCAGAATAAGAAGCTCTCAAGGTGATATGCATTTCATGTTATTAATAGTTGATTATTGTAGAATGACTTGGGTGAAATTTCTTAAAGAAAAATCAAAATCTCTAGATGGGTTTAAAGAATTTAAATCTATGGTTGGGAATGAAATGGATTTGAAAATCAAGTGCTTGAGGTTTGACAAAGGTGGTGAGTTCACCTCCAATGAGTTGAACAGTTTTTGTGAAGGTCATGGAATAAAGAGACAATTATCAACACCTAGAACTCCTCAACAAAATGGAGTTGTGGAGAGGAAGAATAGGATAGTTCAAGAAGTAGAAAGAACCGTGATGAAGGAAGAAAATTTATCAGATGTATATTGGAGAGAAGCAATTCATATTGTAGTATGCATACTTAGCAGAGGACGAGTAAGAGTGAATAGTTCAAAAAATCCTTATAAGTTATGGTATGGAAAACCTACTACTATGAAATATTTCAGAGTGTTTGGAAGCAAATGCTATATCAAGAGAGATGAAGAAAACTTGGGAAATTTTGATGCAAGATCTGATGAAGGAATCTTCCTTGGATACTCTACAAAAAGCAAGGCATATAGATGCTATAACAAAAGGTTGAAGAATATTTTTGAAAGTGCAAGTGACAAAGTAGATGAAGAACCACATCAAAGCTCTATGTTGATAGAAGGATATGAATTTGATGAACCCCCCTATAGTGAAGAAGAAAAATATGAAGAAAAAGAAAAAGAGATGACAATTGAAGAGGAAGAAGCTTTAGAAAATATCCCTAAGACTCCTAAGTATTTGCAAAATAATCATTCTGAAGATCAAATAATTGAAGGTAAGAGAAAAGGTGTGTTGACAAGAATAAAAGCTATAATGACATAGGAACATGTAAACTTTTGTTTACTTTTAGAGGTAGAACATAAAGTTGTAACTGAGGCACGCAAGGATGAGAATTGGATCAAAGCTATGGAAGAAGAGTTGAGATAGATAGAGAAGAATCAAACTTAGGAATTGGTCTCAAGACCAAAGAACAAGAATGTGATAGGAACTAAATGGGTTTTTAGGAGAAAAATGAATGAGGATGGCAAGGTTGTTAGAAATAAGGCTAGACTTGTGTGTAAGAGCTACTCACAAGTGGAAGGAATATATTTAGAAGAGAATTTTGCTTCGGTGGAAAGAATGGAAACCATTAGAATGTTTTTGGATTTTGTAACACATAAAGACTTCAAGGTGTATCAAATGGACGTCAAGTCTACCTTCTTGAATGGTGAGTTAGAAGAAGAGGTATACATTAAGCAACCAAAAGATTTTTCATTGTTAGAAGATCCTGATATGGTCTATAGATTAAAAAAGACATTATATGGACTCAAACAATCTCCTAGAGCTTGGTATGCAAGATTGGATACATACTTGTTGCAATACAGATTCAAAAAGGGTATTGCAGATAGAAATATTTACTTCAAGCTTGAGGAGATCAGATCTTGATTGTGGTTGTGTATGTTGATGACATATATTTGGAGGAAATGAAGGTATGTGTTAGATATTTGTAGAGAAAATGCATAAAGAGTTTGAGATGTCAATGTTTGGGGAGATGAATTTCTTCCTTGGGTTACAATTTTTTTAATAAAAAATGAACTTTCATTTCATAGTCAAAGTATGTCAATTTTTTTTTTGAAGAAGTTTGGAATGGGGAATTCTAAACTAGTATGTACTCCAATGGTTACTGGTTGCAAGTTGAGAAAAAGTGATGAATCTCCTAAGAAAAATCAGAGCAAGTATAGATCAATGATTTGTGGACTATTATATCTAATTGCTACTAGAATGGACATCATGCACGTTGTTTTTCTTGTGGAAAGATTTCAAGAAGATCCGGGAGAATCACATGTAGCAGTCAAAAGGATATTTAGATACTTGAAGGGCACTCCAAATTTTGGTCTATGGTATCCTAGGGGTACTGATTTCTCTTTGAGTGCTTATATAGATGTAGATTGGAAAAGTTGTGCGGATGGTTGAAGTACAAGTGGAGGTGCTTTCTTTCTTGGAAGTAGGTTGGTTTCTTGGTTGAGTAAGAAGCAAGATTCAATATCATTATCTATTGCAGAGGAATAATATATTGTTTAGTGTTTAGTGTTGTGCTCCACATTTCTTCATGGTTGAAGATGTGTCTATGTGGTTTGGATAAGTTGGTCAAAGGTGTTCATAGGTGCTATATCTAGAGTTATAGGTTTTGGATCATGTGGTGGTCGAAGTTGTGTTTGATAGTGTGTTGTCTATGAAGAAGGATGTTTGGGAGAAATAAGATTGCTCTGTATTTCTCCACATTGAGGTTTATTGTCTTGTAGATTTGGAAGCATGCTCAAATTTTTGTATCTACCTTTCCCTAGATTATTTGGTGTTTAGTTGTTTCACAAGACTGGTGAGTGAGTTGTATGTGTGTGACAATGTGGTTGGTTGCATAGAATGAAAGTGTTCTTCAATTTTAGGTGGTTGCGATAATATTGTTGAATATTTTGATGGTGTTGGAATATTCTTGGATGTTGTGGAATTTTTCGGTGGTCCACGTGGTATTTCTAGACCTGGAAAGGAATGTATGTGGTCGCTTGTTAGTGTTAGTGTAGGTTTGGAAAACCTAGCATGCTAGTGCTAATTATGGAGGTTGTTTATTGTTTGTGGATGTTAAATTTAAGATCAGATTAAATGCACAAAATATTAATTTGAAATCAGAAACAATAACACAACAGATACCTTGGGAAAACCCTCCTCTTGAGGGAGAAAAACCAAACAACAATATATCACTTATATATTGAATCAATAATGAAGTCTCTTTTACAATAGAGGCCGATATGAAGGCCTATCACATGCACTCCAATCTGATGTAGTAGAATATCAGATTGATGATAATCTTAGCGAACAAAATTTTGACCTCCTCTCAATGATAAACTCGAACCGCCTTAGAGAGAATTCATACTTCAAAGAATGATATTGAACTTCTTAACTTGAATACTGAACAATGGGAATGCCAATGAATATATATACAATACATAGAGGAGGATGTGACTCTTCACAAACAGGTCGACATACATAGAAGAATGCACCTCTTCATTTAATCGAATCCCAAGGAGAATAGGGTTGACCTTAATAAAAATACATCTCTTCATTTAATACGCACTTCTTCTAATTGAGCCAATAACAAGTGTAAACTGATGTTTAACAAAAAAAAATGTGGCCAATAATAATTAATCACTATTAATGAAAAGGCATGTATCTTCATTTGTCTCAAGTCAACCATGATATTGAATATCATAAATACAATTCAAATAGTCATTGGCTATATTTGAATTGCCTCAATTGGATTTGGAAGAAGCATCCCAACGCTGCTAAAACATCAACACTCCCTCTTAGCTAGGGATAATATTTCTAGCTACACAAGACATGTCACCTCAACGTGATGTCTACCACTATGACTACATTCATAAGTGGAAAAGTAGAATATCACCTCATCGTGATATGTGATATCACCTCAACATGATATCAACCATAATGGCTACAATCATATATGGTATGTACAAGTGTTCATCACTTGCGTGATGTTGTCACCTGAACATGACTTTCACCATGGCTCTCCCAGAGGGTGAAAACACAAGTACAAAAAAAATCATCATGAACTCTCTCACATGATGATGTCATGGATTCACACACATGACATCCACCATGACTCTCTCAGAGGGTGGAATCAAGGGATTTCACCTCAAAATTATCTTTAAGAGGACTCATTAATCAAGGATTTCACCTCGAACTTCTCTCATAGAGAAGAACTCATTACTCAAGGGATTTCACCTCAAACTTCTCTCACAAAGAAGAAACCATTACAGGCTATCACTGATACTAAGACTCTTAGTTAAGGCTGGATTATCCACCATACCAAGCTTATCTCGAAAGTACACAAACTTTATTCTGGAGAGAGGCTTGGTGAGAATGTCTTTCATTTGCTCATCAGTGCTAATATACTTCAATTGTATAGCCTTCATCAATACCATATCTCTAATATAGTGGTATTTGATCTCAACATGCTTGGTTTTGTAATGAAACACAAGATTGATAGAAAGCTTGACACAACTCTAGTTATCACAATGAATGATAGTAGGCTCCATTGATTTTCCAAACAATCCTGCAAGGATCTTACGAAGCCACACTACTTCCTGAGCTTCCATACAAGCTGCAATATATTCTTCCTTTGTTGTACTCAATGCTACAGATGATTGCTTCCTGTTACACTAGGAAATCATAGCAGATCCTAAACTGAAGAAACATCCAAAGGTTCTCTTCTGATCTGTGACACACCCTTCCCAATCAGAATTAGTATAACCATGCAATTCCAAGTCAACATCTAAAGAATATCTCAACCCATATCCAACTATGCCACACAAGTATCTCAGGATATGTTTAGTTGCAACAATGTGTATATGTCTTGGTTCACACATGAACTCACTAAGTGCACTCACAACATAACAAATATTTTGTTTGGTGTTAACTAGGTACATCAGGGACCCAATCAGCTGTCTGTACATTGTAGGATCCACCAAGTCTAAACTAGCTGCAACTTCCTTCAACTTATGTAGGTTGGTCTCCATAGGTGTTGACATGGATTTACAATCCATCATACCAAACCTTTTAATTATATCAATGGTGTTTCTACTAGACTTCTAAGCCAAGGGAGTAATGCATAAGCCCAAGGTCTTTCATCTCAAACTCAGAGGCCAACTCTTTCTTACATTTGATGATTAAGTGCTCTTCTCCAGTAAGAATCAAATCATCAACATACAAAACCAAAATCAATGCTTCACCATCAATTACCTTAAAGTACAGGTTAGAGTCAGCATCATTCTTCAAGAAGCCCAAACATGACAGGTAACAATCAATTCTTTTGTACCATGCGCAAGGAGCCTGCTTAAGACCATACAAGGCCTTCTTCAACTTGCAAACATGAGACTCCTTCCCATGTACCTCAAACCCATCAGGTTGCTCAATATAAAATTCTTCCTCGATCACACCATTTAGAAAAGTTGTCTTCACATCCATTCGATGAATCTTCCGTCTTCTAGATGCAGCAATGGCAATGATGGTCTCGACCGAAGTATAGCGAGCAACATGAGAAAATGTTTCTTCATAATCAACTCCCTCTTTCTATGAAAACCCTCAATCCATGAATCTTTCCTTGTACTTCTCAATGTTCCCATCAATTGCATGCTTGATCTTGAAGAGCCATTTCAAAGATACCATAGGTTTTCCTTCGGGTCTAGAAACAATGTCCCAAACATCATTCTTGAGAATTGATTGGTACTCCTCTGACATAGCATCTCTCCAAACCTATTGATTGGAAGCTTCCTCCACACTAGAAGGCTCAAATTCAATAATTTGACTCATCAAGGCAACATAATTGGAGAACTTATGTGGCCTTTTACTTTCTCTGAATGTACCTCTAGGAGTTGCGAACCTTTCAACCTCTTGCATAGTTTTCCTAGCCCAAAGAGGTCTCTTTATTCTAATCACTATATCAGTAGGCCCATCAGTAGGCTCCAAGGGCTCAACTAGATCAACATCTTTCGTCGGTTTTGAAGCCTCCCTTTGAATCTCAGGAATATTTTCAACTTCCATATCTTGAGAAGACTCATCATTGTCAATCTCCACATGAGTTCCCTTGGATCTTCTAAATGCAACATCTTCCTCAAATGTGACATCTCTATTGATCTCAATCAATTTCTGACCTGGAACATATATCTTGTAGGCTTTTGATGTCTCATTGTAGCCCACAACTATTCCTTTCTTTCAAGAAGGCTCCAACTTTGTTCTCTTTTCCATTGGAACATGGACATAGACATGACATCCAAAGATCCTTAAATGAATAACTTCTGACTTCTTTCCTGTAAAGGCTTCTTCTGATGTCATATTCTCCAAGACCTTGTGAGGAATTCTATTCTGAACATATACTGCAATCCTAGAAGCTTCTTCCCATAAGAAGGTTTGTAGATCCTGGTCATGAATCATGGATTTTTCTCCTTCCACGATCATCCTGTTCTTTCTCTTTGCAATGCCATTTTGTTGAGGATTATAGGGGACACAAAAATCCCTCTTAATCCCAACATCAACACAAAAAATTTGAAAGCTGCCAGAGGTGTATTCTCCTCCATTATCAGATCTGAGGACCTTGATTCTTTTACCAAAAAGATTCTCTACTAGAGCTTTGAAATCCTTGAACCTTTCTAACACTTCCTCAAACTCTTTAGTTTTCAAAAAATAAATCCAAGTCTTTCTAGAGTGGTCCTCAATAAAAAGAATATAATACAAGAAACCACTCAAAGAAGGAACAAACATAGGTCCACATAAATCAAAATGAATAAGGTCTAAAATAAACTTAGATCTACTTTCTTTAATATGGAATGGAGCTTTTGAATTCTTACCCATAACACATCCTTTGCAAGTTCCTTCATGCTCCTGATTGAACTTAGGAAATCCCGTGACCATTTTCTCCATGATAGGTAAGGCTCAAAAGTGTAGGTGATCCAATCTTCGATGCCAAAGATCACATAAGCTTGAAGAATCATAAACTAATTCCTGTAGTGGACACATACATAGCCTATAGAGGCTTTGATGTCTAACACCAATTACTTGAGCATCCTTGAAACTCAAATTCTCCATCCACACAAGAAATTTTCCTTTGGAGAAGGCAACTTGATATCCTTTATCTTTTAGAGCTGAAATTAAAATGAGATTGCACTTGATTCCTGAAACATAAAGAACATCGCTCAACTGAAGTGTGATTCTAGAATCCAAATGAAGAGTAGAGGTCCCAATCCCTTTCACGAAGTAGCTAACATCATCTCCAATAATGACTTGTTCAGAAGAATCTCTTTCCACCAAGCTTGATAGGTGCTCCTTAAAACTAGTGATGTGTTGAGAAGCACCACTGTCGATCAACCAAGTGTTGGTGTCTATAGGTACATTGCTTGACAATGCTGAATAGAAAAATATTCACATGAATCCTTCTGTGGAGAAGCATCATCAACATATGCAACAATGGCTTGTTGCTTAGGTCTAGATGGACAATGCTTAGAAAAGTGGCCAAACTTATCACACCTAAAGCATTGGATCTTGGACATGTCTCTCTTCTTCTTGAAAGTGGGAGCACCATCATTTCCCTTATCTTGATTCCTCTTGAAGAATCCTTTCTTTCCATCTTTTCCTTTCTTATTCAAAGCTTGGAAGGCAATAACATGAATATCTTCATTGTTTGAACTTTGACCAATGCCTCTAGCCACCAACCTTGATTCTTCCTGAATGCAGTCAACCTTCAAACGATCAAACTTAGGAAGTTTGGATCTTGCATTGATTCCCTGAATATAGGACTCCCATGATAAAGGAAGACCATTAAGAGCAAGCATGGTAAAATCTTTGTCATCAACCACATGACCAATTGTTGAGAGCTGATCTCTCAATTCCAAAATTCTCATGAAGTAGGCCATCATTGATTCTCCTTTTGCCATCTTCACATGGTGTAGTTGTTGCTTCAATGCAAGTGCCTGACTGGTATTGTTGATTTCGTACATTTCTTCCAATGTTTTAAACATGTCTCTTGTCATCTTCAACTTAGACACAATAGGAACAATATGATCCTTAACAAAATCAACCAACATTTTCATTTCCTTGATATCTTTCTTCTTCCATTGCAACTTCTCTTCTTTCTCCTTAGGTTCAGGAACATTGGACTCCAAAAACTCACCCAAGTCATTCTCTTGCAAGGTAAGCATGATCCTGAATCTCCATGATGTGAAGTTGGATTCTCCCTCGAGCCTATCCTCAATCTTAAGACCATTCACCATCTTGACTAAGGTAGATATGGACAAAGAAATATAAAGAAGAGAATAGAGTATCGCTATAAGAACAAATCTAATCATGATCTTCTCAAACCCGCTCTAATACCATGTTAAATTTAAGATCAAATTAAATGCACAAAAAATTAATTCAAAATCAAACACAATAACATAATAGATACCTTGGGAAAACCCTCCTCTTGAGGGAGAAAAACCTAGCAACAATATATCACTTATGTATTGAATCAATAATGAAGTCTCTTTTACAATAGAGGCCGACATGAAGGCCTATCACATGCACTCCAATCTAATGCAGCAGAATATCAGATTGATGATAATCTCAACCAAGAAAATGCCGATCTCCTCTCAATGATAAACTCGAACTGCCTTAGAGAGAATTCACACTTCAAAGAATGATATCGAACTTCTTAACTTGAATGTTGAACAATGGGAATGCCAATGAATATATATATACAATAAAGAGAGGAGGATGTGACTCTTCACAAATAGGTTGGCATACATAGAAGAATGCACCTCTTCATTTAATTGTGTCCCAAGGAGAATAGGGTCAGCCTTAATAAAAATACATCTCTTCATTTAATACGTACTTCTTCTAATTGAGCCAATAACAAGTGTAAACTGATGTTTAACAAAAAAAACGTGGCCAATAATAATTAATCACTATTAATGAAAAGGTGTGTATCTTTATTTGTCTCAAGTCGGCCATGATATTGAATATCATAAATACAATTCAAATAGCCGTTGGCTATATTTGAATTACCTCAATCGAATCTAGAAGAAGCAACCCGACGCTACTAAAACATCAACAGTGGAAGCGTGGTGAAGCATGTTGATGTAGATTTCGGTCCTAGTTAACCCTTGGTATGGTCCGCCTTCACTTCTTTCCATCGTGAAAGTGCTTGGTGTCGACCTATTTGTTGGTTGCATGTTTGAGGTGCATATGTTTCATTATGGCTGACTTGGAGAAGGTTTTTGAGGTTGTGGAGGATATATAAGCAGGGCTAATTGTTGAAGAAGTGTGTGGTGTGGTACAAAATGATGCGAATGTGATCAAGTGTGGTGATTTGAGTGCGAGCTTAAATTATTAAGGCTACCAAATGTAGTGAGTAGAAGGTGTTTACATTTTTAGTGTGCCTAAATTTGCTGGAGGTAGTGAGCCAAAGGTTGCGGATGGTGTAGAGTTGTAGTGGTAGATTTTTTTTGTTTCTTTGAGATAGTGAATCTCTTTGCAATAGTCTTCTTCTATTCTTCTTTCTTTCGAATAGTGAGTCCTTTGGGCAATGAGCCCTTGGTAGTGAGACATTCTTCTCTTTTGGGTAGTGAGCCCTTTTGGCAGTGAGCCTATTGTATTTGGTGTTTCTATTCATATATATGAGCTAATCCTCACTATGGTTTTTCCTTGATTAGGGTTTTCCATGTAAATCTGGTGTTCTCTTGTGTTTGGTGTTGAATGTGTATGTTTTATTTGTTTACATTTTTTTGATGATTATAAGAGTTTGATGGTTAATGAGGATTTAAGGTTTCAATGTACAACTAATTCACCCCTCCTCTTAGTTGTCCTATGTGTCTAACAGTTCTATGTTATGATTTTTTGACAAAAATAGTAGCACTTTGTATGCTTCCCCTATTTAATCCCCTTAATCTCCACCATTTTTTTAAAAAAAATAGTATTTTAGAAAGTATATTCAAAGCACTATGACTCTTGTTCTTGTTGTGTCTTCAACTTTTGAGTATAACTATGTTCAATTTCTCATCCACAATTAGTTTTTCCTAATTTCAAAAAAAAGTGGCCATGTAAGACCTCCTTTTGGTCCCCCATTCCTATTCACTTACCCATATAATGAATGAAATAGCTTTTGTATTGTATTTGAATAATTAAACAATAGTGATTAATCATAAAGATTTTAATTATAAATAAATTAAGCTTAAATAGTCTTTACAAACCTTATGTTTCAATAGTTTTCTCTTTCTAAAATAAATTATGCATCTTAAAATGATATCTCTAAATTAATATAATTTTATAACAATCTACTTCTATAACATCAATTAATTTTCCTTCCAGATAGTTAGAATTGGCCATATGCCACACAAGCTCTAAACAACAAAAATAAAAGTTAGAATTGTTCATACACCACACAAGCTAGACAATGATAAAAAAGTAAATTAAAGGGGTATAAATAATCATTTCGTGACTATAATTTTATAATTCAAGACAAGAATGTTGACAATTTGAATTTTTTTGTGTTTCCCTTGTCACCTAATTCTATTTTTAGGTAACATATATCTAATATTCTATCTGTATATATATATATATAATAAATGGAATAGATATTGTATTGTATATGAAAAATTAAACCATAGTAATTGTCATGAAGTATTTTAATTGTGAATAATTTTGATTTAAATAGTCTTACAAACCTCACATTTTAATATTTTTTGTATTTTAAAACATATTTTGTATATTTTAATATGATATCGCTAAAGTATCATTTTTTAGCAATCTACTTTATAATATCAATTAATGTTCATTATAGAAAGTTAGAATTGATCATACACAACCAAGCTAGACAACAATTTAAAAATTGATGTTTCCTTTGTCATCTATTTTTTTGTTTAGCTAACACACACACACACACACATACATACATACATAATATTTTGTATATTTTAATATGATATCACTAAAGTATCATTTTTTAGCAATCTACTTTATAATATCAATTAATGTTCATTATAGAAAGTTAGAATTGATCATACACAACCAAGATAGACAACAATTTAAAAAGTGATGTTTCCTTTGTCATCTAATTTTTTGTTTAGCTAACACATACATACATACATACATACATACATACATACATATATTTATATATTGCATTTTGCATTGTAATTGAACAGTCAAACTATCATAATTAATTATAAAAAAATTAATCATAAATAAATTTAACTTAAATAATCTTACATACCTTATATTATAATAGTTCTCTCTTTTCCAAAAATATGTGTATATTTTGATATGATCTCTAAATTAATATCATTTTATAAAAATCTATTATATAGCATCAATTCATTTTCCTTGTAGAAAGTTAGAATTGATCATACACCACACAAACTAGACAACGATGACAAAATAATACTTGAAGTGGTATAAATCATCATTTCATGACTATAAGCTTGTAAGTCAAGACAAGAATGGGAGCCATTTGAATTTTTTTATGTTTTCCTTGTCACCTAATTTTTTCTTAGATAAGAACATTCTAAATCCAATTTTATATATAATAAAAGAAGTAGCTATTGTATTGCATTCAAACAATTAAACTATAATACTTATAATCTAAAAAAAAACCATAAATACATTTATTTTAAACAATTTTACAAATTTTATATTGTAATATTTTTCATTTTAAAAAATATTTTATATTGCCAAGAGCAAATGATGAAATGTAATGAGATGAGAGTGTTAAGAAAAAATATTAAACAATTAACATACATATTTAAAAGAACTGCAAATATAACATAACTAATAAAATAAAATAAAATGACTCTTAGTAAATAAAATAAAATAATTTTTAAATTATTCTGAAGTAAAATAAAATAACTCTTCAGTTAGTAAAGTGTTGTTATTGTGGGTTGTTGTGTCCTTGAAATTGTTCCTTACATATTATTGTTGTTGATTTCTCTTTCCTTTGTACAACTCTCTTGTGGATTGCTATTCTTCATATTATAACTTAACTTTGTTTTATATATATATATATATATATAATTAAAAAAATAGCTCTTCAAACAAAAATAAAATAAAATAAGTATTAAGTAAATAAAATAATTTTAAAACAATTCTTAAGCATATAAAATAAAATAAAATAAATATAATTCATGTAAATAAAATAAAATAAATTTTAAATAGTTGTAAAATAAAATAAAACTAGCATATACATTTTAATTTTTTTTTTTAAATAGACATAAAGATATTTTTGTGAGGTGTTTATTTTTAATTAGAAATTGAAAAATATATTTTTTAACATATTATATATATATATATATATAAAATTAATTTTGTAACAATCTATTATATACTGTCAATTCATTTATAAGAATTTGATCATACACCACACAAACTAAACAAAATGTCAAAATAATAATTGAGGATGCAAGTCACGACTAGAATGACAGCCATTTGAAATTTAAGATGTTTTCCTTGTCACCTAATTTTGTTTTCAGGGAGCGTCCATCCAGCATTCTGATGCATCTTTTAATAAAATAACTATTTATTAAAACTTGATTAGGTGAATAAATTGAATACATGTCCAGATCTATGCTATCTTTATTATAATAAAACTGAATAATTGGAGATAAATGATAACTGTTCATAGGTTTTCTCAGACACAGAGGGAATTCCATGGCTTCAACCACTCATTCTAAACACTATGTCTCCTCTAGGCATTATGTACTTCTCTCTCTTATGTGGGCATGCTCTTGTTTTATACTGATGTGGACTTTTCTGACCTCAATTGAGAGCACAAGTCATGGAGTCTCCTTGGAGATACAACATAAACTTATTCCAAGGGAAACTTTGCCATCTAGGAATTATGTGAAGCAGGCAAAGTTAAAGGAAAATGCAAATGATCATCTGAATTTTGTGAACCAAAATGAACATGGTATGTGTTACTGTAAATTTCTATCTTTTAGATTTATGCATTGTTTGGATGTCAAGTGATCTTTTTTGCATCTGATTTGATAACATTTGAATGAGCTTGATGAAGTGGGTATTCATGGTTTCAATTGTAACTTGGATTTGCTGACTTGGGTATCCTGGTTACTGCCTTGAAATATAGTTTTGCCTAGAGAATTTGCTCTGATTCTGATTAGAGAAGTCTTAATGAATCTGCTTTGTTTGTTTTAATTTGTTTTGGGTCTTCTTTCTTGTAGATTTTATCTCAAAATTTTCTGCATTGATAAATGAAATATGGCATTCTAATGCAGGTGAGGAGAATACGGTAGAAAACGAGCATATATTCCATAACAAAACATGGCATCCTAATACAGGTGAGGGGAATAAGAGAGAAATTAAGGAGAATAAGGGAGAAATTGAGGAGAAAGAGGCAGAAATTGAGCATATATTCCACAACAAAGCAATCTTTCTTGAGGATTATAAGGAGATGAAGAAGAAATTCAAAATCTATGCATACCCACATGACACAAAAGACGCTTTTGCAAATATTTTTCTACCAGAGAAGAGCAAGCCTGGTGGGAATTATGCCAGTGAAAGCTACTTTAAGAAGGTTCTCATGCAAAGTCATTATCTCACAAATGATCCCACAGAAGCAGATCTTTTCTGTTTGCCATTCTCCATTGCAACAATGAGGAATGATAAAAGAGTTAGTGTTGGTGGAATGAAAAACTTCATCAAGGCATATATTGATAAAATCAGCCAAAACTATCCATATTGGAACAGAACAAATGGTGCTGACCATTTCTATGTGGCTTGTCATTCAGTGGGCAGGACAGCAATGGAAAAAGCAGTTGAAGTCAAGCTTAATGCAATTCAAGTAGTGTGTTCTTCAAGCTACTTTGTTTCAAGCTATGTTGCACACAAGGATACATCAATACCTCAAATCTGGCCCAGACAAGGGAATACCATGGGACTTTCTTCTATGAAAAGGTATTCTTCATTCTTAACCATTTTTTTCTGTTTTCTTTTTCGAGTTTTTAAACTGTTCATGATGAGTAACATGTATTATGATACATTGAACTCTGCAAATCATATAATAACTAGTTGTCAAGTCCTGAGATTCACACGTTCCATAAATTGGTACAAGTCAATTCACACTTTTTCTTATTCCGAGTTGCACAGTGTCAGCCAATTTAATGCAAAATCAATACACGTGGGTGGAACATGATACATGGCAAATCAATTGTTTAGTAGAATCGTGGAAACAAAAACAGACCAACAAACATATTTTAAAATTAAAGCAGAGCAAGATAGGAATCAATTGGATTATAATGAGAACACGTTTATTTCAATTAAAAATAATTTATATACGTTATTTTCCACATACATGTTTATATAATTTTATGAACTAGAATTAGCATTAAATTTCTAGTGGCAGTAGATTCTTTTATGGTTAATGAGAGTTGTTTGGAAGTGGAAGCGTCTTAGATATAATGAAGAATGATGATTTATACTCAATTCTACTAATGATCCATTTAATTAACAATATCTTTCGGAATGGGGTGAAGTCTTTTTAGCTTAATTGGATTTTTAGAAAATGGATCCATTCTAAGAGTACAAAAGATAAAGTAGTATTTTTAGTTAGTTTTTCAAGACAATCTAGGTGGTAAAGATAAAGTAGTATTTTTAGTTAGTTTTTCAAGACAATCTAGGTGGTATGAGACGAGGTATGCATTGTATATTATTCATCCATAACTAGTGGCTCATAAATTGATTATTCCACCTCCTATTCTATTTGCAAATTTTATTTTTTAGTAGGATCTCAAACACTAGGCCCGACAAATCTTATAGTTACTCTATGGAGTATAAATCTTAGGGTGCCAACATTGTCTAAAATTGTTTGCATTTTAATAATCGGATCTTTAATATGAATGAATGCTTCTTTATAACTAGGCTCATGATCCTTTCTCTTTCATTCTCTAATCAAGATCATACATCATTTCTCTTTCCTTTTTGCAACTTTCTCATCAATTATGTAATTCCTTATCAAATCCTTGATTTCATCATATTCATGCTCATAGGTAGATTTTCTCATTTTCTTCTTGATTCAATCAATGAAATATTCTAGATTCACATTCCTTTTCTTACCCACTTTCATCTTGTATGATTGTAATTTGGATTCCAAGAGTTCCAACCCTTCCTTTGATGTGATTGTGAAATAAGAGACTACTATGGTTGGTGGGAAGAATGATCCCTTTTTATGATTTTTCAAGTGGATCTTGTCTAACTCATTGAGTTGCCACATTATCTCAAGAAAGCCAATTCTATTTGGAATCCATTTAGGTAGAACATGAGGTGCCACATTTGCACCATAAACATTGATAATAGTTGAACTCAAGTGAAGGAACCAATAACCCCAATTATACTCAAATTCTTCCCCAAGTTGCTTCTTTGCAAGTCTCAAGAATCACATGACATTATCAAATAATCTCAACTCATTGTATCCTAACAATTCCAATATCTTGTGCAAAAAGTATATCTTAAACAAAGTATATTCTATTGTGTTGCAATGTGAGTGCCAAATGTTTTTTCACCCTTGAATAGACATGGTATCTCCTTCAGTGGTTTGATATTATAGTTGTAGAGCTTTGTCCTAGACATTTATTCCATTGTGTAGAAAGATGTGGCTCAACATGGAGTACCTTTTGAAGTAAGGGATCTTGTTATCTGCCTTGAAGGATACTACTTTATTGTGAATTCCTTAGCAACAAAAGAGACATAGTCAAAATATCTATTAAGGTCCTTATGTTGAATGCTAGCTATCATCATCATCAAGTGAATTGGAATTTGAGGCTTGAAATATACTCCCAATTCATAGCATACATCATAATAACTTTTTCTAAAATAATCTTCAAATGTTTCTTCACTAAAAGGATCCAACTCACTTTATGCTATTGGTGTTGGTCAATGAGCACTCTTTTTCCTATGATAGGGAAATCATCACACTCTATAGCTAAACCTACCTCTCTTGTACTCCTTTTAAAATTCACCAAAATTAATCTTAACATTTACCCCAAGGTTGAGATTGAAAACTTCCCAGATCAATTTTGTGTTATCACTAACAATGGCTCGCCCTTATAATTATTTAAAATTCTAGTAAATTGGCATCATATTCTCTACAAATAGCATAAATCAATTTTAGATTCACAAAAATGTTTGGGACCAATAGCTTTCCCAAATCATATGACCAAATATTCAAAATTTAGTGCTTTGATATACTATAATTGTAATAAAACTTGGATAATTCCCACCCTAGGGCTAGGGTGACATCTTTGATTAATTCAACATGGTGCCATGTGCATGTTTCAATCTATTTAATGATATGATGTTATTGACTTTAGTTATCAACTTTCAAATGAACTAGGAATAAATTTATTGTGACTATAGAAAAGAGCTAATACCTTCAAAGATCAAAACCCTAGTGCTAAGAAAGCGATTACATGCATATAAAGGAAAATCTTTACATACCTGTTCTACTTGCAATTTGAAATTCTTGAGTTTGAATCTCATAGGTCGCAAACTTCACAATTCTCATTCAATATTTTTTCTCACAACTTTGAAACAATGATCAAAGCATTGATCAAAACCCTAGAGGAAACAAAATATTTCGGCCACTCTCTATATTTAATGCTCATATGAGAGAGATTGCATGGTTCTACAGGTCGTTCACTCCTTTGAATGTGGACAATTGATCCATTACAAGGATTAAATCAATGGCTAACACATGTCCTTATTGGACTTCAAGGGTCGGGCTTCCCTCTTTTCTCTTT
This sequence comes from Sequoia sempervirens, assembly GCA_007258455.2. Taxonomy (NCBI): domain Eukaryota; kingdom Viridiplantae; phylum Streptophyta; class Pinopsida; order Cupressales; family Cupressaceae; genus Sequoia; species Sequoia sempervirens. The sequence goes on along the minus strand of VDFB02373365.1, from coordinate 9,150,113 downwards.
CCATCTTTTCATCTTAGGAAGTAGAGCTTCCTCCCAACTCCTGATCCTCGAAACCTCTTTCGGCCTTCAATGATCAAAATTTTTTCTTTTGCCTTTCTTCTTTCTCACCTTCACCCCTCCCTTCAAAAATTTAGCTGAGTGTCAAGTTTTTAGACTTTGGGCTTCAACTTTCTCATTTGCCTCTTTCCTTTCTTTGGTAAGAGGTAGTTCATCCCTCTAAGCTTTGATGGCTCCTTTTGAACATTGAGTGTTAGTCTTCCCCTTTACCATTTTCATCTCTGCAATAAGGCGTAAGCCTCCTCCTCAAATTTCAATGCCTAACAAGGGCGACTCTTTTAGACTTCACAGTTTGCTCCTTCAACCTTCTCTCTTCCTTTCTTCTAGCAGGTGGTATAGCAAACCCCTAAAGATCGGTCCTTGAAACCTTTGATGCTAATGAAGCGTAAGGTATGAAGCAAGCCTGAAACTCGATCCCTAATGAAGATGCTCTTTTGCAGCTCCATACCATTTAATGCATAGTAAAGGTTTCCTTTTGGGCCCAAAGCCTAGATTTTAGTGGACTTGATTTTTTTTTTGGCAAATGACAATAATGCTCGAGCTACCTTTCTGAGGGGGCTATTTTAATTTATAGACTTCAAGGATGACATGTATTGCTTCCCTTGAATTCTACAAGTGGATTTTATGGGTCCCTATACTCATTTATTGTTGATTGTTGACCATTCTGAGAGATCCATGCCCTAATTACAATTTTCATGGGAGGGATCCATCCTTTCACGCACAGACTTCACTGCTAATCCTAAATGGGTTAGGGTTTGGTTGTATTCATCCAAGTTATGCATGATCTATAAAGGCAAGAATTTTATTCTTTCTAAGGGTTCTTCCTTTGGCTCCTCCAAGGTTTTTTTTTGGTAGACATGTATTTTGCATCTCTACAATTGTAAAAATTGGCCTTTTGCCTCTACATCATGAAATTTACTAAGCTTTCCTCTTCTCATTTTTTTTTATGTTTGTGTAAGTTCATTACTTGAATATCTAGGTGTTTGTTCTCTCTTTCCATGCATATATGTTTGAGTTTTAATTGTTTATAGTTGTTGCTTGAGAATATCCCTTTCCTTCCAACACCTTGTCTTGAACCCTAACCTCCATATTTTCCTCTGGGAATTGAACGAATAGAGATTTGTGTGAGTCCCTTGGTCCCTCTTCAATGGTGTTGTTATGCAATCTCAGTCAATAAGAAACAACTTTTCTATCTTGGTGTACCACCGCCTGTTTCCCTTTCATGCATTCCTTCTTCCCCTTTTCCCTTCTGAGTTGTTAGAGTTGGGTAGTGGTAGGATTTCATGTGTTGGGTTGGACCAACACATTGCACTTGGATTGAAAGAGGAAGCCGACCTTCTCCAAAGATTCAACCTCATATGCGTAAGGTCCCACACCTCGAGCTTGTTTTCATTGTGTCATTGGAATGTTGAACCTCGTGTTTAGCTGGGTGCAATTTCATGTGACAATAGGTCCAAGATATCACTTTTGATTGTTCAAGATTTAGCATCTATCCTTATTCATATTCAAGTGCTTTTTAATTTAAAAAAATACTTTTCCATACATTAAGGATATCACAAATAGTTTTAATCTAGATACATATCATTCCACTCTTCTTTTCTAATATCTTTTCTAACTTGATTATTGTTTTCTTAAATATAGGGTTATGATATTTTATTGCCACATTATTTTATTTCTTGGGATCTCCCTTCTACTAATTCTTTTAATAGACACATTAGACTGTTAGTACTCAATCTTAAATGTAGTCTTCAACATTATCCATGATAATCTATGGTTTGTACAAGTTCACCTATACCACTATAATACTTCACCCTCAAACTTCCAATAAAATTCATCTGAATATATAATACCATGAATAATGATCTAATATAATTCTAAAACTATAACTAATCAGTGAAATATTTTATATTCTTTCAATAATATCTATACTTTGTCCCTATAATGTTTTTCTTGGAGATGGGTGGAATATAATTTCTCACATTGTTATGAAAGTTTATATTAGATTTATACCTCTATTTATCCTCATCCCCATTTTTTGATTCTTTGTAGTTTATTAACATATTTTCTTTTATTATTACCACTTTTTGGTTTCACATATTTCTTGTTTATCTGTTTTTATGATTTTACGTTTACAATGTCCTTTCTTTGTCTCTTCCTCATTCAATATGAAATAAATCCCTATTGAGTATTTGAAAAAAAAATCTAAAATGTTTTATTTTTTGTTGATTCTTGTTAGTATGTAAGGTAGTATATCTAAATTATATTTATTTCTTTCCCTCCATGTCTTGTAAAAATTGACTATATATTATCTAACTCATAGGCTTCATGTAGTAAAATATTCTTTATAAAATTATAACATATTAGAATTGTATACTGTAACTATCTTTTATTGATGTATATTATGGTGCTAAAGATGGAATTAGGTTAAGGCGATGATAATATTATTTTTCCATTGGAGATTTTATTTAGTGTCTCCTTCTCCTTCTCATTAAGTGTAACCTCCTAGATACTCTCCCCCCTTTATTCTTTATACAATTTTTTTTATACTTTAATTATTATAAAATTTCTAATTTTCTACAATATATCTAGGCTTTCCTATTTTTAATACAATTTCTTCTAAATTGATTGTTCTTTATTATCTAGAAGAATAACTAAATGTAAAAAATTGGAGTTGTTTATTATTTTATCAATTATTCTAATGGTCTAAACTAAGTTAATTCGTCAATTCCTTCCTCTATTTATTCTTTATTCTCAAAAAGTTTCTATTATTTTATTGATGAATATTCTAGTATCTAACTAGGCTCTTATCTATCTTCTACATTAACATTGATTTTCTCTTGGATTAACATTTGAGCATGTATTGTGTTTCTTTTTATGCTTAAAACTATGTATAAAATTCTATATGTATGCAATTATTTTATATTTTTTTTATAAGAATTGATATATTTTTTATTTCTTGAGTTCACTTTCTATTACTCTTCCTTCTTTCACTTATTTCTATTTCTAATTTTCATTTTTCTTTAATCTATCAAAACCTTTTTCATCATTGTTTTTCTTTATTTTCTTTTTAAAAAAATATTTAATCTATTATATTTAATTCATTTTTATTTCTCCTTTCCCCCCTATTTTTTATGTTCTTACCTAGCCACTAGATGATTGTTCAACTCTTCTCCATGATTTATTGATTCCATTTTCTTACATCATCCCTTAGATATATGGGTGCCTAAGTAAACTTTCTACAATCAAGGAGAATCCCATTATCAATTAAAATCACAATAATAAGGAATGACACTTGAAAGACGTTTCCCTAGCACAATATTTATTCATTTTTTTATGTATTTAAATTGGTCTAATCTTATATTGTAATCATTATTTTATATGTGATAAATATGGTAATATTTTATAATGATTAGAAGCCAATTTCTAGGTTTTACCTCAATTCTTGTATTAACCTTGCTTGTAAAGAAGTCACTAATGATTTCACCACTGATTTTTAGAAGTTTCATACTTCCCTTAGGAACACTAACATTTTGTGACACTTCTTTTATCCCTTTTTAAAATTATGGGACATAATTAATAACTATTTTCATTATATTTTAGCTATTTGGTTCCTATATTTCAAAATCATAATATTTTAACACATATCATTTAATCTTTTGTATTTTATTTATAATATTTTCCTCTAGACAATATCTTTCATATTCTCTCACTCTCATTATCACTTAATCTATTACATCACCTAAATCATATATGATTTTTTTATTTTATAGATCTATCTAAAATGTCATTTAAATGACTTATTTTTCTCTTGTACACCTATACATTAATTTATCACATCTCTACATGCATTCATTTAGGGCCATTGATAATATTTTTCATCTATTTTCCTTTAAATTTACTTCATTGTACCAATATATTAATCCCATTTTACTACCATAAAATCTAAATTCTATAAAAATTCTTAATAATGTCTACATTTTCTTAGTAAACTTGTAGTCCCTTATAATATTATAATGAAATATATTTATAATACATGACTACCTTTGAATTTTGAGAATCTAGGTTTATATATGTCTGGTATATTAGATTAACACAATAAATTTCTATTTATATATTACATGTATAAATACTTATGTAGAAATTGAGAAGTTATGAATAGTGCATTTTGTAACCTTTCTTCAACTATTGGAGCATAAAAAATTAGTTGAATTTACATATTTTAGACCATTTACATTTTTATTGTCATTAAAAATAATAGGTATATGATTGTTGATTATACTAACCTCTTTACAAACCCCATAACTACCATTTTTATAATATTTTTAATTAAAACTTGATCTACCTATTCATAATTGTGCACCTCTCACAATTGATCTAGTCATTATATTCTATGTGAGAAATCGTTGTTTGTTTCCTTTATTCTTAAACCTATTTTAACTCTATCTTTCACATTAGAGAGATTGTTTTTATTTTTAGATAATACATATACATGAACAAAAAATATCTTATTTAAAATCGGTATTTAAAAGGCATGTGCTCAAAATGGGGGACCAAAAAGTGGTCAAAATCACTTTTTGTCTATATAGCATTTAAAGTGTTTGTATTATAATGCACAATTTTATTATGACTTTGTAGTAATCAAGTCTATGCTTTGTCACTATTGAACCATAATGCATACACATTATAGTGTGAGATCATTATAACGTGCTTGCATTATATGAGCCATAAAAGAAAAAAATAGTTGACAAAATGCAAGCATGTTATAATATGCTCACATTTTGTGAGCCTTTTTTTTCTTCTATGACTCACATAATGTGAGCATATTATAACATAATCATGTTATAAATTTATTTGGAAACTATCAAACCTTAGGGTTGGATTTTCCTTGGAAATCCAACCCAAATGGTTTTACTTTCATGTCAATTCCCAAATATGTTATTTCTACAAAATATTGAAAAATAACTAAATGCCAAGCATGCTTTCCATTAGGTTTGTACATTTTTTGATGTTGATATGAAAAAATATAAAAATAACATCACGAGTTATCTTACCTTTCTAACCATGTAAGTTTCTCTACATTTCACATATGTTAAGATTTTGATCTTCAATTTATTTTGCTAGTGTATTCCTTTTTTGTTAGAAACCTATGTATAATATTTTTGGTGTCATTTTTTTGTTTATCTTAATTTGAAACAAAAAATAGGTGGGGAGAATACTCAAATTTTTATTTTTTTAAGATGTGTCCAATTTGAAATTTTGTTTAAAATCATATATTCACTGAAAAATAGTAGAAGAAGTGGACATAAATTATGCGATGCTAGATAATTTTCTACTAAAGAAATTTGTGAAATACTTTAAAAACTCAACATATTAGGGGGAGCACACTGAGAAACATGTTATATTTTCTAAAAAATTGGATCACATCATATGCTCCCACTATCTGAACCTCTTAATTTCTACCATTTAAAAAAATAGTAGTTTAGAAACTAGATTTTGAGCACTATGAAATTCTCTTTTCACATCTCCAAATTTTGAGCATGACTATCTTTAATTTCTCATCCACAATCAATTTTTAGTAATTTTTAAAAATAGGTGGCCACTTTTGACCCCATCTTGGTCCCCTGCTTTCATGCACATACCCTTAATAAAAGAATTTAATATTTCAAAAAAAAAATATTAAAGACGGAAGGGATCTTATTGTGATCATGTTTAATATTTAATTCAAATCTTCACCAAAAAGCTCTTCTAAAAGAGGAAGGGTCCATAATGAGACACACTTCATCTACTTTGGTAGTTGTGATAGTATTGGTTATTATATTTGAATGAACCTTAAATTAAATTGAGAGTTATTATATAGATGATAAAGAGTATGATAAAGTATATTTATTTAGGTGTGTATCCATTTATTTTAATTAGTAATTTTTGGTATCATTTTCTACATTATCATATTGAATGACACTTAAACTATCAATAAATAAAATTCATAATCTTCTTTTCAAATATTTACACTCTAACTTATAAGATGTTTTATACTTTCATATTTTGTATAATCTTATTATTAATAATCTCAACAATGTATCACTCTTCATTTTCCATTCTCAAATATGTTTGTAATTTTTTTATCTACCTCTTAATTATATTTTTAATATTTTAAATTTCAATATATAATATTTAAAATAATATTTTTATTCAAATTCTCAAAGCATAAATTTGATACCACTATCATACTCAAAATTAGTGGGAGATTTACGTATCCATGGTCGTAATAAATCACCATTGATATTCCTTTCTTCTAAATTTAATAAACAAATTTTTAATTTTTTTTAATAAACAAATTCATTGCTCCTAAAAACACTATTTTATAATACTAATGAGATAATGTCTTTCTATTATGGATTTTTAATGAAAATTTAAATATGGGCTTTAAAAGTAATTTTTTTACTTCTTATCACTATATAACAATATTTTTATTTTCCATTTGGATTTTATTTTGCAGGAACACATTGGCTTTCTTTGCAGGGGGAATTAACTCCCATGTCCGTGCTAAAATATTAGAAGTGTGGAAAAATGATTCAGAGATTTCTGTTCATTATGGAAGGCTCCCTACCCCATACTCTGAAGCTATGTTGAAAAGTAAATTTTGTCTCCATGCAAAAGGATATGAAGTGAACACAGCAAGGATTGGAGATGCTCTTTATTATGGGTGTGTACCAATTGTATTTGCTGATCATTATGATCTTCCATTCAATGATATTCTCAATTGGAAATCATTCTCTCTTGTTATTTCAACTCTTGACATTCCATTGTTGAAAGATGTACTTTATAGTAGAGGGTTAAAACAATATAACAACTTACAAAATAATGTTCTGAAAGTTAGGAAACATTTCCAATGGCACACACCACCTTTAGACTATGATGCATTTAATATGGTGATGTATGAGTTGTGGTTGAGGCGCCATGTATTAAGAGCCCCTTTGTAATATATTCTTTGAAATAAATAAAAGTAATTTAAAATTATTTTTCTAATTGCAACTTGATATGGTTATTATTTATATAAAGAGGTAAAATATACATCAATGTATTAAAAAAGTTAAAAATAGTTATATCAAATACTTAAGACATTAAATTGATATATAAAACATATGTGCACATGATGAAAGAGGGGTTATCAACAACCCTTTTTTCTGAAAACAAACACTCAAAACACACTCAATAATGCATACAAATCAACAAAAAAAAACTCATGGATTCAATTGAAATTTACAACAACAAATATGCTCATTATAAAAATCTAATTACAATGTCATTTTCAGTCAACAAAGGACTGATTATCAGCAAAATATTCCCTTTAAATAATATGAAAATGGAACAAAAACAAGATACAACAAAAACCAAACTATGTGCTTCATAAGCACCTCTAAATCTGCACCTTTTCTCTTGCAACAATCACCTACAACTCTTCAATTCTCAACAATCGTGTCTTCAACCTTTAATGGATGCAGTAATCTTTCAACATACATTAAAACATTTTAATAACCTCTCGAGAAACGCCACACCCAACTCTCCAACCTCCAAAACTTGTAGTAAACAATGAAACCAAAACATTCCACAAAACCCTTCACCAAAAATCCAAAAAATCAGATTTTTTTCTCTAGTTGAAAAACCCATGCCCATATCTCTTGGATTGAATAATTTCAATAACAGAAAAATCAATTAATGTTTTTTCATTCATTTTTTTAACTCCCACAAACCCAACACCCAAGTTTTCTTTTTTTGATTTTTCCAAAAATGCAACCACACCTCCACTATCTCCACTTGCTAACTTACATAATAAAAATGAATTTTTATTTAACTAAATATAATTATTCTCAACTTATTCAAATTAGCCTCCTAACATGAAATGAAAATGAAAATTTGAAATTTGATTTTTTTTGGTTGATGTTGATTACACTTTCACCTAGGATGCTCTTGCATCAGACACCCCAAGTAGAATGAAATGTTTCATGAGTTGCACTTAGAAATTTTTATAGAACCCGTGTCTATCTTGGATCCACCTCATTGCTTTGTCCACTGGAATCTTTCTATGCACCACTTTTTGCAAACTTACAACATTACCATGTTTCATCCTTCCTCTACTACCCGTCATGTAATTCAAAGCTTCAAATTTGTTTTCCAACCAATATACTTCATCAAAATCATAAATAACAATTAAAATTATACCTCCTCTAATGCAAGAGGGTTCTCCCCTCTGCAACTACTCAAATGTAAAACTCAAAGTGGAACTCACGACACTGTCACATGACTCAACTTAACATAAAAATATTGATTTTATTAATTCAATAACAAACATTACATTACAACTAATGGCCTTCATGGCCGCATCCTTCATAGATTTTCCTATTCTACAACAACAATCTTGTGACATCTTTCCATTCACATGAGCAATCTTCTACTCAGTCTATTAATTCGTCATCATTGTTGTGTCTCAAGTTCTCTCTCTATTTTTCTTGAGCTCTCCCCCGTTTTCTCGGTTCACCCCGAGCTCTCCCTCTTCCCCCTATTCTATCCTGTTCATCTGGGCTAAACCATGACCATTGGAATTTAGTTAGGCCCATTTGAATTCTTTCCCTTGATATGAGAAAAGATCGATGATCCATAGTCCAACCTGTAGTCCCGCCTAGCTTCCTTTACAACGGTCGATGGTTAACCCACAATAGTTATCCAATCACACACTACAGTCAATCCAACCCCTATCTGTGGGTGTGCGGTTTCCAACTTATTCCCATGTTATCGTGGACCTTCCTAGAATCAACCATTGGTATGCGATGTCTAGTGATACCGAAATAGCCTAAACAACCTTCTGCGGGGGTACGGTCTCCCTACAACATCACAAGCTTATCTGACAACCACCACAGGGGTGCAATTTCTCACTATATCGCAGGCTAAATAGATGACCACCATGGGAGTGCAATAAAGACATCTTTTGACTCGATATGAAAATCAATTATCACCATTGTTGATGAAGGTTGATCCTTTCCATTGTGGTCAACATCTATGCTAAGAGAGGCCAAAATAGAGCCAAAGCAAACCAAAACTGAAAATTAAACTAAAAAATGTTCTTGGGTGATGTCAATTGCTAGTTTTCCTGGATGCTCCTACATTAGACACACCGGGTAGAAAGATTGTAAGCATAGGCTCACAATGGTGGAGTTGAGTGATAGAACCACTCTTTGAGATTGTAAACAATCTACAAAAAACTCCGTCATTGTAGCAAGTGCCCAAAATTTATTTCTTTCACTTCTTCCAACACTTCTTTGGAACACACACCATCTTCTTCCAACAATACTCCACTTCATCCTTCCTTCCTCTCATGGAATCATGTCCACTATGAACTATCCTCCTCCTCCAAACACCCTCAATTCTTTTCTTCTCATTCATAGGATCCAACCAACTACAAATTGACCACCTCCACCAAAATCCTACAACATCCTTCACAACTGCTATATGTAACCACTTACCCATACACCAATTTGCAATCACATGACCAACTAATTCTTTATTCTCCTCAACCATATGAAATTTCAACTCATCACTAAACTCAAAATTAAGTTTTACCTCTTTCTCTTTTATTGTTGCAACATCATCCTCTATTGCTGCAATCACTTCTTCATTTTCTTGCACCTTCGTTCTTTCTTCACATACCTCCCTAGGATTTTCTCTTACCTCTTCTCCCACTATTGCAATTTCATCATCTGCTGCAACATATGCATGTTGGCAAGACAAAGGTAGACAACTAAGAGGGGGGGGTGAATCAGTTGTCATAGAAAATCAAAACTTGTTAACTTTATTAACCTTATTCTCAGATCTGATCAATAACCATGAGAGCATAAATCAACAACACATCAGAAACACACATAACACCAAATTTTTTTACGTGGAAACCCTGTTAGGGGAAAAACCACGGTGGAGGTTAGTCCACAAGATTATACCCTGTTAAAAGTATAAAGAATGAAATGGGAATGCACATGCATTCAGGCACACTGCCTAGAGCTCACTGCTTAGTTACAATAAGGTGCACTACCCAAAGGAAGACGCACTGTCTTACAAAAATATTTAGATTACATCTGCATGGTTTGAACTAACAAAATAACATATGCTAATACTTGATTATAGTTCCGGTTAAGCACATGAACACTTCTTCATTCTTCTTCACTCTTCTTCACTCTCTGCTCTACCTTCGAAAGATTTAGAACATTATTCAAACATACACATTCGGCATACTTCAAATGAAGTAAAAAATAACTTATATATATCTGCAACAAGAAATTAAATCATTACATGTCGACTTCAACAAAATAATAAAACAATTACAAACTGTCAACCCAAATCAATAACAATTATTAATGCGAATCAACTAAGGTAGGCCAAAACTTGGTGAAGACCCAAAATAAAATTCTCAAACACGAACCACCTTCAAAAATTAATCCTCGAAGATCCACAACATGCTACAACACCTTGTCGGCCAAGAACATGAAAAACATGAACATGCAAGAGAAAATATTGAATCATGAGCACAACGATCAATGCATACGTGCAACACAGATAGAGAATGATCTAGAAACATCCACAAACATCACAAATCACCAGAGAATCATCCACAACAACTGAGCTAACTGGAATCATATTAACTTCAATTAGGAACACAAGCAACATAAAAACTGTCAGAATACAAATCTTCATAACTCGATCAAATCTTCATGCGAATCTCTAAAACTCAATGTGGATAAACTAGATAGACTAAAAAAAAAACCCTTTAGTCCAAAACCTCTGATCATCAACGTAATAAACTCACCGATAGATAGAACTTCACTTCACCATTGACAACCTGTAACTCATTCAATTACAATTTTCTCAATATCCTTGACATATACAACTTCTAATGCATTAATGTTAATAGTGTTGGCATCAATGACAACCACATATCAGCAACACAACCACAACATCCAACACTACAATCTCAACTGTATCTTCATTCTCGGTAGCTACAAGCTTTTCCTTCCACTTATCCTCTATCACACCATCTTCAACAACAAATCTTCTTCAACCTTCACAACCTCAATTGAAATCTCTTCTCTTTCCTCTTGATCCTTTTGCACAAGGACCTCCTCTTCTTTTTCTCCAGTTTGCATACCTGTTGCTACCATTTCCTTCTTCTCTACATCCTTCAAAGGATTCTCAACCACTTCTTTCTCACCTACTGCAACTTTAATGTTGCTTTCTTCTTTCATACACTCATTGGGGCATACTGATGCAATTTCCTTAACCACTTCCTCTGGTCTATCTCATAATGGATTCAACACATACTTCTTCCCATCCTTTACTATGCTATAAGTGTTTTTGATGCTATTATGTATAGCCTCCCTATCCCAAAGCCAAGGTTGTCCCAAAAAAGCATGAAAAACATCCATGGGTACTATATCACACATAATTTCATCCTCATATTTGCCAATATGAAAACTCACAATGCTTTGTTCACTTACCCAAATTTGATGACCTTCTTGCAACCAAGAGACATAGTATGGCTTTAGGTGCCTCATCCACTTCAAGTTTAGTTTCTCAACCACTTCCAAAGCAACCAAATTATCTATCCTATCACTATTCACCATTACTTTGCAATATTTTCCTTCAGACTTGCATACAGTTTGGAACACATTGCTCCTTCAAACGAGTTCTTGTTTCACTTCCTGTGGCTTCAAATATTCCTTCTTCATCCACAAACTCTCTCCATATCTCCAAGACATTTTTCCAAACAAGTATGACACACTCTCTATCTCCAACCACCAACAAATTAGAATCAACACTCACTACCTTTACAGGTTCCCCCTGTGACAAACTCTCACCACTATCCTCTACCCAATAGGATTCTAGAAGATGCACCCTCACTATCTCTTCTACCCACGTCCTCTCAGTGGAATAGATTTGCACACCTTCTACCTAGCCTCATCTTTGTTGGAGGAAATTCAACATGATTTCGATGGAACTAATGACCTCTCAAGGATTTTGCACTCCTCACAAACTTTTCACCCACGGTCTTGGTGGATACTCTCCACACTTAGGATAACCTGCTTTGATACCAATTGATGCAAGAGGGTTCTCCCCTCTACAACCACTCAAATGCAAAATTCAAAGTGGAACTCACAACACAGTCCCATGACTCAACTTAATAGAAAAAATATTGATTTTATTAATTCAATAACAAACATTATATTACAATTGATGGCCTTCATGGGCGCATCCTTCATAGATTTTCTTGTTCTATGACAACAATCTCTTGACATCTTTCCATTCATAAAAGCAATCTTCTACTTGATCTATTAATTCACCATCATTGTTCTATCATGAGTGCTCTTTCTCTGTTATGCCCGAGCTCTCCCCCCTTTTCTCGGTTCACTTAGAGCTCTCCCTCTTCCCTCCTGTTCCATCTTGTTCATCTCAAATAAACTATGACCTTGGAATTCAGTTAGGTCCATTTGAATTCTATCCATTGATATGAGAAAATATTGGCGATCCATAGTCCAACCCATAGTCCCACCTAGATTCCTTTACAACAACCAATGGTTAAATCACAACAGTTACACCAACCACATACCATAGTTCTTTAGTCAATCCAACCCCTGTCCGTGGGTGTGCAGTTTCCAGCCTACTCTTGCATTACCATGAACCTTCCTACTATTGGTCATAGGTATGCGATGTCCCGTGATACTACAACAACCTAAACAACCTTTCATGGGGGTGCGGTCTCCTTGCAATGCCATAAGCTTATCTGACAACCACCGCGAGGGTGTAGTTTCCTACTAAATTGCAAGCTAAACAAATGTCCATCACGAGAGTGTGGTAAAGAAATATTTTGACGTAAGATGAAAATCAATTGTCACAATTACTAATAAAGGTTGATCCTTTCCATTCTGGTCGACATCTATGCTGAGAGAGGCCAAAACAAAGCCAAAGCAAACCAAAACTAAAAATTACCCCCAAAAATGTTTTTGGGTTATGTCAATTTTTAGTTTGCCTAGATGCTCCTGCATCATCCTCCTTCATGAAAACAAATGTATTGATTTGCCTCATTTTCTATTCTACCTTTTCCATCTCTCTCCACCATGTCCCCTTCATGAAATTCTACTATTTTTCCTTCTAAAAGACATGACATTGTTGCAACTTGCTTTCCTTCACTCAAAATAGTGTTAGTACTACCATCAAAAGACTCAATTTCCACATTACCTAACAAGAAATCATGATCAATAATCAAAAAAATTTCACCTTCATTGTTCTCAAACAAGGATTCTTCAGAAAACTCTTCATTAACCTTCACACTCCACTCTTCCAATTCAACTTTATCAAAATTAATTTTAACTACAAAAAAATTATATATTCCTTCACTCTCTTTCTCATCAAAGGAAACAATAAAATCATATTTTACCTTACCATCTACTTCTACCTTCATTCCACTTGAGATCTCTGCTTCAATCTGAGTCAACAAATCACCTTTCTCATCTTCATCATGGTTAGTGTTAGCAAAGCCAACATATTAATGCTCCATACCATCTAAAAGTTTGATTTCATCAGCCAAAAAATACCTTGCATTGCTGCAAACCTTACCCATTTCTTATTTCAATGGCTTCAATTTATATTTCACTCTATCCTTTGTCAATGTGTATGTGTTGGCATACTCTCCGTGCATCACCTTCCTATCAAATTACCAAGGCCTTCCTAACAAAACATGAAAAGCATTCATAAGAATAATATCACATAAAATTTCATCTCTATAACCTCCTATATTAAGATTTACCAAACTTTTTTCGCTGATAAAAAGTTTCCTATCATCTTGTAGCCATGCTATCCTATATGGATGCAAATGCCTTATTCTCTCCAGCTGCAATTTTCTCACCATCTCTTTAGAAACAAGATTGTCTATGCTACCTCCATCTATGATGACATTAAATACCTTGTTCTAGCACTTTCATCTTATTCTAAATAATTTTTTTCTTTGAATTAATTTATCATCTTCATTCAACAGGGTTCTCCTAGCCATTAAATCTTCACCATCTTCTACTTCTTCAGAATGTGATGATCTTGCATCTTCTCTATTCAAATTTGCTACTCAATTCAAAATTTATGGTCTTCTTCTTGGTCTTTCCTCTTCACAAGGAAATTCATATGCTTAGTGACCCTCTTCTCCACACTTAAAATAGGTTCCTCTTATGGTTCATCTTCCAAAAAATCTACCTAATCCTCCTCGATCTCTTGAGTTTTGATCTCTAGGACCATATGAATCATCATAATTTTGAGTTCTACTACTGCCTTGGTCTTCATTTTTTTTATTTTTCTAATTTCTATCATCATTCACATAAGATCTTCCTCTAGTCCTTCCTCCATTACCCTTTTATATTTGCTTGTTGAAGTTGAGAAATACAACCTCACAGAAGCCAGTGAACACTTGCAAGCAAATAACCTATCACATAGAAGAGATATTGAAACACAAACAATGGAGCTTTGCTTGCTGTGAAGCAAAAAATGCATAAACAAGAATTGAATAATTACAAAGAGATCAATCCTTATGAAAGGAGATCAAAACCCTAAAGGTGAGTAATTAATAATTAATAATTAATAATTAATAATTAATAATTAATAATTAATAATTAATTAATTATTAATGGGCCTAAGTTTAGCTTAAGTGAAAAAATAAAGGTAACTTAATTAATTAATCAACATGATTAAATTAATTAAGTAATTAACCTATTACTCTAACACCCCCCCTTATGATGAACTTAGGGAGAAGCTAGAAATCTAAGGAAAAAATGCATGAAAGCAAAGATGGGTCCTGGAAACAAGGCCAAATGAGGTACCCAAATACAACCAAATCTTTGTAAAGCAGAGAAAATAGAGAAAACCTCATGGGAAAAACTTTACTCCAAAAAGAGCTAAAAGCATGCTAAAAAAACATAAAGGAAGGAAGGCCTCACAAAGACCACCCAAGGAAAAATTCCTTCACCCCAAGCATAGATCACAATTGAAGATAGTGTGACAATGCCAAAGGTTTCGTGAAGATGTCTGCAACCTGTACCTCTGTAGGAATGTACTCCAAGATGAGAGAACCATCCTTAATCAACTACCTGATGAAATGCATGTGGATCTCAATGTGCTTCATCCGCTGATGCTCCACTAGATTGTAGGAAATGTGTATAGCACTCTGATTGTCACACCAAAGAATAGTGGGACTATCAGGGGGAAACCCAAACTCTGTCATCAACTGTCGAAGCCATCAAATCTCTTGACTAGCTAACACTGTTGCTCGATACTTAGCCTTTGTAGATGATAATGCAATAGAATATTGCTTCTTGCAAGACCATGTGATAGGACTAGAAACAAGGAAAAAAATAAAGCTGGAAGTGGAATTCTGATCATTGACATCACCAGCCCAATTTGAATTAGTGAAGCCAACAATGTGAGGGGCTCCTGATGTGTAGTGAATACCATACTATGTGGTGCCCTGAATATACCTCAAGATACATTTGGTAGCTTGCCAATGGCTTGCATGTGGATCATGGGAGAACCTAGAGACAAGACCAACTACAAAGGAAAGATCAGGACGTGAATGTGTCAGGTACAACAAACTACCAACCAACTGCCTATATAATGTAGAGTCTACTAAAGGAGTAGAGCAAGTGGAAGACATAACAACACCTGACTGAAATGGTGATGGAGTAGGCTTGCGACCAAGCATGCCAAATCTCTGGAGCATATCAAGAGAATATTTCTATTGATATATGGAAATCCCATCCGAAGACTGAATAACCTGTAGACCAAGAAAATAGTGCAGAAGACCGAGATCTATCATCTCAAATTGCTCCATCAAAGCTCTTTGAAAACTTTGAATCATAGAGGATGAGCTACCTGTAAGAATGAGATCATCAAAATATAGCACAAGGATCGAAAGATCACCCTCCTAACGTTGAATGTACACTGTGGAATCAAAATGATAGCGTGTGATGAGAGGAAAGCAAAAAAGAGTCCATCTTCTCATACCAAGCCTGAGGGGCTTGTTTGAGACCATACAATGAACATCGAAGTATGCAAACCAAATAAGTGTCCTACAAAAAACCCTGAGGCTTCTCCATATAGATCTCCTCATGTAGGTCCGCATGCAAGGAGGCACTCTTCACATCCATCTAAAAAAGTGTCCATCCCTGTGAAGTTGCTAGCGATAGTACAAAGCAAATAGAATTCATCTTGGCAACAGGAGCAAAGGTCTCAGAGTAATCAATACCCTCAACCTAAGAAAACCACTTTGCAACAAGGCATGCTTTGTACTTATCTATCAAACCATCTATAACAAACTTGGTATGGTACACCCACTTACACTAAACCAACTTTCTTCCCTTTGGAAGATGACAAAGATCCCAAGTATTATTCTTCATCAAAGAAGAATACTCCTCCTCCATAGCCCCATCCCTCTCAGGGTGACCTGTCACCTCTGAAAACCTTTGAGGATCATCCGAAATGGCATGACTCAAAATACTAGCACCTAATGTCTGTGCACGTGTACGCCAGGAATATGAAGGATCACCTACCTCTATAGTAAAGCAGGCCCACTTGGGAAAATGTTGTGTATTTGATGGTGGTGGGGATGGTGGATCATCATCTGCATCATCCTCAAGAGATAAACAATCCTCAAGAGATGAAGAAGGAGGAGTAGGTAGTGAAGGAGAAGTTGGTGATGAAGAATCCATTAGAGGAAAGTGCTCATCAAACTGGACATCTCACTAAAACAAGACCTCCCTAGAATCAGGATCAAACAACGTGTATGCCTTAACATCCTCATAGTAGCCAAAAAATAAAAGTGGTCGGATTTTCCTCTCCATGGCTTTCCAATGAGCATCAGGAATAAATGCCCAAGCCTCACTACCAAAAACTCAAAATGTAGAAACATCAGACTTGACATGGGTCTAAGCCTCCTCAGGAGTCATGTGTTGTAATTCCTTATGAGGCATCTGATTCTGAATATAAGTGGCACAATTGACTACCTTAGCCCAAAATGAAGAATCCATAGACTGTGATTGTATCATACAATTGGCCATCTCCCATAAAGTGATATTCTTTCTCTTAGCAACACCATTCTACTGAGGGGTGTAAGGAACTATAAATTGATGCTACAAACCATGCTCAGTGCATAAATCCTTGAAAACCTGATTAACAAACTCCCCCCCATTATTTGTGTGTATTCTCTTGATAGAAAGACCATACTGCTTCTCCACAAATGTCTTAAAGATCCTGAATGAATCAAAGACATCAGACTTGTACTTAAGAAAGTACACCCATGTACGTTTGGAGAAGTCATCAATAAATGTGAGCACATATTTGGCCCCTAAAAATGAAGAAGTCGAAAAGGACATAAGGTCACTTTGTACCAACTCCAAGGGTGCCTTAGCACATGTGGCTCTACACATAGGAAAAGAATCTTGGTGATGTTTTCCAAGTACACAACCTTGACAAACACCATTAGTACAGGAAATCTGTGGGAGCCCAATCACAAGTGCTAGTGTACTCATTTGTTGTAGATATTTGTAATTGACATGGCCAAAATGCTCATGCCAAAGCCTACTCATTATGTATGCATGTGCTATAAGAGATTAACCTGAACCATCTATACTCTAAAAGCCATGAAATATGTATAAGCGGGATGCAAAATCAACACTCCCAGTAGCCACAACCAAATCAGGATCATGGAGGTCTCGAATAACCACAAAATGTGGGGAGAACTCAACTGTCTTACTAGTTCCAAAATGGAAAATCTGATAACAGAAAGGAGGTTTGTCAAAATTTTAGGAACAAGTACATCTTGAAGACAACCACCATCTAATGGAACAGAACCTAAACCCATAATAGTAAGCTATGTAGAGTCACCAACTGTAATTTGTGAAGTTCCACAACGGGAAAGTGCGGTGACAGACTCCTGAGTGCGTGTCATATGGTGAGAAGCACCAAAATCTAGAATCCAAGTGGATCCTGAAGGAAATGCTCATGCAAAAAGAGCATGACATTTCCCTGTGTTTGGGGAAGGTGACTGAGGTGAGTTGATATGATGTTGCTACATGGCCTCCTCTAAAGCCTCTAATCACTTCCAATACCTGGAAACTGGATGACCTTCCTTGCCACAAAAACTGCAAGGATCACCTGATTTCTTCTTAGTCTTGGAGGAAGACTCACCAAACTTAGAAGATTTACCCTACTTAGGGTTGCATTATGGTTTAGAATTAGACTTTGGTGGTGGCTTGGAGGAACTCTCACTGCCTATTGAATCTTTCTTTGACTTTTGTTTCTGCTTCTACTTCCCCTGTGATGTCTAAGCTACCAATGCTTGGTTCTTTGATCCTGGAAGAGAATCCAACTGTGTTAGCTTGACCTTCTCATGTGTCAACCGATTGCATAATACCTCAATGGTAGGCATGGTAAATCATGGACCCAAAGTATCCACAGTGGAATAGAATGTAGAAGAGAATATTTGAAATGAAACTCGAAGCTTAGATAGAATCAGGTATATACACTCGGTGTTTGTTTTGTTCTTACCAAAACCCTATAAAAATGATCTGAGTGATTTGAATTTCATCAAGAAATCCTCAATAGAGGGAAAATAATCAGGTACCAAGGTGGTCAATTCTGCCTCAATTTGAAGTGCCCTAAATTGATTAATGTTGCCAAAAAGATCATGAAACTTAGTCCACATAGCCCAAGGAGTTGTGCAACCCTCCAAGTGATTAAAAGACTTTTTGTAACATGTAATGATAACAATCCCATAGCCTCATCCATTCTTTTTCTATGTTGTAGAACCTCAAATGGACGTGTCAACTGAGGCTTATTTTCATCCAAACAGGACCATAACCCCTTAGACATGAGAAGTGTTGTCGTATGTGCCTTCCAAGTATAATAATTATGTGGGGAAGGATGTTCAAATTTTGAGAAGCTATCCATGATGATTATGGTTTAGAAATTTGTTTAATGAAAGAGGTTTCTATTTTCTGATGTGTATATACAAAAAGCAAGAAAAAAACACCCCCCACAACACAAAAAACCAAACCCCAATATAAATTTAAAAGTTGGAAAGCGTGAAAAAACAAAAATCACTTCAGAAAATTCTCTATGTACCTGATAAATTTTATGATGAAATAAACTAGATATTTGAAAAGAGCATTTGAACACCTTTCCGACGCCTATTCATTTTCAAAAAATGAAGTTCGTATGCAAAAGTTATAGCACCAGAAGTGTAGAATAGAAGAGCTGTCTTCAACTGACTATAGATTTTTTCTGGTAAAAAATCAGAAAAAATAACCTCCAGATCTGGAACGGCCTCGGAACCAGCTTTTTGACGATATAAATTTTTCAAAAAACGGAGTTCGTATGCCCAAGATATACCCGATTTTGTGAAAGGTGCACAATTAGCCTTCTAAAACCAAACAAAGGGCTTAAAATTTCGGCCCCTAGACATATGGTTGCCCAGTTTCTGGATTTGGGGGCTGGAGCTTGCAATATTTTGCAGAATATGCTACTGTCATGTCATAAAAAGTGCAGCAAGTTTTTTTGATTTAAAAATTCTTTCACAAATTCAAAGGCATGAAAATGTCTTTTTAAACTTGCACAATTTTTTTTTTATACCCAACGTGAAATTTTTTTGAACCAAAACAATTAATGGTGCTACAGAAAGGTGTACAGATCTATACACGGTACGGATTCCATACCGCTGTAAATATTTTTAACCTCGTAAACCGTGCCTCCAAGAAATTTTCCTCCAAAATTTTTTTCTCATATTTTTGCGAAATAGCAATTGATCTTAAGGTTTTTGGCCACTCCAGACACAATGGCACTGTCCGTTTTTGCTGAAAATGCCTCAATTTTTCACCCACCTCCAAATCTGGCAAAAAAGTTGTCTCTTCAAACCCTCACAGATCTAACGTCGTGAATCCAAATTTGATGAAACAAAGGTCAATCTTGATTGATTCAAGCATTCCAGATGTAATGGTGAGGTCCAATTTGACTCAAGATGCACAAAAATGTCACTTTTAGGACATGATCCCTCAAAAAAGAAGAAGGAAGCGGCAGATATGAAGCTCTGATACTATGTTGAAGTTGAGAAATACAACTTCACAGAATCCAGTGAACACCTACAAGTAAATAACCTATCACGCAGAAGAGATATTGAAACACAAACAATGGTGCTCTGCTTTCTGTGAAGCAAAAAATGCATAAACAAGAATTGAATAATTAGAAAGAGATCAATCCTTATGAAAGGAGATCAAAACCCTAAAGGTGAGTAATTAATAATTAATAATGAATAAATTATTAATGGGCCTAAGTTTAGCTTAAGTAAAAAAATAAAATAAAGGTGACTTAATTAATTAATCAATATGATTAAATTAACTAAGTAATTAACCTATTACTCTAACATTGCTTACTTCCATATCTTTTGTTCATTCTATCCTCAATATTTAAGGCAATCTGTTAGGCATCTTCCATTGTGAAAACTCTCACCAAAGTCATTTCCTCTTGTATGTTTGGTCTCAAACCATTAATATATCTCGCAACCTTCTCCTTAGTTTCCTCAACATGTCCTGTTCTAACCAGGATCCTATGAAACTCCTTTGTATATTCTTTCACTGTTTTGGGCCCTTGTTTTAACCCTTACATTCTTTTAAGCAATTCAAGCTCATAGTCCACTAGAATGAGCTATCTTTTCATTTTCTCCACCATTTTTTCCCACTTTGTGACTTTATCCTTCCTCTTCTTCCTCTTACAAATTGAATCTCTCTCCAACAAATTGAAGCATTCCCTTTTAATCTGGTTTTTACAAACCCCACTCTATCAGGATCCTCAATTTCTTCAAACTTAAAGAATTCTTCCATTTTGTTGATCCAATCCACTAACTCTTCTAGATTCAAATTTCCACTATATGTAGGAACATAAAATTTTGGTCTTTGTACAATCCTTGATAGGGAAATCAATAATGGGTCATAGTTGTTGCTGCATCTCTTTGTTCACTTGTTTGGTTGGTATGCTCTGAGGTTTGTTCTTCTTCATCACTTATTGGTTCTCCTTTCAGTGCAAACCATCTTCTAATTTATTTTTGTAATGATTCCACCTGCCTTCTCAAGGCTCTAAAATCATTGTCACAAACAAAATTATCACCTCTTCTTCTACCCCTACCAAGTGGGGCTCCTCTTGCATACATTTTTCCACACATCCACAAGCTCAACCCTGGTACAAACTACGTCTCTTTGACAATTTGTTCACACACTCAAAATATTCCTACTCTGATACCATTGATGAAAGAGGGGTTATCAACAACCCTCTTTTTTGAAAAAACCACCCAAAACACCTTCAATAATGCATACAAATCAGCAACAAAAACTCATGGATTCAATTGAAATTTGCAACAAAAAATCTACTCATTATGAAAATCTGATTACAATGTCATTTTTAGTCAACAAAGGACTGATGGATAGAAACATATGCTCTTCACACAATCTGAAAATGAAATA
This sequence comes from Sequoia sempervirens, assembly GCA_007258455.2. Lineage (NCBI taxonomy): Eukaryota > Viridiplantae > Streptophyta > Pinopsida > Cupressales > Cupressaceae > Sequoia > Sequoia sempervirens. Next base: position 9,128,469 of record VDFB02373365.1, on the reverse strand, counting down.
AAAACTAGCTACAATAAAAACCAAACTATGTGCTTCATAAGCACCTCCAAATCTACACCTTTTCTCTTGCAACAATCAACTGTAACTCTTCAATTCTTAACAATGGTGTCTTCAACCTTCAATGGCTGCAATAACCCTTTCAAACTGCAAAAAAACACTTCAATAACCTCTTGAGAAATTCCATGCCCAACTCTCCAACCTCCAAAACCTGCAGTCAACAATGAAACCAAAACATGCCACAAAACCCTTCACCAAAAATCCAAAAAATCAGATTTTTTCTCCAATTGGAAAACCCACACCCATCTGTCTTGGATTGAATGATTTCAATAATAGAAAAACCACCTAATTATTTTTTATGGACTTTTGTAACTCTCATAAACCCAACACCCAAGTTTTCTTTTTATGATTTTTCCAAAAAATGCAACTACGTCCCCACTATCTCTAGTTGCTAACTTGCATGATAAAAATAATTTTTATTTAATTAAATATAATTATGCTCAACTTATTCAAATTGGCCTCCTAACATGAAATTCAAATGAAATTTTAAAATTTGAAATATTTTTGTTGATGTTGATTTCACTTTCAACTATGATGCTCTTGCATCAACACACTAATACAAAAAAATCAAATATCTTATTGAAACTTTAAAAATAGAAATATAATATAATATTTAAATTATTTATCAATTCAAATATATTTGATCAAAATACAATATAAAAACTATTTTTCAGGAATATAAAGATGATTTATAATTTCTCAAATTCAATATTGTCACTATTTTAATATTTATTTTATAAATTTCTATAAAATAGAGGATTACTATAACCCTTTTAAAATTGAGAAACCACTTATCACTAAACTAAAAATATGGTAAAGAATTATAAAAGATTATCAACCCTATTCACACATGATCATAATTCATAACTTTAATGTTTTATTGTATTTGAGAGGAGTATTAATTGCACTTATAAAATTAAAAAAAGTTAAGTGTTATATTATTTAGAGTTGTAATTATGAATATCTTTGAGACAAATTTCCATTATTCACATTACATGCATGTTGGTGTATTTTATTATATATAAAGATGCCATTTGTAAATTATTAATTTTTTAAACTCTTACTCATTTATCCATTCTATCTAATTTTTTATTAATGAATCCATGACAAATATATAACCTAAAATTATATATCAATTCCTAGGACTATATTGCATCCATCCTACCCACAAAAATATAAATATACTAATTATTATAATCAAATATTTTTTGATAGGGAATGCAATGGGGATAGCGATGGGGAGAATCTAGATTAGTGTAGTTGTGACCCTATGCATGGTCATGAGGTGTTGAGGTGTCCTATGTTGCTGCTCATTTTTCTTGTGGTCCTTTGTTATTACTTCTTGTGTGCCTTCGGTCTTTGTATACTACTCTTTTAGGTTCATTTTCCTCTTTTTTGTTTGTGTTTTTCTTTTTAATGTTCTTTCTTTGTATTCATGCCCACAACTTTTGAATGACATCTATTGGGGGTATGAGGGACCCCTCTTTGTTACCCTTTAAAGATGTTATCTTCAACAAATATTCTTCAAAGTTTGGTCATGCCGACGTGGTTAATTTTCTCTTGTATGCAGTAGAAGAACCCAAATTTAATCATTCTCAAGGAATGTGATTAAAACCTAATGCATGTCTGGAAAGAAGCAAGGATCGCTTGATGGTGGTGATCAATCCTGATGATGTTATTGAAGATTTTATGTATTTGGTAGAGCATTCTCTAATCTGTGAATTTATGGGAGTCCATATTTCTCTACCTTTTTTACAGGCATCGATCTACAATAATTAAAATCTAGGAGGAGATGGAAATTATTTTTGGGGAAAATGGATTTCTCTTTATGGTGTTTACCCGAGTAGCAAATCAAAATATGGTCTTTGAAGGTGGCCTGCATTTTTATAATTCAAGTAGGGCTCTTCATCAAAACTTGGCACCTGGGTAAGTGCAAAAAGATCAAGGGCCAAAAGGGGGTCTTAAGTGGCCACTTTTTTTTTGAAATCAGGAAATACTGACCGTGGATGTGAAATTGAGAATAGTTACATTCAAAAAATTTAGATGCAACAAAAAAAGGATTGTAGTGCTCCGAGTCTACTTTCTAAACTAGTAATTTTTTTTTTAAATGTTAGAGATTAAGGGGTTCAAAAGAGGGAGCCACAAAAATTGGTGTTGTTTTTGTCAAAAAAATATAACATAGCGACTTTTGTGGCTCCCTCAAAAGGTTAATTTTTTTTGGTATTTTTAAAATCGCTTTAGTGAGAAATTAGCTCACACCATGTAGTTTATGCCTGGTTTTTTTGATATTTTTTTAATGAATATTTGTTTTTTTACTAATTTTGAAAGTGGAAACTTCCTGAAAAACAAAATTTTGGTCATGCTACCTCTATAAATTTTGAAAACTAATTGAAAATCATTTTTTTAATATTTGTAGAATAGAGTCTAGTTTCTAAAAATGTAATTTATTTGAAATTTCAATGAACGGTTAATTTATAAAGAAAAAATACCAAATATTGGTTTTTTCCAAAAAACAGAGACACAAACAAAAGAAATTAAAGATCAAAGGCTTAACATTGTCAAAATGTGAAAAAAATTACATCGTTAGATAGCTAAGAGAGAGCCTAACATTACCTAGGTGTTCAATTTGTTTGAGCTTGAAACACGTGAAAACCTGATGCTTAGCATGAACATGATTATGTGAAATAATGTAGAATTTGCAAAAAACATGTCTTTGGATGTTTGGAAGGCACTCCAAGCCTTTGGGTTGGTATTCCAAAGAAAATACCAAGCTTAAGGCTTGGGAATTCCCAAAGAAAGAAATAACACGAGTGTGTTATAACACTTGTATTATTTCATAGTTTTGACAATTTTTTTTGCGTTTGTGCCCAAGAGTTGCCTAAACAAGACATAACACGAGTGCTTTATAATGTGCTTGTGTTATGTCTTGCTTTGCATTAAATGCTAGTCTATTAATTGTATGTATATACATTTGTATGTTTGTATGTATGTATGCTTGTATGACATGTATGTATGTGTGTATGCATGCTTGTATGTACATGTATTCTTGTATGTATGTATGTATGTATGTATTAGTGTATGTATATGCATGCATGTATGTATGTATGCATGTATTAGTGTATGTATGTATGTATGCAAGATTTTATGTATGCTTGTATGTATGTAAGTATGTATGTATGCCTCTATGTATGTCTGCTTATATGTATGTCTGTATGCATGTATTTAGAGAGAGAGAGAGAGAGAGAGAGAGTTGTCTAGGTAGGGTGAGAGGCAGAGAGGGAGGGACCTAAGAGAGAGATAGAGAGAGAGAGGTATTGAGAGAGAGACTTGAGAGAGGGAGAAGGGGTTGGAGTGAGAGGGACTTAGCTAGGTAGGGTGGAGGGATAGAGGTAGAGAGAGAGGGGGGTGAGAGAGAGAGACATGAGGGAGAGAGAGAGGGTGGGTGAGAGAAAGAGAGAGTTCTCTAGGTAGGGTATCAAAGGGAGAGACTAGAGAGAGAGAGAGAGAGAGAGAGATGGAGGGAGAAGTGAGATAGAGAGAATGAGAGAGAGATGAGGGTTGAGGATCCAATGTATAGGGTAGAGGGTTGAGAATTGAGGGTATAGGGTATTGGGTTGAGGGTCCAATGTATAGGGTAGAGGGTTGAAGGATTAATGGTTTAAGGTTTGAGGGTTTAAGGGTTGAGGTTTTAAGGGTTGAGGGATGAGGGTAGAGGGTATATGGGTTTAGGGTTTAGGGTTTAAGGGTTGAGGGTTGAGGCTTTAAGGTTTAGAGAGAGAGAGAGAGATGTACATATAAATATGGAGAGGGGAGATAGAGATAATTAGAGAGGGTAGGAGAGATGGAGAGAGAGAGAGAGAGAGAGAGAGAGAGAGAGAGAGAGAGAGAGAGAGAGAGAGTAGAGAGAGAGAGAGAGAGAGAGAGAGAGAGAGAGTTATGTAGGTAGGGTACTTGAGGGAGAGACTTGACAAAGAGAGAGGGGGTGCAAGGGAGATAGTTGAGAGAGAGGGAGTGGGAGAGAGATAGAGGGAGTGAGAGAGGGAGAGGGGGTGGGAGGGAGAGAATAGAGAGAGAGGGAGAGAGAGAGGGAGTGGGAGTGGGAGAGAGAGGGAGTGAGAGAGGAGTGAGAGTGAGGGAGTGGGAGAGAGATAGAGGGAGAGAGAGAGATTAGGGTTTAGGGTTTAAGGGTCAAGGTATTAAGGGTATAGGATTGAGGGATTAAGGTTTAACGCATAGTGTCCAAGGTTGAGGGTTTAGGGTTAAGTAAGAGACCTATATGGCCAAGGAGGGATGGATGGATAAGGAGAGAGAGAGAGAGAGAGAGAGAGAGAGAGAGAGAGAGAGGAAACCTTTAGAAAATCAACATTTTTCATAACGCAAGCATGTTTTGAAGAAGTTGAGATATAGTCGTTTTGTATAGCAAGACAAAACACACTCACATTATAATGTGAGTACATTTTGGATTGCTCTAAAAATGATAAAAAAAGTTAACACACCCATGATCTAGGCCCACATGCTTTGTTATTCTCCTAGTTATGCATATGTTCCAAAAAAAAGAAGCTTTTTGATGTTGTTGGGAAGTGCACATGCAAAGTTTTCACATTCTACCACCTTTTCATGAACTTTCCACCACCTTTATATGGTTTGCCAACTTAGGAAGGAGGAAATAACATATTTTTCACATCAAATTTGATATATATCAATTCAAGTCTCAATTTTTATAGTGTTGCAATGTTAATTGTAATTGGATTGTAGGAATTTAACATTATACATTGGTTATTTGTATTGTTGTTAGTAATTCTATTCAACAGCGATATACAATTGAACATTGAAAAGGAAACAAGCTTTTGAAAAACTCAAATTTTTGAGGATTTTGATGCAAGAAGAAACAATTACTACATAATTGGGTAGAACTCCTCCATTCAAATCTCTATTTATTAGGTATGTGAAGTCTTTACACATTTTCTTTAAACTTTCCTTAATTCTATTATGTTTCTTTATCATCCCTTATCATACATGCTTAATGCAATGCTTTTATTTTGTTATTATGCATAATCCTTGTTCATCATTATTGGGTTTTCATTATAACCTTAGCCCCTCTTGGCACATTTTAACCTACACAATTCTTTACACTTGCCAATTATATTTTAAACCACATCTCTTTGAGGCATTTTGTTAAACCAATTGGCCTACCTTGTGTATGCTTCCACATTTTGTATACACATATATATGAGAGTAGTTATAAGTATGTAATATAATACATCATTTCTCAATTCTTTTCTATGGATGTGCATACCCCTTTCCAAAGCTTCCATTTTGGTATAGGCATGAGGGATGTTGGAAAATGTAGTGGAATTTGGTTTTACACCTAGAAATTGCATTTGCTTGAAATTTTCTAAAGCCTTTTCAACAAATCCATTTTGTGCATATCTTGAAATCATTGTAGTTCACAAGGACATCTTATTGAGGAGTTTTTTCAAATAGTTCTACCAAACCAGCTGATTGCTTTGTCTATGCTACCAAATTTTCCATACATGTCTACTAAAGCATTTTATCAAACAACGTAGACAAGGAAATAAACTATTTGAAAAAATGCCTCAAAGAAATATGGTCTCATGGTGATGCACATCACCATGAGACCACATTTCTTTGAGGCATTTTTTCAAACAACTGATTGCCATGTCTATGCTACCAAAATTTTCATGCATGTCTGCCAAAGCATTTTATCAATCCACATAGACAAGGCAATCAACTATTTAAAAAACCACCTCAAAGAAATGTGGTCTCATGGTGATGCACATCACCATGAGACCATATTTATTTGAAGAATTTTTTCAAACAATTGATTTCCTTGTCTATGTTGCCAAATTTTCCATGCATGCATACCAAATAATTTTATCAAACAACATAGACAAGGAAATCAACTGTTTGGAAAAATGCCTCAAAGAAATGTGGTCTCATGGTGATGTTGATAAAATTATTTGGTAGATGTGCATTTAAAATTTGGTAGCATAGACAAGGAAATCAGTTGTTTGAAAAAATGCCTCAAAGAAATTTGGTCTCATGGTGATGTGCATCACCATGAGACCAAATTTCTTTGAGGCATTTTTTCAAACAACTGATTTCCTTGTCTATGCTACCAAATTTTCCATACATGTTTACCAAAAAAAATTGTCAAACAATCCCCCTTCATTTCAATGATTTGATTGATGCCTGGATACCTTGTTCCAAAGGTAGGATGTCAAGAGAAAAGTTGTGGAATTTGGATTTATACTCAAGCCAATTGTATCTTCTTGAAAGTTTGTAATGTCTTTTAAAAAATTCATTTTGTGCTTATCTTGCGATCATGGCATTTCATGAGACCACATTTCATGTTTTGATAGATTTAATACCCAATTCCAAGGTCCCCATTTCAAGGTAGTGAGCTCACTAGGTACATAAGCTAGTGAGCTCACTAGCTTGTCTATGCTACCACATTTTGCATACATGTCTACCAAAAAATTTTGTCAAAAAATTCACATTCCTTGTCCATGCTTCCATTTTGTGCCTATCTTGCAATCATGGCATTCCATGAGACCACATTTCATTAAGGCATTCCATCAAAAAAATCATGTGAGCTTTGACAACACTAGCTTGTCAATATGGTAGAATTGACAAGCTAGTGGGCTGTTTGAAAAAATGCCTCATAGAAATGGGATCTCATGGTGATGTACATCACCGTGAGACCCCATTTCTATGAGGCATGTTTTCAAATAGTCCACTACCTTTTCAATGCTACCACATAGACAAGCTAGTGAGCTCACTAGCTTGTTAATGTGGTAGCATTGACAAGCTAGTGGGTTGTTTGAAAAAATGCCTCATAGAAATGGGGTCTCATGGTGATGTACACAAGGTAGTGGAATGTTTGAAAAAATTCCGCATAGAAATGGGGTCTCACAGTGATATTGTGAGACCCCATTTCTATGAGGCATTTTTTCAAGCAACCCACTACCTTGTCAATGCTACCACATTGAAAAGCTAGTGAGTTCACTAGCTTTTCCATGCTACCACATTTTGCATGCATGTCTACAGAAGCATTTTATCAAACAATTCAAATGCCTTGTCCATGCTTCCATTTTTTTCCTATCTTGAAATAATGGCATTCCATGAGACCACATTTCTTTAAGGAATTCCATCAAAAAATTCATGTGAGCTTCAACATGCTAGTGAGCTCACTAGTTTGTCAATACGGTAGCATTGATAAGGTAGTGAGCTGTTTGAAAAATGCCTCATAGAAATGGGGTCTCATGGTGATGTACTTTTTCAAACAACTCACTACATCACCGTGAGACCCCATTTTTATGAGGCATTTTTTCAAACACCCCACTACCTTGTCAATGCAATAGAATTGACAAGGTAGTGGGTTGTTTGAAAAAATGCCTCATAGAAATGGGGTCTCATCGTGAGACCTCATTTCTATGAGGAATTTTTTCAAAAAACCCACTAGCTTGTTAATTTTACTGCATTGACAAGCTAGTGAGCTCACTAGCTTGTTTATGCTACCACATTTTTCATACATGTCTACCAAAACATTTTTTCAAACAATTCACATTCCTTGTCCATGCTTCCATTTTGTGTGTATCTTGCAATCATGGAATTCCATGAGATCAAATTTCTTTAAGGAATTCCATCAAAAAATTCATGTGAGCTTTGTCTATGATAGAAATACTCTTCTACAAGATGATTGTAAGTATTTTGTATGAAGGGTTGAATGAAATTTATTTCATTTATTTGTATGAATTCATTTTTTATGAACTAATTTTTGTCTCTTTATCATGCTATCGATAAAATTATCTATCATGCCGAGGAAATGATCAAGGATTAATCCAACAAAGGAAGAGATAGAAGCTAAGAAGGCAAAGAAAGTAACATGGATGAGGGAACATCGTGAGAAGAATAAATTGGAAATGATTGATGAAGAAATTCCAATTGAAGAGGAACCTCAACCATTAAGAAGAGAAATGGAATTGGTGTCACAAAGGGAATGGATACAAAACCTTCGTGTTAAGAGAGATTTGAATACCATAGTTGGAGACATACCCTCTACCACAAGTGAATACGGAGGGACACCATCAACCACAAGTGAATATGGAGGGACCCCATCTACCACATCTAAAGTTGAGAGTACATCATCACTCACATTTGAGGAAGGAGGTATGCCATCATTCCCATCTCAACCTCAGGGTATGTCATCTATTCCATCCTCGATCGAAGGTACGCCATCTAACCCATCTTATTTAAATATTGATGAAATTCCTAATGTTGAGATGAATTTACCTTTGACAACACCACCTAGAATTTTGCATAGAAAGCTAAATTTTTTTATTAATATTGATGAGAATATTTTGCAGCCAATAGAAGGTAAGATTCCACAATGCACTTGTAGAAGATATGCTCATAATATTTGGAGATTATTATTTGAATAGCTAAATGAGACCATAAGATTTCAACTATTTGTTGAAATGATGCAAAGTATAAAGTATAGGTCTATCATGAAGACTCTTGGGTTGAAAACATTAGATGCTTCAAGTGATAAAACTATTGTGAAGAATTTAATGGATGCATATGAGAGTGTGGGTAAGACCTCATGATCAAAAGATAGTAATGTCACACGATGTGTCATTACATCGAAAATAGTAAGTAATCAAATGAGGAAAGATTGTCTCATTATAAAGAAGAGTCAACAATTAAAAATTAATAGAAAAACTTTATCAAGATCCATTCAAAGGCGCTGAAGAATTGAGGACAGTGATTCCAATAAATTATGGGCATTCTCGGGGAGACTACCATGAAAAGATAAACCAGTTATTGAAGCATTGAGATCACTAATTGAAGACTACTAGAAGAATAACACAAGGGTGTAACTAAATCAAAGGGATGTGGTAAGAAGGATAATCAGTAGTTGAAACTGTGAGCCACATCCAGAGCATTTTTTGGATATGACTCAAACACAATTTTTTTGTAAATTTTTATATGTTTAGATTTGCATACAAACAATTTTTTACAAGATTGTGGCATACATGCCCCACCAACATCTTCAAGAGACTTCTTATCAAAAATTTATGTGAAAGAGAGGAAGGTCAAATATTCTACAGGAAACTATGCTTGGATGGCACATGTCAGCATTGTGGTGGCTTGTATGGAAAGCACACATGCGGTTGGAAAGGAACTAGTAGAGTTAAACAAGTATAAAACAATGGCCTACAATACAAGAGATGGTAATCAAGCAAAAATGTGTCATTTGGTTATTCAAAATATTCCACTATATCACTTTATGTCTATATTTCAAAACAATATAGTGTATGAGTATGCAAGGCATAACCATAGAGCTCAATGGTTGGACTTACAATTCAAGTTATGTAAGGACACCTTTCCAATTGGAAAAATTGTTTCAATGGTTGAATTTGTAGAGAACTACACTCTACAACCACAATGTGAGGTGTAATCACAATATTACAACTCCACATAGGTTTCTATATTTGTACACATAACATTCATTTATGTAGCTGATAGTACAAAGGATACTAGGAAGGTATTGAGGGAGTACCACTTTTACATTAGTGATGATAACACACATTCTATAGAGTTTGTGCAAGGTTGCTTTCATTTTTTCTACAATGATTTTTCTAGGAGGGGCATAGCATACAGTCAACATATAATATGGTCAGATAACTATGCATCACAGTTCAAGAACTTGCGGATGTTCTATTGGTTGAGCAAGATGCATGTTATTACAGGTGTTCAACATATGTAGAATTTTTGTAAGGTTGGGCATGGAAAGGGGGAGCATGATGGTGCAATAGCATGTATCAAAAGAGCATTAGCACGAGAAGAGTTAAAGTATAAAGAAAATGAAAAGTTAACAAATGCAAAATCAATTGTTGAGTGGTGTAATGCTTCGATGGGTCTAGGTAATGAAGGTAAGTCTTCAATTCATAGATTTTTTTAGTTGATAGATGATACTAACATTGCACCATATGAGGATTGTTGTACACTGACAAGATCAAGTGAGATACACTCTTTCCTTAGCTCAAATGCAAGCTCATGGAGTATCCATATGAGGAAGATGGAATTCATTTGTTAATTTGAAACAATTAGAAAATTCAAAGAATGAGACTGTTCACTTTGAACAACAAAGAGTAATTGAACAACTTCAACAAAAAAAATTTCACCAAGTTGTATAAAGATCTCTATGAACTCTAAATATTTATTTGAGTAATGAGTTACATTTATGTATGATTGAACATAATATCGACCTACTCCTAGCCATGAAAAACAAAATTGATAAACATTATATATATATATATATTAATACCTACTTATATATTATATATAATATAGTAGGTCTTATTTTTCAAAAGAGAATTAACTAGTGTTAATGGTAACTATTCAACTCGATGAAATTAGTAGTATGATACATAAATAGATTGAACAATATAATAACAAGGTTCAAGTTGTTAATATTGACACTGTACTTCAAGTAGGAGATGAAATTGCTCATATTCATGGTCTTGATAAAGTAATGGTAGGGGAATTATTAGGATTTGTAGATGGCATAGTAGGTATTTCTTTAAATCTAGAATCTAGTTCAACTAGGTAATATATCTACTTGCATAGTTTTTGAAATTCTTATTGATATATTACTTTGTAGTGTATTTGTAATGTTGACTAATTTCATCTAATTTGCTGCACATATTAATGTAGGGCATGCTTATGCAATTATTGCAAATGAAGAAAATGAAGAGGGAAAAAATTATTGCTTGTGTCATTGTGTTGAGGCCAAGAAGAAATTGGAGGCTCTAGTTATAGATGGAGAAAACATCGAACACCCTACAGGCTTAATGGTTGTTATTGGAACATGGCTTAGAAGTTACCCACATAAGAGTGTTAATGTTTGTCTATTTCAGGACTTTGAAACAAATTAGAACATTCTTCATTACTTAAACCTTGTCATGGCATCTAATATTCATTTGATCAAATATGGGGGTAGACCTTTAAACAAGACCTTATGGAAGGTGTGAGAGTCTGACCATGAGACAATACTTGAAACAATAAAGAGTAGAGTAGACTTGGATGGTTCGTTGGATTAATTTTTAAGTAGACATATTGGTTCTTATTAATTTGTAAGTATTCACATTGGTTCTTATTAATTTGTAAGTATGCACATTAATTTGTATTAAAATTTAGAGTATGCACATCAAGATTAGTTGATAGTTAGACCTTTCATTTCTATATTTCAAGTTTACATATGTTTTGGTTCCAAGTTTGTACATATTTTTTGGTTCAAAGTTTACATATGAATATTGGGTAGATTATATTTTTTGGTTCAAAGTTTATATATGAGTATTGGGTATATTATATATTTTCGTTCAATGCATAACATAGATAAGGTAGTGAGCTATTTGAAAATATGCCTCAAAGAAATGGGGTCTCTTGGTGATGTACATCACTAGGAGACCCCATTTCTTTGAGGAATTTTTTCAAACAAAAAAATGAGGAATTTTTTCAAACAATGTACATCACCAGGAGACCCCATTTCTTTGAGGCATTTTTTTAAACAACTCACTACCTTGTCTATGCTACCGCATTGAAAATTTGACAAGATCACTAGCTTATCAATGTGATAGCAATGACAAGGTCCACCTTGTCATTGCTATCATATTAACAAGATAATGAGCATTGTAAGAAAAAATGCCTCAAAGAAATGGGGTCTCATAGTGATGTACATCAACAGGAGACCCCATTTCTTTGAGGAATTTTTTCAAACAACTCACTCCCTTGTATTCAATATTTCAAACAATATTCCTTCTAACCCCACTTATAGATAGGTGACTTTGCTATTAATTCATTGGTTGTGAGTTCATTATTTGACTCAATAGAAGTTGGCACACTTGATTAAGTAGTAATTTTTCAATAATTGATTTATTCATCGCCTCATTCTATCATTCTATCATTCATCCTATTGATTTTTTCATACCTTTGTGAGAATGAATATTTTTACTCAATGATTAACCACTAGCAATACATCCTTTAAAAAAATAGTTTGATTGATCTCTTAAAAAATGTATGTTTGTGCCGTTTCCTCTTACATTTTATACCATTTTAATTAATTTCCTAAATTTAGTAATGTGTAGATGCATTGTTTTACATTAAAAATATAAATTCTAACTTTGACTATATTGTTCTCATATTGTCATTTTATTAGTTTTCCTACAAGGTAGCAATGACAAGGTGGTGAGCTCTTTGAGGCATTTTTTCTTACAATGCTCACTACCTTGTCAATGCATCCACATTGACCATGAGGATATATCTCATTGAGGAATTTTTTCAAATAGCTTATGTGCCTTGTTTATGCATCCACATTTCACATGTGTCTACTAAGGAAATTGCAACCATAACACTCATGAAAATCCCCCCTTTTATGTTTCGATAGATGCCATACTCATTCCAAGGTCCCATTGCTGCCATGGATAAAAGCCTAAAACATGTGCTTTCCAACAAACTATGGATGCATGGAAAAAATCTATCAAAGCATAATAGTAAGCAAAAGCATAGAAAAGGTATTGAGTTATTTGAAAAAAATGCCTCAAAGAAATGTGGTCTCATGGTGATGGACATCACCATGAGACCACATTTATTTTAGGCATTTTTTTCAAATAACTCAATACCTTGTCTATGCTTCATCACCATGAGACCACATTTCTTTGAGGCATTTTTTCAAACAGCTCATTGCCTTGTCTATGCTACCACATTTTACATATGTTTTCCGTTTTGGGCATATCCTACAATCATTCCAATCTTTATGGGAAGATTGAAAACTGAACAAATGAAGTAAAAAATTCTTGAACTTAAGAATTCCATGGAGAAAATACAATTGGAAATAGATGATAAGGAAGAAGCAATGTGATATCAATATTTGTACATGCAAAGACAATATTTGGAAGTGTTGCAATTGAAGCAAAACAACTGAAGACTAAAATCAACCACTTAGAAAAGGAATTAAAAGACAAGAATATTTTAATGTCAATGAAAAGGAGGTTAGTCTGCTCTGAAAAAAACTTGAAAAAGAAGTAGACCAAATTGAATGAGATACATAATATATTCAATGAAGAGATTCTTCTAGCTATCAAAAAGTTGATGAAGGTGCATGTGTAGATTCTTCTTTGTTCATCATACGATTGAATCAACTATTTCAACATGTCTGTATGGGTGGGTTTATGCTAGGAAAGGTCCTCTTTCACACCCAAACACACTGAAATAGTTTGAGCCACATTCTACCAGAAAAGTCTCTTAAGAGACCAAAGTGCAAAAGGGTAAAAAAATTCAATGAGTGATTACTCGTAAACTGTGACACTTGGAAACACTCCATTTGAGGCTATGAGATCACATAGTGCCCATCTACAATAACCTCTCTCAATTGTTGATATCTCTAAGTTGTTTTCCTGTGGTGAACAAATTTCAATTGATGGAAAACGGGTCAGTTGCATGTAGTGTAATGTAATGCCCCCACCACAAGACCCTAGAGGACAACACACAAACACCAAAAAATGAAACAATTTTTTTTGAAAGTGCATTAAGCACACTATTGCAAATGAACATTAACTCAAAACTAACCTAAGTCCTCTAAGGTTCGTGACTACACTACATAGTTTCCCATTATCTAAATTAGCGAGAACTATAAATCATTACATTAATAAATTCTAACATCAATATGGAAATACATCTAATCATCTCATTTAATCAAGTAATCAATATGATACATTCATAACATTTATTCAATGAAGATCATTTGAATCAATTCAATTAATCACATATACAATAACATCTGTTACATATTTTATCACATAATTAAGTCAACATCAGTTTACATCATTACCTTTATACATCTGAACATCAATATCTCCTTGTATACAAGCAAGGAGTATACAACAAGGTATAATACATGATACATCAGATTTATGATACAATACAAGTACAAGAGTAATGACTCACATGAGCTAGTATAAATGCAAAAGTATTCAATCCAAAAGAAGTCACCACAATCACAAAAAAGGAGAGGGAACCTAATGGAGAACAATGCACTTTCCACCCAACCATGTGGAACCCGAAGGTCCACCCACCGTGTTAGGAGATAGAAAAGGATCCCACCATCACAAGGACAATAAGGTGACAATCAACTAACATTACAAGACTATAAGGGATTCCAACATGTAAAGGAAAACATAACATAAAACAATAGTAACACTGCTTCCAGAGGCACTCACAAACATAAAATGGAAATACAAGTCAAGAAGATGAGAGGTTGTAGTAGGGGAGATTGTCATTGCATGGTCTTAGCATGGGTTTTCCTAATAGTCTTCACTAGATGCCGAACCCCATCTATGGTTGTCCTGACAGTCTTACCTTCAACGCTGGCCCCATAGGGTGACACATGCGGGACCAATTATCCTTTCGTGGAGACAAGGAAATTGGTCTTTCCAACCAAGCCTTCCCAACCCATCCTTAGCCTAAATGAACACTATAGGCATGACTGAGGCATCCAATTAACTTAGTTAAAGTGAAATTCTACCCAACCCCCTAGTTAATTAATTATGTTATCACTTACTTAAGGAACTCCCACATGGGTTGTCCTAGACACCACTTTGTGCGCTGAACCCCATTGATTGCCACTTCCCCTTCAACAACAAGAAACTCAGCTAAAAATAATAGGGAAAACCAACATGCATAAAGCCCATAACTGAAAGATCATACACGAAGGTGAGGAATGAACCATCCCATACAATAATCAATCATGAATCAAGTAACAAGGCATGGCTAGATTCTCCATAATATCACAAGGTGGCTATCACAACAACCAATTTCAAGAATCAACACAAACATTAGGCCAATAACATAGTTTTCTCCCAAGCCTTTGAAAGACTACCAATGACTGCCTTCCACAATGACTTACACAAATGAATAAAAGTTCATAACACACCAAACCACAATAGTAGGAAGCGTGGGGTACTCAAATAAGTTACAAATCAACCAATCCGCATCAACTAAATACTTTTCAAGAATAATCTCTTTTCTTATACCCTACTTCAATTATTTGATTACATAAATATCCAATTTTGAAACCATCTATTCATTCACTTCATCCATTTCATTAGAATACATAAAAGCAATAAGATATTTTCAAAAGAATCATGACACATATACATGAAAACTTAAACTTACTCACACACACACACACATATATACATATATATACATATATATATACATATATATGTATGTATGTATGTATGTATGTATGTATGTACGTTAGTAATTTAAAGTTTTCATGTATATGTGTCATGATTCTTGTGAAAATATCTTATTGCTTTTATGTATTCTAATTAAATGGATGAAGCAAAAAGATAGATGGTTTCAAAATTGGATATTCATGTAATCAAATAATTGAAGTAGGGTATACGAAAAGAGATTATTCTTAAAAAGTATTTAGTTAACATGGATTGATTGCTTTGTAAGCTATTCGAGTACCCCATGCCTCTTACTATTGTGGTTTGGTGTGTTGTGAGCTTTTATTCATTTGTGTAAGTTGTTGTGGAAGGTAGTCATTGGTAGTCTTCCAGAGGCTATTGGCCTAATGTTTGTGTTGATTCTTGAACTTGGTTGTTGTGATTTAAGTGCCTTGTGATATTGTGGAGAATCTAGCCATGCATTGTTACTTGCTTCATGATTGATTATTGTGCAAGATGGTTCATGCCTCACCTTTGTGTATGATCTTTTGGTTATGGGATTTATGCATGTTGGTTTTCCTTATTATTTTTAGTTGAGTTTCTTGTTGTTGAAGGGGAAGTGGCTCTCAATGGGGACCAGTGCACAAAGTGGCATCTAAGACAACCCATGTAGGAGTTCCTTAAGTAAGTGATAACTTAATTAATTAACTAGGGGGCTGGGTATAATTTCACTTTAATTAAGTTAATTGGATTCCTCACCCATGATTGTAGTGCTCGTTCATGCTAAGGATGGGTTGGGAAGGTTTGGTTGGAAAGTCCAATTTCCTTGTCTCCATGAAAGGATAATTGGTCCCGCATGTGTCACCCTATGGGGCTGACGTTGAAGGTAAGATTGTTAGGACAACCATAGATGGGGGCCAACGTCTAGTGAAGATTGTTAGGAAAACTCATGCTAGGACCATGCAATGACATTCTCCCCTGCTACAACCTTGCCATCTTCTTGACTTGTATTTCCATTTTATGTTTGTGAGTGCCTCTAGAAGCAGTGTTACTATTGTGTTGTGTTATGTTGTCCTTTGCATGTTGGAATCCCTTATAGTCTTGTAATGTCAATTGATTGTCACCTTGTTGTCCTTGTGATGGTGGGATCCTTTGCTATCTCCTAACACAGGGGGTGGACCTTCGGGTTCCACATGGTTGGGTGGAAAGTGAATTTTTCTCCATTGGGTTCCCTCTCCTTATTCATGATTGTGGTGACATATCCTAGATTGAAGACTTCTGCATTTGTACGAGCTCATGTGAGTCATTACTCTTGTACTTGTATTGTATCATAAATCTGATGTATCATTTATTATACCTTGTTTTACACTCCTCACTTGTATATGAGGAGATATTGATGTTTAGATGTATAAAGGTAATGATGTACTGACGTTGACTTAATTATGTGATAAAATATGTAGCAGATGTTATTGTATATGTGATTAAATGAATTGATTCAAATGATCTCCATTGAATAAATGTTATGAATGCATCATATTGATTACTTGATTAAATGAGATGATTAGATGTATTTCCATATTGATGTTAGAATTTATTAATGTAATGATTTATAGTTCTTGCTAATTTAGATAATGGGAAACTATGTAGCGTAGTTGTAGACTTTAGAGGACTTAGGTTAGTTTCAAGTTAATGTTCATTTGCAATAGTGTGCTTAATGCACTTTCAAAAAAAAATTGTTCCATTTTTTGGTGTTTGTGTGTTGTCCTCTAGGGTCTTGTGGCGGGGGTGTTACACATGGTATCAGAGCCCAAGTTCAAACATTGGGTGCTCTGGGTATATACAAGATCCCATTAAGTTGTCTTACATGTATAGATTTGAAGTTTATTTTCTCCCTTGTTGACCTCGTCTAACACCCTGAACTTATCTTTGGTGGTGAATGTGTAGGATTATTCCTAGAGGACAAGGTCGAGGTCGAGGACGTTGCAGAGGTCATGGTGGCGGCCATGGGGCTAATCGCCAGGACTTTCCTCCCTAGAGTTCCCACGAGTCAGATCGTGAGGAACAACAAGGTTCACAGAAAAATCAGGGAGGTGAAGGACCAAATTCGGATTAGCCAAGGTTGGAGGGCACACAATTGCATCACTTACTGGAGGAGGTTCTTTCCCATTTGGTCTGAGGTAGGAGGGTGAGTAGTTAGTGATTAGAGAGAGAGAGATCTCCCAAGAGGAGAGAGATAGCATTTGAGTAGGATGCCATATTAGTTGGTTATATGAGGGACCTTCTTTGAGCACGTCCTCCAACATTTGATGGGACTAGTAGTGGATTAGAGGCAGAGACTTGGTTAATTGATTTGAATAGGTGTTTCACTATGCATCCATATGGCAGCAATACCAAGGCCAGGTGCGCTATTATGCATCTACAAGGTTTTTCTTCCATGTGGTGGCATTTAGAGGAGCAAAAGCTCCATTTGGATATAGATTCAATATCATGGGAGATGTTCTTAGAGAGGTTCAGAGCTCGGTTCTTGTCTGAGCATTGGTGACAACGTCATGTAGATGAGTTCCATGATATGAGACAAATGACAATGTTATTTGAATAGTATGAGCAGAGATTCTATGAGCTCAAACAATATGCTAGCATTGGAGATGATGAGGGTATGTTAGTACAACACTTTATTAGGGGATTGAATGCCCATATTAGTGGTGGTGTTTGGGTGTTTGAGCCAAAAACCATGGAGGTAGTTGTGGAGAAGGATCAGATAGTTGAGGAGAATTTGGATATGGCTTTAGGTTGACATACAGGTGTACAAATCGGTAGTGCACCTCTAGTTGGTGTCAGATCTTAGGGTGGTACATCTGAAGTTGTAGGTTCCTCCAAGGGCCATCAAGCACTCGTTAAGGGTGAGGAGTAGCAACAACAACAATACTCCCAATCAAAACCTGGGAACTTTCAATCTCAACATGGCAGTAGGTTCCAGAAAAGGAAAGACCAGAGTTGGCGGTGAGCTAAGTAGTATCGTCTCAACTAGTCAGCACAAATTTCTTAGTCTGCGGTTAGTGGAGGTAGTTTTCCGCAGTCTGGTGCATCTCTAGGTGATAGAGGATTCAACAGAGGTACAAGATTTTTTGCTTGTGGTCAGTAGGGTCATATTGCTAAAAGTGTCCTTAGAAGGGCACATCTGGATTTAGTTAGAGAACAACTTTAGAGTCGATAGTAGGAGATGCATGTAGATTGCATAGGGTGTTTGTTGTGGTGGATAACCACTAGACCAAGCACCAAGGTTCAGTTGGAGAGACTTCTGGCATAGGATGGGAAATTTTCTTTGGAAACAATGCATGTCCTATAGCATTGAGAGTTGACCCACGGAGGGCGAGTCTTGGTCTTGGTGTAGGTCCAATGGGATCCTAGTGTTGAGTCTTCTATCTCTTGGGAGGATGTATCCTAGATGTGTGAGTGTTACCCATTTCTGTTTGTAGGCTTCTAGGAGTAAGCCTGGTCCTAGGGGGAGGATGTAGTGCCCCTCAGGTTGCTTTTGTTTCTAGTAGTTACATATATGTATTTGGACTTGATGATACATGTTTGATGACACTTGGATATTGTGACACTTTGATGCTTAGTATGATGATATTTGATGACACTATTATATATGATGTTTTATGCTTATATCATGGTTAGTAGATTAGTTTAATTGTTTATGTGAGTTATCATAGATATGAAGATTATGTGTTTGTTGGATGTATATTTTATGATGATTTGATATCAGTTATTGTGTGTCAATGTATTGGTGAAAGGGAATAGGGTCGCACCACTCGCTTGCGAGTGCCTTGCGATGTTGTGATTTTATCTTCACAGTGTGATTGACTATTTTCCTATGCACATGTTCAATCGTGTGATTGGTTGCAAGTACCAAGCATTGAATCCAATTGAAATGCTAGGTTTGAGCATGCCTTAATCCCAATGGAGGTTGTTGATTCAGAGGTAGCATCGGGTCCCCCATGTTGAGCCATCATCCTTGTTGAGGATGAGTATCTGTGTGTCACACCCATCCGTAAGGTCAGTTCGAGTTGTGTTGTCAATGTTATCATTTTTTCTTTCATTTCACTGTACGATCTGATATTGCTTGATAGTATGTTCTTTGAGTTATGTTCATGATTGTGCCTTTGTTTGACTACTTGGTTAAAATAGAGATTATTGAAATTAAGAGGGGATTTGGAATAATTAGATAAAAAAATTTATATAGTTTATGCCTTGATGAAAGAAAATTTATTAAGATCCTTATTTGATTTTAATAAATTAAACTTTATGATTTAAAATGAAATATTTAAATAAATATATTACTTTAATGGGATTGTCCAAGCAAATTATATGATAAATTAAATTAATAAATTAAATATTTAATAGTTGAATTAACTTGGTGTGCAAACTAAAAGGCAAGGTAGAAATTATAAAAAATATCTTGGAGGAAGTTGAGGGTAGTGGTGGAAATTAAATAAAATAATTAAATTAAAAGTAGTGGGGGTGCAACGGATTTAGGAGTAAATAAATCAGTTAGAGTTAATTGATAGAGGGGATTTTTGGTTATTTATGAAAACTAATCTTTCTCTCTACCGGGAATCATCAAATTTCGGGTTCTGGGAAAGCTTTCCTCTAGATTTGGGGGTTTTTCTATTGGAGCTCTACAGAGTGTTGGTTTTTGGGAAAGAAATTGAATCTTCAGCTTGGTACTCAGATCGACATCAAATTTCAGCTTCATCAATAGAATTAGCCAGGTTCCCCTCCTCTTTAATTTTCTTCTGTTCTTGGAATAAATACTTTAACATTAGATGCTATCTTGGAACAAATGTGCCTATATTTAATTGGGTTTGAATGAAGCATTCAATGAATATATTTTCTAGGGTCTTGTGGCGGGGGCATTACATGTAAAGTTGGAAAGTGGTGTAACTTTCATTTTGTTCATCACATGACTGAACCAACTATTCCAACACATCTGTATGGGTGTGTTTATGCTATGAAAGGTCCTCTTTTACACCCAAACACGCCGAAACAATCCAAGCCACATTCTACTGGAGAAGTCTCTTGAGAGACCAAAGTGCAAAAGGGTAGAAAACTTCGATGAGCGATTACTCGAAAACCATGGCACTTGGAAACACTCTATCTAAAGCTATGGGATCATGTAGGGCCCCTCTATAATAACCTCTCATTTTTTGATAGATCCAAGTTTTTTTTTCCTATGGTGAACACATTTCAGTTGATGGAAAACAGGTCGGTTGCATGTAGTGTAAAGTTGGAAAGTGGTGTAACTTTCATTTTGTTCATCATACAATCAAACTGACTATTCCAACACATCCATATGGGTGGGTTTATGCTATTAAAGGTGATATTTCACACCTAAACATGTCAAAATGGTCTAAGCCACATTCTACTGGTGAAGTCTCTTAAGAGACCAAAGTGCAAAAGGGTAGCAAACTTCGACAATCGATTACTAAAAAAATGTGGCACTTCGAAACACTATTTCTAAGGCTATAGGATCACATAGGGTCCTCTATAATATCATCTCTTGGCTTTTGATAGCTCCAAGTCATTTTCCTGTGGTGAACAAATTTTAGTTGATGGAAAATGTGTTAGGTGCATGTAGTGTAAAGTTAGAAAGTAGTGTAAATTTCATTTTGTTCGTCATACGACCGAACCAAATGTTCCAACATGTATGTATGGGTGGTTTTATTCTAGGAAAGGTCCTCTTTCACACCCAAACATTTCAAAACGATCCGAGCCACATTCTACTAGTGAAGTCTCTTAAGAGACCAAAGTGCAAAAGGGTAACAAATTTTGACGAGCGATTACTCAAAAACCATGGCACTTGGAAAAACTCCATCTGAGGCTACGAGATCAAGTAGGGATCCTCTACAATAACCTCTCTTAGTTTTTGATAGATCCAATTCTTTTTCCCATGGTGAACAGATTTCAATTGATGGAAAACTGGTTAGTTGCATGTAGTGTAAAGTTGGAAAGTGGTGTAACTTTCATTTTGTTCATCATACGACCAAACCGACTTTTCCAAAACATCCATATGGGTGGGTTTATGCTAACCAAGGTCCTCTATCACACCCAAACATGTCGAAACAGTCTAAGCCACATTCTATCAGCGAAGTCTCTTAAGAGACCAAAGTGCAAAAGGGCAAGGAACTTCGATGAGCAATTACTCGGAAACCGTGGCACTTGGAAACACTCCATTTGAGGCTACAGAATCACTAGGGCCCCTCTACAATAACCTCTCTCAGTTTTTGATAGCTCTAAGTGGTTTTCCCGTGGTGAACATATTTCAATTGATGGAAAACAGGTCTATTACATGTAGTGTAAAGTTGCAAGGTAGGCTACTTTTTTGTTTTGTTCTTTGTGGGGCCAAACAGTTAGTGCCAACACATCTAAATGGGCACATATATGCTAGGCATGGTCACTGCACTTTGATATAAAAGGTTTGTACACTTTCCTATTCGACGGGTCACAAATTTTGACCTTTGAAAAGTCATAACCAAATTCATATCATCACTATTCGTGAGAACCTAAATTGTTTTATTTGTAACTTTTCAAATATGATTGGGGAAAAGGAAATTCTTGAACTTTCAGTTGGTTCTATTTCTATCTTACACGTCTCTTGAAGCTATTTATTGACTATTGTAAGCATGCAATTTTAAATTTTAAAGTTGCATTCTTCTAATTATCGGGTTCAAATTCATATTTAGAAATAGGATGAATATATATGAAGTTTTTTGTTGGGAAGGCCGATTCATGGTCTCTTAATCTCCAATAATTCAATTCCCTTATGATCTTTAATAAGACTTGCATGCCTTGAGTTTTTTTTTGTGAGACTTAGTTGTTACTTTCCATTTTCTTTTGTCAATAGTTTTATGATGTTTTCTTTATATGTGTAAAACATGAAGCATAAAGCATACAAGCAAATGGTAACACCAAGCATACATGTGGAATGGTAGATGTCTTCCTCAATGATATAAAGCATGAAGCATATGCATGAAGTATGAAGCATGATAGCATGGAGCATGAAGCATGAAGAATCAAGCATACACATGAATTTCATCCATGAAGCATGAAGCATTACTATATTCATATAATTGATTTAATGTTCAATAATCTTATAGGAAAATAATGTTCAAACTTTATTATATATTTATAATTATAGAAAAGAAGAGTGCATTTAAGCATGGATTTATAATGCAATTATGGACACCATCAATAAAAAATATTTGTATTAACCAAATAGCCATGTAGGCATACATCAATATATGACAACATAAGCATTAAATATATACAAAATAGCCATATAGGCATACAATTTCAAGTATATGCAATACAAAATATGTCCAAAAATGCCATATAGGCATACAAAAAAGGACCCCAATCAAAAGTCATTTCCCTCTAGGTGAATGAAACAAATAGGTGGCGTTTGGTGGTTGGGTGGATGGTGATACGTATGAAACTCATTTACTCTGAACTCAAGGACTGCTCCTCCTAGGGTTTAGTTCCTCATCAATCTTTATCTGTTACAATAACAAGTAAAGACATCAATATATAGAAATTACATTATAAAAAATGATATATTTAACAAAATAATCACTTACCACCACTAAACGATCTCTCTCCTCACACGAAATATTCACATTCTCATGTTGTGACGTGCCCAAGTCCTATAGAAAGCATCCAAATAGAAATTAAACTATGAATCAATAATCATTTAATTTTTCTCTAATTAATAGCTATAACAACAAATATAATTTAAAATTTACTGATCTGCCTCATACCCCCTATGAGAGGCATCAATTTGTCTATTGTAGATGATACACCTTGCTCCATTACCCCATCAACATTTGGAGGCGATTCTACTTCCATCATCTAAAAATAAAACAATAAATTATTCAATCATGAAAAGTAGAATAGTGATGCAAGTCATGGCTTATAATGTATGAGATAATGAACATAATTTTGAGTACTTATTGAACTATATGTTTCTTACTATTATGCTTACTATTTTACCTATCCATAGCTTGTTTGAAAGCACCTGCTTTAGGATTTTATCCATAGAAGTAATGCAATGAACTATTTCATAAAATGCTTTGGTAGACATGTACATAAAAAAAATGTGGTAACATAGAGAAGGAGGTGAACTGTTCGAAAAAATTCCTCAAATAAATGTGGTCTCATGGTGATGGAATGGCATGAAAAATTTATTTTTCATGGAATTCCATCACTGTGAGACCACATTTCTTTGAGGCATTCTTTTCAAACATTTCATTTCCTTCTATATTCTATTATGCTAGGATGGGGTGGATGGTATAGTGTGGTCTTGGTCATGAGATGGAGGGGGGATGAAGGGATATCTTTCTCTTGAGATGGAAAGATATCATTAGATGAGATGGAAAGGATATGTTGTTCTTGATTGGAAATGGGATCATGAGATGGAAGGAGATCATATGATGGAGAAGGGTTTCCTTGATCTTTATATGGAGGGGAATCTATGTTAGCATTCTTTGGATTAGGAGATGGACATAGTTCATCTAATATGGATGGTGTCATGAGGGAGGAAGTTTTTATAGACTCTTCAGCTTGGATAGATGGATTGATACAGGGTTCATTTAAGATTTAGGGTATTAGGGTTTATCTTGATGTGGAGGTAATGAAGGTGGATGCATGATATGGGAATATTGCACCACTTTGTTTTTGCATGGTGAAACAACCACCTTTGCAAATAGTCCTTGGAGGTAGTTATTATGAGAGACATGGGATGAATTTTCTTGGTAATAGTGGGGTGATGTGGATTTTAAGGATGTGGGATATTAAAGTGGAATAAGAGGTGGAAGCTTCCATGGATTGGTAAATTGAGGATGAGGATGGGGACCTTGAAAAGGATTTGGAGGCGAATTTTGGCTAAAGGCTTGGTTTCTATTCTTAAGGCAGTGAGTTGTTTGAAAAAATGCTTCAAATAAATGTGGTCCCATGGTGATGGAATGGCATTCCATCACCATGAGACCATATTTCTTCAAGGGATTTTTTCAAACAACTCACTACCTTGTCTATGCTATTGCTTACTATTATGCTTTGATAGATTTTTTCCAAGCATCCATAGTTTGTTGGAAAGCACCTATTTTAGGATTTTATCCATAGCAGCAAGGAAGTGAATTGTTTGATAAAATGTTTAGGTAGACATGTATGGAAAATGTGGTAGCATAGACAAGGAAGTGATCTGTTTGAAAAAATACCTCAAAGAAATTGGGTCTTGTGGTGATGGAAATCACCATGAGACCACATTTCTTTGAGAATTTTTTTCAAACAACTCATTTCCTTTTCTATGCTATTGCTTACTATTATGGTTTGATATATTTTTTCCAAGAATCCATAACATAGACAGGGAAGTGAACTATTTGAAAAAATTCCAAAATAAAATGTGGTCTCATGGAATGCCATGACAAGCAAATGCTCCTAGTTATTAGTTATGCTATGTGAAGTAATTACATCACTACTTATGTTAAATTTTTAAAAACTATATTGTAATTGAAATTTTTTATCTATCAACATCTAGTTATTAGTTATGCAATGTGAAGTAATGCTTTGAGTTTGAAATATATGATATGAATATAAACTACACAAAACTATTAAGTACAATTCATTAGTTAAAATCTTTATTCTATTACCTGAGTGAAGGTTTGAACTCCACTGCCACTAAGAGGTGTTGTCATGAAACATGCAATATTAATCTATTCAACATCCAAAATCAGATATTAGAATACCATTCATATAACAATGTTATTCACATGTAATATTTATAATTGTTTAATAGTTACATACCTCGGTAGTAGATGTTGTAGAGTAATAACATGTGGAGGGCTGGTGAAAGCAGTATGAACAATATGACCCTAAAATTTTATTACAAGATTGAACTTACCTGATCGTTCAACCTCACAATTAACTCAATTTTTTGTTGTTGTTGTTTTCAATTTCCCCCATTAAATTTTGTTGAGTTCCAAGAGGATGTTGAGGAATTGTTGGAGGAGTTTGTTGTTGTAATTTTTCATCAAGATTGTGTTGGTGTGCTTGTTCATGAGGAGGACAAGGATTTTCAGAAGAATCAAGTGGATTTTCAACTCTTGATAATTAAAGAAATTGACATCAAAAACATATTAAATCTACCCATTTAACAACAAATTTACAAACAAAAGCAATAAAAGCTTACTCCTTGGAGCTACTCATTGACGTGGCAAAATTTTGGCAAAGAAATAGCAACGATTTGATGAAGAAAATTGATAAATTTGAGGTCTCCACAATGTGAGCATGCCTTGGAAGGGTTTGCATCCTGCAAATGAAGAAATATGACAGTCTAAAATGATTTAGATTTGCTTTGTTTTCTTATAAAGACTCATAATGTGCTCACATTATAATGCGAGTGCGTCATAGGCTCGGTGTGACCGAGCCTTAGGCTCAGTCACACCAAGCCATAATGCAAGCACATTATAACATGCTCGCATTATGGATTTTCAAAAAAAAAAAAAAGTTGGCAACCTTTTGGCCCTCCAAATTTTTGCACCCCCCCACCTAGGGTTTGGTCCTATGGAGGAGCTTCCATTGAATATTCTTGTATGGATTCACCTACCTTGGCTTTCAATGGAGTTTTTGTTTAAGGATGTTTTTCATTCCACTATTGTTTTTCTAGCAAAGCCACTGGGTCCTTCTCGACAAACCCTTGACCATAAGGTAACAAATTTTTCTCGTCTTTGTTCAAAAATTAATTTAAATAATCCCTTTCTGGAGTCTCTTGAAATCAAACTTGGGAGCATGTGTTGGATCCAACAGATAGAATATGAATCCCTACCTTTCCAGTGTTGTACATTCCATGAATATAGACATTTACAAAAGAACTAGCCTAAGGTGGTGTTACACCTCGTTTCTATGTTACCAAATTACTTTAACCTTTATGAGTAAATATGATTTTAAATGCAACATTATGTTTTGATAATGTTCAATCGATGAATATATGAATATGTGTTATGATGAAATTCTTTAATGATGTTTATGATAAATGATGAATATGATTTACACGTATCAACTGAATACGCACTTGTTGCACTAAGTTGGATGCAGGAAAGGATTGAACCCTCCAGAGGGGGAGGGAGAGTATCACCCAAGAGAAGTTGGTATGGAAACCATTGGTATGTATATCTGAGTAGACACACATGCACGCTATTAAACTATGTTGATAGCCTTTTGGGTTGATAGGAAGGTTAAGGTGATTGTCTTTGATTGTTTAGTCAATTTGAGTCATTGTGTTGAAATCCTTTCGATGAGAATGAGTTATATATATTTTGTGCATTGGATATATATGGGTACGTTTATATATATATATATATATATATATATATATATATGTATATGTATATGTGTGATGGTGCACACATATGAGTGTATTATGCATGAGCATGTGTAGATAGAAATATCTACATCAACCCATACATAGATACGTAATACGTATGCAAACATTTGTTTATATAAATATATATATTGTATACATATACGCACCAATATTATAGATATGTTATTATGTTTAAATAATGGTAATGCATATATATTAATATGCACATATATAATTAAATGAAAAATGTATATATATATTCAACTTATTGTCATAGATATATATGTGTAATATATATATATATATATATATATTGATATATATATTTTAATAAAAGGATATATATATATATATATACACACATATATATATAATGTGGGAATGATGCTATACACATATTATTGTTAATATAAATAATGTGATGGAAGCATTTACAATATGGCATATTGAATGCATATTATGGAGATTGTGATAGAAGCCAAGTAATGGCAAGTAAAGCCACACATTGTGAAAAGTGGATATGCTACACATGACATAAGTAACAATATTATTAAGTGGTTGTTATAAAACTGTGAAGTTAGTAGGTGTGAAACTTGCAATGTCTAAAGGGATAAAATCACCACAATATAAGGAAAAGTATAATTAGACTTCTCAACTAATAATGCACAAAATTTTAAAGAGGAACTTTTGACTTGGTAAAAAGAGTATGTGTCCAACAGTTTTACCCATGATTTGGATGACTCAAAAAAGAGTCTCAAACTGGTTTTGTTTTGACTTTGTACATGCCAAAAATAAGAATTTTTCTTCAAACTTGGGACTGACATCAAGTAGGAAAGTAGCGCCCAACTTGCTAAAGTGACCTGGAACATTGTAGAGATAGTTTTTAGTTCTTATTTGAAACTGAAAACCTTCCCAGCTAGCCACTACAACTAGAAACAATATCTATGAGGTGGCAACAAATGAGATAGGGTGACAATGTAGTTAGCTTTTTTTGTAGCAATTGTTTTCTCTCCATTTCATTATAAATAGAGAGAAACATCATAATGTTTGGTGGTTCATTTTTGTTGTGTTCATTCTTGAGTGCATTCATATTGTTCATTTGTTTTATTTTTGGAGATTTTGAGAGAAGTTTATTTTATGAGTTTGAGAGCAGATTATTTTGTGAGTTGAGAGCAGCGTATTTGAGAGTTCTGAAAGATAGAATACTTGTTTGAGAGTGAAGATAGGTCGAGTTGTGTAGTTGAAGTTATTAACTAAGTAGTAGTGACAAGAAGAGTTGAGATTAGAGGAGGAAATAAGCTGAGCCATTTGCATTGAGCAAGGAGTCTCAAGATATTCATTTGGAGCTAATTTACACTATGCATGCTTAAGATAGCTATCTTTATATCTCTTATTAATTTTAAAAATAAGTATTATTACTATCTGAAAATGTTTGAGCTATTATTTGTGTGCATATTGTTGCTATTAGAAAATATGTGTGTGCAAGTTAAATCAACTAGATTGTTTATGTAGTTAGCTGGACTAATTATAAGTTGGAAGGGATATGATATTTTTTTATCATAATTATATTGCTTGATTATTATAGCAAAGATAAGCTAGAATAGGGTATTATGATAATATCCAAAATATAGTATGTTATTTGTATTTTTTGAATAAGGTATGCTTCTTGGCAATGAAAGGGATGAAATCCTAATAGAAATAGTATGCCATTACTATTTAGAGTATGATGTTATTTTATGAATACCCTTATTTGGTAGTTTAACCATGGTGATGCAGGGGCATCTAGCGGTGTAGGGAAATCTTGCATCACCCCAAAAAAATGTTTTCTTTATTTTCTTCAGCTGTTTTGAATCCCATGATGATACTTAGGGGGTATGAGATTGTTAGGTGTCAAAAATAGCGAAAAATAGGCACTTACTATTTTTAGTAAGTTAGTTTAAATGGGCTTGTATGGATGTGAAAATTTACCCCAAGGAGTAGAGTTGAAAAATATTTTCGTTCACAAAAGAATCACCTCAATACCTTGCATGGTTTGGGAGAAATTAAAGTTTCTATCTCGGGAAATTTCTCCAATGTAGATTCAAATTCAAATATAAAACTTTGGAGGCCCCGAAACAACTTAAAAAGTGGCCAAACTGACCTACAATGGGTTTGCGGGTTATAGAGCTCATCGAGAGCTTTCCAATGATATTCAATAATAGAAAATCGAACACCCAAATCAAAAGTTATGGTCCTACAAAGTTGGTCCTCTAAAAAGTGAATTTCATAAGAATTTCTTCCTAGTCTAGAAATCAAATGGTGGGACTTTTGGGGCTAAAACAAAAAAGGGAAAATTTGAACTTTCTAGAACACTCTAGGGCGGTTATTGGGGAAAATAAAAAGGGTTAAGTGGGGATTGTAGAAGGTGGCCCTAATAGTGCAGATTGTGGCTCCGAATAGTAGATTTTATTTTCAGAGTTGAATTTTTTGTAATGAATCAAGCCCATGAGGCTGTAGCAAGTAAGCTTTGAATATGTAATTTCTTTTTCTGAAAATATTTGAAAGTGAGTTATTTTTTTGTCTCACATCTTATGTGTTTGTATCTATTGTTGTGATTTCTATGAGTTTTGGGTAGTGTGGCCCTCATCAAGTGGTATCAAAGCCAGGTTTTCCTAATCCTATAACAAAGCACCGAACTTGAGGCAGTTGTAGTAGGACTTGTGAGTGTAGGTTGAGTTCAAGATGCCTCTAAGACTTGCCCATTATGGTAGAGGTAGAGGCCAAGGTGGAGGAAGAGATCCACCTAGAGATGAAATCAAAGCCCTTAGAAGGAAATTACAAACCTTGCAACAAGAGGTTCGAAGAAGAGATGTGCAATGAGACAGAGATGATGGTGAAGATGAAATGGAAGAGGAAGAGCAAGATCCAATGGATCCTGGAAAAAGAAAATTGTTTTGAGTGATCTCAAGCATTGGGAGGAGACCTAAAATGGAGGTTTCAACTTTTAGTGGAAATCTGAATCTTGAAGAATTGATTGATTGGATCAATGACATGGAGGAATTTTTTTAGTTTGAGGAGATTGAAGATCCTTACAGAGTGAGGTTTGCAAAGACAAAATTGAAAGGTCACGCTAGTATATGGTGGAAAGAGGTCCAGTTAGAAAGAGGAAGACAAGGAAAAGATAAAATTTCTAGATGGGATGGAATGGTGTCAAAATTGAAGAAACAATTTATTCCAGTCGATTACGAATTAGAGATGCTCAAGAAGATGCAAAACTTGAGGCAAGGGACAAGGACGGTGAAAGAATACATAGAGGAGTTTCAAAAGGTCCTAATTCAGATAGGGAATTTTGAGGTGAATAAAGACAAAGTTGCTCATTATATTAATGGGTTGAAGCCAAGCATACAAGAAGAATTGGCACTAGTAAGAATGACCACCATTGAGGACACTTATTAGTTTTCTCTAAAGGTTGAAGAACAATTGAACAAGAGGTTAGAGAACAAACAACGAGGTGGAGGCCATGGAGGAAAGATCGGTGGACGATCATATGGAGGTTGAAATGAAGATCAAAAGAAGGGTGAAGGTTCTAGTAGCAGCTAGAACCAAAAAGGAGATAACACCTACCTTCCTCATGATCAAAATAATGGAGACCAAAGAGAAAGAGGAAGATCTGGATGAGGACCAGGAAGAGGAGGCTTTTGTGGAATTTGTTTCTAGTGCGGAGAAGGACATAGAGTCTATGAGTGTCCTCAACATCAAGGAAGGACAAATAGAAGACCTGAGGGTAATGCATGAGTTGCACATGTATATGAAGATGTTGATTCTTCACATTCTGAGGATGTAGAAAGAGGAGAGGTTCTTGTTCCCAGAAGAGCCTTGCTAAATGAGGAGAAGGAACCAACTCAAAGGAAGAATTTGTTTCACACTAGATGTAAGTGTGAAGGTAAAGTTTGCAATGTTATTATTGATGGAGGTAGTACTAATAGCCTTGTTTCAAAAGAAATGGTTAGTAAGTTTCAGTTGGAGAGAAGAAGGCATCCAAACCCATACCAGATTGCTTGGTTGCAGAAGGACCATAAAGCCTTGATAAATGAAAAATGTCTTGTAAAGTTAAAGATTGGAAATTACCATGATAAGGTATTGTGTGATATTATCCTATGGGTGTTTGCCATATGTTCTTAGGCAGACTATGGTAGTTTGATCAGTGAGCAACACATGATGGACATGCCAACACCTATTCTTTGACAAAGGATGGGTTTCATCATAAGTTGAAGCCCTTGAAAGAGGTAGAAGAAAAGGTATGAAATAATGAAAGAATTTGTTTGGTTGATGGAAGAAAGTTCCTAGAAGGTATGAAGCACGAGCATATGTGTTTTGCATTGATCCCTAGAGTTGATAAAGAAGATACTACTAAGGTACCTATAGAGGTTTCAAATTTGTTGAATGAGTTTTAAGATATTATTTCTGATAACGTACCTAAAAGTTTTCCTCCCATAAGAAAGATTAGTCATCAAATGGACCTAATTCCTAGAGCCAGTTTTTTGAATAGTGCAACTCATCGTATGAATCCAACAAAGAGCGACAAGTTGAAAAGAAAAGTGCAAGAGTTGTTGCAGAAGGGATTGATTCAACTGAATTTTAGTCCATGTGTAGTACCTGCAATACTAGCACCAAAGAAGGATGGGGAATGGCGGATGTGTATAGATTATAGACCCATCAACAAGATCACCATCAAGTACAGATTCCCCTTTCCAAGGATGGATGACATTATGGATTGTTTGAGTGGAGCTGAGTACTTCATGGAGATAGATTTGAAGAGCGGATATCACCAAATCCGTATTAGAGAAGGAGATGAATGGAAGACAACCTTATAAACCAAGGAGGTCTTGTACGAGTGGTTAGTCATGCCTTTTGGGATAACCAATGCACCAAGCACATTTATGCAGCTTTGAATGAGGTATTAAAAGAATTTTTAGGAAATTTTTTTATTGTTTATTTGGATGATATTTTGATTTTCAGTAAGAAATTGGAGGAGCAGCTAATGCATATCCAAAAAAAAATTTAGAAGCTAAGGGAGGAGAAGCTGTTGATTAATTTGAAGAAATGTAGTTTTTTGAAAAGGGAGTTGGTGTATTTGGGATTTGTTATCTTAGCAGAGGATCTTAAAATGGATCCAGAGAAGGTGAGAGCTATCATTGAATGGCCTACCCTGAGGAGTGTTACAAAGGTAAGATCATTTCATGGTCTAGCAAGTTTTTACAGAAAGTTTATTAAGAATTTTAGTAGTATTTGTGCACCTCTAACTGAAGTGATGAGAGGGGATAGAAAAGAGTTCAAGTGGACCATAGGAGCAGCCAAAATTTTTGATATGTTGAAAAATAAAGTTATAGAGCAACCTATTTTGGCCCTTCTAGATTTCAATAAGGTCTTTCAGGTAGATTGTGATGCTAGGGGCACTGCCATAGGAGTTGTTTTGAGTCAAGAAGGTAAGCCTGTGGCTTATTTTAGTGAGAAGTTAAATGATGCTAAGAAGAAATATTTTTTCTATGATTAAGAGTTTTATGCTATAGTTTAGGCTTTGAAAAAATGGAGAACTATTTGTTGTCAAGAATTGATTTTATATACTGATCACCAGGCTTTGCAGTATCTCAATAGTCAAGGAAAGTTGAATCAAAGATACTTAAAATGGGTTGAGTTTTTGCATAGTTATATTTTTGTTTTGAAGCACAGGAGTGGAAGGTCAAACAAAGTTGCAGATGCCTTGAGAAGAAGAAAAATTTGTTGATAGAAATGAATATAGAGGTTTTTAGGTTCAATGAACTCAAGATTTTGTATCCTAAAAAATCCAGACTTTGTAGAAGCTTGGAAGGCTTGTTTGGAACCTATTACATTGGATAGGATGAGATGGTTGTATTTCTTAATTCAAGATGGGATTCTACTTAGAGGAAGCCAATTGTGCATTCCAGGGAGTTCTATGAGAGAGAATCTAATCAAGGAGAAGCATAGTCGAGGATTGGATGTACATTTTGGTGGCACATTTCATTCCATGCCATAAGACTAGTGATGTTGTTCATGTTGCAGAATTGTTTTTCAGAGAGGTGGTGAGACTACATGGTCTACCAAAGAGTATAGTTTCAGATAGAGATACCAAATTTGTTGGTTATTTTTGGAGGACATTATGGAAGAAGTTGAGATAGATTTTAAGTTTAGTTTTGCATGCCATCCACAAACTGATGGACAGATAGAGGTGGTGAATAGGAGTTTGGGAAACCTACTAACATGCTTAGTTGGAGATAAGCCCAAGGGATAGGATTTGATTATACCACATGAAAAATTTCCTTATAATAATTTTGTCAATAAGAGCACTGGTAAATCACCATTCTAGATTGTGTATGGGAGTAGTCCAAGGACTGATTCTAAACTAAGGAAGATGGACAAGGGGGAAAAGAGTAGTGTTAAGGATAAATATTTTTCTAAGCACCTGAAGAATTTGCATGAAGAGGTGAAGAAACATATCAATAAGATGAACTCACAATATAAGGCTTAGGTAGATCAGAAAAGGAGGTATAAGGAGTTCTAGGTAGGAGATGAAGCCATGGTTCATTTGCAAAAGGAAAGGTTTATAGTTGGTATATACAAGTTAAAGATGAAGAAGTTTGGACCATATAAGATCATGAAGAAGCATGATTCAAGAAATGCTTATGAGGTAGAGCTGCCTAGTGGAATAAACATTTCTCCTATGTTCAACATTGCTGATTTGAAAGAGTTTCATGAAGGTGATATAGAGGAGGGTCTCATAAAAGAATAGTGGAAAATTCTAGCACCTACTTCAGAGAAGAAAGAGATAGAAGAGATCTTGGATAGCCATGTGGGTAGAAGCACAAGAAAAAGGCAATATGCAGGGTACTTGGTGAAATGGAGATGAAGGCCTATTGAAGATTCATCATGGTTATTTGAGGCTGAGGTTAACCATCTTGGTTTCCCTCTAACTCCTGAGAAGTGACATGGTCACTTTTCAAATTACCTTGGGTGTCTAATGTAAGAGCATCTAGCGGTGTAAGGAAATCTTGCATCACCCAAAAAAAATGTTTTCTTTATTTTATTTAGTTGTTTTGAGTCCCATGATGGCACTTAGGGGGTATAAGACTATTAGGCATAAAAAATAGCGAAAAATACACACTTACTATTTTTAGTAAGTCAACTTAAATGGGCTTGTATGGATGTGGAAATTTACCCCAAGGAGTAGAGCTAAAAAAATTTCCGGTCACGAAAGAATCACCTCAATACCCTGCATGGTTTGGGAGAAATTAAAGTTTCCATCCTGGGAAATTTCTCCAATGCACCTTCAAATTTAGATATAAAACTTTGGAGGCCCTAAAACAGCTCAAAAAGTGGCTGAACCAACCTACGGTGGGTTCACATGTTGTAGAGCTCATCAAGAGCTTACCAACAATATTCAATAATAGCAAATCAAACACCCAAATCAAAAGTTATGGCCCCGTGAAGTTGGTCCTCTAAAAAATGAATTTCATAAGAATTTCTTCCTAGGCTAGAAATCAAATAGCAAGACTTTTGGCGCTAAAACAAAAAAGGGGAAATTTGAACTTTCTAGAAAATTCTAGGGTGGTTATTGGGGAAAATAAAAATGGTTAAGTGGGGATTGTAGAAGGTGGCCCTGATAGTGCAAATTGTGGCTCCGAATAGTAGATTTTCTTTTCAGAGTTGATTTTTTTGTAATGAATCAAGCCCATGAGGCTGTAGCAAGTAAGCTTTGAATCTGTAATTTAATTTTTTGAAAATAATTGAAAGTGAGTTGTTTTTTTGTCTCGCATCTTCTGTGTTTGTATCTGTTGTTGTGATTTCTGTGGGTTTTGGGCAGTGTGGCCCTCATCAAATGGGTAGAGAACTTATGTTCTCAATTTTTTATAACCCTTGAAAGTAGGAGATTAGTTTATTCCCTAGGGTTAGGGTATACAATTGAATATGCTTATATTGTTGTGAAAAATGTATTAGAGATATATACGTTATAATTACCTTTTTAAATGATACTATCTTATACTTGACCAAGATTTTATACCTATTCACAATATTCTAATCTTAAAGGAGAGGATTTTGCATCATGACAAACCAAAGACATAATGTAAGGATATTTTAAGGTGCAAAAGTACAAAATCCTCTCAAGATGAAAATTTTAAGGTGTGTATGTGGTCACTTGTTAGTTTTAGTGCAGGTTTGGCTGGCTTGGTGTGCTAGCATTAATTGTAGAGGTTTTTATTATTTGTGGAAGCATGGCAAAGAGTGTCGATGTAGATTTGGGTCCTAGTTAACCCTTGGCATGGTCTTCCTCCACTTATTTCCACCGTAGATGTGTTTGGTACTGACCTATTTTGGTGTTGCATGTTTGAGGTGCATACGTATTATTGAGGTCAACCTAATTGAAATTGTTTAGGTCATGGATGTTATAAATGCAAGGTGAATTGTTGGAGATGGGGTGTGGCAAGTGCAATATGTGGATCTGATCAAGTGTGGTGATCTGAGTGTGAGCTTAAATGCCTATGAATTTGGATTCAGTGAGCAAAAGGTGTTTACATTTTTAGAGTGCTTGAAGTTGTTGGAGGTAGTGAGCCAAAGGTTGTGAATGGCATAGAGTTATAGTGGTGGATCTTCCCATTGCTCTGAGATAGTGAATCTCTCTATAACAATTTCTTTTATCTTCTTTCTTTCGAATAGTGAGTGCTTTTGGGCAGTGAGCCTTTCTTCTTTTCTAGCAGCGAGCCTAATTGTATTCAATATTGATATTCATTTATATGTGAGTTGATCCTCACTATGGTTTTTCTCTGCTTAGGATTTTCCACATAAAATCTTATGTTCTATTGTGTTTGGTTGTGTTTGCATTGTTGTTTCATATGTTTGCATTCTGCCAATGCTTGAAGAGGGTTTAAATATTGATAAGGGATTGAAAGTTACAGAGGGATTGAATGTTTTAATTTACAATTGATTCATCCCCCACTCAGTTGTCCTGTGCATCTAACAATATCAACCCAAAAGGAATTTTTTTATAAATTCTTAAAAAATGACATAACCTTGAGCATGCTCTTCATAAGGTTTGCATGTATTTCAATCTTGAGCTAAAAAATAATAATATTATTGAGCTATATATCTTTTAGCTTTCTAACCATGTATTTTTTCTATGTTTCAAATATGTTAAGGTTATGATCTTTATTTTCTTTTGCTAGTATCTCTATTTTTTTTTTCAAAATCCTATGTATGGTATTTTTGGTTTCATTTCTTACCCATTCATCAAAATTTGAAACAAATTACATTTTTACAAACTAGACTCTATTAAATAATTTTTAATTATTTTTTGAAAAATTTCACAGGGAGTACGCTCATTTTTTTATTTATCAAGATGTCTCCACTTTGAAAATTAGTGAAAAAACATATATTCACTAAAAAAATATCAAAAAATTCAAGCATAAACTGCATGGTGTTAGCTAGTTTTTCACCAATGTGATTTTTGAAATACTAAAATAAATTAACATTTTATTAGGAGCACACAATTTTTTTGTTGGAGATTGTCAATGTTGTCATTGATGTCAACCTCCAGTATGGTTAGGGAGATCGTTGCACTATGTTGTCATTAGTGTTGTGATTTGATGTCAACATCTAGTGTGGTCATGTTGAGAAGTGTTTGTGGTATTGATCAAGTGTTGTAGATACTGTAGATATGTTGAGTAGGTGTTTATGGTGTTTTTCATGCTGCTAGTTCACATGGTTTCTAAGTGCTTTTGAGAAAATTTGAATAAAAGAGTGTGTAGGGTGATAGAGGCGTGTTTAGTGTTGTGCTCCATATTTCTTCATGGTTGAAGATGTGTTTGTGTGGTTTGGATATGTTGATTAGAGGTGTTTAGAGGTGTTACATCGAGAGTTTAAGGTTTTGGATCATGCGACAATGGAAGTTGTGTTTGACAATGTGTTTCCTGTGAAGAAGGTTGTTTGGGAGAAATGAGATTGTTCCACATTTCTCCACATTGAGGTTTCTTTTCTTGTGGATTTGGGAGCATTCTCAAATTTTTTGTATCTACCTTTCCTTGGAGTATTTGATATTCAATTTTTTCACAAGGTTGGTGAATGAGATGTATGTCTATGGCAGTGTGGCTGGTTGCACAAAATGAAAGTGTTCTTCATTTCTAGGTGGTTGTGGAAATATTGTTGAATATTCTAATGGTGTTGGAATATTCTTGGATGTTGTAAAATGTTTCTATGTGGTCTACATGGTATTTCTAGACTTGTAAAGGCATGTATGCGGTCACTTGTTAGTGTTAGTGCAGGTTTGGCCAACCTGGTGTGCTAGCACTAATTGCAGAGGTTATTTATTATTTGTGTAAGCGTGGCGAAGCATGTTGGTGTAGATTTGGGTCATAGTTAACCCTTTGTATGGTATTCCTTCACTTATTTCCACTGTGGAAGTGTTCAGTGTCGACCTATTTTTTGGTTGCATGTTTAAGGTGCATAATTTCATTGTGGCACACTTGGAGAAGGTTTTTGAGGTTGTGGAGGATATATAAGAAAGGTTAATTGTTGAAGAAGTGTGTGGTGTGTGGTGTGGAAATGATGTGAATGTTATCAAGTGTGGTGATCTAAGTGCGAGCTTAAATGCATAAGGGTGCTGGATGCAGTGAACAAAAGGTGTCTATATTTTTAGTGTACCTGAAGTTGCTGGAGGTAGTGAGCCAAAGGTTGTAGATGGTGCAGAGTTGTAGTGGTGGATTTTTCTTATTGCTCTAAGATAGTGAATCTCTTTGTAATGGTCTTCTTCCATTCTTCTTTCTTCTAGACAGTGAGTCCTTTGGGTGGTGATCCATTCTTTTTTAGGTAGTGATCCCTT
Organism: Sequoia sempervirens; assembly: GCA_007258455.2. Lineage (NCBI taxonomy): Eukaryota > Viridiplantae > Streptophyta > Pinopsida > Cupressales > Cupressaceae > Sequoia > Sequoia sempervirens. Next base: position 9,090,869 of record VDFB02373365.1, on the reverse strand, counting down.
CTAGTAGTGAACCTATTGTATTCGGTGTTCCTATTCATATATATATGAGATAATCCTCACCATGGTTTTTCCCTAATTAGGTTTTTCCATGTAAATCTAATTTTCTCTTGTGTTTGGTGTTGAATTTGTTTATGTTTCAATTGTTTACATTCTATTGATGATAATAAGGGTTTGATGATTAATGAGGGCTTAAGGTTTTAAAGTACAACTGATTCACTCCCCCTCTCAGTTTTCCTGTGTGTCTAACAATTGGTATCAAATTTGTGGTTTCTTGGAAGAAGCTTAACCACTAGAGGTAGATCCATATTACACAAAAGAAGGGTGTCAAAGCTCCTATGTTTGATGGAGTGAATTATTCTTACTAAAAAGCTAGGATGGAATCCTTTCTTGTCTCTCTAGGGTTTGGAGTCTGGAAGTCAATTGAAACTAGATATACTATGCCTGATAATGGTCCAAAAAGTGATGATGAGGTCGAGGATTATGAGAATAATGAAAAAGAAATAAATTTTATCTTGAGTGGTCTTTCTAATTTTGAACTTGGAAAGGTGATAAGTCTCAAAACTACTAAAGAGATCTCGACAAAGTTGCAGAGCATTTATGAAGGATATGATAAGGTCAAGCAAGCAAAGATGTAGATTTTCAAAGCCAAATTTGAAAACCTAAGGATGCAAGAAGATGAAGACAATACAACCTACATGCTTAGAGTGGATGAAGTTGTTAATATCATCAATGGTCTTGGTGGTAAGCTGGGAGAAAGTGAAGTTGTAAAAAGGTAATGAGAACTCTTCCTAAATCTTACATTTCTAAAGTTGCTACTATTTAAGAAGCTCATAATTTGGATCAATATTCTAGAGATTAAATGTTTGGGGCTTTAACTTCTTTTGAATAGAGAGAGTTTGGTCAATATGCTATAAAGAAAGAAACTTCCTTTAAAGTTAGCAAGGAAGAGAAGGATGGTGAATCATATCCTGATGATCTTAATGAGGTGGAAGCAAATTTTTTAAGGAGATTGAAAAAGGGAACGCACAAATGCAAAGTTAAGTTACACTTTAAGTGCTTCAATTGTGGAAAAATAGGTCATTATTCTTCTAAATTTCTAATCAAAGTTGAAAATGATAAACATAAGGATCATAAATGTGAATCTATCAAGAAGAGTTATTATGTTGAAAAAGAAAATGGCGTATCTAATGATGAGGAATCAAAGTATCCTAATGATGATAGTGATGAATGCTTGTTTATGGCTCTAAATGTGGGAACTAATTCTACTAATCCTAAAATATGTGTGTTGGAATGTGCTTCAAAAATAGGTCACAATATTGAAGGAACCATATTAACTACTTTTCATGCAAGAGAGGAGAGAAACTACTGGATAATTGAAAGTGGATGCTCAAATCATATGATAGGTGACAAGAGTAAGTTTTTTAAACTTCAGAATTATGATGGTGGTCTTTAACTACTTTTCATGTAAGAGAGGAGAGAAAATACTAGATAATTGAAAGTGGATGCTCAAATCATATGATAGGTAACAAGAGTAAGTGTTTTAAACTTCAAAAATATGATGGTGGTCCTATTAAGTTTGGTGATGATACATCTACTAAGATCTATGGAAAAGGTTCAATTAGCTTTGATGGAAAGCATAAAACATATGATTTTATTTATGTCAAGGGTCTCTAGAATAATATTCTAAGTGTAGGACAAATGTGCAACAAAGGATACAATTTGGTGTTTCAAGATGATGGTTATGAAATCAGAAAAGGAAGCTTTGAAACTTTGGTTGTTGCAAGAACAAGGATAGAAGGAAATTTTATTAGCTCAAAGGTGGTGGTGTTAAGTGCTTTATGCCACAAATCAATGAAATCTAACTATGGCATAGAAGAATGGGTCACATTAACTTTTATATCCTAGTGGAGATCAGTTTTACTAATGTTGTGAGAGATTTTCCAAGGATTACAAAACCTATCAATGCAATTTGTAAAGAGTGTGAATTTGGAGAAAAAAACAAAGAAAAGGTTTAGAACTAAATACTATTCTATCGTAGGACCTTTGGAGCTAGTGCATATAGACCTATGTGGACCCACTAGAATAAGAAGCTCTCAAGGTGACAAGTATTTCATGTTATTAATAGTTGATTATTGTAGAATGACTTGGGTGAAATTTCTTAAAGAAAAATAAAAATCTCTAGATAAGTTTAAAGACTTTAAATCTATGGTTGGGAATGAAATGGATTTGAAAATCAAGTACTTGAGGTTTAACAAAGGTGGTGAGTTCACCTCCAATGAGTTGAACAGTTTTTGTGAAGGTCATGGAATAAATAGACAATTATCAACTCCTAGAACTCCTCAGTAGAATGGAGTTGTGGAGAGGAAGAATAGGATAGTTCAAGAAGTAGAAAGAACCATGATGAAGGAAGCAAATATATCAAATGTATATTAGAGAAGAAGTAATTCAGACTGCAGTATACATACTTAACATAGGATGAGTAAGAGTGAATAGTTTAAAAAATCCTTATAAGTTATGGTATGGAAAGCCTCCTACTGTGAAATATTTCAGCGTGTTTGGAAGAAAATTCTATATCAGGAGAGATGAAGAAAAATTGGGAAAGTTTGATGCAAGATCTGATGAAGGAATCTTCCTTGGATACTCTACAAATAGCAAGGCATATAGATGCTATAAAAAAAGGTTGAAGAAGATTTTTGAAAGTGAAAGTGAAAAAGTAGATGAAGAACCACATCAAAGTTTTGTGTTGATACAAGGATATGAATCTGATGAACCCCCTTGCAGTGAAGAAGAAAAATATGAAGAGAAAGAAAAAGAGATGACAACTGAAGAGGAAGAAGCTTTAGAAAAGATCCCTAAGACTCCTAAGTATTTGCAAAATAATCATTTTGAAGATCAAATCATTGAAGATAAGAGCAAAGGTTTGTTCACAAGAATAAAAGCTATAATGGCATAGGAACATGTAAAATTTTGTTTAATTTTAGAGGTAGAACATAAAATTGTAACTGAGGCATGCAAGGATGAGAATTGGATCAAAGCTATGGAAGAAGTGTTGAGATAGATAGAGAAGAATTAGACTTGGGAATTGGTCTCAAGGCCAGAGAACAAGAATGTGATAGGAACTAAATGGGTTTTTAGGAACAAAATGAATGAGGATGGAAAGGTTGTTAGAAATAAGGCTAGACTTGTGTGTAAGGGATACTCACAAGTGGAAGGAATAGATTTAGAAGAGAATTTTGCTCTGATGGAAAGAATGGAATCCATTAGAATTTTTTTGGATTTTGTAACACATAAAGACTTCAAGGTGTATCAGATGGATGTCAAGTTCGCCTTCTTGAATGGTGAGTTAGAAGAAGAGGTATACATTGAGCAACTAGATGGTCTGCAGATTAAAAAAGACATTATATGGACTCAAACAATCTCCTAGAGCTTGGTATGCAAGATTGGATACATACTTGTTGCAATAGGGATTCAAAAAGGGTACTGCAGATAGAAATATTTACTTCAAGCTTGAGGGAGATCAGATCTTGATTGTGGTTGTGTATGTTGATGACATAATATTTGGAGGAAATGAAGGTATGTGTAAGATATTTGTAGAGAAGGTGCAAAAAAAGTTTTAGATGTCAATGTTTTGGTAGATGAATTTCTTCCTTGGGTTACAAATTTGTTAATAAAAAGGGAATTTTCATTTCACAGTTAAAGTATGTCAAGAAATTTTTTGAAGAAGTTTGGAATGGGGGATTCTAAACTAGTATGTACTCCCATGGTTATTGGCTGCAAATTGAGAAAAAGTGATGAATCTCCTAAGAAAAATCAGAGCAAGTATAGATCAATGATTTGTGGACTGTTATATCTAACTACTACTAGACTAGACATCATGCACATAGTTTGTCTTGTGGAAAGATTTCAAGAAGATCCCAAAGAATCACATGTTGTAGCAGTCAAAAGGATATTTAGATACTTGAAGGGCACTCCATATTTTGGTCTATGGTATCCTAGGGGAATTGATTTCTCTTTTAGTGCTTATATAGATGTAGATTGGGTAGGTTGTGCAGATGAAAAACGTACAAGTGGAGGTGCTTTCTTTCTTGGAAGCAAGTTTGTTTCTTGGTTGAGTAAGAAGCAAGATTCAATATCATTATCTACTACAAAGGTAGAATATATTGCTGCAACATCATGTTGCACAGAGGTGTTGTGGATGAAGTAGACATTGAAGGATATCAGGGTGTTATATGATGAACATATTTCTATCTTGTGTGATAATACAACTTGTGCTATCAATATTTCAAAAAACTCAGTAATGCATTCAAGGAAAAAGCATATCTCTATCCAATATCACTTTCTAAAAGATAAATTTATAGAGAATGAGGTGAAGTTGGAGTATGTGCCTACAAAGGATCAAGTTGCATACATTTTCATAAAGGTTATTCCAAAAGATACATTTGAGTATCTCCAACAAAAGTTATTGGTTATTACCCCTCATTTTAATTAGATGTATAAGGGTGAGCATTTGTCCAGGAGAGCATTTCAAGATACATTCTTGGTCTTGGACTGATGAGGGCTAGATTTCAAGGGGAGTAGGTAGTGGTGTGTTTTAGGTAGTACAATCAGGGGGAGCATATCTTGTACCCCTAGGGAGGAGTAAGTGGAGAGAAAGATCAATAGAGATAAAGTAGTGTGGTGGTGTTTCCTAAAGTGAAGCTTTTAGGTGATGTAAAAGGGAGAGATTGTTGCCCTTTGTCATTGATGTTAAATTAGGAGAGAGATTGAAGTCTAAAAAAATCCTCAAGTAAGGGGGATAAAAATGAAGGAAAGGGAAAGAGAGAGTGAAGTCTGAGAAAGTGGTAGAATTGTAAGGAATGTCCCAATTAGGTGGAGAATTGTCTGAGTGTTGGAGTTGCAGAGTTTCTTTTGTTGTTGATGGTTTTTCAGAGCTGTTGTTTCCATGAATGAAAAATGGGGAGATTATTGGAGATTTTTGGTGTTGTCACTAGTGATGTTATTGATGTCAACCTCCAATATGGTTAGGGAGATCATTGCACTATGCTGTCGTTAGTGTTGTGATTTGTTGTCAACCTCTAGTGTGGTCATGTTGAGAAGTATTTGTGGTATTGAGTAGGTGTTTCAAATATCATAGATATGTTGAGCAGGTGTTTGTGGTGTTGCTGATGCAACTGGTTCACTTGGTTTCCAAGTGCTTTTGAGAAAATTTGAATAAAAGTGTGTAGGGTGACAAAGGTTTATTTAGTGTTGTGCTCCACATTTCTTCATGGTTGAAGATGTGTCTATGTGGTTTGGAAATGTTGGTTAAAGGTTTTCAGAGGTGTTATATCTAGAGTTATAGGTTTTGGATCATGTGACGGTGGAAGTTGTGCTTGATAGTGTGTTGCCTATGAAGAAGGATGTTTGGGAGAAATGAGATTGCTCTGTATTTCTCCATATTGAGGTTTCTTGTCTTACAAATTTGGAAATGTGCTCAGATTGTTTGTATCTACCTTTCCCTAGAGTATTTGGTGTTCAATTGTTTCACAAGATTGGTGAGTGGGATGTATGTCTATGACAATGTGGTTGGTTGCATTGAATGAAAGTGTTCTTCAATTTTAGGTGGTTGCGACAATATTGTTGAATATTTTGATGGTGTTGGAATATT
>VDFB02373365.1:8775222-9080222 GCA_007258455.2 Sequoia sempervirens | reverse complement strand
CCTTGAGGATTACAGGGAGATGAAGAAGAAATTCAAAATCTATGCATACCCACATGACACAAAAGATGCTTTTGCAAATATTTTTCTACCAGAGAAGAGCAAGCCTGGTGGGAATTATGCCAGTGAAAGCTACTTTAAGAAGGCTCTCATGCAAAGTCACTATCTCACAAATGATCCCACAGAAGCAGATCTTTTCTATTTACCATTCTCCATTGCAACAATGAGGAATGATAAAAGAGTTAGTGTTGGTGGAATGAAAAACTTCATCAAAGCATATATTGATAAAATCAGCCAAAACTATCCATATTGGAACAGAACAAATGGTGCTGACCATTTCTATGTGGCTTGTCATTCAGTGGGCAGGACAGCAATGGACAAAGCAGTGCAAGTCAAGCTCAATGCAATTCAAGTAGTGTGTTCTTCAAGCTACTTTGTTTCAAATTATTTTGCTCACAAGGATACATCAATACCTCAAATCTGGCCCAGACAAGGGATTTCTATGGGACTTTCTTCTATCAAAAGGTATTCTTCATTCTTTAACATTTTTTTTCAGTTTTCTTTTTCCAGTTTTTAAATAGTTCATGATGAGTAACATGTATTATAATACATTGAACTCTGCAAATCATATAATAACTAGTTGTCAAGTCCTGAGATTCACATGTTCCATAAATTGCTACAAGCCAATTCACACTTTTTCTTATTCCGAGTTGCACAGTGTCAGCCAATTTAATGCAAAATCAATACACGTGGGTGGAACATGATTCATCTGGCAAATCAATTGTTTAGTAGAATTGAGGAAACAAAAACAAACCAGTATACATATTTTAAAATTAAAGTAGAGCAAGATAGGAATCAACTGGATTATAAGGAGAACAAGTTCATTTCAATTAAAAAATTAAATTTCTTAGTAAGTTATTTTATGGTTTATGAGAGTTGTCTGGAAGTGGAAGCGTCTTAGCTTTAAAGAATAATGATGATTTATACTTTACAATAATCCATTTAATTAGCAATGTCCTTCGGAATGGGTAAGGTCTTTTTAGAAAATGGATCCATGTAGGGGTAGAAAAGATAAGTACTGTTTTAGTTAGTTTTTAAAGGCAATCTAGGTGGTTATATATATATATATGATAATTTTTTGGCTTATTTTTCAATTTATTTTTATGGATTTTTTGTGTAAAATAAGATAGAATTATTCTGTTAATTTCATTATGGAGAACTTGAGACTCTTAAAGTAATTGATCTCTATGACCTTCTTGTGAAAAATAAGAATCTTATCTTTTAGAATAATCTCACCATGGAGAACTTGAGACTCTTTAAGCAATTGACCTCTATTAACTTCTTTTGAAAAATAAGATAGAATCTTATCTTTGAGAATTATTCTTTTACTTTCACCATAGAGAATTTGAGACTCTTTAAGCCAAAGCTAACTTTATTTCTTAAAATTAGATAGCAATAGTTCAATAAAGATATTGAATCTTTGTCCATTAGAAAAAATGCATCGTGCTTTCACTCCTTTCCTTAGACAAAGAGATTTTCCTTGTAGCTATTTTGATTGATTGATGTAAGCTTCTTATTCATTTTTTGTAAAATACAATTAAAAAATTGCCAAAAAAACTAATAATGAAGATGAATCACTTTCACGAGGCAAAAAAGAAGAAGATGAATCTCTCTCAATAAATTTTGTTTGAAACTTTCTTTCCACCTAGAGTTAAAAAATTAATCATTAAATGTGACTCTATGTTAGTTGTCTTGACATCTTAAATTTGAAACTAAATTAGGTTATTCTTATTGAATAATTGAACATCCTCATTCAATTTGAACTAATCTCCTTTTTTATAATTCTTTTAGGGAGTTAATATGCCAATAGAGCTCCTTGATAATATTGGAGTTTTGGGAATTAAGTTGATAATTTAGTAATAACACATTAGTTGTGGAATTAAATATATTATAAATATCAATTAAACACAACTTTAAAAAATGAGATTGATAAATTTATTAAATAATTCGAAATAGTAGATTTTTATTCTAATTAGGAATTTATACAAAATGAAAAGTCTATAGAAGATATGTATGTCTTCTCTAATTGGATGCTTCAAATTCAAGTATTAGATTGATTAATGACAAAAGAAACATAAAATTTACAAAAATAGTAAATTAGATTCTTGGTGGAAAACAAAGAGTCGCCACAAATTATAGTGACCTATTGAAACTGAATCTAATAGTCATATGGTTGTATGTAGGGATTTTTTTAAATACAATCAAAATTTTAAGAGAATATTATGTGTGTATGTATAGTATGTATATATTATGTATATATGTCTAGTATATATATAGTATGTATGTAGGGATTTTTTAATTATAATCATCATAAATAATATGATTCATAGTGAAAGGAAGCATATGAGTGGAGTATGCTTCCTACACTAATATATGAGAGGAGATATGTGAAAAATAAACTAATCACCTAGTTACAAAGAAACAAACACAAAAGAAAGCCTCATAGCTAGGGTTGAGAGGCCCATAGACTCATAGGACCATGTTTTTGGGCTCACTAGCTTTGCTAATGCATTTGCAATATTCTACAAAGTTTCAAATTTTCTTAGCATCACCCTCTCATACTATACCATGTCATGAAAAAAATGGTACTAAGAATTAATATGATTCATCCTCACATGAAATGTCATGTTCTTTGTTAAACAAATGACACTCTAATAACCACATAAAACTATAATAGCTCCTAGAGCTAGCTCTACATTTGAACATAGAAATTTAAGCCAAATGGCTTCCTTATAAGTATGAGCTAACTATCATGTGCTCTAATTTTATAGTGGACAAAGTGACCATAAATAATCACTTGCTCATCCAACTTATATCATCACGAAACATAGTATCCTATGGAGGATCTTCTACTATCAACATCCTCTATCTGATTTGATTCCACAAATCTAAGAATACTCATTGAATTCTAGTCCCCCATACAATTATCATGATTATAAATGAAGTACTAGAGGTACCTCATAAATATTTGAAGATCATATTTGCTGCATCTCAATGTACTAATCTAAGATTAACCATCAAATGGCTAAGGACTCCTACTTTTGGGGTAATATCTAATCAAGATAGACCATAATGTACATTAAGATTCTAATGGTACTAGCCTAAGATACTCTAACCATATCCTCCATCTTAGTAGGATAAGTTGGATTCCACTCTATTGATAACTTGGTCCCCATTCAAATAGGAGCACATAATGGTCTACAAGTTGTCATGCTAAATCTCACCAACAATGAGTTCATATAATTTCTCTATCCCAACTATTTTTTTTAATTTTCTCTCTCTTTTGATCTCCATACCCAAGATGAAACTAGTAACCCTATGTCTTTCACATTAAAATATTCTAAAATATGAGACTTGAACTCACAAATCATGTTATAAAGTATTGAAAAATAAATTATCATCAACCTATAATGTGATAAGAAGGGAATGATCAATTCCCATATTACAACAAATTCAAATATTTGATTTGGATCTAAAAATTCTCAATATTAATACAAAAAAAAACACATTTTTTATCACATCCTAGTTGATTACCTCAGACCACACAAATATTTATTCAACTTACAAATATAAATTTTCTTCTTTTTCAATGTAGTTCTTTGTTTAAATGACATGTAAATTTATTTTTCCAAATCATGGAAAGATTTCTTCACACCCATATTCTCAACCTAAAGATCAAAATCTATTTTTATAGATAATAAGAATCAAATGAGTTTTAGCTTAAAAACTAGAAATAAAATCCCACCATAATCAGTTCCCTCAACCTAGGAATATTCCTTTGAAACTAATTTCAAATTGTACTTCTTAACACTTCTATCTAAACTAATCCTTATTTTGATCACCCATTTGTATCCAATAGAGTTTATATCCATCACACAAACCTATACCAAGTCCCATGTGACATTTTTCTTCAATGTAACCATTTCCTCATCCATGGCCACTTTCAAAGGTTTTTTATAATCCATATCCATATGCTCATTCATAGTATTAAGAATCATGATTGATATGAATCAAAATAATAATAATCCTCCAATCAAGAAGATTATGACTATATTTGGTTGTTGTCTTTGCTGAGTGGACCTCCTTAAGAGTTGAGATGGACATTCTACCTACTCTTTATAACTCTTTGAACTATCCAATCTTTCCTCCTCATCAAGTCCCTAATGGGATTTGGTTCAATATTCTTCATCTTTGGAAATATTTGAGTTTCTTCTTCCCTTTCATCCTTCTCTAGCTACAATACTATGCAAAAAAAATTAATTTCTCTAAAGATAACACATTCTATATAAATTATTTTTGGCCACAAGGTCCTAAATCTTAAACCCTTTCACACTAATTCCATAGTCAATGAGGATACATTGTATATCCTTATTCTCTTAGATTACTTCTCCCTAAGCATATGTGCATATGACTCACAACCAAATATATTAAGATGTATCAATGAAGGATTTTTTCTTGACCATAGATCCATAAGTTTCTTCTCAATAAGACCTAATATAGGAGACCTATTAACTATGTGATGAGTCATCACTACCACTTCTATCCAAAAAGTTGTTCTAAGCTATATCTATTGAGCACACTCCTAGCCCTCTCTATCAACACACCCATTCATTATTTCTACAGTTCCATTCTACTAAGGGTTGTAGAGAGTTATATTATGTCTCTCTATCCCATGGTCCTCATAAAATATATCAAAATATACTAAGTAAAACTTATTACTATTATCAATCATCAAAATGCTAATTTTCCTACTAGTTTGATTCTTTACAAGTGCCTTAAAACTCTTTAAAATGATTAATGACATTAGATTTACTTCTAAGGAAGTATACCCATATAATTCTATTACAATCATCAATAAAATATATGTGATATATGGATTTATAAATTGATAGAACATTAAGAAGACCAAAACATTAGAGTGGATAAATTCTAACAACCTAGAAGATTTAAATAATAACTAGACTAAAATTGAGCATGATTCTATTTTACAAATACAAATTGCTCATAAAAATAAAATTCAAGATTTATTTGATCCCTCAACCATTTTTTTTTTGTTCTAGGTCCCTTAGGTATTTATTGTAACATCCCACTATGCAACCCAGAAGGGTAAGAGCCAAAAGAAGGCAAGATAATTTTTTTTGAAAACATAAAGAATAACTTGCACATAAAGCAATTTCCAATACGATATATCAACAACAAACAAGACCAAGAATGGTTGAGTGCACAACCAAGAGGGCAAGACTGATTTACCCTCCAGAGAAAATCAGAACAAGAGCAAATAGAATAGCTCCAGAAATTTTTCTCTGAGACTATCTACATTGGTGCTTTGGAATTATCTGCGCAGGTGCTTCAAAATTATCTGTGCCAGTGCTTCAGAATTATCTGCGCAGGTGGTCTGGAAATCTATGTGCCAATGCTTCGAAAATCTCTGTTGTAACATCACAAAACAACATACAAAAAGCTCCAATGTGTTGGACCATAACAACAACATAGAGCAACTAACAGAAGGTGGTGATGCTTCAAAACTTTAGCAGACTATAGCATGAAGGAAATTCATAGCCCAAGCTCTGATTTTTGCATGAAAACTTCTAAAAGAAAGGCCAAAATGATCATCATTGTACAAGCGAGTCCAATACCAACACCAGAATTCGTAAGCCAAAAATAAAACATCACATTTCTTCTCATTAATTTATATGATTACATCCTCTCTCTCAAGAGAGTACAATATCTATAAAGGAATATACATGAGTATAATGGCATAGCCATGAATAAAATACAACCGAAGACATAATTACAAGAGAGAACACCTCCAATTGGTACTCTAGTAGCCCGTACACCGGTCCCCAATGGCGGTGGCAATGCCTCCCTACCATGTGGACTCAAAAGAGAACACCCCACTGTGCTCGGAGATAGTCACAAGGCCCAAGCAGAAATAACAAGGCAAGGGTAACATATGGCCAACACTCACATCAGACATGGAGCAAATACGAAATACAATGCATAAGGCCAATGTCACAACATGAAGATGCTCATACAATAACATGTCGGGTAGTACTCACGACTGCTAAGGTATGAGGTACTAGAGTGTTGATCGGATGAAGTGTCATCATGCATGCTCGAAGGGATGGAACCACATGAAATCAAGCACACCTCTCATACAGACGAGGAGACTCAACTATGCCCATATCAACGCCTTGCAGACGGATAACTCAATGCCCCACAGATAGATAGGCCTTCTCAAGTGTATCCTTAGCCTTTACAAGCGCTCAAGACCATGCACGAGAACTCATTATCTTATTAGTGTTTTACCCCATTGCTTTTCTTTAGTTAACACTTGTTTACAATAAGTCTGCTACTACTTCCCCTGGCAACCACCTGTGGGCCCCAGGCCCGTAGAGAGCCACTCCATAAAACCACTCTAATTACCAAGACCTAAGCTCACCTTGTTCAACCAAATGAGGAATCCATAGAAAATATGAAACAATGAAAAAACCACTAAAATCCATCATTAAAACCCTTTTAAAACAGCCAAGCAAATTGCTGCTAAATCATTTAAACAACTGATCACATATGCCAACAAGTAGATCAAATACCATTCAAACATTCACCACTAACTTCATAAAAAGAAACCAATTATATAATCAGTATTAACCTCATTAAATCATCTCACAAAACTACTTTTAAAACAATTAAATTATTAAGTGACGGTAACACAAAACATGGTTCTAGTTGATGTTCAAATGCATGAGGAGGCATAGAAATTTCATAAAAAATCAAAGTGCCCAGATCTAAAATCGGAGCTTGACCCAGTTTAGATTTAGTTTTTTTAGTTGGATTCCACCTTTGGTTTTTAATGTTATGACCAAAAATAAGGTGTTGTTAAAAAAAAAAATGTTATTTTAGTCATGCTGGGCAAAAACATGAAAAAATGAAAGTGCTCAAATTAAAAATTAGACGACCCAGTTGAGATATGGGAGCTTCTACATGGAAACAAATTTTATTTTGCATTTTTAACAGGCGGTTAAAGAGCAGCAAAGAAAAACATTTTTTAACAAGTAGACACAAATTTGACCAAAAATGAAAGTGTCCAAAATTCAAATATGACAAATACCCAGTTGAGATATGGGAATTTGTATAGGAAATCCGCCTTTATATTGCATTTTTAACATGTGGTTAAAGAGCAGCATCAAAAAACTTTTTTTTTTCACAAGTTGGGCAAAAACATAAAAAAAAGAAAGAAAAAGTGCCCAAAATCTATTTTTCCAGCAACCCATTTTAGATTTATTGGAATGCACAAAAATTTGCCATAAGAAAAACTACAGAGCAGCAATTTGAATCCAAAACAAACATTATCCTTCCCTCTAGTATTCACAAAAATAGAACAAAGGAGTTCCTTCAATTATTCACAAAAATAAAAGTAACCCATAACTTAAATGAGATTCAAGGAATAAATCTACATAAGGGAATGCACAAATCACCAGTCATTCAAAGACTCAAGAACAAGGAAAAATACCTCAATTCTGCCCCAAAATAGAAATGAAAGAATGCTCGGTGTGGAAGGCACGACCAAATTCCAAAGTAGGATAGCAAAGAGAAAATGGCACACTGAATTCAACAATCCAATGCCCACAAATTTCTTCTCAGAAAATTTCCATGTTCCTTCCCAAACTCAACTGCCCAAATCGTGGGATTTTTTGTGTTGAAGAGTTTAGTTAAAATATATATATATATATATCTTTTAACTAAACTCTTCAACACAAAAAATGAAATAAAACATTTAATTCAATAAACTATTAAAGCTCTCCAAAGCAATTAATTAAAATCACTGAATATACAACGTTCTCTATTTCATATAAAAATAATGGTTTAAATACAATTATTAAAATACACAAAGCTCCCCAAATAAGATTTTGAGAGCTCACAAAATGGATTAATAAAATCATTTAAAATTTCCAAATGAAATATATCATTCTCTTGAAAGATCAATAAAAATCATTTAAACTAGAATATTTAAAATCTCATGGATAAAACCATTCAAATCTCCCATCAATAAAACATTATAAAATACCATATATGAAACCACGTCATAACACTGACAACCAAAATATATAACCACAAAAAATATTAATGGAAACCATGAGAAAATACCTCAACAAGACATACTGGTAAACCACATACGATTGAAAGGTGGTCTAAACGTTACTGTTAGGTAACCAAATGATAATATGACAATACAGGAACACTGCACTAACAAGGTACAGTGGGCTAGGGTATGGAATGTTTGGCTTGTGACTACCTCTATGAACCACCATCGGGGAATATGAGTACGCTCAGGCTTGTGGATCTAGGCGGAGTCGATACTCAGTACCTGCATCACTCCAATCACATGTCAAAGTACATGTACATATAACATATATCATATAGTTGAAGCAACATCAATCATTAAGAAGAGGGTCATGATATTGTAAGCCTCTCGGATATGAGTGTTACGACATCATCCCTTTCCTATCTATAATCATACAAAAGCAATGATAACAGTATATAAATATATAAGCATGTAATCCAAAAAAATAACTAATCATGATAACCTTTTCCATACTCATCAATGTCTAATCTCATTATAACAACATTTAACATTTAAAATATCAAATCACAATCAAAATGCTATATTACCCAGGCTGAGGTCAGAGAGGTGTTACATTTAACACCTATGTGGATCATCCTCAAGTGTCGTAACATTGTCTTTTTCATTGGTATTAGTCTCCAAAGCATGAAAAACCGTAGGTGTCTAGAAAGCGTTATTATGAGAAATAGATGCAACATTTTTTTTTTGTTGGTTCTAATAGAAAAAGGTATAGATTAGGTCTAGGTATCTTTACAAAAGGTATTTAATATCTATTGAACTAAACTATGCATTTATCTAGCTGAAATAGGTTTCAAATGTAGAAACCCTTAGTTAGCACCATAACCCATCTCAATGTCTTGCACCCTCCACTTGAGAAAATAACTTGCATAGTCAAATTAGTAAATTTAATTATAGAAAGCAGGTTTCATGTCAAATCAAGGATATTTAGTACACCATTTACCCCATTCAATCATCCATTAGGGAATAAAATTAGGACTCTTCCATGGCCAACAATATTTAAATGAAATTCATCTCCAAGGTACACCTTCACACCATCATATTCTTCATATTTTAATAACCAACCCTAATGTGAGATAATGTGGAAAGAGGAACTTGAGTTGATAAACCGTGAACCATCCAATGTATGTATAAACAAGGTTGTAATAAAGACATCACCATTATTATAGGAGGATATCTCAATCTCATTATTAGAATAATTATCTTTCTTCATTTTCTCCTCATTACAATCTCTTTTGTAGCGGCTAGTATTGCCACAACTCCAACATTATAGCTTGGTCTTAAAAAAAAAAAAAGGATTTCCCATGATATTTATATCTAGAATTTTCTCACTTATTTTCCTTCTTTCCTTTCTCTTTTTGTCTTTTATGAACAACTAGGGCCTCCTTAGTAGATTCATAAGTCTTTCTTCACATCTTTTTAGAAAGTAGTGACGCCACCAACTCACCCATTTTCAACTAGGTACTAATGCTCCCCATAACCATAACAAGGTGATCCCATGAATCTAGAAAATAAAATGGAAAATTCATAAGCCAATCCTCCTTCATCTTCACTCTAGTGGAGGGGTGTTACCATAATAATGTGTCCCACTTCTGGGACATCCTGATTTTTGCCTGAAATCACATATTTTTTAGAAAATTTAATGATTTAAGACTTGAGGGGTTCCATCTAAATATTTTTAATTGAAGAGGGTTAGATTAGACCCCCTTAGATCAAATCCCCTTGGATAAAACCCCTCTAGTCTTAAATCATGCCCACAATGAAGTCTCCTTCGCACCTATCAAAATGATAACAAAAAACCTAAGTTTCTTTACATTTTTCAAGGGATCAATAAAGTCATTTAGAAATTATGTTTTGTAAGTATGTAACCTTATTATAAAATTTCCAAAAAGTATAATTTTGAATATTTTTAATTTTATTATTATACTTATTTTTTATTTCTTGTGAATGTAGGTTTTTCACCAAACATCAAGGTATTTTTTTCACTCACGTAGAAAAATAGAAAAATATAGAAAAAAATTCAATTTTTTTTTTATGCCCTAGGTGTTAATGTCCTTGTTCTAGTAAAGAAAAAGAATTTTGATATATGAAACAAGTTATGCATTACAACTTACATGTATGTCCAAATTATAATTACTCTAACTTTGAAAATTAATTTAAAAAATGCAATAAAATAATATGAAAAATATCCATGAACTAGATATTGATGTTAAAAATCTATATTTTAAAAAATTTAATTTTATCCTTTCTATAAAAAAGATGTGTTACAACATAAACATCACTTTTTAAAAATGTTGTTTACTATAAAATGTAGGTTATTAAAAGTTACGTAACAAAAAATCACAATTTATTCTAATTTAAAAAATATATATTTATAATCTATACATGAATCCTCACAAATCACTAGTTCACATCATCTCTAAATTATTAATGGTTTAGTTGCTATAGGTTTCATAAAGTGAAAATTTGGCGAAAAATGTTGATTTCAATGTCCTACTTTGGCCAAAAAGTAGGACACATTATTGTGGGGTGACCCAAAGTGTAACTAGGTCATGATCACATTGAAAGAATTTAGATGTTTGGCCATAGAATGAACATCCTCTATCCTAAGTTTATACAACTATGTTTTCTAGAAAAATATTTTTTACCAAGGATTTAACTTGATAAATCTCACCCAAATTCTTTGAAGGTTCATTGTTGTATTCTCTTCATGCACATTCAATAATACTAAATCAAGCAAATAGATTCTAATTAATGTGACCTATAGTTTTTTATTCCATTATGTTCTAGTCTTATTATTTTATTATGACAGGTTTGTATCTAGATACTTCATCCCATATATCTCTATACATAAGCATACCCTCTACATTTAGATTTAAAAGATTAATGTTTTTTTGCAAGAACTTATCCATCTCTATCCTTGACACACTTATCAATTTTCCCGCAACAAGATCTTTTTTTGCATAATCTCCCACTCAATCTAAGATAATTACAAAAACTTGTGTCCCTAACATCTAGAATCCAAGGTGATTATGATTTGATACCAAACGAAAGGAAGAAAAAGTGTGGATTATACTTTGTCTACTAATCTAGATGAGAGAAGGTATTTATAAAAGTAAATTAATCAAATAGTTACAATTAAATAAACACAAAATAAATATATGATATCCTAGTGAATTTTATGGGGAAAACCCTTTTAAAAGAGTAAATCACCACTCCAAAGATAATCAATGTATTATTTAGTAATAAAACATTACAATACACTTCCAAAGTCTAATACTTTACAATAGTATCATTAATAATAGATCTAGAGTAATTTTAGCACCATAACAATACCTATAAAACTCACTATCAAAACCTCCATCTCAAGCACCTAATACATAAGAGAATAAATACATGAATCTATCAAATGATAGGAAATCATGAGCTAAAACCACCTAAAATATGTTTCCAAAATCTCTAATAAAAAATCCAACACCCAAATATCAAGATGATTCCATAGGTTAAAATAGCATGTTTCATGCACTTATCATAAACTCATCATAATCCACTCACCAACTTGGGTGGTCCATTTTGGATCCATTATCTCCATTCAAATATTCCTCATGATGTGTCATAACACACATCATAATCCAGTCAATGCATGTAACTCCCTTTTACAACTCGTTTATGTGTTCTAGATGTTTTTACATTTCCAATGCAAGAGGCCCAACTTTTAGAGGCCATAAATTTTAATCCAATATGCAAGCGAGGAATTTTCTTAAATTATAGAGTTTGAAGAGATCTACAAAATGAGCATATAGGAGAAGTTCCTCCAAGAAATCCAACAAATTTATTTACCAAAAAATAAAATCTCTAGTCCAAAAATTGAGTTTTTATTTTTCATAAGACTAAAACTACATTTAAATTTATATATTGTTAACATCAAAATAAAGGTTGATAAACCTTTCTTAACATATTGATAACAATAACCATAAAACTCCCATTGGGAAACCAGACCAATCATCACGCTAAGGCTGAAGTTGCTTACATCAGCAACAAAGCTATGTTAGATAGGGGAGTTTCTAAAGTGTGGGTGGAGGGTGACTCTCTCAACATTTTCAAGTGTTTGAATGGCATTCAAAATCTGGTTTGGATGATCAAGGCACTTATTAATGATTCTATCATGATGTTAAGGTCATTTAAAGAGACCCATGTATCTCATACTTATAGGGAAGGAAATTCCCTAGCAGATTTCTTTGCTAATGAGGCTATCAGTCTTATTAATTATAAGTCATGGGAAGAGTACTATTGCCTTCTTGAGAGGGCTAAACGATTATTATGAGATGATAGCTAAACTTGAGTTTTTGATAGGGGGTGATCAGATAATTATCTCCCCTTCACATGTCACATGCTTTATGGGTTGTGTTTGGCACAATCTTGAGATCATTTACATTTTTTGAAGTTTTATTGGGATTTGGTTTCTGCTATTGCTCGAAATTGCTACAATTGATGGGGATACAAGTAGGCTCGAACCCAACTCCTATGACAAATGGAAGAACAAACACAGAGTCTAGCAAATTCTAAAACATGGGCATTTCATGCCTTATTTGGAGAGACTTCATGGTTTTGACCATGAAGTATCTAATAAATTTGTTTGTTGCTGGCATAACAGGTGCTTGAAGGTGGATGAAACTAAGTTTAACATCACTAAATACTTCATTGCCTTCATTACTGGATTGTCAACAGAGGGGCACAATTTCTACAAAGAAAGGAAAAGAAATGAAGATGCAATGGATCAATTCTTTAAGGGCAATGAGGATGACCTAGTGAAACTTCCCTCTTGGGGTTATGACTTTCTTTTTCTTAAGTGCATTTGGGCCAATGTTGCAGAAGTAATTATGAGGTATGTAACCCTTGATGGTTGATTTTGTGCTATCTTAGGGAATCATTTCACACTACTCAATCATTTTAGACATAATTATGAGGTATGTAACCCTTAATGGTTGATTTTGCAGAAGTAATTATGAGGTATGTAACCCTTGATGGTTGATTTTGTGCTATCTTAGGGAATCATTTCACACTACTCAATCATTTCAGACATGATTTGCATGTTTCATTTCCATTTTTTCTTCTCCTCATTGGAGGTTTTGATCTATGCCCACCTCAAGAATCACAGGACCCTTGTGCTCCATAAAGGGCTCATATTGCTCACCATCGAGCATGTGAGAGCTAACACTCTAGATAAATATGTCAAGGGAAAAGAGAAGACCATTAGTAATGATTCTTTTTCTTCTAGGTCAGATACTGATGATGATGGGGATGAAGAGTGGAAGGTGGACAAAGAAAACACTCTTGCAGTCTCATCATCCCCTGCTGACTCTCACTCTAAAAAGAGGAAGAAGGGGACTCTAAAAAAGAAGGGTCCCGCCAAGAAACTGGTCCTTCATGGCACAAATTTTGGTGGGTCTTTTTCTAGTGAGGTTTGTTTTGCATAGAAAAAGGTTGGGCCTCAATGCCGGACAACTAAAAAGAAGGCTATGTTGCATGGTCTCGATTCTGAAGATTTTGGGAAGGGTGAGGAAGAGAATTTGGTTTAGTTGGAGGATAATGTGGATTTGGGGCTTCATCAGAGGGCTTCTAAGAGACTGGCTAAGATGCATAGGTTGGAGTCTAAAGGTTGCAGAATGGGTGAGCAAGAGGAATCAGAATAGGTGAAGGACACAACTGACAATATTGTAATTGTGGAATATTCTCTCGCTTTGAAGATGTTGGATTTTATGGTGAACTCCTCAAACACCCCAAGATCACCTACAAGACAAAATAACTTTCACAAGAGAGAAATGAAAGAAATATAATGCTATCATTAAGGATGCAAGAATGGAAAACTGAATATGGCAATGTACAATGATGCCTTGCTTATATAGGCAAGGTGGTGCATAGGATTAGCCAAAATCATGAAAAGTGTCTTAATCTTATCACACGAGACAACTAATTCCTAAAAACCTAGGATAAGATAAGTTCTAGAAAAGACAACTCATCCTTCTAGAAGGAATCTTACAGCCTAAGTAAACTTAACATGTGAATATGTCCCCTAATTACCTAGTGAATGAATTGGCTAGGTACAAGAAATTTATTCACAACAACACCCCCCCTTAAGTGAAACTTAGAAGAAAATATTATTATGCAAATAATACAAAGATGCAAGGATGGGTCCTGACTACTAGGCCATGTTAGGTACCCATGTACAATGCAAATGCAATCTCTCACAAACGGAGAAAAGTAGAAAACCCAGTGGGACAAAACTCCTCCCCAAAAGAGAGATGAAATATAATAAAGATATTCATCACAAATCCAATCAATCTTTATCCACACAATGGATGATAAGAGAGATCATACAACCCTCCCATAATGATATAACCTACTACAAAGAAGCATTGGAAGTACGCTCTGAAGTAACATTGGAATCCTTAATTCAACAAGCAAGGAAAGATACTTTTGTTTGCTAGAAATCATATTAGAGTCACTCAAGGACTCGGGTCAAAATCATGATAAAGCAACAATAAAATTGATTCCAAGGAACACCAGAAAACTCACAAATTGGTACAACTCTAGAATCTATGAAGCAACAGTTGATTGAGAAATGATCTGGAATTGAAATGATTTGGAATTGAAATGAGTTGCAGAGAAAATGAAAACCTAATACAAAAAAAAAGGAAATAGTACATGTAGTGATGAATGTTCACGTTTTCCTCCATGATGAAAAATAACCTCAAATTTGTGTAGAGGATGGAATCATATTTTCGATGATATAAAGTTTTCAAAAGACAAATGTCGTATGCTCAAGTTATGAATTTTTCATAAAAGGGAAAAATTGTGCTGGCTAACAATGTAGACACGACACTTCTAATTTGATTTTTGGAAATTTACTTGTTGCATGCAAAAACTAATGGATACCTAGATAATATTTTGATGTTACCAACAAAACCCATAAAGCATTTTTTAATCCAAAAACCAGAACATGCAATTTGGTAAAAAGAGTAAACTTCACCTATAGGAAAAATAGTTATGCGAGCTATTTGACATCCATTTATGCAAGCTCTGCTCAATATATGCAAAATATAAAAGATACCTAGATGAGATTTCAATCTTAGTAACAAAACCCAGAAATCATTTTTCTTATCAACAAGTGGAAGCTAGTTTTCTGAAGCAAAAATGAAAATGGCTCTAGTAGAAAATGGTTTGCAAAATTTGAGTTTCAAACCCTTGTAGATCTCACAAAATATGTCATATTTTGACGAAACGAAAGTCAATTCTAACTTTCTCAAATGCCTTGGATTCAATGGTAAGGTTCTTAAGATCTCAACTCGCACCCAACAAAAATTTCATGCCAAGATTGGTCCCTTAGATATGGGAAGAAGTTTGTAGCACTGAAGCTCTGATACCATGTTGGAGTTTATGGTGAACTCCTCAAACACCCTAGGATCACCTGCAAGACAAAATATCTTCCACAAGAGAGAAATGACAGAAATATCATGCTATCATTAAGGATACAAGAATTCCAAACTAAATATGACAATGTACATATGATGCCTTGCTTATATAGGCAAGGTGGTGAATAGGATTAGACAATATCATGACAAGTGTCTTAATCCTATCACGTGAGACAACTAAGTCCTAACAACTAAGGATAAGATAAGTTCTAGAAAATACAACTCATCCTTCTAGAAGGAATCTTAGAGCCTAAGTAAACTTAACATGTGAATATGTCCCCTAATTACCTAGTGAATGAATTGGATAGGTACTAGACATTTATTCACACCAATAGAAGACTCCTCTTCATGTTGTCAATGATGATGGCGATAAGGTTATTGAGGATGCTTTGGCAGAGAAGGGTGTGAGGGAGGGTGTGGGTAAGAACTCGACCCTAGATAAGCCAAAAATTATAATTGTTAATCCTCTTTCTAAGGATTTCTCCTATCTTGATGATGATAACACTTATATATTTGAGTTGCTGGACATGGCTAGATTTGGTGCCACTTGTACCTTCAAACTTTTCAAATGGGTGATGAAGGAGTTTTGAATAAGGTGAATATTAAAATCAAAGGCTTGTAGGAGAAATTGGCTAATTAGCCAAAAGGGTCATCCTCAGATTTGCTCATTGAGAGGATGGTGGATCTAAAATGTTCTTTTTCTAATTTCAAGGCTAAGTGTGAAAGTTGCCTTTACAAATTGGAGGGAAAGGTCAAGGAAACTGATGAGGATATCAAAAAGCTCTTGTAGATTAGCCATATGTTTGTCAGAAATAGTGCAGATTCTCTCAAGGTACTTAAAAAAATCAGCCAACTGCGAGAAGGTCAAATACATTTTGTTGAGATGTATGAGAAGGATCAGACTTCGAAGGGGAAGGGTAAGAAGAGTTCCAAAGAGGAGGCTAAAGGCTTGAGCACTAGAACGAGGGGTAGTCTGAGGAAATATTTTGAAGAAGAAAAATAGGAATTGATGGATATGGTTAACTTGCACTACAATCAGGAGATTGAGGTGCCCAATACTCTAAAAAATATGAAGTAATTATCTTATGTTTGGTTTGTTATAGCTATTCTATTTTGTTGTTTTTCTATTGTTTGTCTGTTGTTTGTTAGCTATTAGTTGTTGCTAGTGCTTTAATTGATATTTTCTTTGCTTAGCAATATTTTGATGTAACTTGATGTAAAGGGTTTCGGGTCTCTTCAAAACCCGTTTTTCCCTTACAATCAAAATAATAGCCATAAAATTTTATCCCTAAACTAAGAAATTCCATTTTATGTTAAAATAGGTAGTCAAATAAGGTCAAATTTTTTATAAATATGAAATTGTAGCTTGTTACCATGATTTCATTTGATACATCTACTTTGGGAGGTTATAAATCTTAACCCAATTCTCAAATTTTAGTTTTTGTATATGTATTGGACAAATCAAGTTATAAAATAAACTATTGTGTTTGGATTGTATCATAAGTAGGGTTTAATAGTTACATCACAATATATGAATATAGGGGGCTTAAAAATAAAATTAAAAAATATAGAAAACATCATAAAAATATTATATTTTTAAAAATTTCATAATTCTATCCAAAACTACCACTTGGATGACTTGAGATGTTCTCCAAATCATTCATTTCTACTTGATAAGTAGTGGGGCCTATTGATTTTTTATATGATATGAGGGAAATTTTGATGAACAAGGTTCCTAAAGAACCACTTACATTAATAGAAAAAGTGGCATGTATTATTAAAAAGTATTTCAATAAAATAGAAAATTATATACTCAACCTATAGAAATTTGGTAGATAACCCTATATAAAATTTAATTGAAAATATCTATCCCAATCCATTGATATATAGGCCAAGCATATTGATCAAAGTATGAATGGATTTCCAAAACCATATGCTCAAAACTATGAACCAATACTTGGACCAAATTCTCCAATTCTAATCCATTTTCCTCCCCCAAGAGTAACCCATCCCAAGTTAAAAGTAAACTCCCTAGTTGACTTGTTGATGTATTCCAATATAACTCTTAAGTGTTCCATGTGGGTTCAACTCTCTTATAGGCCTAAAGATGATATTCATAGTTGACCTATATACTTACTATTCAATTACTACTTACAACTATCATAAGACTAATGTCTCATCAAAAATAGTGACAACAATGGACTTAAAAGATTCTATCCAAGTGATATTCCCTTTCTCGTGTAAGTATATTATTTATAACATTATATAAGTATTGGTATTAATTTATTCAGACCAAGAAATTATAAGGTGTAGAATAGTTAATTACTTAGTTATGATAATATCCCATATATTGTATACATTGCAAATATTCTTTTCAAACAACGTGCAATATTCATAAAAAATGTCCACCTTCTTAGCTATAACACTTTTCTCCTCACCATATCATGAACAAGGTGATATACACATCAATTTTCATAGTCCATGCATAAAATTGAGAATTCTTTGTCAAAACAGCGACACTATAATTTTTAAACTAAATAAATGTTATATCTTGGTTCAACCCAATATGTAAACACAATATCTTGAGCCATATTGATTCCTTATAGGCATGAGTAGATACTATGTACTCTTCCTTTGTCTTAAAAAATGCAATTGTAGCCTATCTTTTTCTCATCCAACTTATCTCACCATAAAACAAGGTAAAATATTAACTTGCTACTATTAAAATATCCTTACCAACTAGAGTCTACAAATCCTTGAATGTCTAATACATTACTCTTGCTTGATATTCATAGGTTAACTATATGAATCCTACAAGAATATTGTAATTCTACTACATGACCTCTATAAGACTACTTCAATTCCACTACAATACCTACATGGTAGAAAATAAAATAATCTAAATTTCATTGAATATCCCTAAAATTCCTCTTGAAAATAATCTAATGATCCTTCTCTAGACTAATCTATATACCTATAATAAAGGAAACTTACTCTTACAAAAGGAAAATAGACTTCATTTGAGAGTAAATTTCACTTATTACACTAAGATACTTAAAGAAAGTAAACTAGTGAAAATATCTATTAAAAAAAATTATTATAATAAAAATAGAAAATATAGATGATGGTGAAACCAATGCTGAAAGAAGGAAGCCACTGGCTAGGATTCCAATGTGTCACATGGATTTCCACACATGACATCATTTCCATACGAACAACGAATAGAAAAACACCTAGAAAGCCTAAAATCCCAACTTTGTGATGCAACCAACTTGCAAGAATAGAAACAACAACAAAAATACTATACACCACAATATAAATAAATAAACAAAATAAGATATAAATTATTTAAATAAATAATAAAAATAAATTTATAAACAAGAAATAACTTTCAAATGTCCATGTAGTTGATTTCTCTCAAGATACTTACAAACACAAAGAAGAGGAAAAATGTTTGGAGTTTTTGGGGAATTTACCTCAATCAAATCCCTAATTTGGTATTTCTAACTCCACAACAACTAAGATAGAGAAATAGAAATAAAATAGTGTGTGTGTATGATCCTATCCCAAGTATGTTTGGAAATGGTCAGAGCTATGAATGTGCAATAGTGTAACTAAAATCAAGGAGAGGGAATGTGATATTCCAAAATGCTTAGAGACATAAGAAAATAAATTCTTGTAATAAAATAAAGAACAATAATAATATTACCTACAAGGCTTTAGGAAGCCAACAAGAAGAGAGTTAAAATAATGTTGTAAGAGTAATGTGGAAATATTGAGAGTTCTATGTGAGAGCTTGAAAGAGTGTGAGAGAGAGAGCTTGTTCAAATTAAAGATGGATTTTGCAAATGAGAAGTTGAGGAAAGATGAAGAGGTTGATTGTTAGAGTTATCTTGCATTAGCTAATAATTAATTAATCTTTAATTGATTATTAGTCTAATTTATTCTCACACACTTTAGCTAAACTTAGGAATGCTTTATTAGTTGAGTTAATATTAGATCATTATGTCACATCTCATGTGATGTTGACACTTGTCATGATCTGATCCCTTTCTCATCTAGGGCTTTGCTCTTATAAGCATTCAACCCTTATTGTAATTAATTCACAGAGAATATCTGGAGCTTTCATATCTTCTTGAAAGCTTCTTTTGTAACTTTTCCTTATTGATGAATATAGCAATGCTTGTTTGTAGATCTCTTGCATGGAAGGTGTCTTTGTTTGTTGTTTGATCCTATGGCTTGTGGTTTTGTGCTTGTTTCACACTTATAACATGGTATCAGAGT
This sequence comes from Sequoia sempervirens, assembly GCA_007258455.2. Taxonomy (NCBI): domain Eukaryota; kingdom Viridiplantae; phylum Streptophyta; class Pinopsida; order Cupressales; family Cupressaceae; genus Sequoia; species Sequoia sempervirens. Next base: position 9,060,266 of record VDFB02373365.1, on the reverse strand, counting down.
GTGGATTCAGTGAATCCCTTCTCGATTTATGAGGTTTTTTTCTTCAACAAGGGTTGTAGGCTTCAGATCTGAATCCCCTTTGCTTTTTTTGCAAATTTTGGAGGTGGGAATTTTTTGAAGCATTTTTATGTGAAAAGGACCTCGCCATTGGATCCAGAGTTGTGGAGAAAGTCAAATTTCACTTTTGTTTCACCTGATTTCCATTCCATTTGTCAAATCCGTGAAGGTTTGAAGAAAGGGCCTTTTTTGCCAGATCCAGGGGGTACCTAATTTTTTGGGGCATTTTGGGCCCAAACGGACCTCATCGATGCATCCGGAGCGGCCAAAAACCTTAAGATTGACTATGCAATCGTCCAAATCCGCGCAGTTGACCTCCGAGGCAAAAAAAAATTGCCCATACGACCTCGTACAATGATCTACACACGAAACAAGAAAAATTTTCTATAGGTCTGGTAAAAAAAAATTTATTCTGGTTTTAATTTTTTATCAAAAAATTAAAAATATTGTTAAAGTTTTGTTTTGCTTCTAAAAAAACTATCAAAAAAACTGGGGTGAAAGTTTTTTTAAAAACAAAAAGAGGGCATGTTTTTTTAAAGCCTTTGTAGGCTTTAATCACTATGCAGACCATACTATTGTGGACCCCTCCTATACAGCTATTGACGACAGTCTTGGCAAGCTCATCAGCGACTTCCTTAGCCATTCGACAACCTTCCCAAGCCTGTCGACCCTCCATTTTATTCCCAACGGCCGATCTCCAAATTTCTGATGGTTTTTTCGCCATCCAACGACCAATCTCCAAATTTTCAGAAATCTTCATGTTTGCAGGTGACTATTTACCGACGCGCATTCATTTCTTCCAGTGATTTTCCCATTTTCTGGCAACGCGACTTTTGCATAGATCTGGGAATTTTTTTGGTATATTCCGGGCATGCACGAGAATATTCAATGGTCGATTTTTTTCTATAGGGAGGCCCTTTTTTTTGGTGAACAGGGAATATTTGCAGAATATTCTATTGATGTTAGCATGACGTCATGCTAACAGTGGTACAATCAACTACTAGGGCCCCTTTGACCCCCTTTGTGCCCTAAAAGGGTGTTTTTTTTTCTTTTGGCCATATCTAGGGCATACGATACCGTTTTTTAGCAAACGAGATATCGTCAAAAAAATGATTCTGTCAACTTTCCAATGGTGTGGGTCTCATCACTTCATTTTTTTGCTATGCATTCTATAGTTAGTTGAAGTTAGGGGAGCTGTTTTCAGTCCCGAGCTCGTAACTTTTGACCAATTTCTTTGTTTTTCGTGATTCTAGTAGCGTTGGAACCGTCTTTTAGAGCTCTTCAGTTCCATCCATGCAATTTTTCCAGATTGTTATCTAGGTACATTTTATTTATATTTTTTTGTTTTCACACTCTGGTGAATTACTTGGACATTTTAGCTTCTGGGAACTTCTTGTTTGCATGGGTTGCTTCGTTTTTGGTTGTTCTTCATGTATTTCCAGTCTGGTGTCTTTTTATGACATTCTGAGCTTCCATTGTAAGCACTTATGATTTTGTAAATGCACTGAGATAAAGTGCCTTTGTATTGCACATGTAGTATTGGGATTCTTGTACATCACTTTGTGCCCTGTTGTACTTGCACTATGATATAAAGTGCCATGGGGGTTGATGTTTTCCTTTGTTTTTCCTTCATACCTTTCTCATGCGTATGTGACTTTTGTTTTCACATCCTTTCTATCTACTTGTACTTTCATGAATGCACCTTCAAATGTTCTTGGTTCCTCTTCATGCACTACTTTTAGGCATTAAGTTTCAATGTACCTATCACGCCTCTCCCTTTTCAGTATTATGGGGGGGTTTCTACTGTTGGTGCTACTGCTTCTTTGGTTTCGTGTTGGAGTGAGCTATGTATACAATATTTGTTCCTATGTACTAGGTGGATGCAACAGCTAGTTACCCATGCATTTCGGTGAGATGGAGCACTTACCATATGGACACTCTTGCATTCCTATTTCAAGAGGCGACCTTCCATTTTCTCATGATTAGTTCTTCAGACTTTTGGTACCTTTTCCATCTGTATCTTCAAGTTCCAAGTGTTTTCCTTTGTTTTCCATCTAATTCAAGTAGTGTCATTGGGGGCATTCATACAGATTCTTGTCTTCTTGATCCTGATCATTAGATGTTTAAGCGAAGGATATTCTTTTAGCATTACAACAGTCATTCTTCGACAGTGTTTGCAACTTCTTCATGCTTCTGGATGTTCATCCTTATGTTCCTATCTTTTGGGACAACCTTGCCTTGTTTGGAGGCTTCTTTAGTCCTTCACTTGGCTTTCATCTCTTTTTGGAGTAGAGTTTTTCCCATGAAGTTTTCTCTATTTCTCCACATTATAGAGATCTTTTGTTTGTATATGGGTACCTTTTTTGGCCTTATTTGTCGGGACCCGTCATGCATTTTTTTTTAGGGTTTTTAGCTACTCCCTAAGTTCATCTTAAGGGGGGGTGTTAGAGTTATCTTTCATTAGCTAATAATTAATTAATATTTAATTGATTATTAGTCTAATTTATTCTCACAAACTTTAGCTAAAATTAGGAATGCCTTATTAGTTGAGTTAATATTAGATCATTATGTCACATCTCATGTGATGTTGACACTTGTCATGATCTGATCCCTTTCTCATTTAGAGCTTTGCTCTTATAAGCATTCAACCCTTATTGTAATTACTTCACAGAGAATATCTAGAGCTTTCATATCTTCTTGAAAGCTTCTTTTGTAACTTTTCCTTGTTGATGAATATAGCAATTCTTGTTTGCAAATCTCTTGCGTGGAAGGTGTCTTTGTTTGTTGTTTGATCCTGTGGCTCATGGTTTTGTGCTTGTTTCACACTTCTAACATTGATGAGTCATTTGGAATCATCTCGATCCATTTTCATTTACTTAGGAAGGTTGCAATCAAGAAAAATGATTGAAAATGACATTCAAATGAAAAATTGTTGCAATATTTTGGCATGACATATAAACATCCTTGTGAAGTACTAGTTTCCAAGTAATTCACTCTAAAAAATGATGAGAGAATATAAAAAATATAAGGTGACCACAAGAAAGGAGGCCTAGGAACCTTGAGAAAGATAAAGGGTAATGCATGGGATGAAATGATCCTACAAAAATACTAAGGGAATGAACACCAAAGTAGACACAAAACAAAGGTGAAACTGAAAGGTGAAAATTTTGACACTATAATACCAACTCAAGAATCCCATTAATTAAATAATTTATAATCTAGTACATTCATACCATACATAAGGCTATTGAGGCTATTAACTACACTCATATAGGAAATGTGGTTCATTTCCTTTATCTCATCTAGTTTCAAAAGACACTAGACTAAACTAAAAAATATATTCCCATAGGAATGTGAACACTCATTGGTTTGCAATTTTATAGACTAATTTATTGTAAAATAAAATTAAACTATAATTCCCTTAAATAATATAAAATTTTCTATCTATTTTATTCCTCCTAACCTCCATTCTTAATATAAACTTAGCTATATCAAATAAATCATATTAAACTATAATAAAATTTGATATTTCAAAACCCTAATCATCTCCTTACTATTACTAATTAACATGTCATAAACATAAATTATGATAATAATAAATTAATCACCTATCAAATTATACTAAATATAGTGATCTAATTTTGATCTAATAAATCCTAAATTAAAGCCAAAAGAATTAAAAATTTGATATCATAGTCAATGCGACTATTTTAAACCATAAATGAATTTATTTAATCTATAAACCATTTCCTACATACCCTTCACAACTAGGTGCTTTGGATGTTTCATATAGATCTCCTCCTCCAAATCTCCATGGATGAAAATTTTCTTAACATTTATCTATTCAACCTTAAGGTCAAACATAACATGAACATATGCTAGAAATATAATATATGAGAGAAGATTTCATTAAAATAAATTCCCTCTACATGGGGATAGCTCGTAGTCGTGCTAAATTTTCCTTTTACTTCTCAATCTTGAGATATAAATTAAATTTCTTCTCAAAACCCTATTATAGCTCCAACAAGTTTCCTATTATTCAATAGCTTCACCAAGTCTTATATATTATTCTTCTCCAATATTTTCATTTCCTTAACTATGATCTATAAAAATTTTACACCACTTCCTATACATAGATTTATTAGCTACCTTCATAGTTCTATACTTTTCAACATTTGGTATTAGAACCCAACCAACTTTACATATCTATATAACGAACAAGCTATGTAACTAATCCTTATTTTAGTGGAAGATTTATAGTATGGTATTGTGTTTCAAGGATAGATGTGATAGGAATATGTAGGATAGAGGTTGATAAATTAAACAAAACCAAATTTGACTTTTGGAAACTAAATATGGAGGATTCTCTTATTTTTAGAGATCTATGGGTAGCAATTTTGGTCAAAAACCATCCAATATGGAAGATGAAGAATTGGGAGTGATTGAATAAAAGACAAGGATCTTGGTTAAATTTTTTAATGTAGATTCAGTGGTCCTAAATATGTTAGGATAAACCACCACTAGGAACCTTTAGAAGAATTTAGGGAATTTATACCAAATAGAGTCCCTTGTTAACAAATTTAATATGAAAAAAATTATACTCCTTGAGAATGGGTGATGAAGATTCCATGATAAATCACTTAAATGCATGCAATATTATGGTTATATAATTAGCATATTTGGATTTCAAACTTGAAGAGGAAGAACAATTTATAACTCTCATTTGTTCTTTCCCTAATATATGAAATACTATAAATTTATGGTGATTATGTTAAAATTTAATGAGATAGTAGATGCATTACTTTTAGTGGAGATAATATTGAAAGAATTAGTATCCACAGAATAATATTTGAAAATTAGAGGGGATTCAAAGGTGAAGGGAAAATTAAAGAAGGATAAGCGATCTAAATCTGGGAAGATCTAAGTCTCTTTATAGATCTAAGGTTAAGTGTTGGAGTTTTGGAAAGATTAGTTATATAAAGATAAAATGCAAGGAAAATAAAATATCCAAGAAGGACTCGGATGAGGATTTATAATTGATATAATATAATAAATATTCTTGTGATCACCCAAGTACACACCCTTGCTAGAAGTTGCAACAAACTTAGCTTACTGGTGAAACATGGGATCTTTTCTAGGTTTGTGGGTCACCTATGATGGAAAAGAACCTCCAAAGAGGGTTGGTTCCCTTGGAACTATCACTCAAACCAAACTACCTACTGTTGCTTGCAAAGGAAAGGGATATGAATTGACATGAAAATGAAAACCTAAGATTCTAAGGTGATGCACCAAATGACTTTTGACCTGCGCTTGTTTAAATGAACACCATATGATCAACGACTTAAAATTTAGCATACACAACCCAAAATTTTATGACTCGTGCATGAGTATTTCATGACTAGGTTTGATATCTAGGACATCATTTAGAACGAAGTAGAAATGTTTTCACAACTTAAGTTTTTTCCCTTAGTTGGTTAAACACAAGTAATGACCTACAAAAGTATATATTTTCTACATAAAGACATTGAAAATAGGACAAAAATCAAGGGGAAGAAGCATCACGAAAAGATCACTTCAACCATTTTGAAGCTTGCACAATGAATTAGCTATGAAAAGGTAAAAATAGCTTGTCTTATTGATGAAAAATGCTTACAAACAAAATACAAGTCTAAAAATGAGCTACAATGCTTATTCTTTGCTAGAAAGAACCTTCATAGGTTATAATACATGAATCTAAAATGAGCAAGAAACTAGTTTTTTGAGTTACAATGCACCAAAAAGGTCAGAAAGAAACTTCTCTAAGTTTATAATGCTTTTCCCAAAAGTGCAAGAAATAACTAAAAATTAAAAAGTTCATGCATTTTTTCATACAAGATTTCCTAAAATTTAGCTTCAAGCTATAGTTAGCATGTGGCATGTGTCACAACTTCTTGAAAAAATCTTCTTTGGGTGCCTAGTTATTTCTTCAATGTTGGTTTTAAATGTAGATGCAACTATACATTGAGGAAGAAAGTAGGAACCTTCAACTCCTAATTTTTTGTAAGGACTTTTTGACTAACTTAAATTTCCCCTAGATATTTGCAACTACTATCCAAGTCACCCAAACTACCCTATATACTTTCCAATATCCTTAACTCCTCTAAATTGCTCACATCTATTCACGATGTTGCCATAACTACCACTAATTCACTCAAATTTCCAACTCCAACCTCCTTTGAATAATGATAGGGAATGTGTGCAAGGAGTTTGAGATTAAATAGGCTCCTTTGAAGGGCGTAGGATAAGCTTCTCCAAGGAATTTTCAATTGCTTCTTTACTATCCTTCATTTCCCCATTTTGTAGGTCTGTAGGCCATGTGGTTCATGAAGATGACTCAGTCTGAGATTCCTTGAGGCAAAGGAAAAACCTCTTAATTATTTTCTTCAACACCATTATGCCTTTTGACTTGACATACTTTACAATTTCTAAATACTACTTTCTCACAATCTCTATTACCCCTAAAATTTTCATTTAGGTCATGGTTTTAGCTTGCTATTTCAACTTCCTATGCACTTGATGGATTATGTTTCTTTTGAATTCAAAAAGGTTTTTGTATATCTATTTGAATAAAACCTTATTTGATGACTATATTGTTTCTTTTCCATGGAACCTTTAAGGTTTCTCACATAGAAATCACAATCCTCCTTTATAAACTTTTTCCTTGAAAGGAATATTGTTGGGAAAATGTGTCTCAACCTTGCATTTACATAATTTACTATTGATACATAAGGTATTGTTCAACCGATGAAGATGGGGGGTGTGGGGGGGTCTCCCCCAGCGAGGGGTTTGGGGGGATCATCCCCTACGACTGGGGGTTTGGGGGCAGCGCGCCCTGACGGGGCCCCAAAGGAAGCACCACCGAAAGGAAAATTTTATGTATATTTTATTATTGTAAATCTGGACTATTCATCATTATGTCTCATATCTGACATGCAATATTTTATTAGCTTGACTTTCCTTGGAAAAAAACCTTATTTTATGAGGGAATTGTATTATAGCTATGCATTGTGATGTATTCTGAGAGTTTGATAGTGGTCATATTGCCTCTAGATCTCTAGCTGATGATACTCTTGTGAGAAGCTTGTTCTGCAAGCATATTGTAATCTTTGTGATTTTTGAATAATATATTGGGTGGCTTTTGGAGTGTGGGTTTTTTCTCCTGAAAGGGTTTTCTCCACACAAATCACTGTGTTGTGGTATGCATGATATTTATGGTTATTTTTGTTTAAGTTTTTGTAATTGTTGAAGATTTGTAAAAAATTTGCATTATTCTCCTCTTATAGACCTCTTTCCTACTTTGGACTCATTAATAGGACTGTGATTCCCATAAAGCTGGCCTTTGACTATTGTCTTAAACTGTCCTATTTTCTAAAAAAAATGGATCACATTGTATGCTCCCACTATATGAACCTCTTAATTTCTACCATTTTAAAAAATGGTAGTTTAGAAACTAGATTTTGAGCACTATGAAATTTACTCTTTTCACATCTCCAAATTTTGAGCATGACTATCTTTAATTTCTCATCCACAATCAATTTTTCATAATTTCAAAAAATAAGTGGCCACTTTTGACCCCATTTTGGTCCCTCGTTTTCACGCACATACCATTAATAAAAGAATTTAATATTGCAAGAAGAAAATATTAAAGATGGAGGGGATCTTATTGTGATCATGTTTAATATTTAATTTAAAGCTTCACCAAAAATCTCTTCTAAAAGAGGAAGGGTCCATCATGAGACACACTCCATCTACTTTGGTAGTTGTTATAGTATTGGTTATTATATTTGAATGAACCTTAAATTAAATTGAGAGTCATTATGTAGATGATAGAGTATGATAGAGCATATTTATTTAGGTGTATCCATTTATTTTAATTAGTATTTTTTGGTATCACTTTCTACATTAGCATATTGAATGACACTTAAACTATCAATAAATAAAAATAATAATCTTCTTTTCAAATATTTACACTCTAACTTATAAGATATTTTATACTTTCATATTTTGTATAGTCTTATTATTTATAATCTCAACAGTGTATCACTCTTCATTTTCCATTCTCAAATATGTTTGTAATTTTTTATCTACCTATTAATTATATTTTTAATGTTTTAAATTTCAATATATAATATTTAAAATAATATTTTTATTCAAATTCTCAAATCCTAAATTTGATACCACTATCATACCCAAAATTAGTGGGAGTTTTATGTATCCATAGTCTTAATAAATCACCTTTCATATTCCTTCTAAATTTAATAAACAAACTCATTGCTCCTAGAAAACACTATTTTATAATACTAATGAGATCGTGTCTTTCTATTATGGATTTTTAATGAAAATTTAAATATGGGCTTTAAAAGTATTTTTTTTTTACTTATCACTATAATAATATTTTTATTTTTCATGTGGATTTTATTTTGCAGAAACACATTGGCTTTCTTTGCAGGGGGAATCAACTCCCATGTTCGTGCTAAAATATTAGAAGTATGGAAAAATGATTCAGAGATTTTTGTTCATTATGGAAGGCTCCCTACCCCATACTCTGAAGCTATGTTGAAAAGTAAATTTTGTCTTCATGCAAAAGGATATGAAGTGAACACAGCAAGGATTGGAGATGCTCTTTATTATGGGTGTGTACCAATTGTATTTGCTGATCATTATGATCTTCCATTCAATGATATTCTCAATTGGAAATCATTCTCTCTTGTTATTTCAACTCTTGATATTCCATTTTTGAAAGATGTACTCTATAGTAGAGGGTTAAAACAATATAACAACTTACAAAATAATGTTTTGAAAGTTAGGAAACATTTCCAATGGCACACACCGCCTTTAGACTATGATGCATTTAATATGGTGATGTATGAGTTATGGTTGAGGCGCCATGTATTAAGATCCCCTTTGTAATATATTCTTTGAACTAAATAAAAGCAATTTAAAATTAGTTTTTCTAAGTGTAACTTGATATGGTTATTATTTATATAAATAGGTAAAATATACATCAATATATTAAAAAAATTAAAAATAATTATATCAAAGACATAAGACATAAAATTTATATATAAAAAATATGTGCACATGATGAAAGAGGGGCTATCAACAACCCTCTTTTCTGAAAACAAACACTCAAAACACACTCAATAATGCATACAAATTAGCAAGAAAAACACGTGGATTCAATTGAAATTTGCAACAACAAATATGCTCATTATAAAAATCTAATTACAATGTAATTTTCAATAAACAAAGGACTGATGGGAAAAAACATGTCATTCACATAATCTGAAAATGAAATAAAAACAAGCTACAACAAAAACCAAATTATGTGCTTCATAAGCACCTCCAAATCTGCACCTTTTCTCTTGCAACAATCACTTGCAACTCGTTAACTCTCAAAAATGGCGTTTTCAACTTTTAATGGCTGCAATAACCCTTTCAACCTACAAAAAACCACTTCAATAACCTCTTGAGAAATTCCACGCTCAACTCTCCAACCTCCAAAACCTACAGTCAACAATGAAACCAAAACATGCCACAAAACCCTTCACTAAAAAACCAAAAATCAGTTTTTTTTCTCCAATTGGAAAACCCATGCCCATATCTCTTGGGTTGAATGATTTCAATAATGAAAAAATAAATTAATGATTTTTCATGCACTTTTGTAACTCCCACAAACTCAACACCCAAGTTTTATTTTTCTAATTTTTCCAAAAATGCAACTACACTGCCACTATCTCCACTTGCTAACTTGCATAATAAAAGGATTTTTATTTAATTAAATATAATTATGCTCAACTTATTCAAATTTTCCTCCTAATATGAAATGTAAATGAAAATCTAAAATTTGAATATTTTTTGTTGATGTTGATTGCACTTTCACCAAGGATGCTCTTGCATTAGACACCCCAGGTAGAAAGAAATGTTTCATGAGTTTCACTCAAAAATATATGTAGACCCTGTGTCTATATTGGATCCACCTCATTACCTTGTCCACTAGAATCTTTCTATGCACCACTTCTGAAAACTTACAACATTTCCATGTTTCATCCTTCTTCTACTACCCGTGATGTAATTCAAAGCATCAAATTTGTTTTCTAACCAATATACTTCATCAAAATCAGAACTGAAAATTAAAATTATACCTCCTCCAAAAAAACAAATGTATTGCTCTGCCTCATTTTCTTTTCTACCTTTTCCATCTCTTTCCACCATGTCCCCTTCATGAAATTCCATTGTTTCAATGCCTTCTAAAAGATATGAGACTATTGCAATTGGGTTTCCTTCACTCAAAAAAATGTTGGTACTACCATCAAAAGAATCAATTTCCACATTTCCTAACAAGGAATCATGATCACTAATAAAAAAAAATTCACCTCCACTATTCTCAAACAAGGATTCTTCAGAAAAATCTCCATTAACCTTCACACTCCACTCTTCCAATTCAACTTTATCAAAATTAATTTCTCCTGTAACAAAATTATCTATTCCTTCACTCTCTTTCTCATCAAAGGAAACAATAAAAACATATTTTACATTACCCTCTGCTACTACCTTCATTCCACTTGAGATCTTTGCTTGATCAACAAATCGCCTTTCTCATCTTCATCATGGTTAGTGTTAACAAAGCCAACATATTCATGCTTTATACCATCTAAAAGTATGATTTCATCAACCAAACAAGACCTTACATTGCTGCAAATCTTACCCATTTCTTCTTTCAATGACTTCAATTTGTATTTCACTCCATCCTTCATCAATGTGTATGTGTTGGCATAACCATCGTGCATTGCCTTCCTATCAAACTACCAAGGCCTTCCTAAAAAAACATGAAAAACATTCATAGGAATGATATCACATAAAATTTCATCTTTATAACCTCCTATATTCAGATTTACCAAACTTTTTTCACTGATTTAAAATTTCCTATCATCTTGTAGCCATGCTATCCTATACGGATGCAAATGCCTTCTTCTCTCTAGCTACAATTTTCTCAACATCTCTTTAGAAACAAGATTGTTTGTGCTACCTCCATCTATGATGACATTACATACCTTGTTGTATCACTTCCATCTTGTTTTAAACAAACTTTTTCTTTGAATTGTTTTATCATCTTCATTTAGTAGGGTTCTACTGGCCATTAAAGTTTCACCATCTTTTGCTTCTTCAGAATGTGATGATCTTACATCTTCTCTATTCACATTTTTTGCTCTATTCACATTTTTTGATCTTCTTCTTGGTCTTTCCTCCTCATGAGTATAGTCATATGCTTTGTGACCCTCTTCTCCACACTTAAAACAGGTTCCTCTTCCAAAACCTCTACTTGATCTCCCTCTACCTCTTGAATTTTGATCTCTAGGACCATATGAATCATCATACCTCTGAGTTATATTGCTGCCTTGGTCTTCATTTTTCTAATTTTTCTGATTTATATCATCATTCATGTAAGATATTCCTCCAGTCCTTCCTCTATTAACCCTTTCTCTTTGCTTACTTTCATATCTTTTGTTCATTCTATCCTCAATCTTTAAGACAATCTGATAGGCATCTTCCATTGTGAAAACTCTCACCAAAGTCATCTCCTCTTGTTTACTTGGTCTCAAACCATTAATATATCTTGCAACCTTCTCCTTAGTTTCCTCAACATGTCCTATTCTAATCAAGATCCTATAAAACTCCTTTGTATATTCTTTCACTTTTTTGGTCCCTTTTTTTAACGCTTGCATTTTTTTGAGAAAATCAAGTTCATAGTCCACTAGAATGAACTGTATTTTCATTTTCTCCACCATTTTTTCCCACTTTGTGATTTTATCCTTTCCTCTTCTTCCTCTTTCCAATTGAATCTCTCTCCACCAAATTAAAGCATGCCCTTTCAATCTGGTTTTTGCATACATCACTCTATCAGGATCCTTGACTTCTTCAAACTCAAAGAATTCTTCCATTTCGTTGATCCAATCCACTAACTTTTTTGGATTCAAATTCCCACTAAATGTAGGAACATCAAATTTTTGTCTTTTTCCCATCCTTGATAAGGAAATCAAAAATGGGTCATTGGAAACTATTGTTGCTACATCTCTTTGTTCACTTGTTTAGTTTGGGAGGATCCCTTCCCTCTAGAGTATGGGGTGGGCTTGTTCTCTGCTCAGTCGGGTGGTTGGGTTGGCCCACCCCGAAGAGAGGGACCCTCCTGAGAGGGTCTCGATCAGAAGAGGCGCCCTGGCCCCGATGCCATAATCTGCCCCTCTTGGCTGGGTGGGGGTGAGGGTAGGCCAATGCCAGAGGGAGGGATCCCCCAAAGGGGAGCCCTTCCCGAAGGCCCCCCTTCGGGCCTTCCTTTCGGCAAAAAAGAATGGTCAGTGGGTTGTTGGTGTTCTCGCCTCGAGAGAGAGGGACCCTCCCAAGAGGGTCCCGATCGGAAGGGGTGCCCTTCCACTAATCTTTCTAAGGTTTCTTCTTCTTCATCACTTACTGGTTCTCTTCTTTTTGCAAACCATCTTCTAATTTCTTCTTGCAATGCTTCCACATGACTTTTGAAGGCTCTAAAATCATTATGATGAACAAAAAATTTACCTCTTCTTCTACCCCTACCATGTGGGGCTCCTCTTGCATACATTTTTCTACACACCCATAAGCTAAATATGGTGCAAACTGCCTCTCTTCGACAATCTATTCACACACTAAAAATAATCCTACTATGATACCACTGATGAAAGAGGGGTTATCAACAACCCTCTTTTCTGAAAATAAACACTCAAAACACCCTTAATAATGCATACAAATCAACAACAAAAACTCATAGATTCAATTCAAATTTGCAACAACAAATCTACTCATTATGAAAATCTAATTACAATGTCATTTTGAGTCAACAAAGGATCGATGGGCAGAAAAATATGCCCTTCACATAATCTGAAAATGAAATAAAAAAAGCTACAGCAAAAACCAAACTATGTGCTTCATAAGCACCTCCAAATCGTCACCTTTTCTCTTGCAACAATCACCTGCAACTCTTCAATTATCAACAATTGTGTCTTCAACCTTCAATGGCTGCAATAACCCTTTCAACCTACCAAAAAAAAATTCAATAACCTTTTGATAAATGTCATGCCCAACTCTCCAACCTCCAAAACTTGCAGTCAACAATGAAACCGAAACATGCAACAAGACCCTTCACCAAAAATCCAAAAAATTAGATTTTTTCTTCAATTGGAAAACCCACGCCCATCTCTCAATGATTTATATAATAGAAAAATCAATTAATGATTTTTCATGCACTTTTGTAACTCCCACAAACCCAACACCCAAGTTTTCTTTTTCTGATTTTTCCAAAAAATGCAACTACAACTCCACTATCTCCACTTGCTAACTTGCATAATAAAAATGATTTTTATTTAATTAAATATAATTATGCTCAACTTATTCAAATTGGCCTCCTAACAAGAAATTAAGCTCCTAACATGAAATGCAAATGAGAATTTGAATTTTGAATTTTTTTTGTTGATGTTGATTGCACTTTCACCTCGGATGATCAAATATCTTATTGAAACTTTAGAAATAGAAATATAATATAAAATATTTAAATTATTTATCAATTCAAATAATTTTATCATAATACAATATAAAAACTATTTTTCAAGAATATGAAGAAGATTTATAATTCTTCAAATTCAATATTGTCAATATTTATTTTTCGTGTTTCTATATAATATAGGATTACTATAACCCTTTTAAAAAAGAAACCACTATCCACTAAACTAAAAATATGGTAAAGAATTAAAAAATATTATCAACCCTATTCATATAATCATAAATCATAACTTTAATGTTTTATTGTATTTGAGAGGAGTATTAATTGCACATAAAATTAAAAATAATTAAGTGTTATATTATTTAGAGTTTTAATCATGAATATCTTTGAGAAAAAATTCCGTATTATTTTTTTAAACTCTAATTCTTTTATCCATTCTATCTAATCTTTTATTAATGAATCCATGAAAAATAAATAACCTAAAATTTTATATCAATTCCTAGAACCCTATTCCATCCATCCTGCCCACAAAAATATAACAATAATAATTATTATAATATAATATTTTTTGATAGCGAATGCAATGGGGATGGTGATGGGGAGAATCTGGATTAGTGCAGCTGTGACCCTATGCATGGTCATAAGGTATTGAGGCAGCCTATGTTGTTGCTCATTTTTTCTGCGGTCCTTTGTTATTAGTTCCTATGCACCTTCGGTCATTTCCTTCTGCTCTTGGATCAGGGGTTTGGTTTCTCTTAGCTCCATTTTCCGCTTTTGTGTCTATGTTTTTCTTTTTAGTTCTCCTTCTTTCTATTCATTCCTACAACTTTTGCATGACATCTATTGGGGGTCTGAGGGACCCCCCTTGTTATCCTTTAAATATGTTATCTTTGTTGTGAAATGAGGTGTTTTCTTAGCTTAATACTTTGTAAAACTTTGATATTGCTGATCTAAGTAAGTCTTTTCTTTGTTACATATATTCTTTGTGGATGATTATCTTGATTAATTCATTTTACTATTGTAGAATGAAGAGAGAAGTTGATAGAAGAACTAGACAGGATATTAGAAGGATCACACAAGATATACCGTGGAGAAACCCTTTCGGGAAAAAAAATCCACCAAGAATTATTCTATTATTCAATCTCTGAATTACAATAGCTCCAATTCTTGCTTGAGAATGCTTCTTCTATCTTTACCAATCTTCTTCACACCTGCAATAACAATTATGAAAACTCTATTCAACTTGAATGAGATATAGAGACAATATGCAACCTTGTAATCTCCAAATGGTGATAATTACAATGCACAAGCTCAAGCCCTTGAAAAGGTACGCCATATTCCTTCAAGTTGAGTTATTCAGTGAAGACTAAAGCTTACAACATGTGCTTCATGCATTTGAGTGTCCCAAACTGAAGCTACAACTTCTCCTTCACTTCGGTGATAATTCCAAAGCTCTTCCTCAAAGTTGGTTCCCTTAAGTAAAGCTACTTAAATAAGCCTTTAGAAATATCTTATCATGCATGAGAGGTAAATCCAATAAAACATCTTGGGCGCCCAAGTTGGCTTCAAGTGCTTTATAGTTAATTGAAACATTTACTCAACACCATTCCCAAAGAATGGTCATCCCTTGTTAACTAGAGGTAGTCCTTGTTATTTGTCATACAACTCAATGTTATTAGCCATGCATTACAAGTTAACTGAAGCTAACTACATGCAACTCAAAATAACCAACATGCATGCAACTAAAGATAACTGAACTAAACTAAACTGAATTGAACTAAACTAATTCTAAACTGAACTTAACTTAACTTAACTTAACTTAACTGATCTGAACTAAACTTAACTGAACTTCAAGCATGCAAACATCAAATCCTAACTCCTAGGATCTTTTCATGCATTTAGAAGTGTTAAATGTTACTCTGTATAGTTAACTAAACACAAGGTGAGTTTCACCTTACCATGTAAGTGTCCCATGTGTCCCTATTATTTAGGAACTCACTATGGACGCCCTCACATGCTTCTTACATTTAGAATTAATTACAAATTTCAATAATCATGATTATTTCATCAAATATTAATCTCATCTTAATCTTAGTGTTGTTGAACACATTCCAAGAATCTAGGAGATACACAAAATAATTAATGTTTAGGATTTGCAATTAAATGGCATCCTATTTCCAACATTCTCCCACTTGACATTATACATTGCAATTATTCTAAACAAGGAATAATAAAACAAGTACAAGACTCAAAGCCAATGGCCTTTTTGCACCAACTAATCAAACCATGCTAACTTCAAATGCAACCTGCATAATCATGAAGCTTCCAAGCAAATGATTAAAACCAAGAGAACTTATCTGTATGGTTTCATAAGATAATCTGTAACATTAATTAAAGTGTTAAATTTTTCAATTAATACCTTCCCATTATCAACCAAACCATTACCTTTCCCAAGCCTCTGTAACCAAACCACCTCTTTAGAGGCATGCTAAACCATCGAGTGTGTTGAATTCACATTCAACCAAGGTGTAGACTCCTCAGTCTTTTCTGTTGAAAAACTTTTCTTACAAGTAACCATTCCAACAAATGTCTCTTACCACAAGAGAATTCCAGCCTCACCTATTTCTCCAAGTATCCATGAGGACCTGTAACCAACCAATCCATGCCAAACTCCAAATGTAACACAACACTTTCATGAAGTAATCAAACAAATGATTAATGTACCCAATACTTAAGAGAAACACACAAGATCAATGCCAAAGCTCTAATCATGAATCAGGAACATAAACATGACATCCATGATCTAACCATCTCCTTTTAGGAGATCACATGCATCATAACATACTTATACATCCTAGTCTCAAGAGAACCATGTAATATGCCAAACTCTAAATGCATATCAAGAGTAAACCATGACATTCATAACAAATATACTCTAAACCAAGAAACCATATCTCTAATCCCATGGAGATAACCTTACCAATGATGCATCCAAGTCACTTCCAACAAGTCCCACTGAACCATGATACCGAGTCACACATGGCATCATGACTACCATCCTCTCTAGGATATTACTCTGAAACATGAAGCAAAGAGTTATCACAAACAATATTAGCTGAAATAACCAATGCATCATTACTATTATCTGAGGACTCCTATGTAGAAGAATCAGAACTCTCTTTCTTGTTCTTACAATCCTTCTTCACATGTCCTGATTTCCAACAGTTCCAACACTTTACCTTACTTCGTCCTTCTGACTTACCCTTCCCTTCCTTGTTTCCCTTAGGATCCTTTTTCTTAGGCCTACCTTTTACAAAAAAGGCATCTTGGATTTCCTCCTTAGACTTCCTCCTCATCTCCTCTGATAGGAGAGTAGGAATAATGTTGTCCATCTTTGGATCTGCACCATTTCCACTAATTGCAACAATTAGATTTTCCCAAGAATTTGGTAAAGAACAAAGCAATAAAATGCACTTATCCTCATCCTCAAGCTCTACATCTACATATGCTAACTGACTGAGAATTAAATTGAAAGCATTTAAATGTTGTGCTACTGAATCACCATCTTTCATTTTCAATGAATATAATTTCCTTTTCAGATACAACTTATTGGTGAGACTCTTAGTTTGATAAATATCCCCTATTCTTTTCCATAATTTATATGCACTAGTTTCCATTGAAACATTTAAAAGAACAGCATCAGCAAGACATAACCTTATTGTTCCTCTTGCCTTCTTATCTAACTTAGCCCAATCTTCATCTAAAATAGTTGTAGGTGTCTTTGTCTCATTATTAACCGCTAACCACTGATCTCTTTCTTCAAGAAGATCTTCCATTTTTAATTTCCACATTTCATAGTTAGAACCATTGAACCTTTCAATCTCTAACCTTGAATTCATTGTAACAAAACTTAATTCCAAAATCAGCAAATAACAAAAATAATAAGAGCTCCCACTAAGCTAAAAAATCTCCAATCTTTTAAGAGAAATGCATCCCAATACTCTACCCAACCTCAGCTTTGATACCAAATGTTGTGAAATGAGGTGCTTTCTTAGCTTAATACTTTGTAAAACTTTAATATTGCTGATCTAAGTAAGTCTTTTCTTTGTTACATATATTCTTTGTGGATGATTATCTTGATTAATTCATTTTACTATTGTAGAATGAAGAGAGAAGTTGATAGAAGAACTAGACAGGATATTAGAAGGATCACACAAGATATACTGTGGAGAAACCCTTTCGGGAAAAATCCACCAAGAATTATTCTATTATTCAATCTCAATTACAATAGCTCCAATTCTTGCTTGAGAATGCTTCTTCTGTCTTTACCAATCTTCTTCACACCTGCAATAACAATTATGAAAACTCTATTCAACTTGAATGAGATATAGACAATATGCAACCTTGTAATCTCCAAATGGTGATAATTACAATGCACAAGCTCAAGCCCTTGAAAAGGTATGCCATATTCCTTCAATTTGAGTTATTCAGTGAAGACTAAAGCTTACAACATGTGCTTCATGCATTTGAGTGTCCCAAACTGAAGCTACAACTTCTCCTTCACTTCGGTGATAATTCCAAAGCTCTTCCTCAAAGTTGGCCCCTTAAGTAAAGCTACTTAACTAGCCTTTAGAAATATCTTATCATGCATGAGAGGTAAATCCAATAAAGCATCTTGGGTGCCCAAGTTGGATTCAAGTGCTTTATAGTTAACTGAAACATTTACTCAACACCATTCCCAAAGAATGGTCATCCCTTGTTAACTGGAGGTAGTCCTTGTTTTTGTCATACAACTCAATGTTATTAGCCATGCATTACAAGTTAACTGAAGCTAACTACATGCAACTCAAAATAACCAACATGCATGCAACATGCACTTGCATGCAACTAAAGATAACTGAATTGAACTGGGAACCAACTAAACTAATTCGAACTTAACTTAACTTAACTAATATGAACTGAACTTCAAGCATGCAAACATCAAATCCTAACTCCTAGGATCTTTTTGCATTCAAGTGTTAATTGTTACTCAGTATAGTTAATCTGAACACAAGGTGAGTTTCACCTTACCATGTGAGTGTCCCATGTGTCCCTATTATTTAGGAACTCACTATGGATGCCCTCACATGCTTCTTACATTTAGAATTAATTACAAATGTCAATAATCATGATTATTTCATCAAATATTAATCTCATCTTAATCTTAGTGTTGTTGAACACATTCCAAGAATCTAGGAGATACATGAAATAATTAATGTTTAGGATTTGCAATTAAATGGCATCCTATTTCCAACAATCTTTAACAAAGATTCTTTATTGTATGGTCATGCCAACGTGGTTAATTTTCTCTTGTATGTGGTAGAAGAACCCAAATTTAATCATTCTCAAGGAATGTTATTAAAACATAATACATGTTTGGAAAGAAGCAAGGATCGCTCGATGGTGGTGATCAATCCTGATGATGTTGTTGAAGATGTTATGTATTTGGTAGAGCATGCTATGATCTATAAATTTATGGGAGTCCATATTTCTCT
This sequence comes from Sequoia sempervirens, assembly GCA_007258455.2. Lineage (NCBI taxonomy): Eukaryota > Viridiplantae > Streptophyta > Pinopsida > Cupressales > Cupressaceae > Sequoia > Sequoia sempervirens. The sequence continues at coordinate 9,041,108 of VDFB02373365.1, read as the reverse complement.
ACCTTTTTTAGAGGCTCGGACTTGCAATAATTAGAATCTAGAAGGAGATATGGAAATTATTTTTGGGCCAAATGGATTTTTCTTTGTGATGTTTACTTAAGTAACAGATCAGAACATGGTATTTGAAGGTGGCTTGTATTTTCATAATTGAATCAAGTCTCTTCATCAAACCTTGGAACCTAGGGTTTGATCCTATGGAGGAGCTTTCGTCGAAGATTCTTGTATGGATTTTCTTGCTTCAACTTCCAATAGAGTTTTGGCATAAGGATGTCTTTCATTCCATTGTTGTTCTAGGAAATCCACTAGGCCCTTCTTGGAACACCCTTGACCATAGGGTAACAACTTTTTCTCATCTTTGTGTAGAAATTAATTTAAATAATCTCTTTCTGGATCTCTTGAAATCAAACTTGGGAGCATCGTTGATGGTGTTTTTTGCACAACAAAAACTCAGACAGAATATAATATCTTATCTCTCTTGAAAGGTAAATCTCTATCAGCAAGCTTCAAGAGATAACCCCAAGGTCTCTAATGTCCGATCTTGACAAATGTAGTGAAACAACTCAGAGATGTGAAAATTTTGGTTTTCTACAAAGGGCCTTACACACAAATATTGGAGCCTCTCAAATTCATCAGATATGACAATACAATGATGCTTGCAAGTCCTAAACTATCTAGATTTAAAAGAAATGACAAAAGAGATAAGAGTTTCAGAGAAATCTAAATCTAATTACTAGAATCGATTGTAAAAACAACAAAACATTCAAAGTGGACCAACCCCTTTAAACCATTTTTTGCTAAACCCATATTACCCTGGAATATTATAGAAATACTGCTATCTTCTAAGGTATTTAAGATTTTCAGATTGTAAAGCATTCACACATTATTCCAGATATAGCATTAAAATGAACAAACACTTCACAATTGAACTAAGCACATAAGATATAGGCCCGAGCTAACTTTGCACAACTACCCACATTCAGTAAGTAACTAAACATATGGAATAAGGGTTGCTCAATCACTTCAAATTTTCCACCATAAACACAACTGAAATATAAATATATCTAAAATTACCTATAAAGTGACTTACTTAAAGCAAACTTCTAAAATACGAAATACAAGAATCACCAGAGCCATGCATAGATGAATAACACAATGTAGAACACCAAATAACAATGCCTTCTTTGTATTTGCTTCACCAAAATTTGCAACAATTCAAGTTTCCAGTATCCCAAGTATTACAGGGCTCTCTAATGCCTTAGCTAAACTTCTAGCACTTTCTCCAAAAATTTCTAACCTTAACAAATGAGGGAGGAACCCCTATTTATAGAAATTACAATTAGGGCAGCCCAAATTAGGGTTTACAAGTTAGGGTGTCCAAAAATTCCCCTCCAATTTTCAAGTTCAAAATATACATTAAAATAATGGAGGTTGGCCTTCAAAGTCAACTTTTAGCATTAAATACTTGTCAGACATGAAATCCAAGGCACCGCCAACCTGTCTCGCAAGCAAAATTGGCATTTAATTGCTCATTCTCCTAGGCCATCAAGCTGGGTCGCCCATCTCTCCTTCACCTACCCCATTTTTTCTATTAATTTCTTTTATTTTTGACAAGACTAAATCCAAATCAGCTTGAACTAGGGTAGCTATCACATTAATTCCGGCCCTAGCTGAGTTTAATTCGGCCTCATACTTGGCTAATACTTTCTCCTAGACAACATACAATCCTTGATACCTATCTAGATAGGAAATGTAAATAGCAACATCCTCCAATTGGTCCTTGAAAATAGGACCTTCTACATTTGGGGAGTATACTTTATGCCACCATTGCTACAATTGTTCCACATTCATGTCCTTTTGTCTGAATTTCTACCTTCTTATAACGGTTTCCAGAAAGGTAGTGCAACTGTCGAAGACCTTTTTTACCTTGACCTGTGCTTTGGACAACTTTTGGGTGCTTTTTTTTTTGAGCTCATTCTTGAAGTTGAAAGCCTCTACCCACTCCATTGCATTGTGTGTATCCTGCATGGTGATGAGACCTTCCTTAATCAGGGTTTTTGTGGGAATGGCAAGGATTCTCTCCAAATCCTTGACTACCGTATCGTCAGGCAGTTGTTTGTAGTTGTCAAGAAAATAATCTATATCCTTGGAGAGGAAAGATGACTTCTCATATAATGACAACACCTTTTCTATCATTTCATCCCCTTTTTCACTAACATTTTGTAACCATTCTTGTGTGTCCTTTGCAGAAGCTTTCAACCTTTCAATTTTTTAAACTGCCTCCTTAGACAACAGTCCTTCTAGAAAGGAGGAACCTTCACTACTTTGAGTTTGCAGAGGTTTAATTATATGTTGTATGTACCTATGTACCTCTCTCAACTGCTTCTACAACTCCTCTTTTACTATAGTCTCCTTGTCTAATCTTCTCATAATTGCTTGAGAAGATTCTTGAAAATCTTCCTTCTCCCGCTCTTTCGTGGTTGGACCTAAATAGATAGTTTGTACCTTGTAGTACGCTAGTCTCAATTCATCCTTGTACTTATTTCTAGGAGGAACAACAACAAATCATGTTATTGAATTCATCCCTTGTAGATTTAGGGACCGTTTTGGCTCTCTTTCTTTCATTTGGCTGCGCCCATTTTTCCAACACCTTGCCCCAGCTTGGAGTTTCATCCTCCACAATAATCACTTTCTATTTCAATCTCTTCTCCAACCAATTTGGGGCAATAGGCTATTCCATCTCCATATTCATCTGAGGAGTACCATGTCTAGATTGATCGTGAGGAGCAATTTCATCAACAACTTCCATATTCTCCTCATCCTTTCCTTGGTTTTGTTGCTCCCTTTCTCCACCATCTTTATCTTCAGGCTCCTCCTTTGAATGTGGTACATCAGTGTGCTCACTGATTTGAGGTTGAAAGGGCATCTCCACCATGACCTCCTAGGTGGTCTCCTTGCTGATTTATTTTCCCTATCCCAATTCCTTGGCCAAATCACTTAATTTCCCATCCCTGGGCATAGATACCTCCTCACTTTATGTCTCTTCATCAGGATTGTCAATTGGGCCCTCTTCTCCACCTAAATGCTCATGTTCTTTGGGAGTGTTTCCTTCTTGTACATTCTACATTGGGGATAGAGAGGGTGAATTATCCACTGTAATTTCCTTTTTTGCTTCCTTTAAGGGATTCTCAGCAAGGTTCTCTTTAGCATGTGCCTTTTCCACTCCAACTCTCGCTTCCCCTATAGGAGACACCCTCTACTTTGGTGAATTCCTTCTTACATAAACTTGTGGCTTCTCCCCAGAGCTATTAGTCTCGACAACCTTGGGAGGGGTAACTGAAGCTTCAGAATTCTTTTCTTTCTTAGCTAGTTTTTTCCCTTCAGTTATTAGCTTTCTTTTCTTAGCCGATTGGGGAGTCTTCTCTCCTTCCTCAGTGGCTTCCCCAGAAGTCTTCTTTGTCTTTGGTGGAGGCTGCTTCTTAGTTTTCTTAGTTTTCCCTTAACTTCTGGTTCTCCTTTTCAATGTTAGGGTTTTTGGTTCCTCTTTTTCTTCCCTGTGTGAAGGTTCTGCAGTATCATCCTTGGTTGTCTCAATGTGATCCTCAGAATGGGATTCAAGGTTCCTTATTAGGTCATAGGTGAATTGGGCACCATCTGCTTGCAACTCTACAACCTTGGGCATGACCCACAATCTGGAGTATCTCTTCATAGGTTTAGTTATCTAATCAAGGTCAACCACCTCCTCTTCTGACCAATTCATTGATGTCAGGGGTTGATTTAGGTATGGGTCATAATCATGGTATTGTATCAGATCTCCTTCATCTAAATTGACCTGATCTAGAACTTGGTCTACCTTGTAGAGCCTGATAAGTTTCAAGGGCAGCCTGGAATCCTTTCTCTTTATCACCTCAAATTCATCTCTACAATTTTCCCAGTAATCCTCAATGTGATCTTGGTGCCTATACTCTCTGTTGGCCTATTTATGTGCCTTTTTGTAAGGGCCAAAGTTGTCCTGGTTGGTATGTGAATACAAATCATATTGTGCCATCTCCTTCTCTAAATACTATGCACTTTGGAGATTGGAGAAATATTCAAGAGTACCAATCTTCAATGGGAATTCATCAGTGAGCCCTTTCCTATGCATGTCTTGCAACACTGTCTTGAATGCAACCAATTGCCTCATCAACTCCAATAAGATGATTTTGTTTGTGGGATACCTCGAGAATCTTATTGGAACTGCAAGAGATCGATGTACCCTAATGTAGGAAAACCTTTGAAACTGTATGAACCATTGTCCATACTTTCTAATTAGCTCCATTGCTTCTACAAAAAATCTTATATGGAGGGAACATTGTAGTAATCTGGGGATGTACACGAAGAAGGCATCATTGGCCCTCCTATTGTTTGATGTCTTATATTCGAGCTGAGGGTAAATGTTTCATACCCTGTCTTTGTCAGGAGTCCCTCTACAACTCAGACCCCTATACTTGTTCTTACTAGCCAACATGTAGATAAGATAACATGTCATCATGAACACATGGGTGTCTTGGACACTCCTTAGTTGCTTTTCCAAATTATCACTCAAGATACCTGCCCAATGGTAATGCTTTCCTCCCACAATCTAAGTGATAGGATAAAATGTCCAAGTCTTGAAGGTGAATGCCTCCTCCAATAACATTACTCTGCATAGGAGTGTGATGATATCATGGTACTCCATCTTGAAATCACTCCTATGTAATTGTTTTAGGAGCTTGGAATAGTGAGGCTTTGGCTTGGAAATCCACAAACTGTTAATCATATCTAGAGCCCTGGAGACATCCTTGGCATAGAATTCCTTCGCTTCCTAGATATTGATCTCTTTGATGAGTTTGGGGTGGGAATCAATATTGAAGACTCCAACAATGGATTCCTCAGTCAAGTTAGCCATGACCCTTCCTTGTGGGACCACAATTATCCTTTTGTTAGCATCATAGTGCTTTGTACATTCTAGCACCAATTCCAGACACAATAATGTGGGTGGAAACCCCACTGCCTGAGCCAAGCCAATATGTGTAATGACTTGGGCCAACTGGGTGGCTACATTTCCAAACATTCTCTACTGGAAATTATCATAATTTGCATGCCCCATATTCGTGTTAGCTTTCCTTGACCATTCAGAGGAGATTCTTGAATCTGGCCATATTCCTTTGAAGTCATACTTCATTATGTCTATTCTTATTTTTCCTTCTTTCTATGTATGTGTAGCCTTTGACTTAGAAGTCTTCCCAGGACTCACCTCTACCTACATCATTTAGAAAACAAGATAATCACCGTGATGCCAATCATCAATGAACTCATAAGTGAAAGAAAATTGACAAAATAAACATTAAAGGCCTTTTATTCATCTTAAGAATTCAAGTTAATTACTCACAAACCAATGCATTTTGAAGTTTTGAAGCCTTGGGGAGTTTTTGGAAAATCCACAAGAAGTTTAGTTCGGAGATATCTCGACAAAGCGGATTTTCCGCAGGGGTCAAAGTTCGGGGAATTCTAAGTAAGGGGAAATTTCCAAAAATCAATCCAGATGCGAAAATTCCGAGCTGCAAATATACCCTTTATCTTCATTTGATTATATTTCATTTGAGGTTCAAGTTGATCTTCCAAATTTTAAGGGCTTTAGGAGATCCAAGAGGAGTTGGTGAAAAATTCGAAGGTGCTTGGATTCTCTGCGGGATTAGGGCTCGGGGATTCCAATCTAGGGTGGAATTTCCAAAAGGTTGGCTAAGTGTGCATTTTCAAGTCTTGGCATTTACTTAGCTCTGTGTTGGGCGACCTCATGACACCATGTTAATCCCTTCACCATTCTTTGTGCCTCTTTCAGAGTTTCCCCACTCTAACAAATTCATAGAATCTGGGGCTAGGTGAATTCTCTAAAGGAAATTCCTTCAGAGATTTTGCAGTGGGGAGAAATCTCTAAGTTCAAAGATTTCCTTTGAATTCTTCCCTTAGTCTAAGTTAATTCATTCTAGTTCTATCTTGAAATCAACATGGATGCAATGGATAGTGTATTTTCCTCAGGAGTCAGCTTGATGGAAGGATCTGGGGAATCCAAGGCATTCCAAAATCTCTGAAGGATTAACCTTCAAAAATTCTGAGGGGTCTCAAATTTCCTAAGGTGAGCCAGACCTTCACATTTTGATTGACTTCTCTGTCTTGCACAAAGTTCTCGTGATCTCCCCCTTTCACAGCTAGTACTCAGACTCAATCGTGGGAGGGAAAAGTTAGTTTTTTAGACATTGGGGTGATAAGTGGATTCAGGGAATTATAGAGGCACTAGAATATTTGGAGGATTAACCTTTAAAAATTCTGAGGTGCCTCAAAATTCTTGAGGTGGTAGCAACCTAGCGAGTATTCTTCATGGTGTTAGCATCTCACGCGGAGTCCAAGTGACTCCCTCATCATTTTGCATTCTGAACATCATGACTCCCCACCTTCGTTCAAGGATTGACACTGGCCTCCTCATCCCACTGATTAGACCAAGGTATTATCACATGCTACCCCATTCCCCTTGTCGAGCTAGAGACTAAAGCTAGTTAGGGCACAGGATTAGGGTTAACGTGAACCCACTTAGCAATAAATCATCACATAATCACTCTGGCTTACTGACCTAAATTGCAACCTGAATGGAATTTGAATAAAGCGTTATCTCTTATGATCGCATCACACGGAGCATGAAACCCTAGCACACAATGGAGAAGACGAGGAGAAAGGTGACCTTAGCACACAAGACTATGATTAAATCATGAAGAAACTAACAAATCATTGTAATTCTCCCCATAAGACACATTCAAATGCATGCAATCAAAGAAAGACCTCAATCATAAACAATTTCCCAATTAAAACTAGACGAGCGTTGGGATCATAATAAAATTGCAATGTGGAGTCAAGTTAGGGCATAAAATCATGAAATAAAGGGTGAAAACCCTACCTTCAACGTGAGAACTCTGGGAAATGAGAGGCATGAATGCACCTTCAGATGGAAATCGAAAGCCACATGAAAATTCTCAATCTCCAAACGCACCATCCAATCGATGAGGAAGAATGAGTTTTGAATGCACTATGCCCAAAACACACAATGGAAAAATGGCACTCGAATGTCCCTTAAATAACTGACCAAAATCACATTAAATGCACTTACCCACCTTTCGCACCAAGGGATGTTGTTCAAGGGTTCGAAAAAGTGACCATGAGGCAGATTCGGGGAATCTGAGCTGCACCAGATTCTTTGAAGAACTGGATATCGGAAATTCTAAGCCACCTTCGATTTCCCGAGATGACCCATCACTCTGGGAATCTGAGTTGTGGTGAAATCCCCAAAGGCCTCCCATACTTAGCTAATTTCATTTTCCAGTTGAATCTCAAGTGAGGGCCATAGATTCCATTGATGTCGTGAGATCTAAGAGTTGCAAATAACACACCCTAAGTCCAGATACGTTAATCTCTCTGAGTGAAGCAAAAAGCTGAAATTCAGAGGAACCCATCCCTTAAGAGGAGAAGGTTGAAACCTATAGCAAAGAGAGGATGAAAGCAAGCAAAGAGGGGGTCCCCACCTTTGATGGGGCATGTGTGCAAAAGTCCACAACAAATGGTGACTCTGCTGTGGAAATTCTCTGGAGCATTTTGATGACAAACTGGAATTAGGAACCCAAAATTCCTGGTTTCGGTCCCCACATTGGGTCATCTCTAATGTAGAGTTTCAAAATTGATGGACAAGATAGTCCTTCCTATGCTGAGAGTCCAAGTTTGTGCAGACACATTCATTACCTTCCCTCAGCTGCTATAAGGAAACCAAGGTTGGTTAGGTGAATCTACGTAAAGATTCTAACTTCAAAAGCATCCTAGATAGAGCCTCACTGCCACATAGGCATCTATAGCCCTGACAAGGTTATCATTGTGATTCTTCCAAACATAGCTCCATTGCCAGCCAGGTTTCCATAGCCCCGATGGAGTTATTTAGATCCCCCTGATGAGTTGAATTTTCCTTTTTATATTCAATACTTTTCTTTTTCTTCCTTTTTTTGATATTCTTTTTCTTTTTTTACTTCTTTTCATTTCAACCTGTGAATAATGAAGTTCACACTAAGGGATAAGAACCATAGTGGCGTTGAAGCATAAATAAGATTTTTCACCTAACCAGACCTTCCAAGGAGTCCTTAACAACCTTAGGATTCTTAAGACATGTGAATAATTATAAGACTCAAGCACATTCGGGACTAGCTTAATCCAGGGACTCGTCCACTTTGAATTTTTAGCACATGTGATGTTGAGTAAAGGGCCTCTTCTAACCTATTCTAGAAGGATGATTAAATTTTGTAAAGGAAATACTAAGAAAAAACCCATACAATGAAAAGGTTGTTGTGCAATTAGGACACCTTACCCCAAACCAAAAGGTAGAGAAACCTCCAAGCCAAAGTGAAGCAGCAAGCAAAACCACCTAAACTAACAAAAAGCAAAAAGAAAAACCAAACACCTACTCTAACTATTTACAAGGGTAAGCTGGAAATAGCTCAAACAAGGAAGTAATGCTTCAAATGTTGTCTGTTGATAGGCAATGGGACGTCCTCTCCAGTGAGATTCTTAAGGAAAAAATTATTGTCTCCTAGGATCTTAGAAATTTGATAGGGGCCAAGCCACAACTTGTCAAACTTACCGTGGTCCCCTTTCTTTTCATGTGCCTTATTCCAATAGAGAACCAGGTTTGAAATCCAAAAGGCTTTAACCTTAGCCTTACGGTCGAACCATCTTTTAACAATACCCTAATGCTTGGCAAAGTTTTCCAAGGCTACATCCCTCTTTTCTTCTAGTTGTAACAATTCAGCCAAACGGGCCTCTAAACACTCTCCTTCCTCGTAATACTCATTAATGAGCTGGAGAGTGGGAATCCTTAACTAGATAGGAAATACAGGCTCAAAGCCATACACTAGGTGATATGGGGATGTTCCTAAGGATGTTTTCTTTCATGTACAATCTGCCCACAGGGAAAATGTCAACTGGGTATGCCAATCTTAGGATTCCTCTCTAGCAACTTACAGATCACAATCAAGAGATTCTTGTTAGCGGATTTAGCGAGACCATTCCCTTGAGGGTAATAGTTTGAGGAAAACTTAAAAACTATACCATGATCAAATGCCCAACCCGAGAATTTCAAAGAAGAAAATGCAAAACCATTATCACATACTAAAGAAAAAGGACAACCAAAATGGTTAATTATACCTGACTCGAGGAAATTGATCACTACCTCAGTAGTACACTACTTACAAGTGATAGATTTAGCCCATCTAGTGAAATAATCAATAACAGTAAGAATATACATGTGTCCTATAGAGGATGGTGGATTGATTGGGCCAATGAAATCCATACCCCATTGTGCAAAGGGTTTCACCTCGATAATGGGCTAAAGCGAAAGAGCATAACGTTTCTCCTTTGTAGCACATGTCTGGCATACATGAAAGGTCCTCACATGGTTATGAGCATCCTTGAATAAGGTGGGCCAATAATAACTTTCCCTCAAGATTTGGTGTGCAGTGGCGAGTCCGGAACCATGGCATGTACCATACTTGTCATGAAATTTTGTCATCATGCAAGTTACTTCTTCTTTTCCCAAGCATCACAGATAGATCCCCCTCATGGTTCTTCTTGTACAAAATGCCTCCTTGTAGAAAATTACTCACTTTTCAAGCACAAGACCCTTCGCTGCAAAGTATTCAAATGATCAGGACACTTTTGATTCAACAAATAATACATGATATCATCATACCATTCATCTGAAGACACATCCTAAAGATGGTACTATTGTGCAACAATATTTGGAACTGTTTCAGCCATATTCTGTGTTAGAGCTTGTCCCCTCACCAACTTCATAGGCTAGATTTCTAGATCATACTCCTACAACATGATAACCCACTTAGCTCTTCTTTCTCCCATCTCATTTTGCATCAACAAGAGCTTCACAGCTGGATCATGTATAATGGAAAATCCCTTATTCCTCAAGATGTAATGCCTAAACTTCTTAACACCTTGAACTAGAGCATAAGCTTGTTTCTCCACATTTGAATACCTCAGTTCTATGTCTCTAAGAGGAGCACTCATAAATGCTATAGGGTGTTCATTTCCCTCATATGATTTCTGCATTAGTATACTTGCACAAGAATGATCAAATGCAAAAGAATATATGTAGAAGGGATTATGATAATTGGGACTTACCAGTACTGGAGTAGCAACTATAGCCCTCTTAATTTCATAAAATTCTTGCTTAGCCTAAGCATTCCACTCCACCTTGGCATCCTGCTTCAGCATTGCATTCATAGGTTTCACTATTTCTACAAATCCAATGATAAACTTTCAGACAAAGTTGATTTTCCCGAAGAAATATTTCATCTCCTTATTGGCGGGTGACTAAATTTTCAAGATAGCTTCAATTTTGTTAGGGTCAAGTGAGATACCATGTTCTGAGATGATGTGTCCCAAGAGTTTTCCTTTAGTTACCCCAAATATGCATTTCTTAGGGTTTAGTGAGATACTGAATTCTCTGCACCTTTGGAATACTTTGCACAAATCTGCAATGTGATCACCCCTATTCTTAGAGAAAACTATCAGATCGTCCATGTAAATAATACACTTGCCTATGATGTCCTTAAAAGCAATATCCATCACTCTCTAGAACATGGCCCCTGCATTGATTAGCCTGAAAGGCATCCTTCTGTATGCAAATGTGCCCCACTTGGTGGTGAAGGTTTTCTTATGCATATCTTCATATTGTACCATAACTTGATTGTAACTAGAGTAACCGTTTAAGAAGGACATCATTTGAGATCCATTCAAAATATATAGAACCTCATCCAAGGAAGGAACTAGGTAGTTATCCTTTCTAGATGCTCGATTAAGATTTATGAAGTCAACACATTATCTGATCTCTCCATTTTTCTTGCAAATAGGGACCAAATTAGCCACCCACGTCGAGTGCCTAACTGGGAATATGATTCAAGTGGACAGTAATTTCTGCACCTCTTTCTAAATGACTGGTTCCAACAAGGCATTGATGGGCCTCTTCCTTTGCTGGAAAGGTTTTGTTCCTGGCTTCAAGGGAATGGTGTGTGTTATAATGGAGGTGTCATAAGTCTTCAGATCTTCATAGCTCCATGCTATAACTTCCTGGTAAGCAAGTAATGCATATATTAAAATTTTCCTTTCTTCTAGGGTACATACCTTTCCAATGTACATGTTCTTAACATCCTTAGGAGTTCCCATGTTGTAGGTATCACACTGGTTGTCTATGGAATCTATTTTTGTATGCTAATCGTGGTCATTTATCCTATCAAGGTCCAAAATGCTCTCAAACTACACCATCCCTCTTGGGATTGTGTTCATCTTCAAATTAATAACTCCTTCCATATCCAACTTTGCCTCTTGAGGTTCCATCTCATCAATCACTTGTGAAGTGAACACATCAAAACTGGTTAGGAAATCTAGGATGTGCTTGTCATCTTCAAATACTTGGAAGTTTGCAACATTGTTAGGTACATAAGGGACTGGAATTAATTCAACAGTGAACTTCTTTAAACCAGATAAGGATAGAGGATCCAACGTACTGGCGGCTTGGGCCAAAGCATCTACAATGTGGTTCTTAGCTCTTAGAATCAGCTAGATGTTAAATGCACTGAAACCTTCGATCAAATCCCACACTCTATGCCGATAGTTATTCATTATCCTATTGTGACAAGAATATTTCCTTCTGATCTGCTTCACTACTAACTCAGAGTCTCTAAATACTTGCAATATCTTGAAATTCTTCCTCAGTGCCATTAGCAACCCGTGGACTAGAGCCTCATATTTAGCAACATTATTGGTGCACTAAAATTGCAACCTATGAGCAACAAAGAAGGTTTTCCCTGTCAAACTTATCAATTCAAACTTGGATCCTACACCTTGTTTACACTTCGATCTGTCAAATTGTATAGTCAAAATTTTAGGAAGTGAACTACCTTTAGAATCTTTGATGCTCCCACTCCTGCAAGCAAAAGGGTCATCTTTCCCAACTATCTCTTTCCCTTGTCTATCTAGGTATACTTCCTGCACTTCAGGCCCCGTTTTTGAAGGTGAACTAGTATATTTCTTGATCTGCTCAACTGCGGTCTCGAAAAGATAACACTCAAACTTAGGGTGAGAAGCATTGTGCACCCTACACTAGTTAGGCAGCAATAATTCTTCAAATTCCATTTTTCTCCCCAAACTTACTTGGTCTTCCACGCATTTCTGAATAAACTCTAAAAAATTATCAAACAATCCAAGATTACTATCACCCAATTCAGAATCTTCATCATTTATGTCATTACCCTAGTGCTCCCAGAAGATTGAGTTTAATCTCCAAGTATGTCCTACATCATAAACACCTCCTCTACCTATGGATCTTGGAAGGAAGTTGCTAGGACATAAATTCCCAAGCTTTCTTCCGAAATCAATAGTTCATTAGAGGTGTTATGATATTCAGTAATCAAGTAGTTTAGTCTAGATTCCCTCTCAATCCTAATCTTATTCAGGACTCCCTTCCAAGGCAACTACATGTGGGAGTGATCAGTTGAAGTGTATCCATTAAGTACTCTCATGAAATCTTTTCCAAGGATCATTCCATAGGCATTAGGTATATCAGCCACCTGGATGTTAATAGCCTACTACACTCTTGGGTTTGATGCTACTAGCATTAGGATCATGTTTAGTTCCCCTACCACACTCACCTCGGTTTTATATAATTGAGTCACTTTTCATTGAGAGGGAGAAGGGGTGATACCTAGGGCTTTGTAGACAAAGAACGACATCACATTCGTAGATGCATCAGAATCCAACAAACAATTATGTAGAATTTTTCCAAAGATTCGAATGGAAATTAGGAAAGGAGGAGTATCTTGCTTGGTTTGGAAAAAACTTATTGAAGAATCAACATTAGCCACTTGGCTCTTGTCCTTATCCTTACTCCCATCCTTTGTCTGTGCTTGTGATTTATCCTTTTTCTGCTAAGTATTCTGACTTGAGGCTGACTGGAAATTCTATGTTTTTTCAGTTGTATCTTTAACCAAGGGTTCTGTAAAGGAAACCCTCTTGGCAGCAAGGTCCTATGAGAAATTTTTGGATGATTGATCATTCAATGATCCTAATACAACACTATGAATAGTGGGAGCTCTCAACAATTCAAACGTTGGAGACTAACCTTTACTTTCTTTAATTCTTTTGTTACATATTCTCCCATCTAGAACACAATCATATCATATTGACTGCTCCTTGATGAAATCCCTTGTTGATCCTTGGAAGCTTCTCCCTTAGATGCATCAGAAGACCCTCCTCTAGAGAAATACTACCTTGGTACATGAGGGTATGAAGGGTTGTTATTGACATTAGGATCAGGAGGAGTTCTGAAATTGTTAGGAGTAGAAGTGGTGAATGGTCCACTGGCCTTCCTATTCCTCAATTCATATGGCCTAGTCCTCTGATGGAACATATATACTTCATAAATTCTCTATTCTTCTTCATCTAAAGGACCATTATCAACAGCCCCATCAATTTCAAATAGCTCTGATATTGATTCCCCATTATACACTTGTTCTAATTTTACACTTCCCTTGAGGATTATTCTTTGGGCCCATTCTCTTCTCCACTGGGAAAAGGAGCATAATTCAACACCAATAATTCTTGACTATATGAGGGAACTCTTGTAACATCTTGCACCTCTATTTGGAAAATTTCTCTGAATGTTGGGTTGTTTTGTGAAGTCGGCAATATCCCCTGAGACCAGATTTTGCTAAGAGGACTGTGCTAGTAGTCTTTTCCGGATTGTTGGGTTGATCCAATGGTGTTGGAACTCCTCCATCGTTAGGCCTAGTGTTCCATGCCCTATTTTTCCTTGGTGGTTGTCTCCTATCAAATTTTTGTCCTGATGATTGACCTTTGTCATAACCTTGATTATATCCTTGCCCAAATTCCCAACTGTCTCTATTATAACTAGACTCTCTAATGTCTTGATTATCCCTATTGTAGTTAGATTGGATGCTTCATTGGGCACCTTGTAATTGGTTGTTCTAATTCCTCAAGTAAGTCACCTCAATAGACAACTTCTTAACTTGTTTTGTTAGTTCATCCAATCTTTCCTTGTCTTAGTTGCTTGATGTAGACCCAGAATTTGCAGAATTTTGTAGATAGACTGCATGAGAACCTTGGTCCAAAGATTGATTTAACACCTAAAAATTGTGTAGATAACTTGGTATGTTGTCTTGTTGTTGAGGAAAGGATGCTTGAATCAAATTATGTGAATAATTTGGTACAACAGAATCTTGATTCAGAGGGGGTCCTGGATGGGGAACTATAGGCAGTTGTGGAACTGGGTTCATAATTGGAGTCTGATTGCTTATTGCTTGATTTATGGCTTGGACTTGTCTTGGGTGAGAGGTAGGCCCTAATGATGGAAAAGGTCCTAACAAGTGTTGTCTAAAAATTTTTACTTTCCTTAACTACCTTTATGTATGCATTCAATAGACTATTAGGGGGGTTATGCTTCCACTTGAGGAAAGTAGAAGTCGGGCCATCCAATGCATCATAGTAGACTTCTCTTGCTATGGCGTCATCCACAACATAGGGTGCTCGCAACCTGGTATAATCATGATGGAACCTATTATTAAAATACCCTATTGGTTCATTTACTTCCCTTTTAACCCTAGTGAATTGAAGATATAATTCATTAGCACTGATGGGAATTTTGAACTTGAGTAAAAAGTCATTTTCTAGATCAGCCCAATTGGTTACAGAACCAACTGGCAAGTGATTATACCAGTAAAAAGCTTCTTCACCCAGGGAATATAGAAAAATTCTGCAGGAAACATCTTCATGGACAATTCCCCTATCCCTCAGGGAAGTCTAGAAAATTATGATGTGCTCTTCAACTGTTATGTTAGGATCACCTACATGAAACTTAGAGCAGAAGTGCTCTAGGTTTTTGGGCATGACATTGTAGTTATTGAAGAGAAAAGGTGAAGGGTTATTTTCCAAAAAGGCCATTAGTGGTAGTAGAGGTGGGAGTGGTTGATTAGCCTACACCTAGGGCTGCTGAATGGGTGAGGGATTAGGTTTGGTGGGTGTGGGTTCAGTAGAGGTTGACTCAGAATTTGAAGATGAAGAAGATGATGAAGGCCAGATGGGTGAAGATGTTGAAGCTCCTCCTCTCTTGGTCCTTACTAACCTTGTTGGAGGCTCTAACTCCTGGAAAGATCCTTTTGGTTTTGACTTGGTTTTCCTCCTAAATCTCTTAGGAGATATTGATGACAAGAACCACTCCAACTTATTGAATCCGCCCTCCTTCTAGTGCCAATCTGTTGATGGTGTTTTCTACACAACAACAACTTAGACAAAATATAATATCCTATCTCTCTTGAAAGGTAAATCTCTATCAGCAAGCTTCAATAGATAACACCAAGGTCTCTAATGTTAGGTCTTGACAAATGTAATGAAACAACTCAGAGATAATGTGAAAATGCCATTTTTCTGCAAAGGGCCTTACACACAAATATTAGAACCTCTTAAATTCATTAGATATGACAATACTTTGATGCTTGCAAGTCCTAAACTGTCCATATTTAAAAGAAATGACAAAAGAGATAAGGGTTTTAGATAAATCTAAATCTAATTACTAGAAACAGCTATGAAAACAACAGAACGTTCAAAGTGGACCAACCCATTTAAACTAATTTCTTCTAAACCCAAATTACCCTACAATATTACAAAAATAGTGCTATCTTCTAAGGTATTTAAAATTTTCAAATTGTAAAGAATTCATACATTATTCAAGATATAGCATTAAAATGAGAAAACACTTCACAATTGAACTAAGCACATAAGATATAGGCCCAGGCTAACTTTGTATAGCTACCCACATTCAGTAAGCAACTAAAGGTATGGACCAAGGGTTGCTCAAACACTTCAAATTTTCCACCATAAACACAACTATAACATAAATATATCTAAAATTACCTAGAAAATGACTTGCTTAAAGCAAACTTCTAAAATATGAAATACAAGAATCACCAGAACCATGCACAGATGAATAACACAATGAAGAATACCAAATAACAATGCCTTCTTTGTATTTTCTTTACCAAAATTTGCAACAATTCAAGTTTCTAGTATCTCAAGTATCATAGGGCTCTCCAATGCCTTAGCTAAACTTCTAGCACTTTCTCCAAAAATGTCTAACCTTAACAAATGAGGGAGGAACCCCTATTTATAGCAATTACAATTAGGGCATCCCAAATTAGGGTTTACAAGTTAGGGTGGCCAAGTAGGTTGGCCATAAATTCCCCTCCAACTTTCAAGTTCAAAATATACATTAAAATAATGGAGGTTGGCCTCCAAAGTGAACTATTAACATTAAATACTTGTCAGGCATGAAATCCAAGGCACTGTCGACCTGACTCACAAGACAAATTGGCATTTAATGGCTCATTCTCCTAGGCCATCAAGCTGGGTTTCCCATAACTCCTTCACCTACCCCATTTTTGCTATTAATTTCTTTTATTTTTGACAAGACTAGATCCAAGTAAGCTTGAACTGGGGTAGCTATCACATTAATTCTAGCCCTAGCTGAGTTTATTTTTTCCTCATACTTGGCTAAGACTTTCTCCCAGTCAACATACAATCCTTGATACCTATCTAGACAAGAAATGTAAATAGTAGGATCCTCCAATTGGTCCTTGACAACTGGACCGCCTACATTTTGGGAGTATAATTCATGCCACCATTGTTGCAATTTTTCCACATTCAAGTCCTTTTTTTTGAATTTCTTCCTTCCTATAACAGTTTCCAGAAAGGTAGTGTATTTGTTGAAGACCTCTTTTACCTTGACCTGTGATTTGGACAACTTTTTGGGTGCTTTTATTCTGAGCTCATTCTTGAAGTTGAAAGCCTCTACCCACTCCATTACATTGTGTGTATCCTACATGGTGATGAGACCTTCCCTAATGAGGATTTTTGTTGTGATGGCAAGGATTCTCTCCAACTCCTTGACTACCGTATCATCAAGCAGTTGTTTGCAGTCGTCAAGAAAATAAGCTATATTCTTGGAGAGGAAAGATGACTTCTCATAGAATGACAACACCTTTTCTATCTTTTTATCCCCTTTGTCACTCACAGTTTGCAACCATTCTTGTGTGTCCTTTGCAGAAGCTTTCAACCTTTCAATTTTTGAAACTGCCTCCTTAAACAACAATCCTTCTGGAAAGGAGGAACCTTCACTACTTCGGGTTTGCAGAGGTTTAATCAGATTTTTGATGTACCTATGTACCTTTCTCAAGTTCTTTTACAACTCCTCTTTTTCTATAGTCTCCTTGTCTAATCTTCTCATAATTACTCGAGAAGATTCTTGAAAATCTTCCTTCTCCTGCTCTTTCGTGGTTGGACCCAAATTGACAGTTTGTACCTTGTAGTCTGTGGGTCTCAATTCATCATTGTACTTATTTTTAGGAGGAACAACAACATGGACAATCATGTTATTGAATTCATCCCTTGCAAACTTAGAGACCATTTTGGCTCTCTTTCTTTCCTTTGGCTGCCCCCATTTTTCCAACATTTTGTCCCATCTTTGAGTTTTGTCCTCCACAATAATCTCTTTTTTTTTTCAATCTTTTCACCAACCAATCTAGGGCATTAGGTTGTTCCATCTCCATATTCATTTGAGTACCATGTCCAGATTGATCGTGAGGAGGACTTTCATCAACAACTTCCATATTCTCCTCAGCCTTTCCTTGGTTTTGTTGCTCCCTTTCTCCACCATCTTTATCTTTAGGCTCCTCCTCTAAATGTGGTACATCAGCGTGCTCACTGATTCAAGGCTAAGAGGGCATCTCCACCATGACCTCGAAGGTGGTCACCTTGCTAATTTCTTTTCTCTTTCCCAATTCCTTGGCCAAATCGCTTAATTTCCCATACCTGGGCGTAGATACCTCCTCACTTTGTGTCTCTTGATTAGGATTGTGAAATGGACCCTCTTTTCTGCCTAAATTCTCATGTTCTTTTGAAGCCTCACCTTCTTGTACATTCTGCATTGGGGATAGAGAGGGTGAATTATCCCTTACAATTTCCTTTTCTACTCCCTTTGCGGGATTCTCAGTAGGGTCTCTTTAGCATGTGCCTTTTCAACTCCAACTCTTACTTCCCCTACATGAGACACCCTCTACTTTTGTGAATTCCTTCTTACATACACTTGTGGCTTCTCCTTGGAGCTTTCAATCTCGACAACCTTGGGAGGGGTAACTGAAGCCTTAGAAGACTTTACTTTTCAGTTAACAACTTTCTTTTCTTAGCAGGTTGGGGAGTCTTCTCTCCTTCCTCGGTGGCTTCCCCAGAAACCTTCTTTGTCTTTGGTTGAGGATTCTTCTTAGTTTTCTTAATATTCCCTTGGCTTATTGTTCTCATTTTCAATGTTAGGGGTCTTGGTTCCTCTTGTTCTTCCACGTGTGAAGGCTTAGCAGTATCATGCTTGGTTGCCTCGATGTCATCCTCATAATGGAATTCAAGGTTCCCCATTAGGTCATAGGTGAATTGGGAACCATCTACTTGCAACTCTGCAACCTTGTACTTGACCCATAGTTTGGAGTATCTCTTCACAGGCTTAGTTATCTGATCAAAGTCAACCACCTGCTCTTTTGACCAATTCAATTATGGCAGGGGTTGGTTTCTGTATGGCTCATAATCATGGTATTGTATCATATCTCCTTCATAATCATGGTATTTTTATCAGATCTCCTTCATCTTCCTCGACCCGATTTGGAACTTGGTCTACCTTGTAGAGCCTAATAAGTTTCAAGGGCAGCCTGAAATGCTTTCTCTTTATCACCTCAAATTCATCTCTGAAATTTTCCTAGCAATCCTCAATGTGATCTCGGTCCCTATACTCTCTGCTGGCTTGTTTCTGTGCCTTTTCATAAAGGTCAAAGTTGTCCTGGTTGGTATGTGAATACAACTCATATTGTGTCATCTCCTTCTCCAAATACTATGCACTTTGGAGATTAGGGTAGGATTCAAGAGTTCCAATATTCAATGGGAATTCATCTGTGAGCCCTTTCCTGTGCATGTCCTACAACACTATCTCGAATGCAACCATTTGTCTTTTCAAATCCAACAAGATGAGTTTGTTTGTGGGATACCTCAGCAATCTAATTGGAATTGCAAGAGATCCATGTACCTTGATGTAGGAAAACCTTTGAAACTGTATGAACCATTGTCCATACTTTCTAATTAGCTCCCTTGCTTCTACAAAAATTCTTATATGGAGGGAATCTTGTAGTAATCTGGGGATGTACATGAAGAAGGCATCATTGTCCCTCCTATAGTTTGATGTCTTATATTGGAGCTGAGGGTAAATTTTCCATACCTTGTCTTTCCCGGGAGTCCCTCTACAACTTAGACCCTTGTACCTGTTCTTACTAGCCAACATGTAGACAAGATAACATGTCATCATGAACACATGGGTGTCTTGGACACTCCTTAGCTGCTTGTCCAAATTATCACTCAAGATACCTACCCAATGGTAATGCTTTCCTCCCACAATCTGAGTGATAGGATAAAACATCCAAGTCCTGAAGGTGAATGCCTCCAATCCCATTACTTTGCCTAGGAGTGTGATGATTTCATGGTACTCCATCTTGAAATCACTCCTAGGTAATTGCTTCGGGAGCTTAGAATAGTAAGGCTTTGGTTTGGAAATCCACAAACTGTTCATCATATCTAGAGCCTTGGAGACATCCTTAGCATAGAATTCTTGTGTTTTGTGGATATTGACCTCTTTGATGAGTTTGTGGTGGGAAGCAATATTGAAGACTTCAGCAATGGATTCCTCAATCAAGTTAGCCATGACCCTTCCCTATGGGCCCACTATTATCCTTTTGTCAGCATCATAGTGCTTTGCACATTCTAGCGCCAATTCTGGACACAATAATGTGGGTGGAAACCCTACTACCTGAGCCAAGCTAGTATGTGTAATGACTTGGGCCAACTGAGTGGCTACATTGCCAAACATTCTCTGCTGGAAATCATCATAATATGCATGCCCCAATTGGTGTCAACCATCCTTGACCATTAGGAGGAGATTCTTGACTCTGACCATATTCCTTTGAAGTCATACTTCATTATTTCTATTCTTATTTTTCCTTCTTCCTACACGTGTGTATAATTTGACTTAGAAGTCTTCCCAAGACTCACCTCTACCTACATCTGTTAGAAAACAAGATAATCATTGTGATTCCAATCATCAATGAACTCATATATGAAAGCAGATAGACAAAATAAACATTAAAGTCCTTTTAATCATCTTAAGAATTCAAGTTAATTACTCACAAACCAATGCATTTTGAAGTTTTGAAGCCTTGGGGAATTTTTGGAAAATTTTCCCTAGGGCGGATTTTCCACAAGAAGTTGAGTTCGAAGATTTTATGACTAAGCGGATTTTCTGCAAGGGCTAGAGTTTAGGGAATTCTAGGTAGAGGGAAATTTCTGAAAATCAAACTAGATGCGAGAATTCTAAGCTGCAAATCTACTCTTTATCTTTATTCAATGACATTTCGTCTGAGGCTCTAGTTGATCTTCCAGATTTTAAGGGCTTTAGGAGATCCAAGAGGAGTTGGTAGAAAATATGAAGGGGGTTGAATTATCCATGGGATTAGGGCTCGGGGATTCCAATCTAGAGCAGAATTTCTGAAAGGTTGGCTAAGTGTGCAGTTTCAAGTCTTGGCATTTACTTAGCTCTGTGTTGGGAGACCTCATGACACCATGTTAATCCCTTCGCTATTCTTCGTGCCTCTTTTAGAGTTTCCCCACTCTAAAAAATTCATAGAATCTGGGGTTAGGTGAATTCTTCGAGGGAAATTCCTTCAAATATTTCATAGTGGGGAGAAATATCCAAGTGCCAAGACGTCCTTTGAATTCTTTCCTTTGTCTAAGTTAAGTTGTTCTAGTTCTATGTTGAAATCAACTTGGAAGTGGTGGATAGCGGATTTTCCTTGGGAGCTGGCTCGATGGAAGGATCTGGGGAATCCAAGGCACTCTAGAATCTCTGAGGATTAACCTTCAAAAATTTAGAGGGGCCTCAGATTTCCCGAGGAGAGCTAGACCTTCACGTTTTGATTGTCTTCTCTCTCTTGCACAAAGTCCTCGTGATCTCCCCCTTTCACAGCTAGGACTCAGACTCGATTGTGGGAGAGAAAAGTTAGTTTTTTAGACATTGGGGTGATAGATGGATTTATGGAATTCTAGAGGCACCAGAATCTCCAAAGGATTAACCTTAAAAAATTCTAATGTGCCTTAGAATTCTCAAGTTGATTGCAACCTAGCAAGTATTCTTCGTGGTGTTAGCATCTCACACGAAGTCCAAGTGACTCCCTCATCATTTTGTGTTTTGAACATCATGACTCCCCACCTTCGTTCAAGGATTGACATTGGCCTCCTCATCCCACTGATCAAACCAATCCATTATCGCATGCTACCCCATTCCCCTCGATCATCAGGCTAGAGACCAAAGCTACTTAGGGAACGGGATAAGAGTTAACGTGAACCCACTTAGCAGTAAATTGTCATATAATCACTTCCGCTTACCGAACCAGATTACAACCTGAATGGAATTTGAATAAAGCACTATCTCTTATGATCACATCACGCAGAGCACAAAACCCTAACACACAATGGAGAAGATGAGGAAAAAGGTGACCCCAGCGCACGAGACTATGATAAAATCATGAAGAAACTGAAAAAGGGCTCTAATTCTCCCAACAAGACACATTCAAATGCATGCAATCAAAGAAAGAGCTCACTCACAAACAATTCACAATTAAAACTAGATGAGCGCCAGGATCATAATAAAATTGCAATGCAGAGTCGAGTTAGCGCATAAGATCATGAAATAAAGGGTGAAAACCCTACCTTCAACATGAGCACTCTGGGAAATGAGAGGCATGAATGCACCTTCAGATGGAAATCAAAAGCCACACAAAAATTCACAATCTCCAAACGCACCAACCAATCAATGAGGAAGAATGAGTTTTGAATGCACTATGCCCAAAACACATAATGACGAAATGGCACTTGATTTTCCCTTAAATAACTTACCAAAATTGCATTAAATGCACTTACCCACCATTCCTGCCAAGGGATGTTGTTCAAGGGTTCAAAAAAGTGACCATGAGGCAGATTCGGGGAATCCAAGCTGGACCGGATTGTTCAAAGAACTACATATCAAAAATTCTGAACCACCTTGAATTTCTCGAGATGACCCATCACTTGGGGAATCCAAGTCAGGGTGAAATCCCCGAAGGCCTCCCATCCTTAGCCATTTTCACTTTCCAGTTGAATCTCAGGTGAGGGCCATTGATTCCATTGATTTTGTGAGATCTAAGAGTTGCAAATAACACACCCTAAGTGTAGATAGGTTAATCTCTCCAAGTGAAGGAAAAAGCCAAAATTTAGAGGAATCCATCCCTTAAGGTGAGAATGGTGAAACCTACAACAAAGCGAGAACAAAAGCAAGAAAAGAGAGGGTCCCCACCTCTGGTGGGGAATGCATGCAAAAGTGCACAACAAGCATGTGTTGGATCCAACAGATAGACTATGAAACCCTACCTTTTTGGTGTTGTACATGCCATGAATATGGACATTTACAAAGGAACTAGCCTAAGGTGACCTTACACTCCATTTCTAAGTTACCATATTAATTTAACCTTTATGAGTAAATATGATTTTAAATGCAAGATTATGTTTTGATAAAGTTCAATGTATGAATATATGAATATATGTTATGATAAAATGCTTTAATGATGTTTATGATATTTGATGAATATGATTTATATGTATCAGTCGAATACGTACTTGTTGCACTAAGTTGGATGCAAGAAAGGATTGAACCCTCTAGAGGAGGAGAGAGAGTATCACCCAAGAGAGGAAATTGGTGTGGAAACCATTGGTATGTCTATTTGAGTAGACGCACACATGCACTATTAAACTATGTTGATAGCTTTTTGGGTTGATAGGAAGGTTAGGGTGATTGTCTTTGATTTTTTAGTTGATTTGAGTCATTGTGTTGAATTCCTTTTGATGAGCATGAGTTATATATATTTTGTGCATTGGATATATATATGGGTACATGTATATATATATTGAGTATAGAGATGTATATATAGGATGTCACACATATATGAGTGTATGTACATATGAGCATGTGTGGATAGAAATGTATACATCTACCCATACGTAGATACATAATACGTATGTGAACATTCATATATATAAATATGTATATATATATATAATTAAATGACAAATGTATATGTATATCAACTTATTGTAATAGATATATATGTGTAATATATATATTGATATATATTTATATTATAATAAAAGGATATATATTATAATATATCATTTTATTTATAATGTGTGAATGATGTTATACACATATTATTGTTATTATAAATAATGTGATGGAAGCATATACAATATAGCATATTGAATGCATATTATGGAGATTGTGATAGAAGCCAAGTAATGGCAAGTAAAGCCACACATTATGGAAATTGGATATGCCATGCATGACATAAGTAACAATATTATTAAGTGGTTGTTATAAAACTGTGAAGTCGTCCAGCCATAGGTGTGAAACTTGCAATGTTTAAAGGGCTATAATTGTCATGAAATAAGGCAAAGTATAATTGAACCTTTAAAACAATGTTGCACAACATTTTAAAGAGGAAATTTGACCTACTAAAAAGAGAATGTGTCCAACTATTTTACCCACAATTTGGATGACTCTACAAAGAGTTTCAAACTGGTTTTGTTTTGACTTTTTATGTGCCAAACATAAGAATTTTTCTTCTAACTTGGGACTGCCAGCAAGTAGGAAAGTAGCGCCCAACTTTCCAAATCGACCTGGAAGGTTGTAGATTTAGTTTTTAGTTCTTATTTGCAATTGAAAACTTTCCCAACTAGTCATTATGACTAGAAAAAAGCTTTTTGACCTATGGAAAAAAGTGAGAGAGGTGGAAATGTAGTTAGCTTTTCTATAGCAATTATTTTCTCTCCATTTCATTATAAATAGAGAGTAACATCATAGTGTTTGGTGGTTCATTTTTATTGTGTTCATTCTCGAGTGCATTCATATTGTTCATTTGTTTTCTTTTTATAGCGTTTGAGAGAATTTTATTTTGTGAGTTTGAGAGCGGATTATTTTGTGAGTTGAGAGAAGTGTATTTGAGAGTTTTGAAAGCATAGAATACTTGTTTGAGAGTGAAGATAGGTTGAGTTGTGTACCTGAAGTTATTAACTGAGTAGCAGCAACAAGAAGAGTTGAGATTAGAGGAGGCAACAAGTTGAGCCATTTGCATTGAGCAAGGAGTCTCAAGATATTTATTCAAAGTTAATTTATACTAGGCATGCATAAGATAGCTATCTCTATATCTCTTATTAATTTTGAAAATAAGTATTATTTCTATCTAGAAGTGTTTAAGCTATTATTTGTGTGCATACTATTGTTGTTGGAAAATATGTGTGTGCAAGTTCAATCAACTAGATTTTTTATGCAGTTGGCTAGACTAATTATAAGTTCGAAGAGATATATGATATTTTGTTATCATAATTATATTGCTTGATTATTATAGAAAAAATAATCTAGAATAGGGTATTATGATAATATCCAAAATATAGTATGTTATTTGTATTGTTTGAATAAGTTATGTTGCTTGGCAATGGAAGGGATGAAATCCTAATAGAAGTATTATTCCATTGCTATTTAGAGTATGATGTTATTTTATGAATACCCTTATGTTGACCCCTTTGACATTGATTTTGGAATTGATGTCAAGGGTTATTTGTAGCATTTATAGAATTGGCATTCATTGAAGGTTTAGTACTATCTGTTTGGTGTTGATATAATGAGATGGCATACGTTCAGATATGAGATAGCTTGTTGGCCTTGCATAAGCTTTTGAGTTAGATATACTATATGTATTTATTGCTTTATTGGTGCACATTGATACATCTATGCATTAGTGTTTTGGAATTTGGTAACTAACATCTATGTTGGTTTTGGTACTAAGGTTTCATTCTTTTAGGGATTATGAGACAACATTATGTCATGTGATTTTCCTTGACATTTACTGCATTTGAAGACTCAAAGTATACTATGTGAAAAGGGACGTTCTTATTATACAAGTCAAATTACACATTTCTTGGTGACAAATTCATTATTTACAAGGCAGTTTCTAAAGTGTTATTACATTGGCAAAAGCAATAATGAAGTGGCTTTGGGAGGTATTTGTTGACATTTGAATACATCATTGACAAAAATTATTATTAAAGCTTAAACCCGACACAAGGTTTTTATTATTTTTTATTTTGGTTGACAAAATAAACAACAACATTATGATAAATGTTGGCATAATGAATATCTTTTGATTTTCCCTAAAAGTTGATCATATTGTAAAACTCGATGGTTGAGTTAGGGCTTGGAGAAAATATGGAGAACAATGTATACTCAGCAATAGCAATCTTAGTGCTTGATATTTTGACATGGGTGAGTAGCAATTTCACAATTTTTTTCTTTGATAGTTAGTGGTGGTAGTTTCGATGGATTGAGCAGTTACACTATTTGTTGAATTGTTTCAAAAGTATAAAAGCTTGGGTTATGAGGCAAGGAAGAATGGATGGCATACAAAGCTTGGGGGACAACAATCAATCTCATTTTTTTATTTGCAAATTTGAGAGTTAAGATCTGTAAGTTGGTTTCAGTTGCAAGAAATTAGGTATGGTTGTATTGAAATTTACTAGGTTGATGATTTCTTTATATATCTGTGGTTTTAGCTTGGCATATGGTTAGAGGATGAAATGAAAAAAAATGAGAGAATCTTTATAAGTGATATGATCACTTAATGTGGGTTTGATGCATTTTATTGTAATATCTTACTTTGTAAAGAGATATGGTTCTTGAGCAGAATACTATAATTGTTTATTGTAAGTGATCCTATAGGACATAGAATGTATAGTTGAAATGGTTTGTAGTGAAACAGAGCAACCCTTTGTAATGTATTTTTCCTTCTTGATTGAAGATTGTATTGTAAGGTCATGTCAGTGAGACAAAGATTGACCTTTGCTAGTGAGGCATCTTGTAACCAGTGAGGTTCTATAGCCAGTGAGGCTTGTGTTGCTAGTGAGGCATTTTGTAGCTAGCGAGGCTTGTGTTTCCAGTGAGGCATTTTGTAGCTAGTGAGGCTTTTCCAGTGAGGCATTTTGATTAAGCCAGTGAGGCATTTTGTGGAATTGTTTTTCATCCCTATGAGGGTTTTCCACTCATGAAAAACAACTATGTTTTGGTGTGATTGGTTTCTTTTGATTATCTTTGTGTTTGCTCAAGTATTCCACATTTAATTGTTCTGATGATGCATTCAATCAATGAATGTTTGTATCAATGAAATAACATGAGCATAAATTGGTGCAAAATTGATCAAGTCAAATTGAAGATCTACTTATATCCTTAATGATGAAACAAGCTTGATTTCTCTACATATATGATGTTGCACTTAATAGTTAAACTATTTTGGACTCACATATTATAAGGTTAAAGTATTGAAAGGGTTGTTCAAAATTTTTAATTTGTTATACCACTTATTCACCCCCCTAATGAGGGCCAAGCTACCGAAACCACACAAATCACAACAATAGATACCGACATAGAAGATGCGAGACAAAAAAATAACCCACTTTCAATTATTTTCAAATAATGAAATTACAAACTCAAAACTTACATGCTACAACCTCATGGGATTGATTCATTACAACAAAATCAACTCTAAAAAGAAAATATATTATTCAGAGCCCAAAATCTATACTATTGGAGCCACCTTCTACAACCCCCACTTAACCCTTTTTATTTTACCCAATAACCGCCCTAGAATGTTCTAGAAAGTTCAAATTTCCCTTTTGTTTTGGTGCCAAAAAGTCCCGCCATTTGATTTCTGGCCTAGGAAGAAATTTTAATGAAATTCACTTTTTAGAGGGGCAACTTCGCAGGGCCATAAATTTTGATCCAAGTGTTCGATTTGCTATTATTGCATATTTTTGGAAAGCTCTTGAAGAGATCTATAGCACATGAACTCATTGTAGGTCGGTTTGGCAAGCTTTTGACCTATTTTAGGGCCTCTAAAGTCTTCATATCTGAAATTGAAGCTGCATTGGAGAAATTTCTCAAGACAAAAACTTTAATCTCCCAAACCATGCAGGGTATTGAGGTGATTCTTTCATGACCGGAAATGTTTTTTAGTTCTACTCCTCAGGGTAAATTTTCATGTTCATATGAGCCTGTTTAGGCTGACTTACTAAAAATAGTATGTGCCCATTTTTTCTATTTTTTACGCCTGGCTGTCTTACAACCCTTAAGTGCCATCATGTGACTCAAAACAACTAAAGAAAATAAAGAAAAAATTTTTTTGGGTGATGCAAGATTTCCCTACACCGTTGGATGCTCCTGCATCATTGTGTAAGAATTGAAGAAATTATGGAAGAATAGGAAAAGGATGAGCAAGTGAAGCAGAATGAAGAAAATGAAATAGAAGAAGAAGCTCTGGTGGTGTCCCCTAAGACACCTAGATATGTACAAAAAAATCATTTAAAAGTCAGATCATTGGAGATAAGACAAAAGGAGTATTGACAAGAAGCAGAGTTGTTGTTGAAGTAAATTTGTGTTTGTTTTTTGAGATTGAACCAAAGACTTTAAGTGAAGCATGTAAAGATGAACATTGGATAGAAGCTATGAAAGAAGAACTTATGTAGATTGAGAAGAATCAAACTTGGGAATTGGTCCCAAGATCGATAGATGAAAATATTATTGGATCAAAGTGGATATTCAAAAATAAGTTGAATGAGAATGGAGAAGTGGTTAGAATCAAAGAAAGACTTGTTTGTAAAGGTTACTCACAAGTAGAAGACATAGATTTTCAGGAGGCTTGTGCTCTAGTGGCAAGAGTGGAAGGTATAAGGATGTTCTTAGCATTTTCTGCTCATAAAGATTTCAAGGTCTATTAGATGGATGTCAAGTCTGCATTTTTTAATGGTGAACTAGAAGAAGAGGTCTACATGGAACAACCAGAAGGATTTCACTTGTCAAATCAACCAGATATGGTGTGCAGATTGAAGAAAGATTTATATGGATTGAAGCAAGCTCCTAGATCTTGGTATGCAAGGTTAGATAGGTATTTGAATCAACAAGGTTTCAACAAAGGAACGATAGATAGTAATCTCTATTTTAAAATTGAAAATGACAAAATATTTATTGTAGTTGTATATGTTGATGACATTATTTTTGGAGGAAATGAAACTATGTGTAAGATTTTTGTGGAAGAGATGCAAAAATAATTTAAAATGTCTATGTTTGGAGAGATGTTTCTTTCTTGGGCTAAAAATTAATCAAATAGAGAAAGGAATTTTCATTTCACAATATAAGTATGTGAAAGAGATTTTGAAGAAGTTTGGGATGGATGGTTTCAAACCGGTATGTACACCTATGGTGACTGGTTGAAAATTAGTTAAAGATGATGATTCACCTAAGGTTGATCAGAGCAAGTATAGATCTATGATTGTTGGACTATTGTATTTGACTGCTACTAGACCAGATATTATGCATGTTGTATGTCTTGTGGCTAGATTTCAAGAAGATCCTAAGGAAACACATGTTGTTAAAAGAATATTCAGATATTTGAATGGCACTCTGGATTATAGGTTATGGTATCCTAGGGATACTGCCTTTACACTAAGTGCTTATACAGATGCAGATTAGGTTGGATATGTAGATGACAAAAAGAGTACAAGTGGTGGTGCATTCTTTCTTGGTTGTAGATTGGTGGCATGGTTGAGTAAAAAGAAAGATTTGATTTCCTTGTCTACTGTTGAACCTAAGTATATTGTTGTTGCATCTTGTTGTACACAAGTTCTATGGATGAAACAGACATTGAAAGATATCACTGTGGTGTATGATGATCTTATTTCTATCTTGTGTGATAACACAAGTGCAATTAACATTTTAAAGAATCTAGTGATGCACTCGAGGACAAAGCATATATCTATCAGGTATCATTTCTTGAGAGAGAAGGTCATGGAGAATGAAGTAAAGCTTGAATATGTCCTGAAGAAGGATCATATTGTTGATATATTTATGAAGGCTCTTCCTAAAGATACTTTTGAGTATCTTCGAGAGAAGTTAGGGGTCATTGCCCCTCCTTTCTTAAACTAGATGCATATAGAGATGCATCAATCCGGTGGATCTATGGATCTATCTTTCTTCTAGACTAATGTTTGGTGGCTACCTCTCAAGGGGAGTAGGTAGTGCCATGTGTTGTCATTGTATGTATTTTGTTTTCAACGTCAAAGTGGAAATCAATGTAAAATATCTTTTACCTTTGCCATTGATGTCAAAGGGGGAGAGGAAGAATGTGAAAAATAAAAGAGGAAGAATGTGAAAAAAATTATCTACTAAGGGGGAGAAACATAAAGAAAAATCTTGAGAATTGTATTCAGAGTTAGTATGTTGTCTTTGATGGTTTTTCACATCATGTGTTGTCATCAATGACAAAGGGGGAGATTTTTGCAAGAATAGAAAGAATGAAGGTGTTATCATTGATGTCAACTGGTCAATATGTTATCAACCAGTTGTTTTCATTAATGTCATGGTTGCAGGTTATTGGTTGTTCATGACGAGGATATTGAGAAAATTGTATTGAAGAAAGGTTGCAGGTGTTCAGTGGTTGCTCGGGGATTTGCTCCTATATTTGTGTGGTTCATATATGTTAATCATGGTTGTTGGAAGCTGCTATATCCAAATTTTTGGTTACTGATTCATTGTACAATGCGAGTTATGTTCACCAGTTATGAACTGTGGTTTTCTGTGTTTTTGGTTGAGGTTTGGGAAAAATGTTGTTGGTCTGGATTTCTCTTTGGTAAAGTCTTATGACTTGTAGTTCTATAGTTAATTTTTTATTATTGTATTGAAGATAATTTTGATATCTGGAAGGATCGTGCTTAATTTTTCTATGTGTTTTACAATGGTTTGGCTGACCTTGTGTTGAACACTATCTTCAGAGTTGATGAAGTGTGTTGGATCTATTTGGGTCCTCACCAAGTGTGTGTTTGGGTCGCCATAATTATAATTCCACCCTAGGATGTTTTAGATTTGACCTAATTTGAAGTTAATTTTGGATGGCCAACTTTGGATACATGTTTCAAAGTTGAAGATGGTATAAATGAAGGATTAGTTAGTGGTGAAATTACACAAAGAGAGATAAGTGCAAAGAAATAGAGCAGATAGATGCAAGATTGATGTGAATCAGTGAGTGTGTGTGATGTGAGTGTGGTAGATCAGTGCAAAGCGTAAATGCTGAGTTTTTGGATGTAGTGAGCTGAAGGTGTACTCTATCATTCATGCATGTCTGCAAGTGGTTGAGAAAATTATGGTGGATTTCTCTATTGGATTGAGATTGTCCTCTCTATAACATATTTCTTATATCTTATTTGTATCTCTATAGAAGTGAGCCCTCTAGGTTGTTAGCCCTGTTGGACAGTGAGTCCTTGTTTTGGTAGTGAGCCTTGTTTCTCAAGCAGTGAACCTTTTGTAATCAGTTTTGATATTCTCTATATTGTGAGTTAATCATCACCGTGGTTTTTCCCTTATTGTGTTTTCCACGTAAATCTAGTGTTGTTTTGTTTGTGTGATGGTTTTCAGTTTCTACACTTGCACTTTTAATGTTTAATCATTTAAGCAATGTTGAGGATTAGTTCTGATGAATGATTTAAATGTTTAAATTTATTACAACTAATTCACCACCCCTCTCAGTTGTCTTATTCAACAATCAAAAATCAGGATCGGGACAGAATTCGAAACTTGGCCACAATAAAAAAATCCAATCAAGTTTTTGGATCTTGATGCCATGTAGGTTTTAGGGTCAGGGAAGAACATCAAACATGAACCTTTGAAGTGTGTTCGAAACCAAGGACTCTAAAAAAACCCTTAGGCAGTCAATACTTGGAAATATTTTGAGTTTTCATGAACTGAGTTTGGGAGTGAACCAAAGAAAAGGCCTCAACAAAAGGCAGGTGTGAGGTAAAAACCCCATGAAGGTTTGAAATATTCAAAATCCAAAACAACCAAATGATACTGTACATAAACCCTAGCCATTCCAGGGCATGGTGGGAATGAAAAAACCTACAGACCAAAAAGAGATAAAACACACTAGGGAGACAAACCCCGACATGACACCAACACAAACATGCAAAGAAATAGAGCTCAAACGAGCGAGGAGAAAAAAGAATAAAAGAGCAACAAAATAGTAAACACGTAGAAAGAAAACACGACAACACAAAGAAGAAAACACACTCAAAACTAACAAACAAAAGATGACAAAAAACAAATGAGAAAACAACATAGGAAAATGAGGGAACCAACCTCAAAGATGCTGAAGATGATAAGCCACAACAAATAAGAATGTCCATAGCTCGAAAACATCACTCCATATCACCCTAAGCTCAAACTCACAAAAGTGTAAATGCACTTATGACCAAATGAGTGTAATATATCAAATTAGATATCAAGTCCCATGTGTGTGAATTGGCCCAATAATAATGTCATAGGTAGTTAGGCTTTGAGATCAGAACAAGACTCAAAACCAAGACTCAAGACCGAGAATTTTAAACAAAACTTCTCCCTTCGAACAACATAAAAGGTAGAGCAAAGAAGAGCGGGGATCAGGGCTGGAGAAGGAACTCGAACTTGAACCCTTTCAAAGAAAGGTTTGGGTTCCAACCCAAAACTTGCTCCTGAAAACACGAAAAGGGAAGCGAAAATTGAGTTCAAGGAAGAAACCTAGACTTGAACCCTTTGAAGGAAAAGTAAAGGTTCTAACTTGAAACCCAATCTCAATAGGAACAAAACCAAACAAACAATGCCCAAGAAGGGAAACAACCCCCAAGACCAAAACCAAAATAGAAAAGGGGACCAAGACAAAGGGAAACAAGAAGGAAAAGAGATAAAGACAAGAAAAGGGGGACCCATTTTGATCAAGCAAAAAAATGGGATGGTTATGTAGGGCATAACACTTATGTGTAATTTTTTTTCATGATGGCTGAGTAGGAGAGAGGATTTGAATTTCCTGGGCGGCAATGGGTGGCTGGTTCAAAAAATGTTGGTTCTGGACGGGGGGATGGCCCTTCTGGGGATGCGACAGGTGAGAATGCAGACGAGAAAAAGGAGGGAGCAGTGTCCAAGGAATAGGGCCTAGAGAAAGGCGGGGATCTAGGTGGAAAGGTCGCATCTGAAGGTAAGTGTTCCCCTAACTCTTCTTTGAAGGATGGGTTTTGTGGGTTTGGGTGCCTTGGAAACCAGGCTGAGGACAAAAATTTGAGGGATCACTCACAGGAGGATCCTAAGAAGAAGTGGGTTTCACTTTTTGGAACCAAGCCAGTTGGAAAATCCATTTTTCCCCTGGTAAGTAATATCTCATCCCTGGAGAGTGGGAAGTTTGTTATTCTGATTCCTGATCCTATAATATACCATAAAGTATCTCTAATGGAGTCATCACTGGTTGGAAATTTTATGGGTATTCTGATTCTTGGTTTGCTATTTTGATTCCTGATCCTATAATATACCATAATATACCATAATGTATCTCTAAGAAGAGATGGAGAGTTAAAGGACAAGTAGAGGTTTCGGCCCTACCTAAAGGTTTCTTCTCTTTTTCTTTTTCTTGCGAAGAAGATAAACTTGCAATTCTGTGCAATGTCCCTTGGGTTATTTGCAAGTCATCTCTGGCTATTAGGAAGTGGTCCCCAAAAATGAATTTTTCGGATGTTTCCTTTGAGGCAGTGCCTATCTGGGTGCACTTACCTAGGTTACCACTAGAGTTTTGGAATGAGGATGTGTTCAGAGGGATCGCCAGCTCCTTTGGTGAACTCTTATCCATTGATGTTATGACTTCATCTAGAAAGAAGTTGGTTTTTGCAAGAATATGTGTGGGGGTTACCCAATCCTCAGATCTCCCCTCATCGATTGAGATAGTATCAAAACTTGGAAAATGGACTCAGAATGTTGAGTTTGAGACTCTACCCTTTGTGTGCTTTACTTGTAAAAAAGCTCAGCACTGGGCAAAGAAATGTCCAAATAATAAGCCTAAACCCAATGAGAAGGTGGCTCCTAAGGAGACTAAGATGTGGAAGGTTAAATCGGTGGAGAAGCCGCAGGAGGAGAATAGTGTTGATTTATTTAAGGAAGGACAAAAAGTTAGTGGAGAGCATAACCCCAGTCCAAAAAAAAGGAAAGACGAGGATTCTTGCAAAGGATCTGATAATATTGCAAATCTTGAAAGCGAATTTAAAGGCCCTAATAGAGCAGAGGTAGATTTGAGAACCAAGGATTCCCAGGAGGAGGATGAAAGAGCAAAGGGAAGGATTGATGAAAAGCAGAATGAGATCTTGAATGTTATCCCAGATTTAGTGACTGATAGTATGGAGGAAACTTCCCGTTCACATCAGAGCATGGAAAGGTGGGTAGAGGTTTCTGAGAGGTCTGGGGAGTCTCACTCTCCTAGTCACGTTGAGCCACAAAGCTCTCTGGAGACGGTGAAATCTACATTTGGGAATTTAGTTGGATCTCCCAAGGGGGGGAATGAGGTTAGCTACTCCCTATTAAATAGAGTTGCTGCAACATATGAATTTATGGATGGGAAATATTTTATGGGACTAGAGGATATAGATCTTGAAGAAGAGAACCTATACACCAAAGTTGAGAAGAAGAAGAGTAAAAAGGGGAATAACACAGTGGGGGTTTCTACTAGAAATAGAGCTAAAGTAGATGTAGGAATTCTGAAAGGTTCAGGCATAAAATCAACTAAATGGCATAGAGAGACGGAATGTATTCAAAAAATTGCGGATGGAACTCAAAAAACCATCCTAGATATATGCAAAACTCCATCTAAAAAATGAAAGTTATGTCATGGAACATTCAAGGACTAAACAGTTCCCATAAATAGGAAATTTTGCGCAATTTTGCTAGACACCATAAGCCTGATATTCTTATTATTCAGGAGTCCAAAATTCCCAAAGATCATGTGGAGAAGATTAATATTTTTAAGAATGGTGGTGTGCAAGGCAGTAGTTCGGATGGTGCCTCTGGGGGCTTTGTGACTTTTTGGAACCAGGAGCGTATTCAAGGATTTTGGGAGATGCTAATCATGTGGCCACCAGATTTAAGAATATTAGAGATGACTTCAGTTGGATCTTGTC
This sequence comes from Sequoia sempervirens, assembly GCA_007258455.2. Lineage (NCBI taxonomy): Eukaryota > Viridiplantae > Streptophyta > Pinopsida > Cupressales > Cupressaceae > Sequoia > Sequoia sempervirens. The sequence goes on along the minus strand of VDFB02373365.1, from coordinate 9,006,743 downwards.
TAATATCTATGTGCCCAATAGTAAGACTTCTAGAAGGAATTTTTGGAAAAAACTTGAGTTTTTTGGGTCTTGTTTTCCGAATGAGAATTGGATCATCATGGGGGATTTTAATACACCTTTTCTAGGGTCTGAAAAATTTGGTGGATCTCATATTCAGTTGGATAGTAAGTTAGATTTGATAAATTTTATCAATTCTCAATGCTTGCATGATGTGGACCTCAAGGGGGCTACCTACACCTGGTCTAACAGGAGAGATGGGAATGATCTCATTCAAGTAAGGCTTGGCAGGGCTTTAATTTTAGATAACTAATTGAAAGACTATTGTTGTTCATTAAATGATCTCTCTAGAATTGGCTCAGATCATTTCCCCATAAGTTTTATGGCTGAGTCTGTGTCAGGTAAGAGGAATTTTCCTTTTTGATTTGAAAAAATGTGGTTGTCTCATCCTAACATATTTAATTGCATTCAAGTGTTGGTGGAACATAAATGTTAGTGGTACTGCTATGTTTAGAGTGGCTAAGAAGCTTGGTGAAGTCAAATCCAAGATCAGGACTTAGAACAAGGAAGTCTTTGGGGATATTTTTGAGTCTAAAGCTGCTATCCAACAGGATTTAAGGGATATTTAGGACCGTATCCAAAAAGATGGCTATGTGGGAGATTTCCTTCTAAAGGAAAATGAAATCCTTTCTAAATATCATAATATTATCTCTAAAGAAGAGGATTACTAGAAACGGAGATCTAGATGTGCTTGGCTTGCTGCTGGGGACAAGAACACTAGGTTTTTCCACTTGACCACCATGAAACATAGGGCCTCTAATCAAATTTCCTATATAATGAAAGATGGAGTCAAAATTGAGAGGGAGGAAGAGATTACAAGTGAAGCCATTCAGTTCTTTGCTAACCTTCTTTCTTAAGGAGAGAAGTTGAATGTGGATGCTCAGAAGACTCTTATTGAGGCCATTCCTAATGTCTTGGATGATCATCAAAATAAGCTCTTGACGGTGATCCCTTCACAGGATGAGGTTAGGAAGGCATTTTTTTCTTTTGAAGGGAATAAGGCCCTTGGCCTAGACGGTTTCCCCATGTTCTTTTTCCAAGTGTTCTAGGAAATTGTTGCTGGTGATGTTACTAATGTTGTTAAAGAGTTTTTTGGAGCTAGGAAACTGCTAAAAGAGCTTAATGCTACCTTTATTGTTCTCATACCTAAATTCCCTGGTGCTAATTCTTTTGATTCTTTCCGTCCTATCAGCTTATCCAATTATTTTTACAAGATCATTTATAAAGTGATAACTTCTAGGCTATTAGGGGTTCTTCTGATGTTGATCTCTCCTCAACAAAGTGGCTTTGTTCCGGGTAGACAAATTTTGGACTCTATTATTATGGTTCATGAGAATATCCACTCCCTTGAAGTTTCAAAAAACAAAGGCTTCTTGCTCAAACTGGACATGGCTAAGTCCTATGATAGGGTGGACTGGAAGTTCTTGATTAAAGTCTTACAAGCCTTTGGGTTTTTTGAAACATTTTTACATTTGATATGGGAATTTATCTCAACCACTAGCACCTCAGTGATCATAAATTGCTCTCCTTCCCATTTCTTTAAGGTGTCAAGAGGAGTCAGACAAGGGGATCTTGTATCTCCTATTCTTTTCACCCTCATGGCTAAAAGTCTAGGGAGGCTCATGCATAAAAGAGTGATGGAAGATAGCTTGAAAGTTTTAAAACCCTCTTCAAAAAATCTGGCCTATTCACACTAGCAGTTTGTGGATGATACAATGCTTATGGGAAGTGCTACTGCTGGTGAAGCCAGAGCTATAAAGAGCTATTTTTTTTTTATGAGGAGGGCTCAGGGAAAAAAATTAATAGAGCCAAAAGTTCCCTCTATTTTTTCAATACCCTTGAGCACAGACAGGGGAAGATTGTAAACATCTTGGGTTGTGGTGTTAATTCCCTTCCTTCAACTTACTTGGGTCTTCCTTTAGGGTCCAAACCTCTAGAATCCTTTTGGATTTCTCTAGTTGATAGGTTTAATAGGAAGTTGGCTGGTTGGAAAGGGGCCCTTTTGAGTCAAGATGGAAAATTTATGTTACTTAAGGCTTCTCTTTAGAATCTTCCTGTTTATGCCCTTAGTCTGTTCAAGATCCTGGCTAAGTTTGTTGATATTATTGAAGAGAGCTAGAAATAGTTTCTTTGGTTGGGGGTTGAGGAGAAGAAGAGGATTCCATTGGTGGCCTGGGAGAGAGTGTGTAGACCTAGGAAGTCTGGAGGCCTTGGTTTGAGAAATATCAGAGTGTTTAATAAAGCTCTTCTTGCGAAGCAGGTTCGGAGAAATTTTGCGGGTATTCGTGAATGGAATACTATTTGGCGTAGCAAATACTTGTGGGAGGTTGACTCCTTTCAAGAATTTCTCAACTCTCAAAACCTTCCCTGTGGTTCTTCTCTATGAAATAATACCATTAAAGCTAGAGACCTGGCTGGCAAAGAATCTTTTTGGAAGGTGGGTGACGGTAAGAAAATTCGGTTCTGGGAAGATAAGTGGATTGGTAATGAGTGTCTTTGTAATAATATAATCTATGGTATTTATATGGAGGATTGCAAGTCTAGGTTTGGCTGGTTGGTTGGGGATTACTGGAGGAATAATCAGTGGGTTGAGATCTCTTCTATTAGTCAAGATCTCCAACCTCTGCAGGCCCTTCTTAATTCGATTAGGCTCAGTTCTCAAGGGCGGGAGGACACTATGGTCTGGAAGTTGTCGTCCTTTGGAACCTACTCTGTCTCTTCTGTAGTGGCTTCTTGTTACTCTGGCATTGATGACCCTTTTTTGGATAAGGTGTGGGTACACAACCTCACTCCGAAAGTCAATTTGTTTGTCTGGATTCTTCTTCAGAACAAGCAATTGACCAATGATAATATTTATAAGAGGGGGTTCTCTTTTCCTAATAGGTGTTATTTATGTTGTGCTGAGACTGAGACCTCCTCACATCTGTTTCTCCTTTGTCTATTTGCTTATGCCATATGGTGTAGGGTTCTGTGAATGTGGGATCTTCGTTGGGTTTTTCCTAGAACTATTGTGGATTTTTATAATCAGTGGAAGGCCCCCTCAAAGAATTGGGCCCTGAATCTGCTCTGGAACTATATCTTTCCTCACCTTGCTTAGGGTATCTGGAAAGAACACAATAATAGAATCTTCATGGATGTTTCTCTCTCAGAGGAAGTGGTCTTTGGTAAGATTACTAGAGTTGTGGTTGAAAATTTTAATCTGCTTAATAACAAGTTTAAAGGTAAAGGTAAGGTCAGTATGCAGGAGTATGATTGTAGAATAGTGGGAGCCTGGAAAATTAATGTGGATATGTTCAATATGTCCAAAAGCATCAAGGATCCTAGAGATGGCATATTCTAGAGTCTTCCTCCCCTTGGTTGGGTCAAAATCAACTTTGATGGCATGGCCAAGGGAAATCATGGGCCTACCGGGAGTGGAGGGGTGATAAGGGATGAGAATGGTGTCTTTATTGCGGTTGTGGTGGTTCCTTTAGGCACTCAGACCAACCATGTGGCTGAAGCCTGTAGTGTTTTCTAGACCTTGAAGTTGGCTAGCCAATTGAAGTATAAAAATGTGTGGATTGAAGGGGAATCGAATAATATTATACAATGCCTAAAGGGCCGTCAGAAGCCTTCATGGTCTATACAAAATTGGATAGACATTTCTAAGGGAATTATTACTAACTTTGAGAAAAGTTAAATTTCGCATGCCTATCAGGAAATAACCACGGTGGCGGATTTCTTTGCCAACAAAGGTTTCAAAGCTCTGAAAAAGATGATGTGGCAGGGGCAGGATGAGTTGGAGGCTGACGTTAAGGTCCTATTGACGTATGACCGTGTTCACCGGAAGGTGCAATTTCCCATTCCATTGAATGATGGCTAAGTTTCCTCCCCTGTAGTCTCGGGACTGCAATTTAATGATTATTCTGAGTTGGCCGAGGAGTAATTACCTTATCTCCCATTTGCATGTGATTATTTTCGCACACTTTCTGGGAATTTTAGGAGCTTGTTTCTATAGGGTTCTGGACTATTCTATTCATGTTGGCAATATGATGGGTGGAAAAAGTTGCAGAGTGGAGCCGATAAGTAGTGCATAGCCGAAGAGCAATCTGAAGCTCTGGAAGAAACTGGAGAATGGTGGCATTACTATTTTCATTGAAAAAATCCATGGCTGGGACCCAGAGGTTACTAGGGATTTTGAGAAAGATTGAAAGGATGGTGAGATTAACCTGTTTGGCAGACAAGTGATCATCAATGAACAACTTATTGTCAAGGTTATTGGCCTCTCGATGGAGGGTATTAAATTCTATAGGGACAGGAAGCAATCTGATGAAGTGGTTAGCAAATTTCCTAAGTCGGATGCTGAGAGGGAGGAGTTACGAAGGACTTCCAAAAGCTACTATGATATAGACATAATTGTCTCACACTGGAGGGATGGTTTTGAATGTGTTAATGGAGTACGTTATGTTGGATGGTCGTTATACTAGATTATTTGGGTATCATTTAGTCCTTTTGAATCATTTTAGGCACCAAGTTAGGATTTCTTTTCCTTTTTATCTTGCATCTTCTCTGAATACTAGTCTAAAAAACCATAGACAAAACCCCATCAGGTACTCTATTCTTCATGAAGGACTGCTTGTCCTAATTTATGACCATTTTAAAGCTATGTCGACTTTGCCTCACCAGACACCATTGCCTAAGGTTAGGGTTGATGACAATGATAAAGGAGAATCTAGGGATTCTCCTAAGAAAAAGGGCAAGAGAAAAGTGTCGGAGGACCCCTCCTATGATGTGAACAAAGAGGATTCATTGTCAGAGTCATTGTCTGAGTATTCTAGCCATCCTGCGATTGATAGAGAAGAGAGACCCCGCTTCCCTATGGACCTCAAGGTGGGGGATCATTATTTTAAGGAGGAATAGGAATTTCCCACTGATGTTCTTACAATAGCCTGCAATGGGGCGGTGGATAATTTTAGGCTTATGAGATGGGTGTTCTTTGAAATTAAGGAAATTAAGTTGAACCAGAGAGCTATGAATAGTAAAATGGAGAAAGCTAATGATGACAATAATACAGGAAGTGGTAGTGGTCAGGCTACTGATGTATGGACTGAGGAAGAGAAGAAGTATATGGTTGAGTACCTCAAGAAAATGGTGGAGGAATTATAGGATTTCAAATGCAATCATGATGGCAAGTAGGCGGATATGGAGGAGCAACTGAGGAACATCAAAAATTCTCTCCCCAAAGTGTTGATTATGAACCATAAGATTTTAAAATCCACTACATAGACCATGAATACCATGGTGGAAAACCTAGAAAAATCCCATCAGGTAAAGACTATTGTATTTCTTGATTTGGACAAAGAGAAAGGGCAGTCGGATAGTGGGGTGCCGAGTAATAGGACCAGAGCAAATTTGAAAAGGAAGGCAGACCAAGTTTTAGTCAACATCTAGGAGATCAAGAAGTCTGCACTTAACATGAACAGTCTGGAGCAGGAAGCAAAAGAGATCCTCCGGAACCTGGCCTAGGGGCTGGTTGTTTTGTGGTTTTTTGTCAGTTTTTTTGGCTTTTCTACCCTGGTTTTTTAGCGTGTTCTTCTTTTTGGGAAGATTCTTGTTTTTGTTTGTGCTCTGTTAATGCTTTATCCTTCACTATCTTACTGTTAATGGTTTTGGGACCCCTCTAAAACCTGTTTATTCCATAATAAAAAACACTTATGTGTAAAAAAACATATACATATATATAAAAAAATTAAGCTACTTTATATAATGCAATATATAAACTAGGTTACACAAAGTAATATGTTTTTTCATTCACCTACATATATATAACCATCTATTTATAAATATATTTAAGCTACATAATAAAGGAAAAGAGATGTATTTTAAAACATCTAATAAATTTAAAAATAAATGATATTCTTCAATTTAAAAAATGCAAAGGCCACACAAGTGGGTAGAGGGAAGTGATGGCAAGGGTTAAACCCTATCATCGACCACTCATGGAGGCTCAAATTCTCTTGGGAGCTTGAATCCCATGGGGATCATGGGCCTAAGGGGATACGAACCCCCCAATGGGACACAACCCCTATTGCATGTGTTGTCATTGATGTCAACAATATTGTGATGCAAATAGAGTAGTGATCAAGGTGTAGACAAAGAAGTGATGTTCAGAAGAGTTGTGTGGTGAAGGACATGGTGATGAGAGTCATGAGCATTTTTTTATTATCAATATCATCTGTACACATTTGTATCTTACCTTCTGAAGTTCATGAATAGTTGAAAGTTGATAGGTTGAAGTGTATGATGGTATGAGGAAGTTGTGGTTCCTTATTTTGATGGAAAGAGTTGTAATTGTTGTCTATGGTGATGTGAATTTTGTTTTCACTATCCCTTGATGAAAAACATCACATAAGCTATGAAACAAATTATGTAAGGTTTCAAATAGTCACAAGCATAGGTAGTTACATTGAAGAAGCTTTGGAGAATACTTCGTGTTCCTCCACACTTGAAGATATGGCCTTGTGGTTAAGCGCGCTTGAGCTAGAGCAGTATTGGGATGGGTGACCTCCCGGGATGGACCAGTGCTTCACCTCTGTGAGCATCACCTAGATGCAATGAGTGCTAAGTGGACCATTTGATATCATGAGAGATGGGTTCTTGTTGAACCACTACTCATGAAACATGGGTCAATGAGTTTGACTCGAAACTACACGGTTGAATCCTGATAGCAATATCATAATTTGACACGCTGTGGAAAAATACCTCCTACTTATCAATTGATGAGCCAAAGGGGCTCTATTATGAATGGTTCATAAGGCACAACACTTGTTGAAGGTTTTGCAATGGTAACAACTCAAGCCGGCTTAACTCTTGGAGAAAACTCGTTGCGCGCTGAGCCGGAGCAAGGGATGGGTGACTCTCGACTGACCCGCTTCACCTCCGGGAGCATCACCTAGATGCAATGAGTGCTAAGTGGACCATTTGATATCATGAGAGATGGGTTCTTGCTGAACCACTACTCATGAAACATGGGTCAATGAGTTTGACTCGAAACTACACGGTTGAATCCTCGATAGCAATATCATAATTTGACACCCTGTGGAAAAATACCTCCTACTTATCAATTGATGAGCTAAAGGGGCTCTATTATGAATGGTTCATAAGGCACAACACTTGTTGAAGGTTTTGCAAATGGGGTAACAACTCAAGCGAGCTTAACCTTGGAGAAAAACTCCCTGGTTAAGCGCGCTTGAGCTGGAGCAGTACTGGGATGGGTGACCTCCCGGGACGGACCAGTGCTTCACCTCTGTGAGCATCACCTAGATGCAATGAGTGCTAAGTGGACCATTTGATATCACGAGAGATGGGTTCTTGTTGAACCACTACTCATGAAACATGGGTCAATGAGTTTGACTCGAAACTACACGGTTGAATCCTGATAGCAATATCATAATTTGACACGCTGTGGAAAAATACCTCCTACTTATCAATTGACGAGCTACTTATCAATTGATGAGCTAAAGGGGCTCTATTATGAATGGTTCATAAGGCACAACACTTGTTGAAAGTTTTGCAAATGGGGTAACAACTCAAGCGGGCTTAACCTTGGAGAAAAACTCCCTGGTTAAGCGCGCTTGAGCTGGAGCAGATCGATGGGATCTCCTGACGGACCAAGCCACCTCGCGGAGCATCACCTAGATGCAATGAGTGCTAAGTGGACCATTTGATATCATGAGAGATGGGTTCTTGTTGAACCACTACTCATGAAACATGGGTCAATGAGTTTGACTCGAAACTACATGGTTGAATCCTGATAGCAATATCATAATTTGACACGCTGTGGAAAAATACCTCCTACTTATCAATTGATGAGCCAAAGGGGCTCTATTATGAATGGTTCATAAGGCACAACACTTTTTGAAGGTTTTACAAATGGGGTAACAACTCAAGCGGGCTTAACCTTGGAGAAAAACTCCCTGGTTAAGCATGCTTGAGCTGGAGCAGTACTGGGATGGGTGACCTCCCGGGACGGACCAGTGCTTCACCTCTGTGAGCATCACCTAGATGCAATGAGTGCTAAGGGTTCTTGTTGAACCACTACTCATGAAACATGGGTCAATGAGTTTGACTCGAAACTACATGGTTGAATCCTGATAGCAATATCATAATTTGACATGCTGTGGAAAAATACCTCCTACTTATCAAACATTAACCTACCGCCTACCATCGCATGTCCCGTCATCAGGAAAATGTGTCATCGTCGACAAGTTTTCAAAATCATATTTCAGAATGGACAAAAAGCCCAAAATGTGACATTCAAAACCATTATTTGCAAATAGCAAAAATCCCACACGGGGTCCCATTTTCACAGCCATTTTCCACACTAGCATTTTGCAGGTTGTTGGAGAGCAACAAGGAGTTACAAGAGTTCAAAGGTTAAAGCAATGCGGTCACCCTCCATACGAAAATGCATTTGACAAGCATGGGCAGCTAGCTAGCTAGTAGGTATGTATATCCACTAGAAATATGTCATTTTTCCACTCTGCCTAAGAACTGTGAAGAAATGAATGGCTATTCATTGTGAATATGGGTTTTCATTGACAGAAAAACAAAGGGTTTTCCTTGGGAAAAGGGGTTTTCATTTGAAATGCAAACTTGTTTATGTGTTTTGTGTTGAGGGGTTTTTTAATTTTGGTTTCCTCCCATCTATTGGTTTTGAAATTTTGTGATTGCCGAATGAAATAACTAACAGCCCATTGTGGAAATATGAGTGAATTAACTGAATATTGTTTATAGAAACCAGAAACCATGCAAAATATATTATGAGGTTGAAAAACATAATGTGGGTTATGTAATGAAATGATATATTTTGAAAACCACATAAATCCCAGAATTTCATCATTGTTGACATTTTTATTTTGAAGGTTGCAGGGTTTTCATTTAAATGCAAAGTTGTTTATGTGTTTTTGTGTTGAGGGTTTTATAATTTTCGTTTCCTCCCGTCTACTGGTTTTGAAACTTTGCGATTGTCAAATGAAATAACTGACAACCCATTGTAGAAATATAAGTGAAATAACTGAATAACGTTTATAGAAACCAAAAACCATGCAAAATATATTATGAGGTTGGAAAACGCAATGTGGGTTTTGCAATGAAATGATATATTTTGAAAACTACATAAAGCCCAAAATGTCACCATTATTGACATTCTTATTCAAAATATACAAAAAACCCAGAACATGGAATTTGAAATCATAATTTGTAAATAGAAAAAATCCCAAACAATGTCCCATTTTTGCCGCCATTTTCCACACTGAGGTTTTGGAAAACACACTGTCTCCTAAAACCCTTACTGTTCTAAAACCCTTTACAAGTAACAACCCAATTGGTTACTCACCCCTCACCTCAATTTGGTATGTTTTGTGATTCTCTTGAGAACCTTTTGTGAATTATATAGTAAGAACTTAATGAAATTGGAAAACAGTAGGTATTATGAAACTTGCAAGGCACGGTGTTGTTATACATTGTTTGTAGTGTTGGAAAACACAATCTTCCATGTTAGTTAGTTCATTATGAAGAGTTTTGTTTCGTTATGCTCGAAGAATGTAATGAATTCCACTTTCAAATTTTTGAACAACTCTTTGCTACAGTCCAAATTTCATTTCACCTTCTTCATCTGATGGGAACAAATAAAATGCTTGCATTATTTGCAATGTTGGAAAACACACTATCTCCTCTTAGTTGTAGAGGATTTTACAAGACTATATGGGTTGCTTGTTTCTTAACACCTAGGGTTTTCCAACATGATTTTTTACAAAACAAAATGAATGTCTTGAAAAGATTTTGTAATTTAGACAGTGGGAATGTACTAAAAGGCCCCTTCAAAATTTATAAGGACTTTTAATTTGAGTTAAAATTGCATTTAAAATTCGCATTGATTGAAAAAAAGTGCACAAAATATTTGTAATTTGGAAAACACAATGTGGGATTTTAGTTATTTGAATCTCCTTGTTTAAATGTAAAGGGTTGCCTCACAATGGGTTGCTTGCTTCTTAACACATACGGTTTTGTAACATGGAGTTTTAAAAAATAGTATGAATGTCTTGAAAATCACACCTTCCATTGTTGTGTTTATTTTTTCAACTTTGTGTCTTTTAGATTGCAGTTGTCTAGATCAACACCATTAATTAAACTCCTTTTATTTATCTTCTAATTGGTACAGTCAAAATGACATTTCACTTTCCTCATCTGATTCAACCAAATAAAATGCTCACATTGTTTGTAGTGTTGGAAAACACACTGTCTCCTCTTAGTTATTCCCTCATGAAAAGTGTTTGTTTTGTATGCTCCAAAAATGTAATGAATTCCACCTTGATATTTTAGAACAATTCTTTGGTGACGTAAATATGACATTTCCCTTTTTTCATCTGATTGGAATAATTAAAATGCTCGCATCATTTGCAATGTTGGAAAACACACTATCACATGTTAGTTAGTTTGTTATGAAATTTTTTGTTTTGTTATGCTCCAAGAATGTAATGAAGACCACTTTGAAGTTTTTGAACAACTCTTTGCTACAATCCAAATGTCATTTCACTTTCTTCATCTGATTGAAACAAATAAAATACTTGCATTATTTGTAGTATTGGAAAATGCATTGTCTCCTCTCAGTTATTCCCTCATGAAAAGTTTTTGTTTCATACGCTCCAAAAATATAATGAAGTCAACCTTCATATTTTAGAACAACTCTTTGGTGACATAAATATGGAATCTCCCTTTTATTATTTCATTAGAACAAATAAAATGCTCGCATTATTTGGAGTGTTGGAAAACACACTATCCCATGCCAGTTAGTTCATTATGAAAAGATTTGTTCAAGTATTTTGGAGCTAAAAAAATTCTATTTAGAAAACTCATTGTCCTGTGTCAAAAATTTTATTTAGAAAACTCACTGTGTTGTGTCAATTAGTTTTGTCTGAGCATTTTATTTGTTGGCAACATATGTATATAGTATGCATTGTTGGAAAACACATTGTCCCATGTCAATTAGTTTAGTGTGAGCATTTCATTTGTTCTAAATTATATTATGCATTTATTTTTAAATCATATGAGGAAATTGAAATCCAAATTTTTGTGTAAGTAAGAGTTGCTTTAAATTGTGAAGGTCAATGGACTTCACTATATTCCTACTGTCTACAAAACTAAAGGTTTTGATTAGACTCATGCTATCTACATTTAATTTTGTGAAACTAATAACTTGTAATTTTCCCGAGACATAGAGCACCTAAGTTGTCTTTTCCATAAAATCTTTTTCAAGAACTTTCCTAACATTATTGTCCTTTTTAGAGAGAGTACAAAATTAATTTGAATAATCTTCCTCTTGAAGTGCAAATTTTAATGCACTTCCAATCAATGTTGACCATAGTTTGGGTAACTCCTCTTTAATCTCATTGAATTGAAATTAGGAAAGCGGAGTTATCCAAGGTGTGTTGATAATTGAGTGGAATGCATTAAAAGTCACTTGAAGAGTAGGAATATTCAAATTCCTATGTACTATTTTTGAAAAGGTTAATAAGTTAGGGAAATTTGAGAAAAAGTTTTGATGGACAAGACAATTTCGTGGAATGTGTCGTAGGAAAATTATAAGTTATTAGTTTGCGAGTGACACTTATGAAGCTTCAGAATTAATAAATAAAATAGTTATTATAGTTGATAGTGGAAAATATAGTGTGTTATAGAATATATTCATGATAGAATGTACTTGTTCAACTCCATCCATAGTAGTATCTCTCAATTTCTTTGCCTGTAGAAATTGTCGTGCAATATGAAACCTCTTCAGTTTGCCCATTTGTGCATTGCCATTTTCCCTTTGCTTATCTTGTGCATGCACCTTCCTCAAATTCTCAAGAGCATGGAGGATCTTTTTAGTCAATACATTAGGTATCTCACTTATACTGCTCTACTTCTTTTGAAGTGTTTTTAGAGAAGAATCCTTTTCCATTCCATGCATTCTAGTACCTGATGCCTCTAGTTTTGCATTTCCATTTTCCCACTTCACATAGTGCACATGCTCCTTCGTCAACTTCTGAAGAGGAGGAACAATCTCTTCAGTCAATACATTATTTATCTCATTCACTTTGGTTTGCTTCTTTTCAAGTGTTTTTAGAGTAGATTCATTTTCGATTACATACTTTCTACTACCTGTTGGTCAAGTTTTGCGTTGCCATTTTCTAATTCTGCATACTACACATGCACCTTCCTCAACTTCTAAATAGCAGGTTGAATCTCTTCACTCAATACATTATCTTTTATCTATCTCATTCAATGTGGCCTGCATAAGTTTCAAAGGTGATCTTTGTTTCATTATTATTATGTACTAAACAAATGTTTTTCATTACGTTCATACAGTTTATATATAACTACATGTTGGAAAACACCAGGTTTGTAATTAAATTGAGGTGAGGGGTGACAAACCAATTGGGTTGTTACTACATTAATTAGAAAAGGTTTTGATTAGATTCTTACTATTTTCTAAAATTCCAGGTTGGAAAACACTAGGTGTTATAAAACTTGCAACCCACATACCATTCTAAAACTCTTTACAAGTAGCAACCCAATTGTTTAGTCACTTGTCACCTCAATTTGGTATATTTTTTGTATTCTCCACCTGCAACTCCTCTTTGTGCTCACACAACCCATGGGGCCTAGTTTTATCAATTGGCAGGAGGTGGGAAAACTGACCTGACGGTGTCGTTATCTCCTTCTATTGTTTCCCTATTGTTTGCTCCCATCCGCCAGTTTTGTCACTTTTATCCCCATCTAGTGGGCCCCGCACTACACCATCTCATCATGCTATGTATGTTTCTATGTATGGTTTCATGCATTTTTGTATGTACATAGGTGTGTTTTGTCTAGAGATTAGTTGTGTCCCATTACATTCTTATTGTGTACTAAATAAAACTTTTTGATTACGTTCTTACTGTCTATACATAACTACATGTTGGAAAATAGTGGGTGTCTAATCAAATAGATATGAGGGGTGACAAACCAATTAGGTTGTTACTGCGTTGATCATAAAAGGTTTTGAATACATTCTTACTATTTTCTAAAATTCCAGGTTGGAAAACACTGGGTGTTATAAAACTTGCAACCCACATACTATTCTAAAACCCTTTACAAGTAGCAACCTAATTGCTTAGTCACCCCTCACCTCAATTTGGTATGTTTTGTGGTTTCCCCACGTGTAACTCCTCCATGTGCTCTTCACCCTTTAGGTTTGAGCATGGAGATTGAAACATATAGTGTTATCTAATGTGTAATTATTTTGTGCATTATCATATTTAACCAATGCAATCACCTGCTATTTTTTGGTCAATCAAGGTGATCACCAAGGTTTTCATTGACTTCTTACCTTTTATTCTTGAATAGTTGATGCACACTGTGCTTTGCAACTAATGTGTCTTGCAATAATGTGTATTTTTTTAGTTCTATGTACAATTAATGATATAAACAAAATTTTGATAGTGGTGTGTGGTATCTTTCTTGTTTGTCTTGTCTGCCATTATTGATTATGCAAGTTATGGCCTCTTTCATATGCCAAGAGAGATGGGTTTGAGATATATCCAAATGAAAATTTAGTGCTTCACAGTTCTAGTAGAATGAAAAAATGACAAATATAATTGCTGATATATATTACTAGAGTTAGTGATAAGTTGAATTGGAAATTAAATTCCCATTGTATAGTTTAATATGTTTGTTTATTCTTTGTACAAGTTGGCATGTTGTAGTCAGCACAACATATAATCCAATATCGGTGAAGTTTGGAATGAATTGAATTCTTTATAGTGCCAAATGTCTTTAATTTTCCAATTTAATCTATCGCTAACACTTGTCTTTCTTCTAGGTGGTTGATATAGGCAAGGAAGTAAATTTGAACAAAACAAGGGCAAGTGGATTGAGAAGGACACTTCAGGAGATGTGAAGCTTCTGCACTAAATACAGGTGATTCAAGCTATCATAGCTTGAATTGCAAGTGTACTCAACAATTAAATTTCCAAAATTTATTTTGCATTTAGAAGTTCTGATTTATATATAGATGAGATGCTTATTGTGGGGAATGCAAACAATTTGCAATTTAATTTAAATAAAATAAATGTTACATTATTGTGTGTGTAGTATATCCCATGAATCATGTTTCTTCGTTGAAGTGTGAGTTTTGCATGGGAAATGGTTAAAGCATCAGTGAAGGGTGCTACTACATCCTTTTAATTATCCTTATCATAATTGATTTATGTTAATTTTAGAATTATTTTTGCAACACTACATCGATATCATTTATCTCCCAAAATAGAATAGGAACTTTTGGATCCTTGGTAATTAGATTAGATATATTTGGAAAAGAACATAATATTTATGATTTTACATTAGAGTATTTCTCCTTTTAAATCATGTACCTTTATTCAATTATGAAGCTTCATCGCATAGTTGGGTTTCATAAGGTTGTGAATAAGAAACATTGTTATTGTAATTGTTTTTACTCAGTATAATATACCATACAAACTACAAAGGCGAGGCCGCAATTACATAAAAATGGCCATTAGGCTTCCCAAATTTTGTAATGAAATTTTTGTTCTATAAACACAATGCAAACGTTTTGTAAACACAATGTGTTTTGCAATGTAGAAGCCTTTTTACAAATATGAGTTTTCCTTGTTGCCCATTTTGGAGGTTTAGAAACACAATGTGTTGTCAATTATGTAGAAGATTATGTCAAAAAGACACACCTATGTGCATACAAAAATGCATAAAACCATACATAAAAACATACATAGAAACATACATAACATGATGAGTAGCATAGTGCAGGCCTCGCTAGATGGGGGATAAAAGTGACGAAACCAGCAGATGGGACCAAACGTGAGGGAAACGGTAGGTAGGAGTTAACGGTGTTGTTAGGTCGATTTTCCTGCCTCCTATCGACTGATAAAAGTGGGTCCCGTGGCTTGCAACTGAAGTTTCATTTTCAAAGCTTTTTCTATCGTGGGAAAATTGGAGGCGGACCAACGTGTGCATTTTTGGTTTGGAGAAAGAAGGGTGAAAACATTTTGTGTTTCCAGTCAGCACGTTGAAAGTTGAAGGTTGGAGTGCACATGAAGGATTTGGAGGAGAAAACCGACCAAATCGAGGTGAGGGGTACTAACCAATAGTGTTACATAGGGTTTTACAACACTATTTGGGTTGCTTGTTTCTTAACACCTAGGGTTTTCCAACATGAATTTTTACAAAATAGAATGAAGTGTGTACTATGAAGTACAATATGTATTGACGGTTAATAGAGTACCCCTTAAATGAGAAATGTGCTATTTAATAAAATGGAACCCAATATATACATTTGTATATCTGCATTTCAAGACAAAGCTTGGGTATAAGTAAAGGTAGGCTTCAAAACACATTGTATTTCCCAACCTGCACTACACAATGTTCACCGTTGTCAACAAGTTTATTCATTATTGCCAATAATGGAAAGAAAATGGTGTTCTTTCTATTTATAATGCACACCTACATATACGGGTTTAAAAACCAAAAGGGCTTGGGTATGTTGTGATTTGGAGGTTGACAAATGCAGTGTGTTATGAAGCATGCAATTTGTTATATACTTGAAAGTTAAACACAACAATGGAAGGTGTGCTTTTGAAGACATTAATACTATTTTGTAACATTCTATGTTGCAAAATTGTACATGTTAAGAAGCAAGCAACCCACTATGAGACAACCCCTTACATTTAAACAAGGAGATTCAAATAACTAAAAACCCACATTGTGTTTTCCAAAATACAATTATTTTGTTCACTTTTTTTTTAATCATGCCGAATTTAAACACAACAATGGAAGGTGTGATTTTCAAGATATTCATACTATTTTGTAAAACTCCATGTTGCAAAATGGTACGTGTTAAGAATCAAGCAACCCAGTATGAGACAACCCCTTACATTTAAACAAGGAGATTCAAATAACTGAAAACCCACATTGTGTTTTCAATTAATACGTTTGCTATATATTCTACAGACGAGAAAACCCTTGGAAACCCATCAATGAATACCTTGTTATATATTTTGCATGGTTTTTTATTTCTCTAAACATTATTTAGTTATTTCACTCATATTTCCATAATGGGTTAGTTATTTCATTCAACAATTGCAAAATTTCAAAACTAGCAGATGGGAGGAAACCAAAATTAAAAAAACCTCAACACAAAAACACATGAAAAACTTTTCATTTCAAATGAAAACCCCTTTTCCCAAGGAAAACCCTTTGTTTTCTTGCAAATGAAAACCCATATTTGCAACGAATAACTATTCATTTCTTCACAATTTGTAGGCAGAATAGCAAAATGACATATATTTCTAGCGGATATACATACCTACTAGCTATCTAGCTACCTGCACCTGTCAAATGTATTTTTGTATAGAGAGTGACCACTCTACTTCAGCCTCCAAATGCTTGCAACTCCTTCATGTTGCTCTCCAACAACTTGCAAAACGTCAGTGTGGAAAATGGCGGTGAAAATGGGACCTCGTCCGAACTTTTTGCTATTTGCAAATAATGGTTTCAAATGCCACATTTTGGGATTTTTGTCAATTTTGAAATATAATTATTAAAACATGATGACGGTTATGATGCATCTGACATGCATTTTTGTAGGGAGAATAGCCTCATCCCAATTGCAAAAGGTGATCTACATGCAAAACTACATGGCTTACAGATGATAATGTATTGCCCTTTTTCAGGGATGACATGTCTCATTATGTTATCATGTCAAAGACATGTTTTTTCAGGGATAATAGCTTGATTTTACTATATTTTGTAGGGAGATTAGCTTCTACCATGCAATTGGACATGGCTATTCTCCCTAGAAGAATGCATGTCAAATGCATCATAACATACAAAAATGCATTAAAACATACAAAAATACATACACCAGATGATGGGACAACGTATTGTGGAAAATAATTGGAGGTTGGAAAACATTGTGTGTTGTGAGTTCTTTCATTATGCACATTGAAAGCTGAAGGTTTGAGAGCATGGGGTGGAGTTGCAGGTGCAGTGATGAGGTTGTCAATCCCATCATTTAATAATGTTAATCCAAGCATGGCATCCAAAGGAAATATGCAATAGGAGAAAGAGATTTATGGATAACAACCCTTCTACCACACTTCACACTTACTAAAATCAAATAGCACACTTGCAGAATTGAAAGAGCACACTTGCGGAATTGAAAGAACACACTTGTAGAATTGAAATGGCACACTTGCAAGAATTGAAAGAGCACACCACACTTGCAAAAATTAAAGAGCACACTTGGCGGAAAGTAAATTGTTGAATTGAAAGAAAATAATAAACACAAAAAACACCTATAGGTTTACAACAGACTATATAGATAAATGTTTACAAAACATAAAAGAAAGAGAATAACAATTTACATAATAAAGAAATAAATAAACAAATAAAATACATTGATCCATCTTCCCTGGAATGAGTGGCCAGCTCATTCCTTGGAAGAGGATTTTATTCAGAACACAGGCCTTTGCTCAAACTTCAAAATATATTTTATTGATTTACTGCTTCAAGCTCCCGAAAATGAGAAGGAGATGTGTATTTAAACACATCTCAAAACCTAATAATAGATTACCAAAAATATAGGCAATCTAATGCCAAAATCTACTTATCCAAAAATAGGCAACAGGATCCACATTTCTAGGAATACATTGGAACTGCCTCAATAAACTATGGACTAAAAATACATATCCGGATTTACAAATTTAGAAGTATGAATACAACTAGATTAATTTAGGCCATTACCATAAATGGTAATTCCTAAAAATAGGATATCTAAATATAGAAATTATATTTATAGATATCAAGGAAGTGATTACTTCAACCCAAAGGATCTAACTGTACTTCAGCGCAATATTAACATCTTCAGAGCATTTTTAGAGCATCTTCGAAGCATTTTCAAAGCATCTTCGGAGCACTTCTGGAGCATCTTTAGAATATGATCTTTGGAGATACATGTATACACTTTAACACCTTTTTTCCAAAATTTAATAGAAATAATTGACAATAAGATAACAATGATTTACAAAGAAATAACCAAATATAACTTATGTATTCCATTCTAAATAAACCATAAGTTCGAAAACTACACTTAGATCCACTTTATATGCAAAGGAAAAAGATGTTATTTCATAGATATAATGAGACATTTTATGGTCTCATCATGCGGGATATATAAAACTATCCAAATTCACTTGAGGGGTGAGTAACGAATTGGGTTGTTACTTGTCAAGGGTTTTAAAATGGTATTTGCAAGTCTAATAACACCCAGTGTTTTCCAACCTGCAATTACACATTGTTGACCTTGTCATTGCATGAAAAGTTCAACCTTTCAATGTTGGATACAAGTGTTAGATAAGACCTCTATAAAAACATAACATTTCATGACAATTGGGCATCTTTGGAGCAACTTTACAATATTTGCAAAACAAGCTCTTCTCTCTAGCACACATCACCACCTCTTCCACAATCTGATCCACTAAGGTCCATGATGTTGAAGGGTTTCATTTATGTATGATGGAGAGAAGTGCATGTTTTGCAAATGAGAAAGGTATGCTTCAAAGTTACCCAACTATCATGAAATGTTGTCATTTTTTGTAGAGGTTACTTCTAGAGGTTAGAGGAGAAAATTGGCTGCATATTTGATGTGGATTTTCCAAGAGCTTTCCAGTGGTATCATATGCAAATCTTTATATCAAAAAAAAAAAAAGAACCACATATTAGTAGGGTGGAAAACATAGTGGGTTCTATGTTATTTAATTATGCTTTGTATGGTGAAGATCTGAAAGCTAATAATTTCTTTGATGCAACTATGCAAGATGTCGCATAATGTTGAAGCATGTGTCTGTATTTGGTTGACCAACTACCATCTGTATCTTCCATGTAATGTCCTCGCTCGGATAGAGGAATTGAGTCTCTAGTATAGGTTGCAAGAAAAGATGTTAAGGAGAATTGATAGAAAAGGGCCAAAGTGCAGTGATGTCAAATAACATAATTATTCTCATTTCTTTGACTATGTCTTCGGTGTATGGGAGAAAATGAGCATGGATGTTCAATATAATCTACAAATAGAGATTATAAATTTCTGACTGGCCAATTTGCTTTTACCGAGAAATGTGAGACCTTTTCCTAGTTGGATGCATCTATCAGGTATCCATTAAACCAACATAAATCATCCAGAAGCACAATCTTCCCAAGGAGCTAAGTGTGAAATTTATGAGATTCCTCAAGGGGGAATCTTGAATTAATCATCACATGGGTCCTATTGAGGAATGGTTGCTTGTTGTGTTGAAATTCAACTACACTGTCAGGTTTGATGATGAGTTTTACTATAATTGGTATTAGAGTCGAGTCACATGTTCGAATCATGTGGTCGCGCTGGGGGGATTGTTGGAAGCTTGGTACTTCCACCCCTTAGTCAGTGTTGATCATGTGATTCATGATATGGTTTAACTGCCTACCATGCATCTTATTTGACACTTGTATCAAGCATTGATAGGTCGACATTTTCGTGCAACAACAAGGTCAAGACACATAGACAATATGAATGTAATGACTATGTTTTGGTTACTTACATAGTAAGAACCCAATTCGTTAGTCACACCTCACGTGAATTTGGAAAGTTTTATGTATCCTCCACCTGCAATTATATTGACAATATGAATGTCTTGGAAGCCTTTTGTTTCATACATAGTAATAATGTAATGAAGTTCACCTTTAAAATATATAATAACTCTTAGTTACAGTATAAATTGTATTTAAATTTCTTCGTATGATTGAAACAAATAAATGCACAAAATAATGGTAGATTGGAAAACACCATGTGGGTTGTCAGTTGTTTCATTCTGCATGTTTAAATCTAAACACTTGAGAGGAAGGGGAGAACTTGCAGGTGCAGGATACATTCGGTTGTAGGTTTCTTAATGCCCTGTGTTTTCCAATTTCATTACATTATTGCTATCTAGAAAGCAAAAGGTTCTCAAGACAATCACAAAACATACCAAATTGAGGTGAGGGGTGAGTAACCAATTGGGTTGTTACTTGTAAAGGGTTTTAGAATAGTATGTGGGTTGTAGGATTTATAACACCCAATGTTCTCCAACCTGAAATTTCACATAACAGTTTGAATGTCTTGAAAATCTTTTGTTATTTAGACAATACAAATGTAATGAAAGGCACCTCCAAAATTTACAACTGTTAGTTATGGTATAAATTGTAATTCAGAATCTTCACGTGATTGAAAAATAAATGCACAAAATAATTGCAAGTTGGAAAACATAGTGGGTTACGTGTACAACATTTTACAACACTATGTGAGTTGTAGGTTTCATAACACCATCTCTTTTCCAACCTACAATTTTGTTAACAGTAGGAATGTATTGAAAACCTTTTTTTATTTAGAAGGAAAGAATGTAATGAAAACCTTCAAAATTTATCACAAGTCTTAGGTAGAGTAAAAAAAGCATTTCAAATTCCTCTTATGATTAAAAAAAGATATGCTTTCTTACTGTAGATGGTGCAATAAATTTTGGAACTTTAACTATCTGTAGCACTTGCAATTGTTTTACATTTTACAGCAAACCGAGAATGCATGCTTTAAAAGGGAAAGTGTTTCATGTAGTTACAAATGTTGTTGAGGTGGTCGGCACACCTAAGAGGGTGTGTAGTGGCACATCTTCTTTGAGATAGTTCGTTCGACAAATGCTCAAGTAAGATCTAGTAATTACAAGATACAATCAAATGTATAATTTTAATCTATCATAAGTGGTTATGATGTTGATTAGAAAGTGGGAATGTTTTGATAAGGGGGTAGTAACCATTGTACAAAGGAAGTCCCCTCATTTTAGGAAAACATTGAATGTTGAGGCAGTGACGTGTTTGGTAATTGATTGTGAACTTCCAATTGCCCTTTACTTCCAATGCGTCAATTAGAATTCTTTACAATTTTAGTTAGAAAATATCATGCCTGTTATAAATATGCTAATTTTGATAGTATATTATTCATTCGATTTAGGATGATAATCAAGGAGACCATCATTCTCTTCCCATAGTCCATGACAAAGAGGAAGTGAGTGCAAAGGGTGACCCTAAGGATGGGAAGGGTGTGAATGAAGCATGGGGTGATGTGGAGGATGAGAAGGTAGATATAATAACTCAATTATTGCATCATTTAGATGTGTGTATATGTTGTGCATTCAAATTATTTTAATATCAAATATATTAAGCAACTTTCTTTTCTAAATTTGTTGTGCAGGTTGTTGTTGAATACAGAAGAGAAGTGGAGAATGCGAGATACATATATTACTGTATTGTAGAACAATGTACAAGAAAAATTCATGATTGAAAATTGTTCAACATGCATAGGATTCATCATCACCGCCTTCCTATTATCACACCACCAAAGCGTGGCCAAAGTGCATCGGGGGGGAGGGGGAATCAAAACGCCCCCTCTTCCTCCTAAGAAATCAAAAAAGTATCTTCAAAAGAAGGTGGATAATAAGGAGTACCAAATAAAGCTACGAAATAATCTCCAGCAAAAGCGTGTTATTGAAAGGGTCTATAGAAAGTATGGTAAAAATAGCTTTCGTCTATTTCCCAAGGAAGGAAAGGAGCAAATGGCATTATACAATAGTAAGGAGAACAAGGAGCAAAGAAGGAAAAAAATATTAAAATTGCAAGAGACAAAGAGAAAGGATGGAATAGTAATGTCAAATTGAACTATTAAATTTGAATTTTGGTTGGTTCATATTTTATGTTTTGATGCATACAAGGTTCACTTAATGTTAACTTACATGACATGAGAGGGTGATGGTCGAGATGTGGTTCTTGTTTCCCAACAGAGTATTGTTCTTTTAGTAGAGGAAGTTGTGCCCACAAAAGCCCAAGATGATGTTGTTCCTCCCAACCCGGTGTCTAACATTTAGAAGAAGGATCATACACAGTCAAAAGTTTCAAGGCACCCTCACAAGAAGAAATGAGAACAAACGGTGATTTTGAAATCTTCTGTTTAATTTTTGTTTTGATTATTTCAATGAATTGGTTGCATGCATTTAAATTTAATGTGATGTTTCAATTCTCACTATTATAGGGCAAGGATGAACAACGAAGTGCTTCCCTCGAGCAAGTTATTGTTGATTTGGAAGATGAAGTTCCCATGAAAGCACAAGATGATGTTGTTCCTCCCAACCTATTGTCTAACATCGAGAAGAAGGAGCATACACAGTCTAAAGTTTCCTCTCACCCTCACAAGAAGAAACGAGAACAAATGATTATTTTGAATCTTCTATTTAATGTATATTTTGATTATTTCAATTAATTGGTTGCATGCATCTGAATTTGATTTGGCATTTCATTTCCTGCTATTATAGGGAAGCGGTGAACAATGAAGTGTTTCCCTCGAATAAGGTATTGTTGATTTGGAAGACGAAGTAGTGCCCATCAAAGAACAAGATGATGTTCCTCCCAACCCGCTGTCTAAAATTGAGAAGTAGAAGGATCATACACAGTCAAAGGTTTCCTCTTGCCCTCAAAAGAATAAACGAGAAAAAATGGTGATTTTGAAATCTTCTATTTAATGTTTATTTTGATTATTTCAATGAATTGGTTGTATGCATTTGAATTTGATGTGACATTTCAATTCCTACTATTATAGGGCAACGATGAACAACGAAGTGTTGCCCTCAAATAGGGTACTATTGATTTGGAATATGAAGTAGTGCCCATCAAAGAACAAGATGATGTTGTTCCTCCTAGCCTGCCATCTAACATTGAGAAGGAGCATACACAATAAAAGGTTTCCTCTCGCCCTCAAAAGAAAAAATGAGAAAAAACGATGATTTTGAAATCTTCTATTTAATGTTTGTCTTGATTATTTTAATGAATTGGTTGCATGCATCTGAATTTGATGTGACGGTTCAATTCTTGCTATTACAGGGCAATGATGAATAATGAAGTGCTACCCTCAAATAGAGTACTATTGATTTGGAAGACGAAGCAGTGCCTATGAAAGAACAAGATGATGTTGTTCCTCCCAACTCACCGTCTAACATTGAGAAGAAAAGGAAGAAGTAGGAGTGTACATGGTCAAAAGTTTCAGGGTGCCTTGACATGGAGAAACTAGAAGAAACGGTGAATTTGAAATCTTCTATTTAATGTTTGTTTTGATTATTTTAATGAATTGGTTGCATGTATCTAAATTTGATGTGACATCTCAATTCCTACTATTATAGGGAAAGGATTAACAATGGAGTATTGGCCTTGACCTTATTGTTCATGTGGTTGTAATTGAAATGGGAGATGCTAATAGAGATGGACATGTAGATGGGGAGAGCACTGGCCTACAAGTGGGATAGGGAAATAAAGATGGACATGGGGACGAGGAGAGCACTGGCTTGCAAGTGGGACAGGGTAATAAAGATGGACACAGGGATGGGGAGAGCACTGGCTTGCAAGTGGGATAGGGAAATAAAGATGGACATGGGGATGGGGAGAGAATTGGCTTGCAAGTGGGAGAGGGTAATAAAGATGGACATGGGGACGAGGAGAGCACTGGCCTGCAAGGGGAAGATGGAAATAAAGATGGACATGGGGACCAAGAGAGTAGCGGTGTTCCATTTATATCAATAAAAAATATGACACAATTCCATGATTCTATTCTAATTTCTTTATGAATCCTTTAATATGTCTTGAATTATGATTCACGTCAATGATGTTTCCATTACAACCAAATCTTGTTGATGAACAAACGATAGAGTTCAAGAGCATCACTTTTTTAAAGATCGATGATCATGTTGATCTTTAGAGGCAGCATAAATTGGTTTCCAAAGGCATTGCACATGTTTTCAAAAGATATGGTGAAACCCATGGATTTATCCACCAAAAAATTATGTGAGAGTCAACATTGTTGAGGCCATTGTGGTTGACTATGCAATACCTTTTCCACATCCTAGGGCAGAGACCATCAAAGAGTGTGTGGGTGAATTCTTGATATGGAAGCTCTCTTAGTTGAAGCATTCTCTTCCAGAGGTACATATAAATGATATGTTATTGTATATATCATACTACCTTATACTTGTTTCCATCCATACGTTAATTGTTCAAATTATTTCTTATAGGTTGAAGGTGTTTAAAGTGCAAAGGACAAAGCACAACCTCTCTAGAGATATGTTGTTTCATGTTCATCATCTACGAGGGTTTGTGGAATTGGAATCACCCCTCTTAAAATACACAACAACCCAAAGAAATGTGCCATTATTACGTAGGCATGACCTCAATTGCAAATAATAGGCAGCGTAGGATATGATGAAACAGGCTCACAATACTCATTGTGCATTGTGGGTTTCATTATTTGATTATTGAACAATTATGGTGCAAAGATAACTATTTTCATATGTTTGAACACTATGTTGTTATATATTTGATATCAGACTTTTCATGGCCTTCTATAATTACATTATCAACAATGTGGAAAAATGGTAGGCAATGCCAGCTGAAGTGTTACTGTTTATGGTAGCTTGCTTATAAATGAAAAAGATAAGTTGACATGTAAATCCTTTGACCTCAAAAAATTTGAATATCGTAGTCAATGGTATTCAATACAGTAATTGCATACATGGTATTGAATAGAGTATAGCAATAAATGTTATGTGTATGTATATGTATGTACCTATGTGGGCAGCTATTTGCATTGTTGGAAAACAAACTTTGCCCTATCAGTTATTTCCTTATGAAAAGTTATTGTTTCCTTACGACCAACAATTTAATGAAGTTTGGTTTCAAATTTTTGAACAACTTTTTCATATAGAGGAAATGGCATATTTCCCTTTTTCCATCTAATTGGAAGAGATAAAATTGTCAAATTATTTGTAGTGTTCCAACACTATCCCCTGTTTGTCATTTCCTTATGAAAAATTTTGTTTGGTTACAACCATGAATGTAATGAAGTCCACTTTCAATTTTTAGAACTATTTGGTATGGTAAAAATGACATTTCCCTTTTTTTGTCTAATTGGAAGAGATAAAATACTCACATTGTTTATAGTGTTGGAAAACACACTGTCCCGTATCAATTATTTCCTTATGAAAAGTAGTTTTTTCATTACGACCAAGAATGTAATGAAGTCCACTTTCAATTTTTTGAACACTATTTGGTACAGTAAAAATGGCATTTCCCTTTTTCCATCTGATTGGAAGAGAAAAAATGGTCAAATTGTTTATAGTGTTGGAAAACACGTTGTCCCTTGTCTGTCATTTCCTTATGATTTTTTTTTTTTGGTTATGACCATGAATGTAATGAAATCAACATTCAAATTTTAGAACAACTCTTTAGTACAATAAAAAGGGCATATTCCCTTTTCTATTTGATTGGAAGAGATAAAATACTCGCATTGTTTGCAATGTTGGAAAACACACTATCTCTTGTCAGTTATTTCCTTATGAAAAGTATTTGTTTCATTAGAACTAAGAATGTAATGAATTCCACTTTCAAATTTTAGAACAACTATTTGGTAGAGTTAAAATGGCATATTTCCTTTTTTCATGTGATTTGAACAAATAAAATGCTCGCATTGTTTGTAGTGTTGGAAAACACACTGTCCCCTGTTAGTCATTTCCTTATGAAAAGTATTTGTTTCATTATGACCAAGAATGTAATGAAGTCCACTTTAAAATTTTAGAACAACTATTTAGTAGAGTGAAAATGGCATATTTTCTTTTTTCATGTGATTGGAACAAATAAAATGCTCGCATTGTTTGCAGTGTTGGAAAACACACTATCCCCTGTCAGTTATTTCCTTATGAAAAGTATTTGTTTTGTTACGAAAAAGAATGTAATGAATTCCACTTTCAAATTTTAGAACTATTTCATAGAGTGAAAATGACATATTTCTTTTTTTCATGTGATTGGAACAAATAAAATGCTCACATTGTTTGCAATGTTGGAAAACACAGTGTCCTTTGTCAGTTATTTCCTTATGAAAAGTATTTGTTTCATTAGGACCAATAATGTAATGAAGTCCACTCTCAATTTTCAGAACAACTATTTGGTAGAGTGGAAATGACATATTTCCTTTTTTATGTGATTGGAACAAATAAAATGCTTGCATTATTTGCAATGTTGGAAAACACATTGTCCCTTGTCAGTTATTTCCTTATGAAAAGTTTTTATTTCCCATGCTCCAAAAATGAAATGAAGTCCACTTTCAAATTTTAGAACAAATCTTTGCTAGAGTGAAAATGGCATATTTCATTTTTCCTTGTGATTGGAACAAGTAAAATTATTGCATTGTTTGTAGTGTTGGAAAACACACTATCTCTTGTCAGTTATTTCATCATGAAAAGTTTTTTATTTTATATGCTCCAAAAATGCAATGAAGTCCACTTTCAAATTTTATAACAAATATTTGGTTGATTAAAAATGGCATTTCCTTTTTTCATGTCATTGGAAAAAATATAATTCTCGCATTATTTGCAATGTTGGAAAACACATTGTTCTATGTCAGTTAGTTCGTTATGATTTTTTTTTGTTTTGTGGGCTCCAAAAATGTATGATTCTATATTACATGGTTGTATTTTTTTTATTGTGTATCTTACAATGATGTAATGTAACTAACATAACACAATATTTGAGTAGAAAGAGGATAAATGAATGAAATGGATATGAGATATGGTTAAAATGGATGAATGATATATGTTTTCAAATTAACTTCATATCAAAAGCGACTTTTATTAGCACTAGAATTATGTACAATGATATAATGGATCATGATGATGATGCATTAGGTACATATGGAGTAACATAAAAATATAGAAGTTAAAATAAGAATAGTGATCTAAAATACATGTTTTTAGAGCATTCCATAATATGAAGGATGAAAGAAATCATGATAGTGTGATGGATGGAGCATTAAGACTATAGTAAACAAACAATAATAGATACATGTGTAAAAAATCAATTAAAATAATGTAAGAAAATGAGATGGTATTTTATAAAACATTGAAGGTAAGGGTGTATGGGAGTATGAGTGGGATGGAAGAATGGGTGAATGGAGGGATGGAGGGGATTTCAAACAAGGACCAAATCATGGTGGGAGATAATTGATGATAGATAGAGTTGGATAGGTCATGCTCTCGTTGAGATATATGTGATAATTGTTATCAAGTAAATTTAAAAAGGGGATGACCGTGTATTTCAGCATACAATCAAAGAAGGGGTGTGAGATAATAAAGATAAAAATTGAATAGAAAATATAGGAGGTAAATGGATAGATAGGGGGAGTGGGAAAGAATAAAAATAAGTTGAAGTGTTGGTAGATGAGAAATATGATGGAGGATGTCATGATTAGGTAATGTATCTAGAGTCCCAATAAAAAAAATGGATGGGATGAATTATGGAATGGGAAAAAAATGATGAATAAGAAACATGAGTGAATGATTAGAGGTAAAAGGTATGAAGGGATGGGTGGGATAATTTTCCTTAAGGAAGATGTCTCCAACCTCAAAATATCTAGTATAGATGTATTTATTGTAGTGTTGGAAAACACACTGTCCCATGTGAGTTAGTTTGTTATTAAAAGTTTTGTTTCATTATGACTGAGAATGTAATGAAGTCCACTTTCAATTTTTTCAATAGCTCTTTGCTACAACAAAAAAGGTATTTCACTTTCTTCATCTAATTGGAGCAAATAACACGCTCACATTGTTTGCAATGTTGGAAAACACACTATCTCATGTCAATTTTTCCGTCATGAATAGTTTTTGTTTCGTACGTTTCAAAAATGTAATGAAGTCCACCTTTAAATTTTAGAAGAACTATTTGGTGACATAAATATGGCATTCCCCTTTTTTCACCTGATTGGAATAAATAAAATGGTCACATTGTTTGTTGTTGGAAAACAAACTATCCCATGTCAGTTAGTTCATTATGAAAAGATTTGTTTCATTAAGTTTGTTGTTTTTTTATTCAACATTTTAATGTTTTCATTGAATAGGAAGTTTATTCCAGTTGCAGGTTTCTGTATTTGATTTCTGATTTTGAATATTGAGTGTTGAAAATGTAGTGTAGAGAACATACGATCTACATCGACCACGCATTAGGATGACAAGGAAAACCCTTTCCTAATAGGCAAGTAAAGGATGCACTTTGGAATGTGCCCCAATTGGTAAAGAATTCACATCCTTTTTATACCATTCAAGCTTAGCATACATAATCAGAATCATGTTAATTTAAAAGCTTTGTAAATGTCAAAAGTCCTTGCAAAAGGAAGTAGAAATATGTTTTTTTCTATGTTATGTATTAACTGTCCATAAATGTTCAAAACAACACTATAAATATATAACATGAAAACGAGTGTGAGGCAATAACTAATGACATCAAAATGCTATTGATATTAGATACAGTCATATAGACAATCTCTGAAAATTTTACAAACATTTGTGACTAAATATTATCAAAATGTTCATTATAATAACTAAATAGTTTCTAAACACTGTCAACTATGTCAACCATTTATGAATAGGTATAATTTTTGCATTGTTAGTATTAGGAAGGATTTGACGCACTTTTATTGTCAATGTAGAATTCACAACATACAACATAGGCACCCTGTAATTTGCATGTATCAACCTAAATGATGGTCTGACATGGCGGACCCTAAACCTGACAATATGGTCAAATTTGAACATGACCATCAACCATTCCTCCATAAGACCCATGTGATTACTAATTAGAGATTCCCCCTTAATGAATATCATAAACCTCATGCTTAGATCGTTCAAAATATTGTGCTTGCAAATGATTATTGTTGGTTTAATGCATACCTTTTAGATGCATCTAGCTAGGAAAAGGTCTTGAATTTCTTGGTAAAGAGACATTAACCAATCACATAAATTTACAATCTTTATTTCTAGATTGTAATATTCAACATCCATGCTCATTTTTTCCCATACACCAAAGATGCAGTTAAAGAAATGAGCATAATTATGATAGTTGACATCACTGTGGTTTGACCCTTTTCTATCAATTCTTCTTAACATCTTTTCCCGCAACCTATATGGGAGACTCAATTCCTCTATTCAAGCAAGAATATTACATGGAATATATGGGTGGTAGTTGTTCGACCAATTAGAGATCCATGCTTGTGAATTGTGCAACATCTTTTATACCCACATCAAAGAAATTATTAGCTTTCACTCTCAATGTTGACCAAAAAGTGGTTGCAAAGCTACATAATAGTATTGAAGAAGGTTCATGTGTAGTATGTGGGATAGTGTGTTTTCCAACACTCCACAAAATGCGAGCATTTTATTTTTGTGCAATGGATAAATGGAAACACACAAGTGGAGCAACATGTACTACAAATCTTGAAATGAAAAAGGAATCTGCTATGGAAACAGTGGAAAAGAAGCGACCAAAGTGGAAGAGATAGATAATGTTTTAAGTGAAGACATTATACCTATTCTTTGGAACTTAATGAAGGAGCATGTGCAATATGTGCAATGGGAAAATCATAATGCACAATTGGAGCAATAGGTTGTAAAATGAATGAAATGAAAGACAAAACAAGTTTTTCAAAAGATACAACTGCATTCTCTAATTAGAAAGACACTCTTAATGTTGACCAAAAAGCACCGACAAAGCTACATAATAGTATTGAAATGTTGTGCATGTGCAATATGTGCAAATAGTGTGACAATATGAGACAATGTATTTTCCAATACTACAAATAATGTGAGCATTTTTTTGTGCAATGGACAAATGGCAACACACAAGTGGAGTAGCATCTACTACAATTCTTAAAATGAAAAACGAATCTGCAATGAAAATAGTGGAAAAGAAGCTACCAAAGTGAAAGAGATAGATAATGTTTTGACTGAAGAGATTCTACTTGTTCTTCGAAACTTGAGGAAGGAGAGTGTGTAGTATGTGCAATGCGCAAATGGCAATTGCACAATTGGAACAATAGGTAATAAAATACCTAAAATGAAATACAAAACAATTTTTTAGAAGATACAACTGCATTCTTTAATTAGAGAGACACTCTCAATGCTTACCAAAAAGTGGTTGCAAAGCTATAGTATTGAAGAAGGTGCATGGGAACAACTTTATGTAATGAAGACACCGTTGCATTCTCTAATTAGAAAGACACTCTGAATGATGACTTCATTACATTCTTGGACTGTATGAAACATAAAATTTTCATGACAAAATAGTCAATAGGGGACAGTGTATTTTCCAACATGGAAAATAATGTGAGCATTTTATTTGGTCCAATTAGATGAAGAAAGTGAAACGACATTTGGACTATAGGAAAGAGTTCAAAAAATTGAAAATGAAAACTTTTCATAACGAACTAACTGACATGGGACAATGTGTTTTCCAACAGTGTAAACAATGTGAGCATTGTATTTTTTCCAATCAGATGAAGAATGTGAAATACCATTTTCATTGTAGTAAAGAGTTGTTCAAAAAATTGAAAGTGGTCTTCATTACGTTCTCAATCGTAACGAAACAAAACTTTACATAACAAACAAATTGTCATGGGACAGTGTGTTTCCTAGCACTGCAAACATTGTGACCATTTTATTTGTTCCAATCAGATTGAGAATGTGAAATGCTATTTTTTATTATACTAAACAATTGTTCAAAAAATTGAAAGTGGACTTAATTACATTCTTGGTCGCAATGAAACAAAAAAATTTCATAACAAACTAACTAACATGGGATAGTGTGTTTTCCAACACTACAAATAATGTGAGCATTCATTTTGTGCAATGGACATATGGAAATGTACAAGTGGAGCAACATGTACTAGAATGCCTAAAATGAAAAAGGAATCTACCATGAAAACACTTGAAAAGAAGCGAGCAAAGTGAAAGAGATAGATAATGTTTTGACTGAACAAATTCTTCTTGCTCTTCATGGGTTGAGGAAGAATTGCATGCAATATGTGCAATGGGAAAATGGAAATGCACAACTGGAGCAACGTGTACTAGAATGCATGAAATAAAAAAGGAATCTATTTTACAAGCACTTGAAAAGAAGAAGTGATCAAAAACAAAATGAGTTGGGTGGAGACATGAAATTCAGATGTCAAAATTGTAGATAACTTTCGTGAACAACTTTTAGAAAAGATGACATGCTTACCTATAGATTGAGGTTCACTGATGTATGCTTTAGCACTCCTTAGTAACTCTTCAAGAAGCAGTAGAGTGAACACACGTTGGCCAACATCAGCCTATCACTGTAGCCAAAATTTTATGAGGAAGCATGCTATTGCATAATTTCATACCAAAAAATTGGACTTACCTATGCATAGTTGTTAAATTGGAACCATACCTTCCATTAGGTTTACACTCGCGAAAGACAGTCACCGGCAAGGATTCCTTTCCCTAGATTGAAATGCTGAAGAGAACAAAAAAAACCAAAAATGAAATAAAAAAATTTATGACATGGTAGAAGTCACTTAATGGAAAAAGAAACCTGCAATACCATTCCTATTACAATATAGAAATTGAAATGAGTTTTATCATAGTTACTCGTATTAGATGTCGTATCCTCTGCCCCATCCATAGCAACTACACCTAAAGTCTCACATTGCATATTGAAATTCACATTAAAGCTATTGTTCGTGGACAAGGGAAAGGAGTCACACAAAGGAGTTTGGTGATCTGATTATTGTGCAACACACTTCGTACAGTGGGTTGCACGTTGAGGACGATCCCTACTTGCACTAAAACATGGATGCATACTAATGGCATTAGTTGCTGTTGCATCGGGATCATGAATTAATTCAAACGACAATGCATTGGATTTCTCTAGATCATGTAGAAACCTCTCAACGCACTGTGCATATGATTGTACTTATTCTAGAGACTGGGCGGTGTACACATAACTTTCTTCAATATATCGTTTGTGTCATTCCAAATACACATATTTTGAAAAATTCCATCATATACATGAGTGACAGAAGGAGCTTGTGTAGGGGTGAGAAGATTATGATTGTTTTCTTTGATGCCCCCCTATGACAATGTCTTGTTCAAATATGTTCCTCTATCAATTGGTTGACCTCCCTCGTCTAAATGACCACACACAATAAACTTGTATTAGGCAGTAGAAAATGAAAAACACAATTGTCTCCCATAAAGTAATGCACTTCAAATTGAAATTCACTTACTGTGGACCACCCCTTTAGTGGTAGATGATCTTTTAATAAATTTAGGAACCTTAAGGACATGTGTTGCAAGTGTTCCCTTGCAAACTCCAAGGGCACTCACAAATAAAGGGCACTCACAAACAAAAAGGTGCTTGCCAAATTTCTGAATGAGGTAGTGGTCGAACCTACTTTGACTTTTCACTTAGTACCATCCAAGATGTGTTTCATCCAAAACACAATGATCGTTCAAAATTGCCTTGGCCCACTCCAAACTAGATTGAATATTTAAAAACTATAGTTCGTCAAAAAACCATAATGTTGCAACTTTTCCTTTTCCCTAAAGAATGGTTCCATTTTATACACAAGTGTGTAATACAAATAGTCCATTCACCTTGTGCATTTTTTTTACGATCATATAAGTACCGAGTTTTGAGTGTGCAATGGTACAACTCAATGACTAAATTTGTATCCTAGTTGGCATGTGGGAAGAGTCTGCAATTTTTTGCCCACATGGCTGCAAAAAAAGGGCAATAGTCAAGTAAATTACAATGTATTAGAGGTAACATCAAAGAATGTGAATGGTGTGAAACGAACAAGGTGATAGAAATTGTCAACTCACCAATTCGACCATCTCCTTCACACAAGGTCTTCTTGAAGTACTCTAAAAATTGGGGTTGATCATTGAACTCCTCAAAGAAAGAGTTCAAATAGTTGAGTGATGTTGTCTTCATGATCACCGATCGCCATCATGATCATGCCAAGTCTATGGAAGATGTCCATTGCCCTTTCCTTGGCTGCATACTTATATACGTTCTTTAGCCAAGGCCTTTTAACATGCCAAATGCATAAAAGCACACGACATCAAAAGACAACCCTAATAAACAATACAAATTATATTGTTTAGCACTCATCTGCATGACAAAGTGGCATTGAAAATAAATAGCAAATGATAAAGGTATACAAATGAACAAAGAGACGCACATAGGGTGAAATTGCAATACTATGTCTCACTTTTTTCCCAAGATGGACATTTACACCAATATTTTTAACTGAATCTTCATCTTCTGAGACCTATAGAAGCTAAACCATAAAGAATTTGAAGATGATGTGAGCTAGTGATTTGTGGCAATTTGTGTGTAAATTCTAAATTTTATTTTTTTTCAAAATTTTCAAAATAAATCATGAATCGTTCAACATCTCCTTTAATAATTGGTTTTAGATAGAAAACAACATTTTTAGAAAGTAATGTTTGTGTTGTACAACATAATTTTTTTTCTATAAAGGATTAAATTCTAATTTTTGGAATATAGATTCTCAACATCAATATCTAGGGAATGAATATTTTGTCATAATTTTTTGTTGCATTTTTTTAAATTATTTTTTGAAGTCACTGTAACTATAATTTGGACATACGTGTGTGTCATACAACCTAATTTTTTGTGTATATAAATCCAATTTTTCTTTTTTGGGTGAAACAAGGAAATCAATATCTAGGGAATGGGTATTTTTTGAAATTTTTTTACAATAGTTTACTATTTTTCCACCTGTGCATAAGAAAGAGCTTGATGTTTAGAGAAAAACCTATGTTTAGTAAAAATTGAAAATTAAATACATGATAAAATAAAAATACATCAAACCTATACTTGTTGGAAAGCTATTTGCAAGGGATACAATCTTCAAAAAAATAATATTTAAATGATGTTATTTAATCACTCAAAAGGTAAAGAAAAAGTGGTTTTTTGACAACATTTTGATAGTTGTGAAGGTGACTCCATTATGGGTATGATTTAATACTATAGGGGTTCTATCCAAGGGGGTTTGATCTAAGGGGGTCTTATGTATCCCTCTTCAATTAAAACCCTTTAGATGGATCCTCTCAAGACTTAAATCATTAGTTTTTTTTCTAAAAATAATGATTTTAGGCAAAAATCATTACATCCCAAAAGTGAGACACAGTATTGTGGCAGCACCCCATACTGTGTGGCATGAATTTTTGTAGTCACATCACCAGTCAAAAATGCATTGATTCTCTAGTCGAGTCTAGCTCTTCTTCCATGGGCATGCAATTCATGTAGCCACACAAAAATGTCCTTAATGTTATTTTGTGAGGATACTACCTATGCAACAGGTACACCACTCTATTGCTCATTGAAAACGAGCAAAGTATATAATGGAAACTATAGACATAACAAGTCAACGTGAGCATTTCCAGGTTTAAAGCTAGTAAGATCATTAATAAGATGAAGAACTATTTGTCAATTTTTTTAATGCCTCACTCCATATTTTCTAGTGGAAAACATGGAATCCATCAAGATGATTGAATTGTGTGAGTGGCAAACCATCGTATCCAACATCCATGGAGTCTGAACCCCAATAATGAAAGGTGTATCATTCCCATGGGGTCGTTGAAAGTAGAAGTTGTCAAATTCCTCTCCATTCTACATTATGATACTTGTTGAATCAAATTTGTGTTTCTATGTGTGAATAAAACACACCTTTCGCCAAGCATTCATTAGATCTTTTCTTGTAAGGAATTCATTTCTCTTCAACATCATGCCACAAAAGATAGGATCATTGACGTGTTTATCCATTATTACATTGGCACTCACATCCATGAGAAAAAGGCTTTCAATATATCTTTTGCATTTTATAAATAGATTAGGGGAAAACATGGAACACCTATCTCCACTTGTGTCGCCAATGCAATGGAAAAATTCACCATTTTTATCGACATGGAACATTTATTTGTAGAGGAGATAGGTAATATTGGGTCTGTCGTGCATAACCTTTATAATGAAGTGGCATTGACAACCTCACTTTTGTATAAACCTTCTTTTTTTCTTCTATGGTGGAGGCCAATCTCTATGGTGTTCAAAACCATATGCACACCAATAGTTGTAAAGAAAGAATCATCTCATCATCTTGAAACAAGAGAGAGTAAAATATCATGTGACCATATAAATGAATGTTGAAAGATACAAACCTACGCCACATAATTGTTTTGCCATAATTTTTGTCATCGACGAGACACATGATGGTACATTGTCTTTTTTTTTGGTAGAAATTTAGTTTCAAAACCTTCAACCAACATTTCACCATGAATGAAATCATCAAGTCTGGTACGAGGAATTGTTGTGACAAGGTCAAGGACCCCATCCTCCTCAATGTGAATAGGAGTCCAATGTAAATCGGAAGAGGAAAAAGGAGATCCTCCATCCCATACATCTTGCACCTCCAAATAGTCTTCCTTCTTCCATTTCACATCTCTCCCCATTCTAAGAAAGGACAAAATTGGACAAAAATTTAAAATTAGAGTGGGTTGTGTCAAGAAAAAGAAAGAAATATTAATTGAATGTAAATAAAATGTGCTTGCATTGTTGCCACCAACGTGAAACCAATAGGAGGTTGTCAACTTCAACTAAGGGAAATTAAAGGTGATAGATTGAATCAAGCTACACATAAAATATAAAACAAACACGGGTTGGAAATCAGACTGTCTATCTCAATGTACAAGTGGACATAGACAACAACAACACAATCCCAATCATACGTGGAAATTCAAGGAGGATTCCATTTTAGGTGTGTCACACAAACTTGTTTTACCTGAAGAGGAATGTTGTGAAAACCAACCATCATTTTCAAGTAAACCTGTGTTGTTTGAGTAAGAACATGATGAGTGGTTCAACTTGCAACTTTGTATGTGACGTGCGAGTGTAATGTGCATAATAGTATGTAAAAAAAAAGTGCATCCACTACTGCTAGCAACACCAAAATGATAACACATTTGTTGCATTTGTTCACAAAATAATGAATTAGTAATGGAGAGAATGAGGAAAGGTATAAAGGTGCAAAATGTCCTATCAACCATGATGTAAGCCAATGCAGGTTGGAAAACACACTATGTAGTTGAACCTCCAAGTGGACATAAAGATCGCAAGTAAAATCACAACCCCACATATAAATATAACTAAGATTTCAGAGTATATGGGGTGTACAAATCTCTTTTACCTGAGGAGGCATGTTGTGATATTCAACCTTATGTTTGGGGTGACTTAACATGAGCAACAAAAGCACATCTAGAAATTCATAAAATAAACAAGTGAAGGTTGAACCACACAATGAGTGGTTCAACCTACAACTTTGTATGTGGCGTGCGAGTGTAACGTGCATATTAGTATGTAATTACTTCTACAGTTGCAACAACATATGTATTATTTTAGGAAGATACATTGGTTGTGGTGTGTGTGTATG
Organism: Sequoia sempervirens; assembly: GCA_007258455.2. Classification (NCBI taxonomy): domain Eukaryota; kingdom Viridiplantae; phylum Streptophyta; class Pinopsida; order Cupressales; family Cupressaceae; genus Sequoia; species Sequoia sempervirens. Next base: position 8,970,193 of record VDFB02373365.1, on the reverse strand, counting down.
TTTTAAAGGAGAGGAAAGGTTAGAGGGCAACCAAAACCTTTGATGACAATCTTGCATGTAAAAAAAAGTGCATCCATTGCTGCCAGCAATGCCAAAATGATAACAAGTTTGTTGTATTTGTTGAAAAAATAATGAATCAATAATGGAGAGAATGAGGAAAGGTAGAAAGGTGTAAAATTTCCTATCAACCATGATGTAAACTAATGCAGATTGGGAAATACATCGTGTAGTTGAACCTCCAAGTGGACATAAAGACCGCAAGTAAATTTGCAACCCCGCATATAAATATAACTAAGATTTCAAAGTATATGGGTGTACAAACCTCTTTTACCCGAGGAGGCATGTTGTGATATTCAACCTTCCATTTGGCATGACTTAACATGAGGAGAAAAAACACATCTAGCAACAAGTGAAGGTTGAATCACATAATGAGTGGTTTAACTTGCAACTTTTTATGTGGCATAGGAGTGTAACATACATAACAGTATGTAATTACTTCTACAATTGCAACAACAGATGTATTATTTTGGGAAGATACATTGGTTGTTGTGCGTGTGTATGTGTTAAAGGATAGGAAAGGTTAGAGGGCAACCAAAACCTTTGATGACAACCTTGTATGTAAAAAAAGTGCATCAATTGCCGCCAACAACGTTAAAATGATAACATGTTTTTTTGCATCTATTGACAAAAATATGAATCAGTAATGGAGAGAATGAGGAAAGGCAGAAAGGTGTAAAATGTCCTATCAAGCATGATGTAAGCGAATGCAAGTTGGAAAACACAACATGTAGTTGAACCTCCAAGTGGACATAAGGACCGTAAGTAAATTCGCGACCCCACTTATAAATATAACTAAGATTTCAGAGTATATGAGGTGTACAAACCTCTTTTACCTAAGGAGACATGTGGTGATATTCAACCTTCCATTTGGCATAACTTAACATGAGGAGAAAAAGCACATCTAGCAATTCATGAAATAAATAAGAGAAGGTTGAACCACATAATGATCGGTTCAACCTGCAACTTTATATGTGGCATAGAAGTGTAACGTGCATAACAATATGTAATTACTTCTACAATTGCAACAACAGACATATTATTTTGGGAAGATATGTTGGTTGTGGTGTGTGTGTATGTGTTAAAGGAGAGGAAAGGTTAGAGAGAAAACAAAACCTTTGATGACAACCTTGTATGTAAAAAAAAGTGCATCCATTGTTCTCATCAACGCTAAAATGATAACATGTTTGTTGCATCTATTGACTAAAATATGAATTAGTATTGAAGAGAATGAGGAAAAGCAGAAAGGTGTAAAATGTCCTATCAACCATGATGTAAGATGGTGTAGGTTAAAAATAACATGTAGTTGAACCTCCAAGTAGACATAAAGACCACAAGTAAATTCGTAACCCTACATGTAAATATAACTAAGATTTCAAAGTATATGGGGTGTACAAACCCCTTTTACCTAAGGAGGCATGTTGTGATATTCAACCTTCCATTTGGGGTGACTTAACATGAGCAACAAAAGCACATCTAGCAATTCATGAAATAAACAAGTGAAGGTTGAACCACACAATGAGTGGTTCAACCTGCAATTTTGTATGTGGTATGTGAGTGTAATGTGCATAAGAGTGTGTAATTAATTCTATAGTTGCAACAATAGATGTATTATTTTGGGAAGATACGTTGGTTGTGGTGTGTGTGTGTGTTAAAGGAGAGGAAATGTTAGAGGGCAACCAAAACCTTTGATGATAACCTTGTATATAAAAAAAGTGCATCCATTGCTACCAGCAATGCCAAAATAATAACATGTTTGTTGCATCTATTGACAAAAGTATAAATTAGTAATGGAGAGAATGAGGAAAGGCATAAAGGTGTAAAATGTCCTATCAACCATGATGTAAGCCAATGCAGGTTGGAAAAAATAGCGTGCAGTTGAACCTCCAAGTGGACATAAAGATCACAAGTAAATTTGTAACCTCACATCTAAATATAACTAACATTTTAGAGTATATGGGATGTACAAACCTCTTTTATCTGAGGAGGCATGTTGTGATATTCAACCTTCCTTTTTGGGTGACTTAACATGTGAAGCAAAAGCACATTTGGCAATTCATGAAATAAACAAGTGAAGGTTGAACCACACGATGAGTGGTTTGACATGCAAGTTGTATGTGGTGTATGAGTGTAACATGCATAACAATATGTAATTACTTCTACAATTGCAACACTAGATGTATTATTTTGGGAAGATACGTTGGTTGTGGTGCATGTGTATGTGTTAATGGAGAGAAAAGGTTAGAGGGCAACCAAAACCTTTTATGACAACCTTGTATGTAAATACATGTACATCCATTGTTGCCAACAACGATAAAAGAATAACACATTTTTTGCATCTGTTGAAAAAATAATGAACTAGTAATGGAGTGAATCAGGAAAGGCATAAATGTGTAGATTTTCCTATCAACCATGATGTCAGCCAATGTAGGTTGGAAAACACAGTGTCTAGTTGAACCTCCAAGTGGACACAAAGACCACAAGTAAAATCACAACCTTGCATGAAAAAAATAATACCTCATATTATAGGGGGTGTACAAACCTATTTTACCTAAGCAGACATGTTGTGTTATCGATCCTTCCACTTGGGGTGACTTAACATGAATAGCAAAAGCGTATATGATAATTCATGAACTAAAAAAGTGTGGGTTGAACACGATGATAAGTCCAACCTGCAACTTTATATGTAGCCTATAAGTGTAACTTGAATAATAATATGTAATTACTTCTATGGCTGCCAACAATGTCAAAAGAAAAACACATTCTTTGCATCTACTAATAAAAAAATGAATCGGTAAAGGACTGAATGAATAGGCTAAAACACATTCTTTGTGCATTTATTTGTGAAACATATGAACAATTCAAAAAGCAATTTTAAATGTAAACCGCAATTGCTATACATTGTGAATCTCACTTGCATTGAAAACCATAGTGAATGAGATAGATACAATGTTGACTTAAGAGATTCTTTATGCTCTTGATAAATTGACAAAGAAGCATGTGTAGTATGTGCAAAGGCGAAGAGACAATGCAAATCTGGAGGCAATAGGTTCTATAATTTATGAAATTGAAAAGGAATCTGCTCTAAACACAATTGAAAACAAGGAGATCAAACTTAATGAGATAGATATTGTTTTAACTAAAGAGATTCTTCCCACTCTTGAGAAGTTGAGGAAGGAGCATGTGCAACATGTGTAATGGGAAAACCACAATGTAGAAGTGGATAAACTCGAGAGATTTTGTATTGCACATGAATTTTTTTGAGGAGAGAAAGTGAAAGATGATGCTATAACTGGATTTCAACTAGTGAAGTCAAACATTTGTGAACATAAAACTAAACATGACCAACAAAAGCACATTAAGCACAAAAGCAAAAATTCCACCCTTTAGCTTACAACAAGCACAAATATATAAAATACAACCCACAATATTTTCCAACCTACCAATAGTTTATTGATTTGAGGAAGTTGAAATACAATTTTTAGTCTACCTAAGACTTGTTATGTATTTTGAAGATGTTCCTTTCATTACATTTGTATTGTGTATACAACAAAAGGTTTTCATTACAATCACATTGTCTATATAGTCGGAGGTTGGAAAACACAAGGTGTTAAGAAACCTGCAACCCACATAGTGTTATAAAACCCTCTATATATAAGAATCCAATTGGTTGGTCACCCCTCAGCTAAATATGGTTAGTTTTATGTATCCCCGTGCTGCAACTCCTCCCCAAATTCTCCACCCTTCAGCTTTGTACAAGCTCAATAAACTAACTCACAATCCACTACGTTTTCCAGGTACCTGCCTATATTTTAATGATGTGAGGAAATCCAAACACAATTCATACTATAAGTAATACTTTGGTAAATTTCAAGGTGCCTCTTCTTACATTGGTACTGTAAGGTTTTCATTACAATCATTTTGTCTATTTATAATTTAAGGTTAGAAAACACTAGGTGTTAACAAACTTGAGATCTTCTTAATGCTTTAGGAGGCAATGGGTACTAGAATGTATGAAATGAATAAGGAAATATCTATAAAACACTTGAAAAGAAGCAAACCAAAGTGTATGAGATATATAATGTATTGACTGAAGAGACTCTTCCTACTCTTGAGAAGTTGAGGAAGAAGCATTTGAAGTATGTGCAATGGGAAAATGACAATGAAAAATTGGAGGCAACAAGTACTATAATGTATGAAATGACAAAGAAATCTGGTGTAGAAATACTTGAAAAGAAGCATACCAAAGTGAATGAGACAAATAATGTATTGATTAAAGAGACTCAATGTTGTTGAGAAGTTGAGGATGGTGTGTGTGCAATATCCGCAATGGGCATATGGCAATGCAAAACTTGAGCATTAGGTAGTAGAAAGTATGTAATGAAAAATGATTCTTCTCTAAAAACACTTGAAAAGAAGCAGACCAAAGTGAATAATGTATCGATTGACGAGACTGTTCTTGCACTTGACAAGTTGACAAAGGAGCATTGTGCAATATGTGCAATGGGAAAATGCTAATGAAAAAGTGGATAAAGTCAAGAAATTTTGTATTCCACATGAATTTATGCAAGAAAAGAAAGTGAAAGATGATTCTATAAGAGGAGTTTAACAAATGAAGTTAAATATTCTTCAACTTAAGAATTCCATGGAACAAATACAATTCCAAATGGATGATAATGAAAAGGAAAAAGCAAATCTTATAGCAAAAAAAGAGAATCAGTTGGTTGGAGACATGAAAGCCCTATGTAAAAAAGTATACAAGTTTTCTAAATAACTTATCAAATAGAAAACATCTGCATTCTCTAATAAAAAAGACACTCTCAAAGCTGACCAAAGAGCAGTTGCAAAGCTACACAAAAGTATTGAAGACATTCAAAACTCTATCGAAAAAATGGATGGTGTTGTCTTAAGGGCTAATGAGGCAGCAGCTACTCCAAAGCTTAAAATACAAGGTATGAAATAAAAGGTAGAAGCTAATGAAAAGGAATACCAAGGGGGTGATAACAGGTAACAACAATGGGGATGAGGAAAAATGTGTGTCTGGTCAACTTGCAGATGCAAAAGCAATAGTTGGAATTGCTAAAATTGAAGTAAAACAACATAAACACTATAATTAAACACTTGGAAAAGAAATTAAAAGATTAAAAGAAAAAAATATCATTGAATAAAAGGAGTTTAATTAATGGTGTTGACACATAACTGCAATATAAAAGACACGAAGATGAAAAACTAAACACAACAATGGAAGGTGTGATTTTCAAGACATTCATACTATTTTGTAAAACTCCATGTTGTAAAACCCTAGGTGTTAAGAAGCAAGCAACCCACTATGAGACAACCCTTTACATTTAAACAAGGAGAATCAAATAACTAAAAACTCACATTGTGTTTTCCAAAATACAATTATTTTGTGCACTTTTTTTTTCAATCATCTGAAATCTAAACACAACAATGAAAGGTGTGATTTTCAACAAATTCATACCGTTTTGTAACATTCCATGTTGTAAAATTGTAGGTGTTAAGAAGCAACCAACCAACTATGAGACAACCCCTTAAATTTAAATAAGGAGATTCAAGTAACTGAAAACCCACATTGTGTTTTTCAAATTACAATTATTTTGTGCACTTATTTTTTCAATCATGTGAAATTTAAACACAACAATGGAATGTGTGATTTTCAAGACATTCATACTGTTTTGTAACATTCCATGTTGCAAAACTGTAGGTGTTAAGAAGCAAGCAACCCACTGTGACACAACACTTTACATTTAAATAAAGAGATTGAAATAATTGAAAACCCACATTGTGTTTTCCAAATTACAATTATTTTGTGCACTTTTTTTTCAATTATGTCAAATTTAAACACAACAATGGAAGGTGTGATTTTCAAAACATTCATAATGTTTTGTAAAACTCCATGTTGCAAAACCCTAGGTGTTAAGAAGCAAGCAACCCACTGTGAGACAACCCTTTACATTTAAACAAGGAGATTCAAATAACTGAAAACCCACATTGTATTTTCCAAAATATAATTATTTTGTGCACTTTTTTTTTTCAATTATCTAAAATTTAAACACAACAATGTAAGGTGTGATTTTTAAGACATTCATACTATTTTGTAGCATTCCATGTTGCAAAACCGTAGGTGTTAAGAAGAAAGCAACCAACTATGAGACAACCCCTTAAATTAAATAAAACCAAAGAGATTCAAATAATTCAAAATTCACATTGTGTTTTCCCAAATTACAAATATTTTGTGCACTTTTTTTTTCAATCATGTGAAATTTAAATGCAATTTTTACTCAAATTAAAAGTCCTTATAAATTTTGAAGGGGCGTTTCAATACATTCACACTATCTAAATTACAAAATCTTTTCAAGACATTCATTCTGTTTTGTAAAAATTCATGTTCAAAAACCTTAGGTGTTTAGAAACAAGCAACCCATATAGTGTTGTAAAACCCTTTGCAACCTAATTGGTTAGCACCCCTCACCTTGATTTGGTCGATTTTCTCCTCCAACTCCTTCACATGCACTCCAAACTTCAGCTTTCAACATGTAAATTGCAAAAGCACCTCAATTTGGTCGATTTTCTCCTTCAACTTTCAACATGCAGACTGGAAACTCATCGTGTTTTCACCCTTCTTTCTCCAAACCAAAAATGTACATGTTAGTCTACCTCTAATTTTCCCAAGCCAAAAAAAAGCTTTGAAAATGAAATTTCAGTTGCAAGCCACAAGACCCATTTTTATCGGCCGACAAGAGGTGGGAAAACTAACCTGATGGCGCTGTTAACTCCTACCTACCGTTTCCCTCACATTTGGTCCCGTTTGTGGTTTTGTCACTTTTATCCCTCGTTTAGCGGGCCCTGCACTACACCATTTCATCATTTTATGTATATTGTTATGTATGTTTTTATGCATTTTTGTATGTACATAGATGCATTTTGTCCCTTAAGAAATTTCTTTACATAATTAACTCACTAGGGGAGAAGTCCCAATTACCGCCACCCATTGAATTATCACCACCTCTATACTCACTTAACCCCCCCAAAAAAATTTCACTTTGATCCATTAAAAAACTTTATTTTATTGAATAAATAATTACAAAAACACCAATGGCTGCTCATTAAGTGCTAAAGTGAATGAGACCCATTGGCTTTTGAGTGGATTTGAATGATAAAACAGTTATAATTGATTGAAATTATAGCGGGTTACTAGGACATTAGGTGGCGAAAACACCTCTAAAAGGTGACTTTTTGACCCTTGCGCATATCGAACACTCTCGCATTTGATTGAATTGCCCACAAGCCAAAACCTTACTTATAAGCAATTAACTCATGAGCAAAAAAAATCCACTTAACCCCCCAAAAAAAATTTCACTTTGATCCATTAAAAAACTTTATTTTATTGAATAAATAATTACAAAAACACCAATGGCTTCTCATTAAGTGCTAAAGTGAATGAGACCCATTGGCTTTTGAGTGGATTTGAATGATAAAACAGTTATAATTGATTGAAATTATAGCAGGCAGATACTAGGACATTAGGTGGCGACGACCGGACGACACCTCTAAAAGGTGACTTTTTGACCCTTGTGCGCATATCGAACACTCTCGCATTTGATTGAATTGCCCACAAGCCAAAACCTTACTTATAAGCAATTAACTCATGAGCAAAAAAAATCCATAAATTTTTTCTTCGATTCAACATACGGTTTGAATTCTACGGTTGCGCAAAGTTAGCCCTGACAGATAGTGGTCTTCTCCCCTATTTAACTAGTGGAAAAAGTCATTGATCTACATTAAAGTTTGATAAATTCATAAATAAGCAGAAAATTATAATTAGAGGAGTAACTTGCTCTCATGAATGGAATTTACAATGAGTACAGTATTTCCAGTCGCCTTGCAAACAAAGGTATCTTTCACGAACACGTATGATCATTTCCATGTTCAGAAAATTCATTGCAAGTTCATTCAACGGTACAAAACAATCAAAAGTATAAATTCAAAACTTCTTTAGATATCTACTGTCCCTTACGAGATTGTTCTTAGGATTAAATCTACTATCCCTTACATGATTGTTCTAGCTGAGGCCGAGGCTTTCCCTGTTGAAGTGTCTGCTATGTTTCGGTTGCTAAGCTATTTAAGAAGACTAGATAACATGGAGACTCATCGCTGGCCAAAAATGGCAACAAATGAAAAATTAGATAGAAGAAAGAGCACGTGGATCAAACAAAATATCAAATGGATGAGCAAGTGGGGTATTAGCATAAGTGAGTGTCCAAATGACAATAGGGAAATAAAAAGGTATGTGCAAGGAAAGTTCAAAGAAAGCATGTGGAAAGGGCCACTTGGGAGGAAGAAGGAATACTATGTCAAACATTTTAACCCTACACATGACCATACACAAAAGACCTATATCAGAATGGAAATAAAATGGAAAGAAAAAATGTTGATAGCTCAGATAAGAACAAGTTCGCACCAGCTTAGATGTGAGACCGAAAGATGGATGATACCTAAAGAGGAGTGGGCAGACATAAGGTATAGATATTGCACTCAAGAAGTGGTTGAGACAGAATGACACTACATCAGGGAATGTGCGGCTTACAAGAACATTAAAGGGAACAACTTGGGTGATCTGTTTGAAGAAGAGAAGATAATAGGGTTTGCAGATTTTTTGGTCAAGATACACATCTGAAGATCCAAGATGCAGAAAGAAAATGAAACATAGGTCTTTGCATTTTCTGGGGTTCAGGTCTCTTCGCTGGCTATGTGTGGGTCCCATAGGCTGCTTGGCCTCGTGGATGTGATTAAAAACATTCATTCATTCATTCTAGGTAAATGTTAGATCTACAATATATTTTACAAACTCAAGTGCTTTATTCAAATAATAATGATACAATTTTTAGAAAATTTGTGACAATTTTAGCCAAAAAAATAGGCAAAGGCTATAGAGGCAACAATTTCTACCGGGCCATGGATGCTGCCTCCCTCGCTTTTCTTGCCCTCCATGCAAATTCTATAAATTTCATAAATTCTGCCATCCGTATTTAATGGTAACTGCGCTCATTTTTATTCTCTTTACTTTTTTGTTTCCTCCCTTATGTTTTTTTAATTTTAATTTTCTTTAACTTTCATTTTTAACATTATTTTTTTTATATTTAATTTGATAGATTAATAATTAAAGATTTAGCTAATGTTAATTTTTTTTATAATAGTTTTTTTTTTAAAATAATTATTTTTTAATAATATTTTAGATTTTATTTTGTATATAAGAAATAAAGAAAAATTAATATAGAATGTAAAAATATTTTAATTATTTTATTTATTATATATAATACATAAATTTTAATCTTTTAGATTATTTTTATTTATTTAAAAGTTATTTTATTTTTGTTATTTTATATTTCTTTAAAGAATTATTTTTACTTATTTTATTTACTTGTTTTAGTTTTAGTTTTTAGCTCAATGTTAAACCTAAGATATAATATAAATTATTTTTAATATTTTATGTAATGTAAATTAAATTTTTAAAATGTTATTATTATATTTATTATATATTATAGTTTAGATATTCATTCAATTTAAATTCTCCTATTATATAAATATATATTATTTATTATTGAATTATACTAGATAAATAGCATATATCTTATATATAAAATACAATATGATATATTATAATAAATAATATGTATATAATATAAATAAATAAATAAACTTTTATAACTAAGCTTTTATAGCTTTAAAAAATAATCATAAGGTATATATTTTATTTTAGTTCCTGCCAGGGAACTATAGGCACGACTAAATCTTAACTAGTTATTAATAATTCTCTTTCTAACCAATGAAAGCTCAAACATTTTTTCTATTTGATTTTTTATATCTATTATCAATGTATACATGCCAATTATATAACAAAATATATTTCAAAATTCAATTCTCTTCAATCTAATTGGTAGACAAATTTCACCCGATATAAGCCATTAATGCGCTCCCATTACTTCCATTTCGGAATTTTCTCCCACAATGACCATAATAAAAAAAAATTATATACTTGTTTATTAAAGTTATTCTTTAAATAAAATTGGTGTTTTACACATAATTTTTATTAAATGCATGTACCTATCTTACATGATTAAAATCAAAATTTATGTCCATGTTTTTATATAGTAAAAAAATAGTTTACTCTTAAGTGAATAAATAACTATATGTTGTTCTCCCATTTATTCACTTTTCTTAGAGATATTAATATTTAATATTTAAATAAATATCTTTGCATCTAAAATTTGATACACAATTTATTTCATTTATGAAAGTAAAAATAAAATTTATAAGTTGGTAGCTAATATGGTTGTAGAAATAAAATTTACAGTATACTAGTCTACCTATCTTACGTTATTAAAAGAAAAATTTATATCCATATTTTTATAAAGTTAAAAAATAGTTTACTATTAAGTGAATAAATAATTATATGTTATTTCCCATTTATTATACATAGATATTAATATTTAATATTTATTTCATTTATAAAAGTAGAAATAATGACCTAATTAATAAGCACCTCCAAATTGATGTATTTTATATAGATACTAAATATAAAATAAATAAACAATTTATCTTCATTTAAAAATAAATAAATAGTATAATCTATTTATGTTTTTTAGATAGATATTTAAGATATGTAAAATATCTATATAAAATTTAAAGTAAATAAATAATTTGTTTTTATTTAAAATAATAAAATACAAATAAAATGTACGATCTATTTTTTTACTATATTTATTGCTTCCATATAGGTATACTAGTCTATAAATATTAATAATTAATTTTCATTAAATACATCTACCCATGTAGTCTATAAATATTAATAATTAATTTTCATTAAATACATCTACCCATCTTTATTAAAAGCCAAATTTATATCCATATTTTTATAAAGTTAAAAAATAGTTTACTATTAAGTGAATAAATAATTATATGTTATTTTTTTATTGACTTGTCTATACATAGATATTAATATTTAATATTTATTTCATTTATAAAAGTAGAAATAATGACCTAATTAATATATACTAAATATAAAATAAATAAACAATTTATCTTCATTTAAAAATAAATAAATAGTATAATCTATTTATGTCGTTTTAGACAAATATTTAAGATATGTAAGATATCTATATAAAATTTAAACTAAACAAATAATTTTTTTTATTTAAAATAATAAAATACAAATAAAATGTATGATCTATTTTTTTACTATATTTATTGCTTCCATACTTTAACATAGATTTATCTAAGATATCTATATATTACTAAATACTTTTCTTTAGAAAAAACTTACTTTTAACATTGCAAAAGATAAATATTTAATTTACTTTAGAAGTAATAGAATATTCTTTACCATGTTGAATATTGTAGCAATTTAAAACTATTCAAAACATTTACACCCACTATCCCAAAATGTACTTTAAGAAAAAAAATAACAAACATTCCATACATATCTATGTGTTGTACAAAATAGATATCAAATCCAAGGAAAAGACTCAACAATCTGATGTTGTAGCAAACTCTTTACCCTTGGAGAAAGTAATCAACACCTAAACACTCTTCAAGCCTTTATATATAAGATTATTCACCCTAGCATTTTATTCATAGAATTTTGGCTCTAGGAAAACTACTAAGTGGTATTCAAAACCATTGATGGGTCCAATTGACACATGTTCATTGCTTGCAAACAAGAGTTACACATGAATTGTATTCATCTTGCAAATCCAAACGTCAAACTTTGTAGGAGAAGCTCAACATTCACTCTAGCTTCTCCAAGATGGACTCATCCTTTTCAATACTCTTAAATTCAATAATTTTTGGGTCTCGAAGGGGATGCAAACAACATTAGAATGTTCTCATGTTTAACTAGTGTGCCAACATTAAAATAACATTCCAATGTTATAACTAAGACTTGCAAGATGTACAACACACTTAGTCCTAAAAATAAAATTATAAAATTTAATATTTGAAAAATAAAAATAAAACAATTTTATGAGTAAAATATTAGTTCAAAGTATTTTATTCTAAAATATAATTCATTAATGAGAGTTTATAATTTATTAATGAACATCATTTATTTATTTTTATTATAAAATTTTAAAAAGTTCAAAAATAAAAATAAAACATTTATTACTAAAATATTAGTTCAAAATATTTTATTATGATTTTTTTATATATATATATATAATTCAATTTGATTTGAGAATTTATAATTTATTGTGTGTAATCATTTTTAATAGTTATAAATTTTATTAGAGATTAGTAGACTAACATTTATAATATTAAAAATAATTCTTAATAAAAGAAAAATAAAAAAAATATATTTATAAAAGAAAAATAATACTCATTAAGTTTTATTTTTTCTTTTTAGTTTAGATGTTTGTTTATAAAATATAAAGATGCATTAAAAATATATTAGAAATTAGTATGCAACATTATTTGCACATGAAACATTGAATACAAATTTAATTTTTTATATTATAACATTCATAACTTGAACCTTTTATACAATATCAAGTTAATTATAAAAAATAAAATAAAAAATTAATTTTTTTAACAATTTAATAAAATATAGTTTAATATAAATAAGAAAAAATTAATAAGAATTATAGATAAATTTATAAAATATTGATTTATTTATAAAAAAAAAATCAATGATAAATTTTATTATAGATAAATTTACTTACCAATCTATTTTAACTATCAAGAAAATTTTTATTAGTGATTGCAACATTATTTTAACACATCTTTTAAACTGACAAATAAACATTGAAAACAAATTTATTTTTTATATTATAACATTTATAACTTAAACCTTTTTATACACAATGTCAAGTTAATTATAAAAATACATAAAATTATTTATAAGCAACTTAAATTCTTTAACAACATATAATAGAGTTTAGATTTGTTATATCTCTATCATATATCAACATAGATAAATCTAAAAATATTTTAAATTATATAATTTTGAATTGATAGAAGATTATTTTGATAGAATCTAACCCCAATACTAATACTAATTATAAGTCTAACCATAACCCCAACCCTAAAACTAACATTAATTAACTTCAAACCAAACTCTAATTTTATATCCAACCCTAAACATAACTATGATTCTAAAACAAACATTAATAAAACCGTAATTGAACATAACCCTAATCCTAATACTAAGCCCTCCCCAATTGAACCATAACACTAACCCCAAGCTTTATTATAGAACCTTAATCTTTACCCCAACCCTAATCCTAATTCAACCCTATACCTAATTTTAATTAAATTCTAACCCTAATTGAACCTTTTAAACTAACAAATAAACATTGAAAACAAATTTATTTTGTATATTATAACATTCATAACTTAAACCTTTTATACACAATGTCAAGTTAATTATTAGAGCACATAAAATTATTTATAAGTAACTTAAATTTTTTAACAATTTAATAAAACAATTTAAATTTAACTGGTATAGAGTTTAGATTTGCTATATCTCTCATATATCAATATAGGTAAATTTGAAAATATTTTAAATTATATAATTTAAAAAAAAATAAAATTTATAAAAGATTATTTTTATTAAAGTGATAGAATCTAATCCCACTATTAACACTAATTATAAGTCTAACCATAACCCCAACCTTAAAACTAACACTAATTAACTTCAAATCTAACTCTAATTTTATATCCAACCCTAAACATAGCTATGATTCTAAAACTAACATTAATGAAACCTTAATTGAACCATAACCCTAACCCTAATACTAACCCTTGCCCCAATTGAACCCTAACACTAACCCTTGCCCCAATTGAACCCTAACACTAACCCCAATCTTTATCATAGAACCTTAATCTTTACCCCCAACCCCAACCCTAATCCTATTTCAATCCTATACCTAATTTTAATTAAAGTCTAACCCTATTTGAACCTTAAACTTAATTGAACTCATGTTTAGGGTTAGGGTTCAATTAAGGTTAGGGTTGAATTATGGTTATGATTAGGGTCAAAATTCAAATAGGATTATGGTTGGAGTTTAATTAAGGTTGCTTAGGGTTCAATTAGTATTCTTGATTTGGGTTAGGGATCAATTAGGGTTACAATTCAATAGGGGTTTAATTAAGGTCAGGGTTAAGATTAGTCTTAAATTAGGGCTAGGATTGGAGTTAGGGTTCAATTAAGGTAAGGGTTATTATTTATTTTAGGGTTAGGGTTCAATTAGAGTTCTCTAGAGTTTTGATACAATTAGGGTTAGGTTTCAATGATACGTAGGGTTATGATTACAGTTCAATTAGTGTTAGAATTAGGGTTATAATATGAGTTCAATCAGGTTAGGGTCAAGGCTTAATTAGTGTTAAAGAGTTAGGGTTGCAATAATAAAATTTTCCATAATGATATGGAAAGGCATTCAATTGGATTCATATCCAAATGCACAAATAAGAATTGGTAATTAAGAATTCTCTAGAGCTTAATCATTTGTTCTTGTTACACAATCCTTAGCTTAATCATTTGTTCTTGTTACACAAGAGTCCCACCTCATCAATAATTTTATTTCTAAATTTTTAAAACATAAATATTTTATAACTTTTTGTCATCAATAATTTCATTTCTAACTTTTTAAAACATAACTATTTTATAACTTTTTTGGGAGGAACGCTCTGTGCACCTCTTGTTTATTTATATTATATACATATTATTTATTATAACATATCATATTGTATTTTATATATAAGATATATTTTAATATAATCAATAATAAATAATATATATTTATATAATAGGAGAATTTAAATTGAATGAATATCTAAACTATAATATATAATAAATATAATAATAACCTTTTAAAAATTTAATTTACATTACATAAAATATTAAAAATAAGTTATATTATATCTTAGGTTTAATATTGAGCTAAAAACTAAAACTAAAACAAGTAAATAAAATAAGTAAAAATAGTTCTTTAAAGAAATATGAAATAACAAAAAAATAATAACTTTTAAATAAATAAAAATAATCTAAAATATTAAAATTTATGTATTATATATAATAAATAAAATAATTAAAATATTTTTACATTCTATATTAATTTTTCTTTATTTCTTATATACAAAATAAAATTTAAAATATTATTAAAAAACAATTATTTAAATTTTTTTTTATCTTTAATTATTAATCTATCAAATTAAATAAAAAAAAATTAATGTTAAAAATGAAAGTTAAAGAAAATTAAAAAAACATAAAAGAAGAAACAAGAAAGTAAACAGAATAAAAATGAGTGCAGTTATCATTAAATACGGATGGCAAAATGGATGACAGAATTTACATAATTTATAGAATTTGCATGGAGGGTGAGGGAGGCAGCATCCATGGCTCGGTAGAAATTGTTGCCTCTATAAATACCTTGTTGACAATTTAAATACCTTGCTTGAAGATTCAAGACTCGACAAAATTGCAAACTTTATCATCAAAATTCACTCTGGAAGGGTTGATCTCGAACGGCACCTCCATTCTGTCTGAGGCTGTGCTGTGGGTTGTTCCGGTGCTGATCTTGGGTCCCATAGGCTTCTTTGGCCTCGTGAACGTCATTAAAATATTTCATTTCATTTCATTTCATTTCATATAGCCGTTGCCAAAAAAACAAGCCAAGAGATTAAAGCTGCACAAACTGTAAAGTACGGTGTACTAGTGACAATTTCAGGAAAAAAGCAGAAGAGTTCGGTAGTAAAACCGAAGTGTCTTTTTCCAATAAATTCTGAAGAAAGCCGGGCCCTCTGTATCCCATTTCCCAAAATCAGTGTTTGCTTTAACATAGCCCGCAAATGACGGTGCTGAGTCTTGAGTAGGTAGTCCTAAATAGATGGAGATTAATAAGGTTGGATACAAAATATTTATCATGTTTGCTAGATCTTCTCACAGACAGCAAAAGCTTCCATGGCCTCCAAAACTCATTCTAGACACTATGTATGGTCTGAGCATTGTGTAGTTGTGTCTCTTGTATTGACGTGCTCTTGTTTTATACTTACCTGGATTGTTCTAACCTCGACAAAGATCAGAAGTAGTGGAGGCTCTTTGACTGTTCACAAGTTAATATTGAAGAAAACTTTGGCACCTAGTTGCAAGCAAACACAGCCAAAGACTCATCTGAACTTGGGGAAGAGAAGCCAACACGGTATGGGTGTTTGAAACTTCCCTCTTAAAACTTTTGCATAATCTGGATGTTAATTGGTCTATTGTTGCATATAATTTGATAATGACTGAGTTTTCTGAAGTGGGTATTCATTATTTCAATGTTGTCTTGGGTTTGCCGACTCGGATATGCTGCACTTGGCCCTGAAATATTGTGTTTTTTACCGGGTTGGTTGTGTGAAGTAAGTTATTGGAAATGCTTATGTAGAGATTCTTTTTGAGGAATAGGTATTTATATCCACATCATTTTTATTTTTTGCCCTTTGAGTTCATACGCCAACCAAACAGGCCATATTGTGGTTAGTGCTCCTGTATTTTCACTGCAAAGAAGGCTAAAAATGAGTTAGATCTTCTTTGTCTTTTAGTCTGCCTCCTTTTATCTCTGTCATTACCAAAAACTCCAAGTTCTGTATGACATCTGCCCCTTCAAGAATCGGTCATTTGTCTTTGGCACTGCAATCTTCATAATTGAAATTATTTAGGTAAATCAAGTTTTTGCAAAGCTTTTTAGTGAGTATTTAGGGAACCTCACTTTCGGTGCAATCCGACGTGCTGGCACTTCTTGTATTGATAGGAGGCAGCCTCACAGGGCTTAATTCTTGATGTAATTTTGTTTTCTCTTATGCAATGAAATATCGGTTTTTAACTTTTTCAGTAAACAAAAAGTGAGGTTAAAAAATACCATATGACAGACAGCACGGTTCACTGATCGTGCTGTAATCCTACTGTGTACCATTTGAGATTTTTTATTATTAATTACTGAGCATTTGGAATAGGGATAGAAAAATATAATTTTGTTGTTAATCAGTCATAGCTGTGTACAGATAGATGAATAAAGATAATTACATTGAGCAATCTGTATTAAATAGGCTCGGCAGTCACTTTAAAAACCTATATATCTTTCTCAAAAGAAGCTGGTAACAGAAACCTAAAGAATGTATGGTTTAATGCCAACTTCGAGGTCTTGGACCTTAATCAATATGACTATGCAAAGCAGCTCTTCGTTGGTTGAGTGTAACTGATTCAACTTAGTTTGAACAATGGAAATTATCTTGCTGAGAAATGGTGTTACCGAGCTCTCATATCTAGGCCCAGGCAATTTGGCAATGTCATACAATTTTGGTTTAAACCTTTTTTCTTAGGGCTTGCAGTTATGTCCTTGAAGACACTTGCCTGTGATCAGCTGGCAAGTCTTTGCATCACAAGTACTATCAATAAAATTCCATACTGTAGCATTCTTTACCTGAAGATCTCAAAGCCTGCACGTTTGAAGAGTTTGATGCAGTCTCTTATTGTAATGAAGGATTTAAATGCCTTTTATACCATCAAAAGTCTTAAACCTACTAATGTTATCAACTTGGAAAGGATGTGCTATGCTTGTTGTTTGACTTGAGAGTGCAGAGGAGCTTCTTGTTCTGTTTTCACAATTATTCCTAGGCATATCGAGTTGCACTTTTTCTCTGAGTCTTAAATGATAAAATACTTATGCAGTGATTTCATCCTTTATGTGGGCTTTTGGGTTGCTCACAGCTGTCTACAGTTATGGGATTTCAACTGTACTTTAAAATATAAGAGCTTGAAATAAATGGTAATGAGAAGTCTTTTGTCTGATTTGAGCATGACAGAGAAAAATTATCTGGTTAATATATAAATAGTGAGAAGTGGTTTAGCAACTTTTACATCGATTTGAATGTGGTTTTCTATGGTGCTGCATGATTTCTCTAAATGTGCAGGAGATTATATTCTCCGATTCTGATTCCGCAATTCTTTATGAAACTACTTGTTTATTTAACGTTGTTATAGACTTTCTTTCTTCTAGATTTTCCCTCTAAAGTTATACATTAACAAAGAAAATGTCATTCTAGTGCAGATGAGGAGAATGAGGCAGACAATGAGCATGTATTCCATAACCAAAGAATCTTTCTTCAAGATTATAAGGAGATGAAGAAGAAATTAAAAATTTACGTATACCCACACAAAGCAGAAGACAATTTTGCAAATATTTTTCTACCAGTAAATTTCAAGCCAAGTGGAAATTATGCTAGTGAAAGCTACTTTAAGAAGGCTCTCATGCAAAGTAATTTTATCACAAATGATCCCACGGAAGCTGATCTCTTTTTTCTGCCTTTCTCTATTGCAAGGTTGAGGCATGATCCAAGAGTTAATGTTGGTGGGATTCAAGATTACATCAAGGCATATATTGTTAAAATCAGTCAAAAGTATCCATATTGGAACAGAACTAATGGTGCTGACCATTTCTACGTTGCTTGTCATTCAGCGGGCAGGACAGCAATGGACAAAGCAGAAGAAGTCAAGTTCAATGCAATTCAAGTAGTGTGTTCTTCAAGCTACTTTGTTTCAGGTTATGTTGCACACAAGGATGTTTCCCTACCTCAAATCTGGCCAAGAGAAGGAAATTCTGAGGGCCCTACCTCTTCAGAAAGGTATTCTTGATTCTAAGATGTTCTGTTTTCAGTTTTTAGATCGAGCTTGAAATGCAATAGATCCTATATGTAAACTTAACCCTGCAACCATACAAAAAGTTCCTTTGGGAGATGCCTAGTTGTTCTGTGTCAAATGAGATTCCCAAAACATCAATTGCTACAGCCCTATTCGCAGTATTTTACTTCTTCTTAGTTGCAAATTGTGAGTCTGTGACTCATGATGCAATTGGATTCTTAATTGCCAAATTTGATACACAAATTCACAGTGTGGGTGCAATATATTTGAAGTGGCATAGGAATTGGTTAGTAGAATTGAGTAAATAAATAAACTCATTTTGCATTAAATTTATTGACTTCTCACAGAGAAAGAGGGGGATAATTGAAGTATTTTGAGTACAAGGAAACAAGGACAAAAATGGTAGTACATTCTTTTATGGTCTATAAGAGATGTCTGTAATTGGAAGCATTTTGCCTCAAAGAAGCATCTAGTTCTCAATGATGAGATGTATGTAAAGGATTCTTCGGGTTTGATTTAATTATCAATAGGCTAATAGCCACTGCTAATGGGGTAAGACCTTCTGGCCTAACAGGACCTTATCAAGATAGAGCTCCTTGGAGTTAGAAAAGATCAAGCTTCATTTCAAGTGGGCTTTGAAAGGCAATCTAGACAGTTCTGAGACAGGAGGCATGTTTATACAAAAAGGGCTAGTTTCTTTGTATTACATATTGGAATTGTCAAGGGAGCTAGTAATGAAACCAAAACCCTCAGTATTGGTGAAGGTTTGAAACTTGCTCTCCACCTAAAGCTCAAAAAGTTAATTCTTGAAGTTGACCCTGTGCTGCTTGTGCAAGATATGAAAATTGGAGCAGTCCCAAAATGGTACATTTCTGAAGTATTGGATCTCATCACTCAATTTAAATCTCTTTCCTTCCTCAATTGTATTTGGAAAACTAACAAGTTATCTGGCTTCCTATCCATTGCTGTAGTTTTCAAGCCACCTATGGCTGTTTTATGGCCAGTCTTTGGATGATTGGGAGAGGATTCATCCTTTGATCTCAAATGACATTATCAATTACTAGAGAATGTAGGCAATTTATTAGGAGATAGTATATTAATTAGGGCTTCAGTTTTATTTTAAAGTTCATTTCCACATATTATTTTGCTATTCTTGGTAAGAAGGCAAGGATCCTTATTCCTCACATGAGCAGAATTGAGAGATACATGTTGGCTTCAATAATCCTTGTTCAGACAAGGGATGTTATTCATGATTTAAAAAGTCCTCATTTCTATACATCTAAATGTCTAGATCCTTACCACCTTACAATGTTTAAGTGCTTGCAAGGCTCTTGTAATGTCCCCATTTTTAGCACTACTCTTCCCAGTTACTGTTAGACTATTTCCGGATGCCTGTAGGTAGGTCAGAGGCAGAATTGAGGTTTCCAGTTGTTTGGAGGTCTCTTTTGTGGATTCAAGGGCTTGCATGTTGGTTTATGGTTTCCTTATGGGTTTTTAGAGAGCTTCAGAGGGATGTGACATGCATTTCAGGGATGCAACATGCATTTTAGGGATGCAACATGCATTTCAATCAGGGGTTTGCATGTAGGATTATTTTTTGGATTCTTTCTGGGTTTTCTGAGAGCTCCGTAGTGGTATGACATGCATTTGCATCTGACGACCTTTTCTGGACTTACTATTTTTAGTAAGTCGCGATGGCTGCTCGGTTTGTGCTCAAATTGAGTTTGGAGTCACTTACTATTTTTAGTAGTATGCTTTTTATAGTAAGTGCTATTTTTAGCAGTTCAACGTTGGGTTTCCGGAGGGGTTTCTATTTATAGCAATGGCTGGTCCTAGTGTTGCTATCTGCAGCTGGTCACAGTATTCTTTGATGGTCTTTAGTTTTGCTCAGTTTGGGTGTTTGGCACATACTTACTATTTATAGTAAGTCACCTTTGGGGGAGTTGGTCCCAGGCCAGTGTACTCGCAGCAGCATTATCACTCAATTTATTGTTGGAGAGCCTAAGGGTGTAGTTTAATATTTGCTTTATTCGGCCACTTAAGTATTTTATAAAGTTATATTATAAAGTTATGTTGAGGGGTAAAGTGGTCATTAAAAGTGTACCTTGTGCCTAATGTAACGACTTCAAGTTGTTTTAAAAAGCTTTATTAATATTTTATTGTCTTCTTGAAGTGGACGCCTAAAGGAGGAGGAAAAAGACATTTTAAAAATATTAAATATTTCATTATGGAGAAAGGCGTTGGTTCTAGGGTGAAATTAAATGAATTTTGGAGTCCATCGCCCTAATTGATTATATTCTGAGTTTGGCTCTCATTTTCATATGCTTGCTTTTGACGACACAGAGAAATGCTGCCGGTTTCATTCTAGGTTGCTTGGGTTGCATAGAGAGGACGAAAACCCTCCTTCATATGGGTTGGTTTCAGTGGTGAAATATACCCCCTAATTAGATATTGGTGTTTATTATTAGCAAAGATCACGGGAGCTTCAAGAGTTCGAATCTGGTGCCTGAAAGATGAAGAGTTATCAATACTTCTAAAAGTTTTTTGGTGTGTTTTCGTTTGCTTTAGTTTTGGTGTGGATTTCAAAGGTTTTGGTGTGATTTATTTCTACTTCTGGGTGCTTCTTTTTGGTACCTGAGACTTGGTTTTCTATTCATATCTCTTGGAGGGTTTGGAGTTTGCAAATGGGTATTGTCTTAATGGAAGCCTCTCTTAAGGGCGCCCCTTTTGAGTATTAGTTCATATTTTTTGTGATGAAATCAATTTTAAAAGCTAGGTCGACCTAGCTCAACCAGCGCCACCTTCAGGAGTCACCCAGTGTTTGTACCACTTCTTTAAGGAGTGGGTTTGCAGTCCAAAGGTTGCCTTTTTGAGAGACTCCTCTCCTCGGGTCAGCATCAAGGTTGTTTTCCCTTACCTAATGGTGGACGTTGTCATAAGAAGAAGCCAAGTATTTCTGTCTAGAAGCTGCGAAAATCAGGTCTGATAATAGTTGAGTAATTTTTTGTTTTGGCTTGTAAAAATTTGAACTAGATGTTATTGAAAATCAGAAAAAATATAAGAAGGCAAATTCCTCTTTCTTTGCAAGTTATCTAGTTATTTTACATTGCAATCAGCGCAAGAGAACAGAGGTATATTCAAAGAGAGATTAGAAAAGGTCATTGGTAGCCCCCACCTATTCTGGAAGGTCAGACATTATTAGGTGTGCTTAAGGCTCATTGGGAGTCTTCTTAGGATACAAAAATGTAGCCAAAATATCATGATGGTGAGGAGAGAATATTTGATAATAGGGATAATAGAGGAAAAGGGAGAGAAAGGTCACCGAGTCCTGGAATTAGGATGGAGAGGAAATTTGACATCATGATGGATATGATGTCTCAAATGTTGGGAAAGTTTGGGCAAAACGTAGTGGTGCAAACTACTCAACACAATCCACAGGGTAATACAGGAGAACATACTGTGTCAAATCAGCAAAGTGGTAATGGGGGACAATGAACTATAGTTGACTCATTCATCTCTTCTAGGCTATCTAGGCTATTTAGGCCCATTTTCTTAACTCCGAAGGCACCTCAACCCAATCCAGAAGCTTCTATGCCATTTGTGGATAGCCTAAGACAAGGATATGCTGAGTATGACACACTTCTTGATGATATTAAGAGGAACTTATCTTTCAATGAATTCATGGACCAGAAGGGAAAAATAAATGGAAATGGGAGTAGATATGATTATAGAGGACCAATAGTGCAGAGGGACTTACAGCATGCCATCAGCAAGGTTACTCTTGCACACTTTGATGGGAGTGACAGTTGTTCAGCTAGGGCTTGGATACATAAGCTTGACAATTATCTATGCAATTAAGTTTGTCACGTTACACTTGGAGAGGGTAGCACATGAGTGGTGGTACCATGGCCTAGTTACATTGGGTCATCGGTCTATCACTACATATGACAAGTTCACCACTAGATTCATTGAAAGATTTGACAAGAAGGACCTCGAGATTCATTTCAGAGAGCTAGCCTAGCTTAGGCAGCATGGCACGGTAGAGGCATACATAGCTGAATTTCAGAGACTTTCAGTGATGGTTACAAGTATTACAGAGAGACGGTTGTCTTATTCAGTGAAGGTCTTGTGGAGCCACTCAAGGGATGGATTAAGGCATTTGACCCACCAACTTTGTAGGAGGCCATGATAAAAACAAGAAGTATGGAGTGGGCTGCCCCTAAAGTAAAAAATCAGTCCCAATCTTTGATGCACAAAAATGATAAGAGACCTTTCACTAAGGACACACCTTTCACTAAGGACACTTCACAGCAGAAAAAATCAGTCACAAGGTTTGATGAAGACACACTAAATGACCTCAGGAAGAAGGGCCTATGTTTCAAGTGTAGAGATAAGTGGTCTAAGCATCATGTATGTGCAAAAGGGGCTATAATACATCAAATAGAATACTATTTAGCTGAGGAAAGTGCTTCTGAAAGCTTAAACCAACAATCAGATTTTGAGGGAAAAGGGGAATAAGAGCCACAAGAAGTGATTGAAAAAGGGGAACCAAAGGAGTGTAAACTTGCCTAGCTATATAGCTTTTAGAAGAATGAGTCCTTATGCATTAGAGGAGTCCTTAAGGAACAACGGATGATAGCGTTGATTGACTCAGGTGCTACACATGATTTTATTGATGAGGGGCTTGTAGCACGTAGGGGACTCCAGACACAGGAGGTTGATGGATCTAGAATGATGGTTGCAGATGGCTTCACCATTAATTGCACTTGGATGATTCCACAACTTAGCATTCAGTTGGGTAACCGTGAGTTCAGGGATGACTTCTATGTGGTTGGCATTGGGGATACAGATGTAGTGATGGGCATCTAGTGGTTACGTTCCCTAGGAGAGATCACTCTCAATTTTCAGACCTTAGAGCTGAAGTTTAAATCAAAGGGTAAGAGTGTGGTTTTGAGAGGGATGTCACATGGTGGGCCACGTGTGGAGTCTAGCAAAAGAAAGGGAAAAGACGTGGCAACAACCTATAAAGCATCTTTAGAGCTGTCTAGTGTACCTGTGAACACTAGTATCAGGTTTGTTGGGTGAAAATTATGTAATCCTCTATTCAATAGATTACACAACTAGGACTTCAGCCATAGCTATGGAGATAAAAATCTCTCCTATCAGAAAGGGGAGGCCCCCTTCTTACTGCTAATAGAAGCTATAGTAAAACCGATTAAAGTATTTACACAATAACATTATACTTACAAAATGGGGTGTGTGTGTCGCATTCATGCTTCTCTCTTTTTTCAGAGAAGATGTTTACAATGCCTCACTGTTGGAAGTTCTTAATGCACGATAACTTCTTAAACTAACAACGAGCAGTAATGCCAATATCTCTATCTTGTCAAAGCAAAGCGTAGAAATACTAGATGCGATTAACAATAAACAAGTTAAAAAAAAGGGAAAGCTCATGAAGGCACAAAATCGTTTCGTAGCTTTTTCAATGATGGATCGGTGAGAGACGTGGCGTTTGTTGCATTAAAAGCACAAAGTCTTCTTAGACACAACAATTCCTTGAACAACATGAACGATTACAAGCGCAAAGTCTTGTAGATCATTCAACAAAAGTATCCAAACTTAAACTTAAATCGAAATAAGAAATGCAACACAAAGTTTACATTTATTACTTGAAGTCTTTTGTAATGTCCCCTTCTCAATTGTGATCAATTCAGTTGACTGTTGGCCTATTCTGGAGACCCGTAGGCTACTCGGAGGAGAAAATTAGGGTTTCTTGCTTTTGAGGGGGTTGTTGCTTGAAGTTTGGTGATTAGTTTGCAGATTCTTTCTGGGTTTTCAGAGAGCTTCGCAGTGGTATAGCATGCATGGTGATCCGAGCAACTTCGGGAATTTGCTAATTTTAGTAAATTCCATTTCTGGCAATGGTCCTGTTGGCTTCGGTGCGGTTGGCTCTCTTCTTCAGCCAGTTCAGTTGGTATTGTGATTTTTGGCCTTTTGATACTTTTTTCTGGAGAGATAAGTTTATTTAATTTAAATAATGTTATATTTTGAGGTTATAACCCCTTGGCCTAGCTTTATCACTTTATGTTGTTTTAAAAGGGGGACTTCAAGGGTGGTTATCTCATCAGGAGATAATTAAATATTTTCTAAGGCCAAATTAGTTGTTGGAGAAGTGGGACGCCTACTTGAGGAGAAGATTAATTTTAATAAAAGAGAAATATTTGCCTTATGAAAAAGGACGCCATCTTTGGAGGGAAAAGAGTCGAAGTCAAATTTGAATTTGGGCGCCCTTCTTGAAGAGAAGATTCTTCTCAAGTCTTTATATGCAGGCCTCTACTCTTCATTTGATCATCTCTTGTCTACCATATTGTTATGCTGCTAGATTGTTTTCAGGCACACGCTTCGAGGAAAGCATACCTCCTAGCATTGGCTCATCTTCTTGCTTGAAAGATAGCAACTAGTTGAGATAGTAGTTGTAATGGAGTCCTTTGCATTTGTAGTTGGGTTTCTTGCAATCATAGTTCAGTTTTTAGCATGATAGTGAAGTTTTGGTATTGCTGGTTTTATGTAGCTGATTGTAAGTTTCATTCACAAATCAAAAAATAAAAATAGTATCATTCTGGGTGTTTTACCATTGTGTTTTATTGCTAGGGGCGACCCATTGTGCAAGTTTGCAGATTTTTTGGAGACTCCCTTGATTTTATCTTTAGCAAGTTGCCTTTCCTAGGGCCGTACCACTTCAAGCTGCATTGGGAGTTGTGCCAGGAAATAAATACGGGGTTGCGTGTGAATTTTCATCATTGGAATAGGGGCACCATCTTTCTAGGAGTAATATGCACTTTGTCTCATGCATTTTGGATGGGTTTTGAGTGAGTTGTGAGCATAATAGTGAGTTGCTGAGTTGCTAGTTTGTGCATTTTCAGTCAATAATCAGCTATATCAGATTATGGGAATTCATTAGTTGAGTGAGAAATTGATTCTAAGGGGTCTTGTGAGCATTGGAGAGTTGCTAAACATTATTGCAGAATTAATAAGCTTCTAATCTTGTGTTCTTGACAGGCACTTTATTTCATTGTAAGCTGAACAGTAGTATTGTCTGCATTCTCACTTCTTCTCTTTTTACTTACTTGTACTTCCCGCTGAATAAGTGGAAGAGGCTGGCTTGCCGCCTATTTACTTTCCAGTCAAGTAATTCATAGGGATCCTATGACCATATGCTCGCCACTCCTTGGCGCATTCCTTGGTTAGAGTTACTTTTAGTTCAGCATGCATAAGATCCTCTGACCATATGCTCGTCTTTCCTAGATGCATTTCTTGGTTAGAGTTCCCTTTCAGTTCAGCATTGCATCAAATCCTTTGACCATATGCTCACACCTTGCCCAACATCGGGATCCTGGTGTACATCCTTGGTTAGAGTTGCTTCCCGCATCGTTTTGGTTTTAGAGCTAACCTTAACGGGTGCGTGTTGCATTGCCTATTGTAATAAAAAAAATAAAAAAAATTGGTCCGGTTCATTACATCCTTCAAATATCATCCACTAATCACCACCAAATGAGATCAATTCATAAGATATTGAATCCAACACTAAGTCTGGCTTGCAATTGTCTTCTTTATTGATCAATTTTCATTCACAAAGCATGAACACAAAGTTTCACAATTTTGCTTCAAAAAGGGCAGCACTTCGTTGCAAAATACTAAAGGTAAACTTTACAATAGAAATCCCTCATATTTATAAAGGAGAGGGATGAGCAAAATTAGGAAATTAGTTGAGAAAAGTTAGGTGAGTTAATTTAGGAAAATCTCACCTAACTTTGACTAAAGTCAAAATGTAATTTGTCTTCATGAAACTACATCTCAGATTTTCAGTGTAATTACATTTTAAGAAAAGACATTTAAGATGTTAGAAACTATTTACAAGATCTGTAAAGGAAAGCATCAGAAAGTTCAACTCTGGAGATCAGGAATCTTCATGGTTCCTTGCTTGGGCGCAGAAGTCTTAATACTTCTTCCTGGTCTCCTGCATGAACGTCTCATCCAAACCAACGGTGTAATCCACAATGGTGTGAACTCTTGTAATCAACCTTCTGGCGGATGAATGGATTTTCTTGCACTTGCGAAGATGCATCTTGAGATTATCAAGTATCAGCCGTGTATCACAAATGACATGCATTGAGGCTTTTGAAACGCTGGCATCCTCAACTTGCTGCATGACGAATTCTTTGTAGATCTGGGATAGTTCATTGGATCAAAAGATGTCACCTTCAGGATCACTTTATGACATCTGAAAAGGAACTGCAAAGATGGGGAATCAACAAATGTTAGATGAAAAAGCAGCATTGGGATGTGTGAAGCGAACAACGATGTTGAGCAAGTGTGAAGTGAGCGACGAGGCACGAAAAACGATGCAAAAGTGAAGAAATAGGGTTCGGAGCAAAGATAGAGTGATTTGGAAACGTTTCAAGGCAAAACTGGGAAAAGTGTAAGGGCGTTGAAAATCAACGCCCTTGCACGTTTGGGCGTAAGTTTGGAAAGAAAGTGTTAAGGCGTTGAAAAACAACACCCTGACGCTTAGTCTCAAAAGATTTCATGGCAAATGCAATAGTGGGTTTGCAGTGGCGTAAGAGTTTCCAGCTTGATGAGTAAGAGAGAGGTGACAAGTATAAAAAAGAAATAACTTAAAATCACTTTTAAGTGATTTGGAAGTAAAATAGAAGAACAAAAAGTCACACATTTAATTAAGGCATGAAAAGTGGAGAAAACTAGAAAAAGTGCAAAACACTGAAAAATCATTGCTCAACTCAAAAAAAGGCTACGTATGGGAAAAAGTGCACAAGCGCTGAAAATGAGCGCTTGTGCACCAAACTGACTTTTCACTTAAGTGCAGAGGCGCTGAAAAAGCCTGCCCTTGCACTTTCACACCTAGAATTTTTTTTGAAAATATTAGTGCACTTTTGTTCGGAGCTTTTGCACTTTTGACACTTAGAATTTTTTTTGAAAATATTAGTTCGCTTTTGTCTGAAGCTTTTGCACTTTTGACACTTAGAAAAATTTCTGAAAATATTAGTGCGCTTTTGTTTGGAGCTTTTGCACTTTTCCCAATTTTACTAAGTATAAACAACGAGAGTTCGCGAAGGTACTTGTTTCGAAGGTTTTCGCGAGATGAACGCAGAGGGATGCTCAAACAGACTGTTTGAGACTTTGGAACACACTCCGAGGTGGATTGAAAATTGCCTCATTTTGCGTGCTTGAACTTCATGAACCTAAGAAATTGACAAGTTCCATAGGGGGGTTATCTGTGGAACGAGCACTGCTTGATTCCATGATAACAAGGTTTGGTAATGCTGAAAATAAAAACACACCTTTGGGAGATTGTATTGTTGGAGGCACTATGGATGAGGCCTTCGAAACAACAAACAATGACGATTGTAGTGATGTTGACAAAGGTGGTTTGAGTTTTGATTCTCAGGATCAATTGATGGATGGAGATATTTGTGTTGACACGTATGGTGATGAATTGGTAAATGACTTATTTGGAGAGACAACACCACAGGAGGAGCACAAAGAACAAAACAATCCGCTTTCTAATACATGGAATCTTGGTGAGATGGTCCCTCAGTTTGACAAAGAACCTAATTGGGATGAATTTACTTTTGATTAAGGAGCTGTTTTGATTTCTACACTGTAATTAAGCATGGTTGATGAGATTGATGAGGATATTGGTCTTGATCTTGTTGTTGAGAACAAATCAGATTTTACTTTACATATAGTTGAACATGAGCAAGGACTTGGCAGCTTTACTGATTTGGATTCACAATCAACTCTTGGGGGTGGTCAACAGTTGCTTTTTGACAATCCCTTGTTTGAGATAGGAGCTGATAGGGTATATGACAGCCCACTTTTTGAGCTGGGTGATGAAACTACCCCTAGTTGCAGCACTGCATTGCATGAAAACAAGAAGGTTTGGGACCTAGGTGCAACTTCTAGTTATGAAGTGTTGTCGCAAGAATGGACTAGTGGGACTACTTCCAGCCTTGGTGCTTGGGCAAACTTTCTGATAAACTTTCATACGATTTCAATTTGAGATCAACAATTGAGTTGTACCCGGTTGAGCTTGGGTGTCAGTTATGATTTGGTACTAGGAAATGATTCTTCAGCTTATTCCTTGCTTACCTCTCCTACCTATTGAGTGGAATCATGGATTTATTATTGCTGCCCACACTTGCTTGAATTGGTTATGTAGACACTTCTCGTTGAGCAGATTGATTTCGAGTTAGGGCAGTTGGTTGTGAGTACCTTTCCGGATATAGTGCTCCCATTATTTGCTTCCATTTTGGTGAGTGACGCTTACTTCAGTTACTACATGGCAAGGGCATACATTGTTTCGATTGATGGTTTATTGATTGCTATAGTTTGGGATAGGAGAGTACAGTTTGAGCACATTGGGTTGACAGTGGTGTTCAGTGTGACGCAACTTCAGAATGATGGTTCCTTTCTGAGATTCACTTGGAACCCGGGATTCACACTGAGTTTTAGAGTAGCTATCATTTGGGATGAGAGAGCCAGTGTTGATTTACTAGAGCTTACTCGTGTGGCACTCCAGTTTGGTACTCTTGAGGGACTTTTTTTGAGGAGTGGATTGAGTCTTTGTGATATTTCATCACTCTTCTTGCTAGAGTTATTCAAGAGGCCTCATGTGTTGGTACCTCACAAGATAGGGATTTGAGCAGATGGAGCTACAAACCTCCTAGATTTATTTGGGACCTTGGGATCCTACTTGTTTGGGTGCGGATTAGTTTAAATTTATCTGGAGTTGTGGTGGTATTGCTTGAGGGCAAGCAATATTGGGAAGGGCAGACTGTAATGCCCCCATTTTTAGCACTACTCTCGCCAGTGACTGTTAGCCTATTTTCGGATGTTTGTAGGCAGGTTAGAGTCAGAATTAGGGTTTCCAACTGTTTGGAGGTCTCTTTTGTGGATTCAGGGGCTTGCATGTCGGAGTTTTGTAGTTTGGTTTATGGTTTCCTTCTAGGTTTTTAGAGAGCTTCAGAGGGATGTGACATGCATTTCAGGGATGCGACATGCATTTCAATTAGGGGTTTGCATGCATGATTGGTTTTTGGATTCTTTGTGGGTTTTCTAAGAGCTCTGCAGTTGTATGACATACATTTGCATCTAACGACCTTTTTTGGACTTACTATTTTTAGTAAGTCACGATGGCTGCTCGGTTTGTGCTCAAATTGAGTTTGGAGTCACTATTTTCAGCAGTATGCTATTTATAGTAAGTGTTATTTTTAGCAGTTCAACGGTGGGTTTTCAGAGGGGTTTCTATTTATAGCAGTGGCTGGTCCTGATGTTGCTATCTTCAATTGGTCATAGTATAGTCTTCGATGGTCTTCAGTTTCGCTTAGTTTGGGTGTTTGGCACATACTATTTATAGCAGTGCTATTTATAGTAAGTCACCTTTGAGGGAGTTGGTCCCAGGCTAGTGTACTCGTAGCAGCATTATCACTCTATTTATTGTCAGAGAGCCTAAGGGTGCAGTTTAATATTTGCTTTATTCAATCACTTAAGTATTTTATAAAGTTATATTATAAAGTTATGTTGAGGGGTAAAGTGGTCATTAAAAGTGTACCTTGTGCCTAATGTAATGACTTCAAGTTGTTTTTAAAAGCTTTATTAATATTTTATTGTCTTCTTGAAGTGGATGCCTAAAGGAGGAAAAAGACATTTTAAAAATGTTAAATATTTCATTATGGAGAAAGGTGTTGGTTCTAGGGTGAAATTAAATGAATTTTGGAGTCCATCGCCCTAATTGATTATATTATGAGTTTGGCTCTCATTTTCATATGCTTGCTTTTGACGACACAGAGAAATGTTGCCGATTTCATTCTAGGTTGCTTGGGTTGCGTAGAGAGGACGAAAACCCTCTTTCGTATGGGTTGGTTTCGGTGGTGAAATATTCACCCTAATCAGATATTGGTGTTTATTATCAGCGAAGATCACAGGAGCTTCAAGAGTTCGAATCTGGTGTCTGAAAGATGAAGAATTATCAATACTTCTAAGATTTTTTTGGTGTGTTTTTGTTTGCTTTAGTTTTGGTGTGGATTTCAAAGGTTTTGGTGCGATTTATTTCTACTTCTGGGCGCTTCTTTTTGGTACTTGAGACTTGGTTTTCTATTCATATCTCTTGGAAGGTTTGGAGTTTGCAAATGGGTATTGTCTTAATGGAAGCCTCTCTCAAGGGTGCCCCTTTTGAGTATTAGTTCATATTTTTTGGTGATGAAATCAATTTTAAAAGCCAGGTCGACCCAGCTCAGCCAACACAACCTTCAGGAGTCACCCAGTGTTTGTACGGCCTCTTTAAGGAGTGGGTTTGCAGTCCAAAGGTTGGCTTTGTGAGGGACGCCTCTCCTTGGGTCAGCATCAAGCTTGTTTTTCCTTACCCAATGGTGGATGTTGTCATAAGAAGAAGCCAAGTATTGCTGTCTAGAAGCTACGAAAATCAGGTCTGATCATAGTTGAGTAATTTTCTGTTTTGGTTTGTAAAAATCTGAACTAGATGTTATTGAAAATCAGAAAAAATATAAGAAGGCAAATTCCTCTTTCTTTGCAAGTTATCTAGTTATTTTACATTGCAATCTATTATGGAAATCTTGGCATATTTCACTCTCAATGACACATGAAACAATAACAAGGAAACTCAGAAAACAACAACAGCAGCAGATTGAAAACACACAAAAAGAAAACAGGGATGCTTATTACAGTTCTCTCAATGTTCCAATGATGTTCAAGGAAAGGAGAGGGGAAGGTGGTTGAGGTTCATGTCCTGGTAGAGGCAATGCTTTGGGTTATGCAAGCATCCATAGAACCCTAAAATACCCATTTAATGCCTTAGATGATGCTACTCTAGAGCTACAGATTATTTCCCTGGCCATTCCAATTCAAAAATCAAGCTTGAGAGTTAAGAAGGTGTGGGTTCTTTATTCCTTACACAATTGGAGTTGAGATATTAAACTAGCCTTGTTCATTCTTGTTGGACAAGGGATGGTAATCATGACCGAGAAAGGTCATGTTTGTATAAATTTAACCATTTAGATCCTTTCCACCTCATAATATATCTCTTCTCTCATTTGCTTCAGGGTTGGTGCTTCTGTTTTTTTTTTCACCATTTGTTTCAATCATAGTAACGAGACGTGGACGCGGCTCAGACTCGGCGAGGGCGACTCGGCGCGGGACTCGGCGCTTCCGGACGCGGACGCGGACGCGGCGCAGACGCGGCAAAATTAAAAAAAGTTGAAAAACCCTAGAAATTTAGAGATTTTTAAGGATTTTAAACTTGTTTCAAGCACCCTTTATTGAATACAACACAAATAAAAGCAAATTTGATCACATGCATAAGTATACAACGATTACATAAGTATAAGGTACACATTGTAGTTGCGTTGCTGAAGGAAATAACATACTTAGATATATAAAATTAGTCAAATGTATACAAAACTCATGGAATATGAAATCCATGACATCAAATGTTCCATACAAATATGAAATATGAAATATGACATCAAATCAAAATGTTCTATGACTCTGCATCCTTCCTACGAAGGCGTCTAAAGGGCCTGGATGATGTTGCAGCTGCAGCCATAGTCTCTGCCTGTGTCTGAGTCCCCATACCACTCTCACCACCAGTAGCTATGTCTCCTCGTGCTCTAGCCTCCTCCTCAGCCATGGCTACAACCTCGGCCTCTCTCTCTGCCTGGTCCACCCAATCAAGGTCCTCATCACTAAAGACTGCATCTGTAGCCTCAGTGGTCCACTCAGACTGTGGATCAACCTCGTCTAGATTGATCGGGGTTTTGTCATGGTCAAAAAGCTTCCTGTATCTGAGCCGAAGATTGTAATGAACATATACCAAGTCGTTCATCCTCTCCACTGTCAATCTATTGCGCTTCTTGGAGTGTATGTGCTCAAACATACTCCAATTGCGCTCACAACCAGATGAACTGCATGGCTGGCTCAATATACGAATGGCAATATTTTGCAGGTTCGGTGTATCAGAACCAAACATATTCCACCAGCTATCTGAGATGAGAAAAAGAAACAAAATCAATCTCATTTCAAGTTTCAAGTTCAAGTTCAACATTTAATAATAAATTATAATATAAAGAGATGAAAATTATGCCCTTAAATATATTTTTACCTGGTAGTAATGTTGTCCTATTATCTTTGCACATTTGACGTGCAAAGAAGTCTCCATGTGCCTTAGTGAAGGCATCTATCTCCTGCACCACCTGTGTAGTAACAGCAGGCAACATCCGCTCCAATGTCGTGTAGAGCCCACTAAGAATTTCTCTATCTGCACGGAGATCGCGGTGGAATTGGAAGGCCGGATTCAGGAAACATGCGGCTGCATGGATGGGCCTATGAAGTTGGTTTTGCCATCTCCTATCAATGATATCCCAAATGGGACGATACTTCTCCTCAACTCCACCATAGACTGATCTAATGGCCTCTTTGGCCCTATCCATGCCCTCATATATGTAGCCCATTGCGGGCTTCTCCCCATCTGCAACTCGTAGGAGAACTAGCAAGGGCTCAATAAACTGCAAAGTGCAAACATGTTGCACAAATAAGTGTGAATGAAAATAAACAAATAAAAGTAAGATATGATTAAAAATTAGAACATAATAAAGAATTAAATTTTACCTTCACAATCTCATCCATTGGTGTCCAAAAACCTTGCTCATCAAAAATGCAATCAGCCACAGCAATCCCTGCAGTGCTTGTAGAAAAGGATGAGGAAGACCACTCCTCACTAGTAAACATGCGCCTCAAAGCTGCCCTTGACCGAATC
Source organism: Sequoia sempervirens (assembly GCA_007258455.2). Classification (NCBI taxonomy): domain Eukaryota; kingdom Viridiplantae; phylum Streptophyta; class Pinopsida; order Cupressales; family Cupressaceae; genus Sequoia; species Sequoia sempervirens. The sequence goes on along the minus strand of VDFB02373365.1, from coordinate 8,936,594 downwards.
AAGGATTGCATCGTGATAAAATTTGTTGCAAACCTGGTGATGCCAGGACGAGACAACTCCCTCAACCCCGTGTATTGCCTCATAAGGTTAAGCACCCATGTGTGGTTGTATACAAATTTGCAAACGTTTTTTGCTGCTTCCACACATGTTTTGATCCATGGGAGCTTCCCAAGATCCTCCAACATGAGGTCAATGCAATGGGCGGCACATGGAGTCCAAAATATAGTAGGGTGCCTCTCCATCAATAATTTACCAGCAGCAACATAATTTGCTGCATTGTCTGTCACCACTTGCACTACATTTTCTTCCCCCACATCAGCTATCACGTCCTCTATAGCCTCACATAGGTATGTGGCATTTTGAATTGGCCAGAAGCATCAATGGACTTAATGAAGACGGTGTCACCTGAAAAAAAAAGCAAAACCAATTATTCAATAAATTAAAAAACATAAATCAGCCATATTAAATTATGTGATTCACTAAATAAAATTCAAATTCCAATGCATTGAAGGAAGAACAATTACCTCCGGAGGAAACTAGGAAATTAAGCAACGTCCTATTTCTCCTATCAGTCCAACCATCAGTCATGATGGTGCAACCAATCATGCTCCACTGCTTGCGTTGCTCCTGTAATTGTGCTTTCACATCTGCCACCTTTTGAGTCAAAAGTGGGCCCTTTAATTCATCTTCACTAGGGGCTTTGAACCCCGCCCCACATATAGTTATCGCATCAACCATGTTTTGCCAGAAAGGTGACCTATAACATGTCATACATAAATTGATAAGTTACATAAGTATTGTAAAATTTGAATTCGATAATGAGATAATGAGATACATCTAGATTCTAAAATTTAAATATAAATTTTAAAACAATTAAACGAAAAAAAATTACCTGGCTACATGGAAGGGAATGGTGCAGTAGTACCAAAAGTCTGCAATTGCCTTTTTGGCTGCATCATGTGCGTCCTTGTTCCAACCCATGCTCTCAAGCGACGGTTGGGAACCAGGGGTAGTGCGTGGTACAAAATATGAGTCCACCCTAGATTTACGAACTCTAGGGCCAATGCTAACACTGCCACTACCACTAGCAGTAGCAGCGCCACCAGCACTAGGAGTACGCATAGGCATTGCTGATGCAGAAACAGAAGCACTACCACAAGCACTAGCACTAGGACGGTATGGAGGCATGGAAGAAGCATCTCCAACAGCACCAAGTCCCTGTCCAACTCCAACACTCAACAACTCCTGCTTCTGTTTCTTTTTCAATTCTTTTTGCATTTCAAAAGTTTCTAATTGCACCTGTACTTCACGAACAACCTCAGGAGGTGCTATAGGGCAACCCACTGCATCATGGGCGGGTATGCGTGCAAGATGATATTTTAATCGATTTATGCCTCCATGATATATTGTTTTGCAATAGAAACATTTGGCGTCTCCTTTTTTCATTCCGGGAAAGATTTCAGCATGTTTCCAAGCAGGGTCTTTTCTGACTGGGGTATGAGACATTGTGAAAATAATAATATGGTATGATTTGCAAATGAATGTGGCTGCACAAAATAGGGTTTCTAAAATTATTTAAGTTGCAAGTAGGGTTTGTAAAAAAAATATGCAAACTCAAAAGAATAGTGAATTTTACAAATTACAATGAAATATTTGTTAAAAAAACACAAAAAAACTCAATTAAAATCGAACTTACCTCTTAGATTTAGCTTGGAATGCAATAGAAACTCCTCCAAATCACTGGTAATGAGCTTTCAATGCACCTCCTTGCTGGTATGAAGCTCCCCAAATGATATATGCTCTTGGATTTTTCTTCAACAAGTTGCTGGTTGCCCTCTCTTCTCCTATTTTTCTTCACAACTCTCTCTTCTTCTCCTATTTTGCCAAATGAATGAAATGAGTGCCCTTTTAGGGCGAAATAGAAGATATAATTAAAAAAACAGTTTAAAAAAATTTAGAGTTTTTAATGTTTTTTGGCCTTTGGCTGTCCCGCGGGGACTTCGCCGGACTCGCCCTCACCGGGCCGTCCGACGGAAGCGCTTACGGCCATAGCGCCCAGGCTGGGACTTAGGACCCGCCAGGCGGGGACTCGGGCGTCCGAAACGGCGAGTCTCGGTACTATGGTTTCAATGTGGTCTAGGGGAAGGAAAGGGGGGGATGGTTGTGCTTTAGATCTCATGTGAGGTTATGTGTCTAGGTGAGAAATATGGAGGAGCTATCTCAACTAGAATCTTGAAAGACTTGGTCACCCTAAATGAGGTACCATGTAGATTATTAGGTATGTCTTTCACCCTTTCTATTTATATTTTAGGCCAAGAGTTAAAAAATATCTCGAGTTTTCAAGTGATGAATTTGAGGCCAATTTCTTTGACAAATCTTCATAAGAATCATTGTATGAATGAATTCTCCCGAAATCGTCTTAATGATTATGTCATGGCTACCATATGAATGAATGAATGATTTTAATTACATCCACGAGACCCGCCAATCTATGGGACCCAAGAGATGAAACTAGAAAACCAACACAACAAAACCACTGCACCAAACTGCCTACTGTTGTTTTCAATATCTTTGCTGGTTTTGTTTCTTCTGTTGTGTATTTTGGTCAGGTAACTTGCTTTTTTATCAATCTTCTCCTCTTCAAACAAAGCCACTAAAGATTTGACTTTTAACAAATTTGAGTAACTATACTGGATGTCCTCGTAAGCTTTACACTCCATAACATAGTTTCACTCTATCTCCACTAAACCCGAAGAGCAGAAACAACAAATCCTATCTGACAACACCTCTTTGGGTATTTTCCATCTTCTTGTTTAGCATCTCAAACGGTGTGAGCTAGTTCTTAACTAAGCTATTAGCATTTCAGCCTTCCACTTTATATCTTCCCCTATGTAGAATTTTTGTTCGTGATCACAAGTAGGGTTAGGATGTGATGTGAAGCAAGAGTAAAGGGAGAGGAGGCCTTGGTGGAATAGGATGTGAAGAGTTTGATTATGGAGGTAGATAGCTATCTTTCACTATTAAATTATGTTAATGACTTTTAAATTGATCATTAACAAGGATGAATCACAATTAGTCAATATTGCAATGATGATGAAACCCATGGAGCCTAAACTCACCATAATTTTTTTGAAAGGGATTAATAGCCTAAACCCATAACAAGTGCAAGGTAATATTATTGAAATTTTGCCCCCATCACTTTGTTCAAAGGTAGAAGAGGGCATCCCTAGTTAGAAAAATGATATCTAAGCCATATTTTGACTAGTTTGAGCATTGCAACCATACTACAATCCAAGTGTTCAATGCATAATGTGGTGGTCCTCTTCAATGTGGCAATGAAGATGCTTTCCTAATAAAGGATAGGGGATTTGCTTGCAAAGGGGAGGCTCCAATTTAGGTATTCTTAGGTTCTTTTGGTTGATATTGCTACTTCTGAATTAAAGCTCCAAGATACCTTAGTAGACTTTGGGAAAACTACTTGAGTAGGTTACCTTTGAATGACATGGTATGGGTTGGAAACCCCAAATTTGAATTTTTTGTTTCTTAAGATCCTTTGATATCTTATTTTTTTCCTACGAGAAGTCAATTTTCTCTTTGTTAGGTCGTAATTGGCCAGCATGATCTTTGTGCTTTTGTCTTGTAGTTTATTAGGTGATGGCAAACTATATTTAGTAGGAGTTGGAAAGTGAAATACAATGCAAAGACTTTGACTTTTATGTTCTAACTTTGGAAGAATACTAGAGTTGGAAAGATACTTCCAAGTAAGAATGGAGGAGATGAAAAATGTTCGATGAAGAGGAATAGATGAAAACTCAAGTGACAATGAAGCACAAGAAGTGCATATGGACGAGGATGACAAAGATCCAACAAAGAGAAGATTGCTAAGGGTCATCTCCAAGGTGGGTGGTTGCACACAGACAAATAGTTTGAGCTGTGTAGGAAGCCTATGTCCAAAGAAATTGATTGACTGGATTATGGAGTTGGAAAAACACTGCAAGTATGAAATTTTTGAGATCCTAGGAGAGTGAGGTTTTCTTGTACTAAACTAAAAAGACATGCATCATTGTGGTGGAGTCACGTCCAAAAATACAAATAACAAAAAGGAATAGAAAATCCACCATGGGGTAAGATGGCTGCCATGCTAAGGGGAAAATTTATGCTAGTGAACAACAAGATTAGCCCATTCTTGAAGTTGTAGGACGTGAAGTAGAGGCAAGTGAGTGTCAAGGATTATATGGAGGAGTTTTATGATTTATTGGCTAACCATTAGAGTAGGACACATAGAGGAGAGAAAAGAAAAGGTTGCAAGGTAAGTGAACGTGTTGAAGGTCAACATTTGAGATGATTTAGAGTGGAAACTTTATGTTTGAGGAAGAGCTCTATCAATGTGCACTAAAAGTTGAAAAAAAGATTGTTTAGGAGACAATAGAGTAGTGTATAGAGTAGAGTAAAGCTTGTGTGCACAAAGAGTGTCATAGTACTAGGCGATAGGGAAGAGTCAATACAAACATGTTTGAATGAGGTGAGTGCATCATTTGGTGGTGGAAATGTGCCTAGGGGAAGAAAGTCCTTATGAGGGTGAGGATAAGGATGAGGAAGAATCTTTTTTGGGGACTATTTCTAGTGTGGAGAAATAGGGCATCAAGCATTTGAAAGTTTGCAAGGGTAGTAGAGAAATGTTGGATGGAGAATTGAGGCAAGCAATGATGTCATGGAAGGGAGTTCAAAGAGCAATTGTGTTATGCATTAGTTAATAATGCTGAGAGACCTAGTAGAGGATAAACGTTTGTAACAAAGGGAATCTTGTTGAAACTAATAAGGGGAAAGAAGAAGACATGAAAACAAAGAAAGAGTCTCTTCAAAACCATTTGTAAGTCAGGAGGTAAGTGCTGCAAAAATGATTATAGACAGTGGTAGCATAGATAATCTCATTTCAATTAGGATGGTGGAAAAGCTAGGATTGAAGAGGAATGCACATCCTAATACTTATAAAGGGTTGTGGTTGTTAAAGGGACACTAATTGCTAGGGAGTGAGCAATTCAAGATAAGATTTAAGATTGGCAAGTATGAATATGAAGTCATATGTGACATCATGCTAATAGGTTGTTGCCATATTTTGTTGGGACGACCATGGTGATATGATAGGAAAGTGTTACACAATGGGTGCTCAAATACTTATACCTTGTGAAAAGGAGGGACAAAATATAAGTTGGTGCCACTCGAGGATTGGGGTACATAGGTAGAAATGAACCCAAGTGTGCTGCTTGTGTTTGGGACACAATTCATGAAGGAAGAAAAGAAGGATGTGTATGTCTAGTGTTCATGTTGAAGCTTGCACGAGGAGGCACTAAAGGTGAGAAGGGTGTAGATAGTGTAGAAGAAAATATGTTGCAAGATATATTGGAGGAATGTAAAGACATCATGTTTGAGGATGTGCCGAAAGACTTATCACTCGTATGCAACGTTAATTATGCAATGGACTTAGTAATTCGGTTTAAGCCTACCCAATAATGTGGCTTATAGAATGATGCCACATTAGATTAAGGAGATAATGAAACAAGTGGACGAGTTCCCTTAGAAAGGGTTAATTAGAGAGAATTTGAGCTCATGTGTAGTACTTGCAATATTGGCATTGAAGGATGAAAATTGGAGAGCGTGCGCAGCTCAAGGGCCATTAACAAGATATCCATCAAGTATAGGTTTCTATTACAATGCATGGATGACTTGTGAATTGTTTGAGTGGGTGAACTATTGCACAAAAAATAATTTGAAGAGCAATTACCTTCAAATTACCATCAAATTAGAGTCAGGAAAGGTGATGAATGGAAGACAATTTTCAAGATGGACTTATTGTACGAGTGGTTGGTGATGCTTGGTTTGACAAATGTGCCAAGCACCTTCGTGAGGTTAATGAATGAGGTAATCAAACCATTCCTAGGAATGTTTGTAATTATGTTTTGGATGATACTTTGGTATGTAATAACATAAAAGAGGAACACTTGGCACACATAAAGCAAGTATTGCAATGGTTGTGTGAAGAAAAGCTGCTAGTAAACTTAAATAAATCCAACTTCTTGAAGAAAGACTTGGTATTCTTGGGATTTGTGATATCTCAAGAGGGTTTAAAGATGGGTCCCAAAAGGTAAAGGTGATCATGGAATAGTGATCACCAAAGAGCACATTCAAGGTGTAAAGATTCCATGGGTTGGCAAGATTTTATAGGAACTTAATTAAAAAATTTAATGGGATCTATGCACCCATCATGGAGAATATGAGGGGTGATACAAAGTAGTTTGTGTTGATAAGGAGTGTAGAATGATCATTCTAGGCATTGAAGAGGGAGGTGACATAGCATTTAGTGCCAGTGTTTCCAAATTTTGATAAGGTTTTTTAGGTAGAATGTGACACTAGTGGCATATTAGTTGTTGCATTATTTAGCCATGAAGGAAAGCCAATCATGTATGTTAGTGAGAATCTCAATGATGCTAAGAAGAAATCATCAATGTATCACTAAGAGTTTTATGTGAAAGTGCAAGCACTAAAGAAATGGAGGTAATATCTATTGCATAAGGATTTTGTATTGTACACAGACCACCAAGCATTGTAGTTTATAAACAACCAAAACAAGTTGAACTAGTGGTTTATGAAGTGGGTTGAGATTTTGTAGAGTTATATGTTGTTCTTAACGCATAAGAGAAATAAGTTAAATAAAGTTGTTAACATATTGAGTTGAAAATGTGCTTTAGCAAGAGAAATATGCATGAGAATCATGGAATTCGAAAAATCATGGAGTAGTATGCTCAAGATAGGGATTTCCAAGAGGTGTGGAAAGCATGCATTGAGCCCATGTGTGAAGGCCAATTGTAGTGGTCAAATAATGTATTGCAATATGGGTTGTTGTACAAGGGCACATAATTGTGCATATCTAAAGGGTTGATGTGTGAAAACCTTATATAGGAGAGACATGGCAAAGGTCTAGTTGGGCATTTCAGCATAAGATAAGATAGTTGCATAACTAAGTGAAGGGTTTCTTTGGCCACAAATGATTGTGTGTAATGTCCCCTTCCTAGGCAACACCGTTGTGTCAGAGGTTAGCCTATTATTTAGATCCTCGTAGGCTGGCAGAAGTGTTTAGAGGATCACTTGTGGCAGTTATACAGCGTTGGGAACATCACTCCAGTAGTTGAGTCAGGTTTGGGCCTTTGTAGATACTTTCAGAGTGGTTTACAGATACTTACTATTTATAGTAAGTCAGGCAGGCGGGAGCTGCTATTTTGGGCAGGGCACCTGGTTTAGCTAGTCAGCTCTGTTTCGACCCAGTTTGACCGTTTGATGAGTAGATGGAAAATAATAGAGCATTTAATAATAATTAAATGATTATTATTTTGACTTTATGTTATAAAGTCACTTTAATGATATATTAAAATATTAATTATTAATGGCACTTTATAATAGAGGAGAAATATTATTATAATGAATAATTATTTATTCATTAAAAGGGACGCCATTATGTTAATATTATTGCCTAAGTCAAAAAGAGGCGAATTAATATTATTAAATGCATTTTAATTGATTTTTGAGAAGAGGGTCGAATTCTTGAGAAGGTTATATATTCTTTCAAAGGCAAATCAAACTCATATGTTGATTATTCTAATTTGTCTTCATTCTTCTCTTGGAGAGCATTGGGGTTTGAGAAACCAGGGTTTTTGCAGATCATCGGATTTTGAAGAACGTTCCCTCTTCAGAATCAGGCATACTGAGACTGTGCAATACCAGTTGAAGATTGTCAATTGAATAACTTCATTTAGAGGTTATTACAGAGTTTCATTGTGGGGTTTCATTTAGAGATTGGATTGATCTTCCTTCCAGAAGGGGAATAATTCATTGGCAGTGTCTTGTCTCACATCTGGCACATACTTCAAGGGTCGTACGAATTTCTCTTTGCTGGTACAAAGCCGTACTGTTACAGCAGCAAGGCCGTACCCTCTAGACTCATCCAGACGTCTTGTTTTGGGAGCATCTGCTTCTTTTACTCTGAGCGCCTAAGGGTTCTGGAGCTTTGGAGTTGATTTGTGGGTCTGTAACTGGCTTCATCCACTTGGCCGTACCTATACTTCTTCAACAATGGCGGCTGCAAGCAATCAGGTTCCCATTAAATAAAAATGTTGCCTTTTCCTTATATGTTTGATTTTATTCATTGTATGAGTTCTGGAGATCAATAAATATATGTGCATTCATCTGGATAGTGTTATTGATGCATTATTTATCGTCAATGAATTTATTATGAATTTTCTAGTATTTTAGAGCAAAATCACAATTTCTCTTTTATGGCAAAAACCTACAAAAAAATAAAAAATACAGAAAACACAACAAAACCTCAGCGTTATTGGCCAGTGATTGGGTTGAGAGACACATGGTCTCTTACATTGTGGATGCATGAAGTTTGTGCAACAATGTCATTTGCCAACTACTGAATGGGTAGAGTTAGAACACGTGGTTATATCTACCATTGCTAATTCTTGAGAGGCCTTGGGGACACCTAAGCACAGATTCTATTCTAGGACTGCCAAGGATGCATAGTGAGCATGATTTAGTATTTGTGGTGGTCGACAAATTTTCCAAGATGGCACATTTTATACCATGTAGGTAGATGAATGGTGCCACACAAGTAGCCAACTTGTCTTCAAGGAGGCAATGAGATTGTACTGATTTTCACTCACCATTGTGTTGGATCGAGACATAAAGTTTGTAGGGCATTTTTAGAGAACACTATAGAAGAAGCTAGATACAAGCTAAAGTTAAGTTCGACATACAATCCTTAGCTAGATTGATGGACAAATGGAGATAGTCAACAAAACTATAGGAGAACTATTGATGCATGATATAGCATACACCAACTTAGGTGAAAAACAAATATGTTCTACTTACTTGAAAGGAAATCAAGATTCGAAAACATAGGAAAAAGTGGGTGGATGATAAGCTTGTTATCTACGTTAGAATTTAGTACTTACACAAATAGTTAAATAAATAAATTAACATGCTATTGTTAATTTAATAAATAAATTTGGTTTTGGTAGTTATATTCCTGTAACTAGTTTTATGAAATATGCTAACCAATTTTTTGCCACAGTTTTTACACAATAACCAACACTTGGCCAATTTGATTAGTGTTAGCGCCAAAACCAAATCTCTATCAAAGCGCCCTAAAACCACTGAAGGAAGAAGGGTGGGCATATGGTTAGAGGATCCCTAGGATCAATAACTCAAGAATTGAAATTGCTTACAACTGGAAGTGTAAAATAAACTCAACACCAAGAATGTGCACTCAAGATCCCTTTGAAGGCGAGGTGCTAACATATGGTGGAGTAATTATTACAAATTGAAATAACTAGGCGGATAACTAGCCATAGAAAACTCCAACTACTAATTCATCCACTGCGGCGGGCATCCACTCAAGAGTGGGGATTCACCAGTTGACAGTGGGTGAGAAAAGCAAATACAAAGTAAATTTCCTCCTCACTGGCGGTAAACCATCCAGGGGTTATTGTATGTGAATTAGAAGCACAAGTAAATGTAGAATTAACAATGGTTGGATTAGTACTACTAATTCTCAACCTTACAATAAAATAGATCTGCAAATTACAATGTGTTACAATGATAGAATGAAGCAAGGTGAGAGGAAAAATTCTTGCAAGCTCTAAACAACTCAAATACTAGAAACTGAAGCCAAAAATGGAACTTATAACAATCTGATTACAAAAGCCAGCAAACTGAAATTGTAAACCAGCAACTGTGAAACCAATAAAATGTTCATAACTCATTCAATATACCTCCGAATTGGCTGAAATCAAATGCAAATGCTTCCTAGGAGGTTGGCGCCCAAATTGCAATAGAGAAATAGCTTTAAAATACCTCCAATTATTTTGCACGAATTTCAATGCTTCCTTGAAAGGTACGGCCAAGCTGGGAGGGGCAATTTTCTTTTAAAAATCAGATTCTTGATAATAAAATCTCAAACTTGGTGGAAAGGGTCGCCCATAGTAAACAATCATTTAGCAACAATGCCCAGAACCATATTCAATCTGATCAATGAGTTGTGAACAAAAACCACTTTCAGCTGTAGACAAACCAGCAACACCAAAATTGACACCAGCAACACCAAAACTGACAAAAACTCCAAAATTCATCAACAATTGAGCTCCATTTGCTAGTCTGAATGAGAAGCAGCAATAAGACCAACTAGGTGTTGTCTTACAAACACGAAATTGGTTGAAATTTAGGAGGTAAGCATCCCTCGAAGAAATATTCACAATGTCATTTTGACAGCAGAACGATAGCATAAACAATGGATACCAAATGTTGGAGCAAGGCTTCACTTTTATAGAAAAGGAGGAATCTCTTCAAATCCCCTTCAAGGCACACCAAAAGCCACAATTGAATCTTTTCAAATTTCCAAAATTCATAATCCCTCAAGGATGGCGTCCCACATCAAGGCAACATAAAACTTTATTGAAAAATAATATATTCCTTTATGAAGGTGTACCCCTTCAATGACCCTCTTTTAAAACAACATAAAGTTAACTCCCTAGGCCAAGGGGGTCAACAAAGAAACATAACATTAGTTGCCTTGTATTAAATAATTGTCATCAAAAATTGCATTTTGGGAACAATACCAAAAATACCAACTGTTCCAACAAGAATAAGAACAAACTGAAGTACTGCCAACAGGACCACTGCCAAACATAGTATTTACTAAAAATAGTAAACACCAAGAAATGCCACAGAACCTCCAAGCATGGAAACCCTAATTTCACCTCAACGAGCTTACGGGCCTCTGGAATAGGCTGATGAGCAACTGAATTGATTACTGACAAGAAGGGGACATTACAGTTCGCCCTCCTTTTGATTGCTTGTCCTCAAGCAACCGCAAATCTGAATGCTGCAATATATGTTCACCCTCCCATGTTGCATCTTCAAGGGGCAAGTTCCTCCATTTTACCAAATACTCTTTGATTGTTCTTCTTCTCAAAGAGCGCTCCCTAGTGTCAAGAATCTCCTCAGGAATCAACACCAACTGACCTTCCTCATCCAATGGAGGTAATTCTGAAGTGGCCACCACATTGTGCCCAAGTGCCTTCTTGAGACGAGACACATGAAAGATGTTGTGCACTTTGCTATTAGCTAGAAGCTCCAACTCATAAGCCACTTCTCCAATCTTTTTGATGACTTTAAATGGACCATAAAAACATGGCTTTAGCTTTTCTGTACCACTCTTTTTAAGGGAAGATTGCCTATAGGGCTGAAGTCTCAAGTAGACCATGTCTCCTACTTCAAATGATCACTCAACACATTGCTGATCAGCGTATAACTTCTGCTGGTTTTGAGCTTCTTGTAGATTTTCCTTTAATGATTTCAAGATGTCTTGGCTCTGTTGAAGCATATCCTTTCCCTGAGGAGCTCTACTATCATCAAACACCAAATTTAAAAAGTTAGGAGCATCATAAGCATAAAGAGCCATAAAAGGAGACATCTTAATTGACATATGATAGGAAGAGTTATAACAATACTCTCTCCCAAATGAAGCCACTTAACCCAAACTCTTTGCTGCCCCGAAACATAATTTCTGAGGTAGCCTTCTAACCATTTATTGACAATCTCGGATTGCCCATCCATTTGTGGATGATAACTAGTGCTTGGAGTGAGCACTGTACCACTCAACTTGAAGATCTCCTGCTAGAAAGCACTTAGGAACTTATTGTCTTTATCACTGACAATGGTTTTAGGCAAACCATGCAAACAAAAAACTTCTCTAAAGAATAACTCAGCCACTTGAGCTGCTGTAAATGAAGTTGTGATAGCATAAAAGTGTAAAAACTTAGTCAATCTATCTACCATAACAAAAATACAATCTCGCCTTTGCACCTTTGGTAGCCCTGTGATGAAATCCATTGCAATGCTCTCCCATTTTTGATTCGGAATCGGCAAGGGCTGCAACAAACCAGCTGGAAAATAATGTTCATTTTTATTCTTTTGATAAGTAGAACATTCTCTTATGTAATTCATGATCTCTTCCTTCATCCCTTTCCAAGCAAACCTTTCTCTAATCTGTTTATAAGTCTTGAATATGCCTTTATTACCAACAAGAGGAACATCATGAAAAGATTGTAGAATCTTCTTCTTAAGCTTAGATTCAGACACTAAAAGATCCTACCTTTATAGATAATCAACCCATCAACCAACTTATACCTTTCATCAACCAAATGACCTTCAAACAAGTTGGTTGCAAACTAATTTTTAGCATAATCAACAGCAATTAACTCTTTCCAATCTGGTGAAAGTTCACAAATAGATTGCAAATGGGGCCTTCTTGATAGAGCATCTATCACTATGTTATTTTTTCCTTTGACATAAGTCGTAAGCTTGGAGCTTGCTTACCCATTTCTGCTGTCTTTCATTCAAATCCTTTTGGCGCATGAAATGTTTAAGATTGTTATGATCAGTCTTAACAACAAATTTATTCCCCACCAAGTATTGCCGAAACTTAGATAATGCGTGCATGATAGCAAGCATTTTTTTGTCATAGATTGAGTAGGATTTTTTTGCTCCTCTCAACTTTTTGCTCTCAAAGACAATGGGGTGCTTGTCTTGCATGAGAACAACTCCAACTCCCTCACCTGAAGCATCGCATTGCAATTCAAAGGGGTTTGTGAAATCTGGTAGTGCAACACAGGACACGAGCTCATTATGTGCTTGAACTTGTCGAAGACTCCTTGTGCCTTATCTGTCCATAAGAAAGCTCCTTTCTTTGTGATATCTGTAAGGAGGGCTGCCATGTGAGAATATCCCTTGACAAATCTTCTATAGAATCCACACAAACCCAAAAATCCTCTCAAGTGAGAAATATTCTTTGGAGGTGGCCAATCAAGGATGGCTTTAATCTTCTCAGGATCAACTTTCACACCCTTAGCACTAATGATGTGGCCGAAATACAACAACTCCGTCATCCCGAACTCACACTTTGATTCTTTGGCGAACAAGCATTCCGCCTCCAAAATGCTAAGCACTTCTTCTAAGTGCTTGAGGTGCTCTTCCCAAGACTTATTGAATATGATAATATCGTCGAAGAAGATGAGCACAAACTTCCTCAACTGCTGTCTAAAAATCTTGTTCATACAAGATTGGAATGTAGCTAGAGCATTTGTCAAACCGAAAGGCATGACAAGAAATTCAAAATGTCCAAAATGGCATCTAAATGTTGTTTTCTCTATATCCGCTTCCCTCATCCTAATTTGATGATAACCAGAACGGAGATCAATCTTCGAAAGAACATGGCCCCATGGAGCTCATCAATAAGTTCATCTATCCTTGGAATAGGATATCTATTCTTGATGGTCTTCTTATTTAATGCGTGGTAGTCAACATACATATGCATTGTTCCATCTTTCTTTTTACCAACACCACTGCTGAAGCAAAAAGACTTTTACTTTGCCGAATGAACCCCATCTCCAGTAGCTCCTTGATGGCCTTTTCTATCTCATCTTTCTACTTTTTGGGATAACGGTAAGGCGTAGTGATGACAGACTTTGTGAAATATTCCCCTTAATTTTTTCCCAAAATTTAACACACAAATCAACAACCAATCACTGATTAGCGATAGCTCCACATGCAAATCAGCATGGAAAGTAACTCTAACCAAGAATGTTCACCAAGATCCCAATGTGGGCAAGGTGATAGCATATGGTCAAAGGATCATTAGGAATAAACTGAATTGAAATTACAATTCATCTGCTGATGCAGGCATCCACAAGTAGTGGGGATAATCCACTTATTCAGTGGGTAAAATTATTACATTATTAAAGGCGACAAGCTAGCCTTTTAAATCCTCACTTCCACTTATTAACGTGGGGGGACTACAGTCCACACAACTACTTATTTAGTGGGGGGAAACTTACAATTAAAGAAAGATGATTATTTAAAATCAACCACTCAATCGTGGGAGTATGAAATTTAAACTAATTGCAGCAAATAAAATAAATAGCTGTTAGTACTACTAATCAGCTTTACAATGAATTAAACAGCTGCAAATAAGAAATATATGCTTCCAAATCAATCAATGGTTAGACTAACACTTCCTCTAATTCTTACAATACAATAATGATATAAAAATGAAGCTCAAACCAGCATTATATCAAAAACTAACAAGTCTGATATAAATCTGCAATTTTGGAAATGAATAACCAGCAACTATAAGAATCAATTAAATGCTCATAATTTCACCAAAATACCTCCGAATGGCATGAAACAATGTGCAATGAACCTTTGGAGGATAGGCGCCTATGACAAGATGAAGAAACAGCCTCAAAAGTCATCCATTAATTTATGGCACAATTCCCAATGCTCTCCAAATGGTACGGCTCTTGAGAAGGGCGATTTAGCAATATAAAATCAAAGACTTGGAAATAAATTCCAATCTCTTGTGGAAGGGGTCGCCTTGGGTCTAGAAACACTTTGCAAACATACCCAGAATGATATATAATTTGCTCAAAAAGCTATTAATAAAAAAAACTTTACCCAGAATGATATATAATTTGCTCAAAAAGCTATTAATAAAAAAAACTTTCCGCTGTAGCAATATCAACAACATCAAAATTGAGAATAACTCCAAAATTTTCAACAATTGAACTCCATCTGCTAGTCTGAATGAGAAGCAGCAATAAAAACCAATTAGGTGTTGTCTCTCAAACACGAAATTGATTGGAATCTAGGAGGTAAGCATCCCTCGAAGAAATAATCACAATGTCATTTCGACAGCATAACTTTAGCAATTAACAATGGATGATAAATGCTGGAGCAAACTATCTCTTTTATAGAATTGAAAGTGACTTTTCAAATTCCATAACTCCTCTAAGAAAGGGACGCCAAAAGCTCCTTTTTGAAATATTTTACTTTTCAAAATATTTAATTCTCCCTTAATATGGCGTCCAAAACCCAAGGCATATTAAAGCAATATAAAATATCAATTATTCCCTCCATGAGGCGTCCACCTTTCATGAACACCTTTTAAAACAACTTCAAGTTATCATATTAGGCCAAGGGGGGGATCAACTTAAAATTAAAACATTAATAACTTGAAATGACTCATTTCTCCCTTTTACACCTCAATAGCCAAATTCAACAATATTCAATTGCTCCAACTGAAATGGAAAACTGACTGAAGAGCTGCCAACTGGACCACTGCCAAAATTAGAACTTACTAAAAATAGTAAATTCTGAGAAATGCCAAAAAGCCTCCAAATAAGGAAACCCTAATTTTACCTCAGACAAGCCTACGGATTTTTGGAAATAAGCTAAAACCAAATGAAGAGCTAATGGCCAAAATGGGGACATTACACTTTGCTCCTTCTTCTACTTCAATCACATGCTCACAAACTCTTTTAGGAGGTCTCCCAGGAGGTAGACTACCAAAGACATTGCTCTTCTTAGAAAGCAAGGCTTGGATATCAGGATGATATTGCCTTTTTTCTTCCATTGGATCAGCTGGTAGGACCATACACTCTGTTGCCCATTCAACTTGATCATGTCGGATCAGCCTTTCCATTCTTTTCAAAGACACTATTTGAGGGCCCCCATTAGACATCCCTCTCAAGACAACATTCTTTCCCTTTGACTAAAATTTCAGCTCCATAGTTTGCAAATTCAATGTGATCTCACCAAGAGATCGCAGCCATTGTATACCTAGCACAACATCTGTATCTCCAATTCTAGCCACATAAAAATCATCTTTCATCTCATGATTTCCTAATTGCATAGAAAGGTTAGGAATCTTTCTTGTGCAAGACATGGTAAAACCATCTGCAACCATTACCTTGAAGCCTTCAAATTCTTCAGTCTTCAAACCTCTCTTAGCTACTAATCTTTCATCAATAAAATTATGAGTTGCTCCCCTGTCAATTGGAGCAACAATCCTTTGCGAGCCAACCACTCCATGAACCCGAAAGGATTATTATTTTGAAAACTCGATAGTTGTGCTAAAGCACTACTATCTCCAACTTCATTAGGCTTCTCTTTTGGAGCTTCTTCTCCATCACTACTTGCTGATTAGACGAATTAGATTCTGATCCATAATTAGAATAACCCTCCATTTGATGTGCTTTGCCTCTTCCATAGTAACGGTGACCCTTAACCCAAGGTTCACGACAAGTGTAGCAAACACCATCTTTTCTAAGCTGTTCTCGGAGCTCTTCTGACATCTTTGGCGGAAACTTCTTTGGCAGATTTGAAGAATGTTTTTTATCCTTCTTATGGCTGAAAGGTTTCGAATGAAACTTAGGCCTTGGGGCTGCCAACTCCATGCTCCTGGCTTTCTTGATGGCCTCATCTAAAGTTGGTGGATCAAAGGCTTTGATCCATCCCTTCAAAGGCTCCATTAATCCTTCAGAAAAGAGAACCATAAGTCTTCTCTCAGTAATGTTAGACACCATTACTGATAATCTCTGAAAATCAGCCACATAATTTTTTAAAGATCCTTGTTGCTTCAACTGTGCCAATTCTCTGAATCTCAACTTAGGATCTTTGGTATCAAATCTTTCAATCAGCTTGTTGGTAAACTCATCATAGGTGCGGATGAGGTTATGGCCAAGAGTGACCAAACCATGAGTCCACCATTCGTGAGCTACTCCATCCAAGTGCAATTTGGCAAATTTAATTGCATCTTCCTCTGACATTGGTCTGAGAGAAAGATAGTTATCCAATTTTTGCACCCATGATCTCGCTGTACACTTATTACCACCATCAAAATGTTCCAAAGTTATCTTTCCCAAAGCTTGATAAAAATCATTTCTAGGCATCATAGGAGGATGTTGCTCATTCCTTCCACATTTCTCCTACTCCTTTGATTCATGTATTGATCAAAGGTCCAAGCATCTCTCATATCAGGAGGTAAGGAAGCATATTCCATATAAACTTGTCGTGCATCATCAGCAAAAGGTGTTGCAGCTTCAACTGGTTGTTGCTCTTCCGTTGGAGTGAAAGTAGGGAAAAGAGGTCTAGAGGAGGACCCACTAGAGGTTGCAGTATGCTGACCCACAATTCTATCTCTTCTATTCACATCAAGATTGCCATTACTGTTATTCCCATTAACTCCACTGCTTTCACCAGTTGGATTAGTTTGGAGCTTAATGATATTTTGTGTTGCTTGCTGATCCAACTTGGACAATAATTGGGACATCATGTCGATCATCCCGTCAAACTTTTTCTCCATTCTTGCCTCCTCATCATAAGCTTGCCTAAGACTTTCTGACATATTTTCAACTGTTTTATCAATTCCTTCAATTATGTTCTCAGTACTTTCAATTGTTTTACCAAGATCTCTTAAAGCTTCTGAAAATGTGTCTGCCTCTGGAACGGGTGGGAACTGATGATGAGTTCTGGCTTGACTTTTGGTGAATGGTCTGGTTTCTATATCACTCATCAGACAACTGACTGTTGGAAGTCACAGGATGGTAGGGTCTTTTGCTTTGATACCACTGAAATATGCTAACCAATTTTTTGCCATAGTTTTTACACAATAACCAACACTTGGCCAATTTGATTAGCGTTAGCGCCAAAGCCAAATCTCTATCAAAACAACTCTAACCAAGAATGCGCTCTAAAACCACTGAAGGAAGAGGGGCAGGCATATGGTCAGAGGATCCCTAGGATCAATAACTCAACAATTGAAATTTCTTACAACTGGAAGTGTAAAATAAACTCAACGCCAAGAATGTGCAATCAAGATCCTTTTGAAGGCGAGGTGCTAACATATGGCGGAGTAATTATTACAAATTGAAATAATTAGGCGGATAACCAGCCATAGAAAACTCCAACCACTAATTCATCCATTGCAGCGGGCATACACTTAATAGTGGGGATTCACCAGTTGACAGTGGGTGAGAAAAAAAATACAAAGTAAATTTCCTCTTCACTAGCGGTAAACCATCCAGGGGTTATTGTATGCGAATTAGAAACACAAGTAAATGCAGAATTAACAATGGTTGGATTAGTACTACTAATTCTCAACCTTACAATAAAAGAAATCTGCAAATTACAATGTGTTAGAATGATAGAATGAAGCAAGGTGAGAGGAAAGATTCTTGCAAGCTTTAAACAACTCAAATACTAGAAATTGAAGCCAAAAACTGAACTTATAACAATCTGATTACAAAAACTAGCAAACTGAAATTGTAAACCAGCAACTGTGAAACCAATGAAATGTTCATAACTCATTCAATATACCTCCGAATTGGCTGAAATCAAATGCAAATGCTTCCTAGGAGGTTGGCGCCCAAATTGCAATAGAGAAATAGCTTCAAAATACCTCCAATCATTTTGCACGAATTTCAATGCTTCCTTGAAAGGTACGACCAAGCTGGGAGGGGCGATTTTCTTTTAAAAAATTAGATTCTTTATAATAAAATCTCAAACTTTGTGGAAAGGGTCGCGCATAGTAAACAATCATTTAGCAACAATGCCCAGAACCATATTCAATCTGATCAATGAGTTGTGAACAAAAACCACTTTCAGCTGTAGACAAACCGACAACACCAAAACTGACAAAAATTCCAAAATTCATCAACAATTGAGCTCCATTTGCTAGTCTGAATGAGAAGCAACAATAAGACCAACTAGGTGTTGTCTTGCAAACACGAAATTGGTTGAAATCTAGGAGGTAAGTGTTAATGTTATAGCAGCTTCGGTAGCTCCTTCCAGCTCACTTCTTTCGTGGAAGTCTTAAATTGAATTATAGCCATTGGCTATTCAATTTACTTTTATTGTTTTGTATTTTATACTTTGGCCGACATGGAAGAATTCAAAATTCATAGAAGACATTTAATATACTTCTAGGCCGACTTCATTAAGAAGATATGTGATTTTGACTAAGGCCGACTTTGATTGAAGAAGAGTTGAGCCGACATCTTGGAGTCTTGAGAGGCCGACATGAAAGGACTTGGTTCATATACATATACTCAGATTGTTCATCCATTTTTGAGCATCGAAGATTTAATCCAGTTCGGTCATCCTCAAGTGCGAACATAATATCGAAGCTCTTCCCCAGTTCGGTCATCATCAAGTGCGAATATGTCTGATATTTGAAGAGCGAATATATCAGTTCAAGGATATCAATCATGTGCGAATGAGAGTCTGCGAATTATTGTGAACTCTGCCATTCATATCTGTGTTAGATGCGAGCCATTTATATTTGTGTTAGATGCGAGCTATTCATATCTGTGTTAGATGCGAGCTACTCATATCTGTGTTAAATGCGATCTATTCATATTTGTGTTAGATGCTAGCTACTCACATCTGTGTTAGATGCGAACTCTCCATTTTGGATCTGTGTGAACTCAGACATATTGGATCTGTGCTAAATTGCGAACTCTCCACCTCAAATCTATGCGAACTCAAGGGTGAAGATCTGTGCAAAGTAATATGATGCGAATTCATATCTAACAGGTTGAGAACCAATTGTGTTTGTGAGTATTGTCAAACGCTATTCTTGTAGACAGTCATTTCATATATAACAGGTACGATTTGGCAAACTGTTATATGTTCATTTGTCATCTTGCCAGTGATGAATTTCGGTCTTGTGTTAGACCCCATTGTAATATGTAAAATTGCTAGTGTTGCATCAAATATAAGAGAGATCTCTGTTGCTGGGTTTTTCTCCCTCAAGAGGAGGGTTTTCCCAGGGTATATGCTGTGTTATTTTGTCTGATTTTGATTTAATTCTCTGTGCATTTAATCTGTTCACACAAATTTAACAGTAAGCATCCCTCAAAGAAATATTCACAGCCCCTTCAAGGCACGCCAAAAGCCACAGTTGAATCTTTCAAATTTCCAAAATTCATAATCCCTCAAGGGTGGCATCCCATTTCAAGGGAACATAAAACTTTATTGAAAAATAATAAATTCCTTTATGAGGGCGTACCCCTTCAATGACCCTCTTTTAAAACAACATAAAGTTAACTCCCTAGGCCAAGGGGGTCAACAAAGAAACATAACATTATTTGCCTTGTATTAAATAATTGCTATCAAAAACTGCATTTTGGGAATAATACCAAAAATACCAATTGCTCCAACAAGAATAAGAACAAACTGAAGTACTGCCAACAAGACCACTGCCAAACATAGTATTTACTAAAAATAATAAACACCAAGAAATGCCACAGAACCTCCAAGCATGGAAACCCTAATTTCACCTCAATGAGCCTACGGGCCTCCGGAATAAGCTGATGAGCAACTAAACTGATTACTGACGAGAAGGGGACATTACATTTTATATGGGAATAATGGCTTTATAAAGCCAATACTTTGTAATAGTTTTTTGGTATGATGTGAATGACAGTTATTTTAATTCGAGAGCATTCTCGTTTTTTTCTCCCCCATTTCAATATGGTATCAAAGCGGGTTTCTTCTTGAACCTCTCTTTGATCAACCTCCATTCATTTGTTTTTTCTCACAATGGTGTTTACAATGGTACTGTAGTGAAGACCACGTGCAACTACTATTGTTTTCTACCATTCTTGCATTTGTCAACAGGTGAGCAATGTAGACCATGTGCAAAACCTTTTTGACTCCTCCATTCATCTGCGTTTCTTCTCTTTCTCTCCACTGTGTTCATTCTTGCCATTGTTTGACACTGTTCATTGCTATCATCCCAAAAAAATTTAAAATTTTCATCCCCCAATCTATTGCGGAAGCGTGTTTTTCAAAACCTATCAGGCATTCTATAGTTTATGCTACCAATCGTTTCTGTGGACTCCGTCTTAATATATTTGTATTGATAAAAGATTTATCTTGGCGACATTATCATTATCGGCAGAGATTGAACTATTTGTCGGGAGTTGCTTGTATTTTTGCCACTACTCATAGCAGAGTTCTACGACATTTTGGGTATTCTGGATTTTTCATTTGGTCGATTGGAACACAAGTGACACTTTGTAACTCTTTGTACATGGTTTCCTATGCGGTGGTTACATGGCGTTTCTTTTAGAACCAAATTCTATATGAAGAGTTCTTCTTGCAACAGTTCTTTGGTCAACAATACATTGAATATGCAGACATAGTGCCTTCTGGAATAGGTTTTATAAAATGATTTACTAAACCTTGTGCAGTCATCATATGGCTTTACATTCAACACGCCTGGAAGGGAGTCACAACATACACTCAAGTGATAGACTTATTTCCACAGCAAAATACGTTTATGTTTCCGTGCATTCTTAAGGCCTGTGGAGGTATTTCGACTTTGCAACATGGTAAAGGAGTCCATGGTTATTTAATTACAAGAGGGTTTGAGAGAGGCTGCTTTATGTTCAATGCTCTTATTGATATGTATGTGATACGGGGAGTTGCGGAACGCACGTCAACTATTTGATGAAATGTCTCAAATAGAAGTTCAGAAAAAACGGTGGGACACACACAAAATGTTTGATAAAATTCCTTATAGTCAATTACAGGGTTCACTCCAACTGTCCTCAAAGAGACTTAAAGGATACACACTGAGTGTTTAATGGGATGTCTGAATGCGAATTTCAAGACAAATCACCCCAAAGAGACTTGGTCTCCTGGATTATGATGATCTCTAGTTATGCCCTACGAATAGAAAATGAACAGTTGCGTTGGCTTCTTTAGAAGAAGAGCTTTGCATTTTGTACTAATTTCTAGTTTTTCTCTATGTCAATACTAAGGGGGGGTGTTAGAATTTAGTTCTTACATAAATAGTTAAATAAATAAATTAACATGCTATTGTTAATTTAATAAATAAATTTGGTTTTGGTAGCTATATTCCCGTAACTATTTTTATACAGGAATAATGGCTTTATAAAGCCAATACTTTGTAATAGTTTTTTAGTGTGATGTGAATGACAGTTATTTTAATTCGAGAGTAATCTTTTTTTTGCCCCCCTTTTCAATAATCTAAACCTAAGATGTATTCCACCTTTCCGAGGGTTTCATTAGGATGCAAATCAACAAGGTGAATAGATTGACTTTCAACCATGAAGGTGAGTCAATTAGACTTGGATCTGTATCCTTAGGGTCTTAGAAATGAATTGGAAATGATTTGGAATGTTTAACCTAAGTGAATTAAAAGACCCAATATGAAAAATGCAATATCCTGAAGATGAATAGACGGAAACAGTAATTTGCAGGCAGATCTGGGAGAGGTAGAGTGATGTGTACCTATCATCAAAAGTTGAATTCAGCATGCCAAGAGGGACATAGATGCCTAGGGGCATATGGGTCTTTGATGAGGAGTCTTGAAACTGATTTTGCAATCCTTTGATGCTATATCTGAGCTCCTAATTCCTGGTTGCAGAATTGTTAGAATGCCATCAATAAATTTTGTAGGTGAGTTTCCGTGGCTTGACAACTTTGATGACAATAAATGCAACAATGAATGGATTGCCTTCAAACTTTCCTTGAACTTCCTCAAACCTATAATCTGCAGATTCACAAAGAGAAGAGATGTTGGGCCATTTAAGGGCTTGCTTCAGTCAAACTCTGTGTAAGTGTTTCCACTTCCACAATGGAAAAATGTCAACGATAAATGATAATGGAAAGAAAGGAATGATGAAATCACAAAGTGCTACAACTCACCACCCTTCAATGGCTTCCTTGAAGGATTGAAGTCATACAAATCTCCTCAAGAATTTTGATCTTGCTTGCTTGAATGCTTGAGTGCTTTGGAGACCTACAAAAAGATGTTAGCCTTCACAAAACCATGATAACATGAATACACATAAAACTTGACACGATATTGGATCTTGAATTTATGCAATTAAAGCTCTGAAATGCTGCTCTTGACTTGCTCTCAATAATAGTATTTGCTCATGAATGCTTGTTCTAGTAGTTAGATTTCAAACGATAAAATAACTAGGTATTTATATGCAATTGTTCTAATTTCCTGAAAATTAGATTCCAAAAGCCGACACTTGAAATTTGAATTTTGGATGTTAAAATGGCGCCAACAACATATTTGAATTTGTAACAGCCCGACTCTTAGGTAAAATTAAATACTAAAAGTAAGTAAACGTGTAAATCATGTCATTGCAATAGAATTTTCTTTTTATTTATTGACATAACATGAACAAGTTGCCACATTAATTTACAACAAAGATTCCATTTCAATATAATAACTTCACAAGTACATGAAACAAGAATACGTACCTTAACTAACATAGCTCCAATGAGCTTTAGAACAAATAGTAGTAAGAAGGTCCAGGAATCTGTCCTTTCAAATCTTGGTACATCGGCCGCTTGCTGAGGAGGAGAAACATCACTCAGGCGCTTTTCCACCAACCACAAACTTATAATGCGGTTCCTTGCACACCTATCGTTAGATAGATGGCCCTCCCTTCCAAGAAGAGATTGGTAGGGTTTCCTTTAACGATTACCAATTGAGCATAGTGTTGTGTTCCTACATAACTAGGTCCTGTGCATACGACAACTCTTGAACTAGTATGTACTTCGGGATCACAATGAACTGAGAGTGTAGTCTCAACTATTTCACACCTAAGTGGATGTTGTACATTTCACTACTTTGGCCAAAGTATTATCATTCAGTACTTCGAATGAAGGTCGTTTATCATATGCACTACTCAGGGCCGATTTGCATTAAGGCTTTCTTACACTATGCGTAGGTTGATCTATCGGGGTAGTCCGTACCCTAGACTTCCTACAACAGTCTAACTACTAGAATGGAGATCATTTTAATAAGTACCTACAACTAACTCCCTTATACAGGATACTCTCATCCTAGGAGGTTCATTAACTTGGCTAAGTTTTCTTGTATCTAGTTGTAACCTGTAGCTTATTAATTGCTCTCGATTAATTCCTAGTATTAATTAGCTATGTACAAGCATATACTCCATATATGGAGTCAATAAAATAATTGCAGTTTTCTCCTCGATGCCTAATGTAATCCGTACACTAATGAATGCAAAACTAATAGAAGAGAACATGCAATTATCATCTTATTTCACAAATTATCTTTGCTGATAAACATTAATTCTTTCATATTCATTTCTAAGTTAATCAGCTTTCAGTCTCAGCTCTTTTCAGCCAAAGGACAAGACACAGACTTACTTCTGAATACAAGAATTACAGAAAGCATAGAAAGGAAAAGATTGACATGCCTGGTAAGAGCTTTCCCTTAGAAGTTTGGAGAATGAGTACACTTCTCCTCTTTGCCTACCACCAAATGATTTCAAACTGGGTCTGTAGCGAATTCTTATTCAGCTGTTTGGTAGTTTCTAGTTGCTGTTCTTAGACTCTGAGAGTGCTTCTTTCAACACTAACAGAATACCTCTCTTAACAAACTAAAGACTAAAGTCTTTCTTAACTAATGACGAATACTCAAATAATGCTCTCAAATTGATAAATTCCTTCTCAACAGAAAATGCTCTTCACTCTTGAATGAACAGAACGAATTACTGATTTGTATTTTTGTGTGTTATGAGTGAACATTCGCAGGCTTTATATAGTGTTGGAAAACTTAACTATTTCCCCTTTTTATGGCGTCTGTGCTGCCAACGGAGCTTGGAATGCTTCAAAGGAGAAACGTGTTGCTCTGTGGAGAGGATTTCGACCTCCATTAACTGACAGCAGTGAGATATTTTCATTTCGCACATGTCAAGTTTGTAAAATCGTGACACCTCCTGGTTTTAGCGCGATTCAACAGCGATGGATAAGCGTTGGTTTAATGTAAGACTATTTCCCAGGTTGTATGGAGTCCACATCTCCATTTTAGCCAAGCACGAATTTACTCGGCCGTTTTCAGTCGCCTGGCCCTAGTCGAGCGATTCTTCCTGCGCGTTTTTACTCTTTCCGCCATTTTTAATGGCCTGAACTCTTTTTTTGAATTTATTTTACTCTTACAATTTCGATATAGTGGACAGGAAATATATGACGCATTTGACAATGATATTAAATTCAATATTGAAGTCAAAATAATTCGATTTCAAAGAAATATTCCTTTTTAGAGAAAAACGTCATTTTTAAAGAAAAACGTTATATTCTCAAATTCGTGATTTAGTCTCATTTCTCTATTAAATATTTAATAAAATGTTGAATTAAATTTCATTTGATTTTCAAATCTTTTAATTAAATACATCTATATATATTTTATTATATTAAAGTATTTATATAACATAGTTTTAATTTACATTATATATTTATGTATACTTATTTAAATTAATAACTTAAATAATATCGTATACATATCTATATTTTGTAAAGACTATATTATATACGTACTTTAATATAATATTAAATATATAAATATATTTATCTTTACACCTATACATGTATATACATTTACATTTTAAATTATACGTACGTATACTGCGAGTTAGTCAACATACTTTCACTATACGTACTCATGTATATGTATATAAATGAGTATATGTAAATTCCAAGGTAATATATCGTCATAAAATATGCATACAACAGGTTAGTTGTGGATACGTTTACATGTATATATACTTGTATATTTCCTTTATGTATAAGTATTCATAAATACACTTATATTGATACACACGTATGGCATGTCCATCTGCTCTAATACGTTGTGTCGACATGAATGTACTTATGGACACTTGTACATACCGTATTTATATGTATATATACATATACACATGCCCACCTCTAACTAGAAACATTACTCCACATAAGATTATATTGGCAAGCATCACTTATTTTCACATTTAGAAGTAGATACGACTCCTAATGATACTAAACAAGCCTACGGATGACTTACCCTTTACTTCAACAAAGACTTATCTTACTCAGTCTATAGTATGTGTGTGTATGCCCAATTGGTACTCGTTACTGTTTACCCGACCAAGTTCCTCCCCGAGTGATATCTCTCCTCTGCCTGGAGGTATAAACCTGTTTCCTGCACATCATGACACGACAACGGGAGTCATATGCTCAAAACAAAGCAGAATACATGAAACATTTCAAAATTTAGATTATTCACGAATCAATAACCTTTTATTCTCTTTTATGCAGTATTTTACCAAGAATAACATCAAATGAAACAACATTCATATTGAAAACAAGGTACAAGCATCATTAATTCACCTCCAGAATTCTCATTTACTCTATCTAGTAATGGTAAATTGTAACGTCACAATTTGGGATGTAACAGAATATGGGTCTTGGGGCAATGGGTCCTGGCACAAATTTCCAGGACACACTTAGTTGGGAGCAAAATAACAATTGGATGCATTTATTTAATGCTTACAATCTTTTGGAAAATGGTGAAAATTAGGCCTTGGAATGCATAATTTGGAAAATTAGGAGCTTAATTAAGTCCAATTGATTAGGGGGACAAAACATAATGTGAAATTGTTAAGGGTGACAATTTTCTACACTACAAATTCATTAGCATTTTCTTGTGCATACAATTTGCTAAGCTCAAATTTCTTTGGCTCATTCTCACTGCCTACATAATTGCCTTGCAAAATGAATTCCCATGTTCTCCCATTTGATTGAGTTCGATTTTCTTGTATAAAATAGGGTAATTTGGCACCTTAATTTACAGGTTTGTATGCAAGTGTCCATTCATGTGATTTTTGGTTTCTAAAACTAGAATCAAAGTCATCATTAAATATCTGCAATGCATTGTTTAAACTTGAGATATCATGCATTTGATTTGATTCTAGAGAATTAGTTTCCAGATTTTGACTTGGCAGATATGACTGAGTCAATGTATCATTTTCCACAAGTTGATCAATGCTTACACTTTCTGGATTAATTTGCTCAGAAACTTCACATGATTTATCTATGCTGAATTTAGGAACAAGTAGTTGCCTAGGATGAATCAGTCCTTTCAAGAGCAAGTCTAGTCTTGTGAGAAATGTGGGACAATTTATTTCCTTATGTGCAGTTGTATCATGCATTCTGCATTCACCAGGCCATGTGAAATTAGAAAAATGCCTAGGAAACTCATGTCTAACATGTAATTGTTCAATTTTTCTACCACCATGGGTATGTCTAGCTTAAAATTTGAAATTTGGTAAGAGTTATGCATAAAATCAGGATTATCAGTTTCTTGGTTAACCTCTGTGTTTGTCCAAAATTTCTGATTTTTCAAATTATTCGACATTTTAAAAGTCATTTTCATTTTGATTTGTCTTTGTGGACAGCCATGTAGGCATTTCCATACTCTCAACTTCATTTCCTGATTTGTCTGTAGCTTGTTTATATCCAGCTTTTTCTGATTTAAGTTCACTTGTTTCAACCATAGTTTCACAAAGTTTCTTGATGGGGAGGTAGGGGGATGGGTTTTGGGGACAAGGGGACCAAGGGCCTAAGTTTGGGGACGACAAGGGGGTGGCAGTGCAGAGGTGGCAGGGGGGTGGTGCAAATATGTATCATGCTCGAAAAAAATTATTCATAAAAAGATGTGTAAGGAATAAGTATAAGTATTGAGAATTGCAAATGAAACTTTGGAACACTAAGTAACTTTAAACTAATAAACATTAAAAATATGGCAATGATTGCATTGAACATTAACAATGGTGGGTAGAGGTTTGGGGGAAAGTGAGGAATAAGTATAAGAATTGCAAATGAAACTTTAACACACTAAGTAAAATTTAAAGTTTAGACTAATAAACATTAAAAACATGGCAATGATTGCATTGAACATTAACAATGGTAGGTGGAGATTTTGGGTCAAGGGGTAGAGCCCTCGAGGGGGACAAGGAGCAGTTCCCCTTATGGGGGTTTGGGGTAGAGCCCCTAGCGGGGGTATGGTGGTAGAGCCTCCAGTGAGGTTGAGGAGTAGCGCCCCTCACAAGGTCCAGGGGTAGTGCCCTTGGTGTGTTCCCTGTCGTGATACAAGGTGGGGTCGAGGGGCGGAGTCCCCGCCACGAAGCACAAATTGAGGTCTTGAAAACCACACAAACCTTTATGGCGAATTCCATTTTCACAATTTTATCACTTATTTTTTGTAACACTTGGAAGTCCTAGGGACGATTGGGAAACTCCTTGAAGTCTCCTGAACGTCGTGAAGTTCCCAAACTAGGGGGTGTCTTGAAAATGTCCTCGAGACTTGAGTGGTGGTGGTGGGACGACCCCTCCAAGTCCCCAAGTCTTGAGGACGTCCTGGGGATTTTTTTTTGGGGGGGTGGACGCATCCTCAATGAACACTAATTTCAACTAGATGTGATGGATCTGAACTGCACATGTTTTGATTAACTATAGGCGATTATTGGATTTGGCTGATAAAAAATGTTTATTTGTCCACGTTAAGGATAACTACAAATTTGATTTTCCTGTTGCAGACATGATTGTGGGTAAAAATGTGAAAGCTGATTGCAAGAGTTGACCATGTTGACATGTGATGGTAACCACACATCTTAAGGGATCATGTTGTAATCTGTTTGCTGATTTACCTTGGTTTGGGTATGGTCATAGCCTAATTGTGCCAATGTTAAAGCTCTTCAAAATGCAGCTTCTATGGTAAACACTATTGGCGTTTCTCTAATAAAGGATGTAGACCAAGGATCTAATCCCCAAAAATAATGACTCAATAATTTAGCGTTGTTCAGTCTCTGTGAAATACTTACTCTTTCGAGTGCTTCGTAAAGCCTTTAGATTAAATCGCGAAATGGACTCATTGGGTTGTCTTTAAACTGCTGCAAACTGCAAGAGAGCTTATTTAAGGATCTATGTTTTTCCCAAATTGTCTTAGAAAACATTCTTTAGTTCTGTCCAAGGATGTATTGAATTTGGTGGAAGTTTACATACACACATAATGCCACAACTTGCAATGTATTAACAAATAATAGGCAACATCCTTATGACAAATCTGATACTGAGTAATCAAATCTTTGTAGACTTTCGCATGATCTAATGCATTCTGTCCGCAATGGGGGAAAAATAAAGTAAGCTCGTTGCAAGTATCCCTAGGAATCTCATGGAAATCCATAGGCATACACATGGGGCTGCCCTTTGAAACTAAACTACCCCCCAATTTAGCTTATCACAATTATGCAAATTTAACCAGATACCTAAAATTCTGAAAAGTTAGGTTCCAGTCCCTCTTTCTAGCACCAATCTGTTGATGCATGGTTTAGCACACCCCAAATCAAGTAAAACACAAATGAGTCCCACCTCTCCTGAAAGGAAATCAAGATCTCCCCAAGGTCTATAACCAGGTCATGGCCATGCAAGATAACTCAGGGGTCTAAGAAATAGTGTTTCTATTGAAGGGACCATGGTATATTCAAGTGAAATCAGATGATGAACACGGTTATTGCACAAAGAAAATCAATATTCTCAAATCTCTACATATAAACTAAACTGCTTCTATTATTCATTGCATTAATAAACCATTCCACTATTTAAATCAGCATTGAAGTAATTGAAATCAAGGAAAATGCAACTTTAAAATGCGATAAAATCCTATTCTAAATCCTAATTCTATTTAGATGTATAAAAAATAGCAAAAGATAACAGGGAAAAGAGAAAGAAGAATGAACCTGTTTTGCAATGATGTAATAACTGAATCAAGTTGAGCAAATAATCCCTGATAAACCGGCCTGGCTTGATGAGTTGACACACAACTATTAACACAAAGCAATGTAGAAATCTGAGGAGCATTAGACCAAGAAGAAACATGTAAAAGATAATAGTATGCAAATGCAAATCAGACACATAATCCTTCATAGCCTTGGATTAAAAAACTCTTCATTAAGCAAAAGTGTGGAAATTCATCATACTCAGTTGCTTGGATTAAAAAATTCTTCATTAAGCAAAAGTATGGAAATTTGTCATACTTAGTTGAAATCAAGAAAATGAGGGAAAACAAAGAAAACTTAAAAATTGCTTGAAATTTACTGGTTTCCAACCCTTTTACAGTCACTTAGCTGGTCTTTTATAAATTCATACCGTAGGAAAATCAGTTCAACAACTAGTTACAATTAATATTTAAATCATCAATTTCATGATCCAATGGATTTTAAAACAGCTAGCATTTAATGCTTGTAGTAGCAGTTTAGAACAATTTTCAATACAAATCCATTGCATTGCTTTGTATAATTCAGTTTCAAATCAATATATAACTAGATGGCATGATATCATAGGTGACATTTCCCTTAAAGAGTTCCTTGGCCAACTTAGAGATAAAAATCACGATTTCTTGACAAAATAAACATTTTTTGTCCAAATTTATCTACTCAAAAATATTTGTTCTCATTGCCTTAGCCATACTCGAGCCCAGTTCTCACTTCTTTATCTAACTCATGAATACATTGCAAACATAAAATATAGAGTATTTAAGAATTCTTTTGAGAATATTCAACAATTAACTTGAACAAATTGGATTTAAGACTATTCATATTTCTAAGAGGCAACGTTGATTAAATCTTGTATGTTTAGATCTTCATAGTCTAGCTTGTAAGATCAAATTTCAAGATACTAATTGGAGACAACACAAAATAGAGCATACAAGGCAAGTGAGATGAGAAGCTTTGCTTGCGGCGTTCCCATTATGGGTTTGGAACATCATTGCCTACAAAGAGAATCATCAAATTTTAGCTGTGCATGTTTTACATATAGTCACAAACTAATTAGTTAAATCAATGGTTTTGGAGGATATCTCGTGATCTAATGACTTGCAAGAAATGGTTGGTGAAAACATGTTTGGGTTTTAATTATGCTGAACAAACCTTTGGAGTGTGCATGTGTACATGGGTTCTTAATCTACTTTACGGACTTCTTGCATTTAAATGATGAACTTTATTCACATGGTTAACTTGATTATCCCTACATACTTTCAATTCACAAAGACAAATGATGTTTAGGATTTGAAGTTGAGCAAGCTCATGGATGTTGCTTTATCATGGTTTTAAATTTGGAATATTCCACAAATTCTATTTATATCAAGCGTGGCCAAATATTATAAGTTGTGGACTTGAACAGTGTATGCTTCCAACTTTAAAGGGCAACTTAACCTGAATGAATTCAAGGTCTTAGATCTATGAATGTTTCATGGACATCAAAATTTTAAATGTTGACTTATCTTGTTAGTTAATTGAGTTTGATTCACAATTTTGTTTCTATGATGCTTTTATTAGTTTGAGCTCTAGACACAACTTTGCAGTTTAAAACAGATTCACCAAGTATTTGAATCCTCGTGACGTGGCATACATGTAAGCATGGAATCCCCTTTCACTAGGTGTGGACTTATGATATAAAGTAATTGGATTTTATCTTGTCAGTTAATTGCAATTAACAGATTCATGCTTTTGTTTCCATGATGCTTTTATTAGTTTGGGCTCTAGACACGACATTGAAGTTTAAAACAGATTCACCAAGTATTTGAATCCTCATGACGTGGCATATATGTGAGCATGCAGTCCCCTTTCACTAGGTGTGGACTTATGATATAAAGTAATTGGATTTTATCTTGTCAGTTAATTGCAATTAACAGACATCTCTGGTCCACCAAATTTTTGAAATACTACACCATGAATACTTCGGATGTGAAGACTTATATACTCAAACCTAGAGACTTCTTAGGTCTGAAGATGAAGAGTTACTTCAGAAGAGACATGTATACGTGACTTGAAACATTAAATATAACCATATAAACTCTAGACTTATATCACACAATGAGTAAAAAATTATAAATTGGTAAGGTCTGTTGCCACTTGTTTATCATATGTGAAGATTGATAAAATTTGTTTTATTGACAATTTAAATTCGATGTATACCATGAAATGGATCACAGGCTTGACTTTGACACTTGTAGGCTTGACACAAATGGTGAACACATGTTAACAACATGCTCAAGCTTGATAAATTTTGGGGAGATGGCCAATATAAAGCTGGTTGTGATGATCCTCATATAATATGTTAAATATTAGGCTTGGGTCCAAATTTTATTTATTCAATATGCAAACATAGGATAATGCATAAATCATGTCTAATAATAGGGTTTGGACATGGCTTTATAAAGCATGATTCAAACAGTTTTTTAAGACGTAACCTTCCAATTCCGGTCTTAGATCTAAGGTTTAAGCATATTATCATGAAAACAATATTTTAAATCAGAACCTCTAGATTCATTCAAATGACTAATTGAAAAGGAATGCTTGGGTCCATAGACCACTTTGGGCATTTCATCTTGACGTAATGAACTACATTTGAAACCAAATCTCACCAACATGGGACATAAACACAAAACGGAAACAAAGATGAAAGTTGGAGAACCATGAAAACATGCAATCAAAAGGCTCAAATTAGGATTCAACAAAAGGGGCCCCTACTTCATTTAGGGAAAATAGGGCATGTTGTGCAAGCAACAATAAAAATGCTTTGTGGGAGGGAGGCTAGGATATTGTGATTCAGTCTTGGCACAAGCAAAATTTGCTGACCACAACTTAGTGAATTATTGTATTGAAGAGAGCTCATTTCAAATAGTTTGTGAGCAAAGTTTGAGGGGAGCCACCAGATTTCACAATATATTGTGGGAGCAAAGAAGAAGCACAAAGGTTGAGGAATTTGTGGAATACATGCATGACATACATAAGAAAGTATGAGAATAGCTAGAAAGAAGTAATGCATGATACAAGGAACATGTAGACAAGGAGAGGTGAGAAGCCAAGTTTTAGGTTGGAGATTTGGTACTAGCCCATTGGCACGAGAAAATATTTCTAACGGGGACATACAATAAGTTTAAGTAAAAAAAGATAGGACCTTGTAGATTTTTGCACAAGTTTGAAAAGAATGGCTACAAGATAGCATTGCTTGAGGGAATTGATATATTGCCAATTTTTAGCATAGTTTCTTATACCCTTATGTTGAAGGACAAAACAATTAAGAGTAGGGAGGCATGGATATCAATGCAAAAGCAATAGACTCGAGGCAAGAGATGCCCCAAAAGATGTGAAGAAGTGGACTAGGGACTAGACACTAGGATCAAGAAAATACACTAGAGAGAATATAAGGAATATTTAGTCAAGTGGAAAGGGCTTAGGGTCAAAGATGTGACTAGGCTAAATGCATTAGAGTTTGCCAAGTACAACAAGATGGTGAAAAATTAGTTTGGACTTGTGTCATGTCCCCTTTTCAAAACTAAAGGATTCAATTGAAGACTCGTACCCTATTTTTATTTCTTATAGGAGGCTAAGGGAAAAGTAAGGGAAGTAATAATAATATTTTAAGTGGGCCTGACCTCTTTATTTTCAAAACGACAACTTAAATATTATTTTAGGTCCTATGTAATATTTAAAAAGTGTTTTTAACAATTTATTGAAAATGCAAATTCAAAAAGGGACCTTTGGATGTAATTTAAAAGTATTTTTAAATACTTGGAGGGAAAAGCAAAATAAATAAAATAGAGGGCCCAAGGGAGGCACCTATAAAAGAGAAGTCAAGGCTCACATCAAATCATCCTATTCTATCATATCTGATTTTGTAATGTCATTGTTCCTTCCATTTTGGAGATTGAAGAATTCAAGAACAAAAGCCCTTGGTATTTGGAGGATGAGTTTTCCATAATTAGATTTGAGGACGAAAACCCTCATATCCTTTGAGGCGATTCTACTCAAGGATTGCATTTATGCTTATTGATTGCGGTGGTTCAATTCATATTTGAAAGCAAATTTTACCACATCATCAAAACAATAGTTTTGGTCAAATTTTCAAGTTTATATATTGCTGCTACAGTGCCGTTTTACCGTCATAAATTGCCACCCTTGACAATTTCACACTAGGTTTTGCTCCCCTAAATTATTGAGCCTAATTGGGTCCCTAATTTCCTAAATTATGCATTCTATAGCCCATTTGTACCACTTCCCGAGAAATTGCAAGCAATGAACAAATGCATCCAATTAATATTTTAGCCCTGACACTTAATGTCCTGGAAAATAGGGCCAGGACCCATTCATCCTAGGGTGTATGGGTCCCCTATTTTGTCAGGGACCAATTTTGGATATGTTGGTGTCGACATTTTAACATTCAAAATTCAAGTTGCAAATGTCAACTATCAAGATTTAATTCTCGGGAAATTAGAGAAATGCCTATAAATACTTAGTTATTGCATCATTTGAAATCCATCTAGCATTAAGTGAAATTATATTGGCAAACTTATGATCAAGAGCACTATCAAGCAAGTCAAGTGCAGCATTTTAGAGCTTTATTGCAGCAATTCAAGATCCTAACATCATGTCAAATCCTATGTGAGTTTATTTATGTTCATATTATCATTATTTTGTGAAGGCTAACACTTTTGTAGGTCTCAAAAGTATTCAAGCAATAAAGCAAGCAAGATCCAAGACCTTGAAGTGATGTGCATGACTTCAGTGTTTCAAGGAAGCCATTGAAGGTTGGTGAGTTGCAACACTTTGTGATTTCATCATTGACATTGCCATTGTGGAAGTGGAAACACTAACACTGGGTTTGACTAAGGCAAGCCACTAAATGGCAGATCTCTTTTTGTGAATGTGCAGATTTCAAGATTGAAGGAAGCTTGAAGACAAATTGTTCATTGTTGCAATTGAAGCCCTACATCTTGTCAACTCACGGAAACTCTCACCTACAAAATTATCTAATAGTGTTTCGACAACTGTGCAACTGGGAATCATAAACTCAAATCTGTCATCAGAGGACCTCAAAAGTAGAGCAAAAGTAGCATACAAGGACCCATACTCCCTAGGGCGACTCTGTCTCACTACAGTGATCAAAACCAACTTTTTTGGGCAGGCACACAGTCCTCTACACTTCCCAGATCTTCCTGCAAGTTGTTTCAATCTGTTAATCATCCAGATATTGCAATTTTCATATTAGGGCACATTCTTGAATTAGGTCAATCATAGCAAATCAATTTCAGTCGATTTCTAAGGCTCAAAGGATCAGATCAAGGTTTGATTGACTCACCTTCATGGTTGAAAGTCAATCTAAACACCTTGTAGATTTGCATCTTAATGTACCTTTGAAAAAGGAGCAAAAGGTAATCCTAGGTTTAGACATTAAACTTAGAGTTCCCTTTTTCTTATGTTACAACCGCTACAATGATTTTTGAATATTTTAGTTTGGATTGATTAGTATTTGCAAGCAAATCATTCAATATCTTTTTTGGACACTTCCGTTTGTTGTGTGTAATGATCTATCCCTTGCGTAAATTAATTTTTTTTTTCAATTTTTACTCCAAACATATAAAGGCAACAAGTAACAAGGGCATTACAATAAAATCTTTCCTTTCTTCATTGATAAATGCATACAAGTTACAATATATTTCCACATGAATTCCATTTTCATTGCAAATATAATTCAGAGAACAAAAGTAAAACAATTACATACATAACTCTAGTGCTTTTGAACAAATAGTAGTAAGATGGTCCAGGTTCTTTTCCTTTCAAATCTTGGTGCATCGGCCGCTTGTTGTGGAGAAGAAACATCACTCGGGCGCTTTTCTGCCAACCACCGACTTATAATGTGGTCCCCTGCACACCTTTGTTCGAAAGAAGAGATTGGTAGGGCATCTGTTAATGATTACCAACTAAACATAGTGCTGTGTCCTACACAACTAGAACCTTGCTATTTCACAATCTCGAACTAGTATAAGGATCACAATGAACTGACAATGTAGTCTCAACTAACTCACATCTATGTGGAAGTCGTACATTTCACTACTTTGGCCAAAGTATTCTCATTCAATACTTCGAATGTTGGTCATCTATCATAAACACTACTCAGGACTAATTTGACTTAAGGCTATCTTACACTACGCATAAGCTTATGTCCTTCAATGGGTAATCAATCACCCCAGACTACCTACAACAATCTATCTACTTAGAAATGAAACAGTCGACAAGTGTCTTATACAACTCCTCCTAATGAAGAAATCTTTGTCCTAGGAGTATTTAGCTTACCACAGTTAACCTAATAACTTAAGCCGAAAAGACCTTACTTGACTTTGCCTTCATTTCGAACCTAGTAAATATTAGTTATTACCATCGTATTCTCTTTATATGGAGACCATACAAAATATGCAATTTCACACTAATATGCATTTTAAACCTCCTTATAAATTCCTTCACATAAATTCACTTCTTATGCACAATTAACTAAACATTTCTCTTAACAGCTCTTTTCCCCTACAAACTAAATTGTATTCAGGAAATAACCTTTAGCTTTTGCACACACAACAAACACAAAGAAATAGATATATAACAATCAGATTCAAAATTGAAAGATGAAGAAGGTTTCATGCCTGATTATGAGCTTTCCCTCAAATGACGTAGTTCCAGTCCTTCTCTCAACCAAACCCCTCAATATTGACAGAGTTTTCACTCATAAATAGACTCTCAAATGATGAATATACAACTATATTGGGATAAACTCAGAATGTGATGATAATATACTGGTATTTCTCCTGTTTTTATTACTCAGAATAAAATATGAATTCAAAACAAAGAAATTGTGGAGCAAACTCAGAAAATGATAGAAATTCGGATTTTTGCAAGTGTAGTATGAAGAATGGACTGGCGGCTATTTATAGAGCCAGAAACCCATCGACTTCCACTTCTACAGGCATGTATGTTGCTAGGATTGTATTTTGAATATTTCAAATGATAAGTGGCTGATTTCTATTCACATACTCAACACCTCAAGAGATGATTCGACCTCTGAATTTGCTAGCATGTTAAAGAATAATTCAATTTGCACATGACTAAAATGAAGGGATCGACATCTACAGGTATATTACTAGAAATGGCGCCAACTATGAAAATGATTCATCAAATTGGAAGTGGTCATGGCAATTCACTAAACACCTCATCCCTTTTTAGGCTACGTCGTCCCTATTTCCGTGCTGTGTTGATTTGTTCTTCCAAGTGAAGCACACTTCCCAGGCGTGTGTATCTCCAGCGCCATGGAATTTTCACATATTTAGCTTTTCAATAGTTTGCAAGCAAATATTTTGATTTTCAAAAGTTTAAAACATTAACATTTGAAGTGATAGGGAAATATTTCGATTTCCCCATGTTTCCAATGATTTAAATTTATCAAAATGAGAATAGCCCGATTAATAGTTGGTAATAAATAATCGGCTAATAGATATTCATCGATTTTCCATAGTTTAGACTTTAATATTCACTCCAAGTGAGATATAATTCTTTTATCCACTTTAAGAGATTTATAATATTATTAAACTATATATTTAATTATATATATTTATATTATAGTTTTATTTACTTTACCATATATATATATATATATTTAAATATTATAATTTAAATATATTTACATATATATATATATATGTTTTGGTAAGACTATAATATATATATTTATACAATATATATATATATATATATATATATATTTACATATATAAATATATATACATATTTATTCGTTGAATACATATATTGCGAGCCAGTCAACATACTTTCAATATATATATATGTATATGTAAATTCCAAGGCAAATATTATAATAATAATATTAATATCCACATATATCATTGGTTGTCGTTTTATATATACATGTATATACGTTTGTATATTTTCCTCTATGTGCACGTATATGTATGTATATCATATCGATGCATTCGTCTGAGTTTATCCATTTCACTATCATAGATTTGTATCGATATGACTATACATATGGATACGTGCATATACTATATACATGTATATATGCCCACCTCCTAACCAATTATGTTACCATCATAATAGTTGTAATAACATGAACAAATACATAGATAAACACCACTTATACATGCATACAAAAGTAGACAAAAGTCCTAATGCCAACATACAAGCCTACGAATGACTTACCTATAACTTAAAACAAACTGACTTAGCTTACTCAGTCTAAGGGACATGTGTGTATGCTCAGATGGTTCACATTACTGATTACCCGACCAAGCTCATCTCCCGAGTGATATTTCTCCTTTGCATGGAGGAATGGTCCACATACCTGCATATAATGACATGACAATGGAAGTCATATGTTCACAAAAAAACAGTATACATGAAACATCTCAAAAGTTAGAATAAACATTATTCAACAACTTGCATGCAACATTCATCTAGGATTACATCGATAGAAGTAACAATCAAATGAGACAATCATTAAATGGAACACATTCATATTGATAACAAGAACAGCATGTTTTATTCATCTCAATGATTCAATCATTACAATCATTTGCCCTATGCAATAGTAGCTATTCAATCGGGGTGTAACACTGTGGAGGTGTTTCAGGGTTTTATGCTGTTGCACAACATTAATTATCATTATTTCCAGCCCTCTATACCATGCTATAGGCTTGATCTCTCATTTGGAAAGATCAGTGTACCATTTCAGGGGTTTGGTCAGCCATACCATCAGCATTTGATGGATTTTTTGGTCATGCAATCAATGAATTATTTGGATCTGCTATATGTCATATTGTGAGTGGATATTTGTCACTTTGAAATTACGAAAAAAACAGTTTTCTGGTTCAACATATCAGCATTGGTATTTGCTTGAGCTGTTATAGTTAAATAAAAATCAGATTTGGGATTTCTATGTTGGTGTTTTCATGTTTATTGCTGCTGTCATAATTTATTCAACAACTCATTATCCAATTCTACTTTCATATTTGGTTAATTTCAGTGTATAAGGGTTTGATATAAATACTGGTGAATTACGGAATATCACAGTCCATAAGAAATCAGTCATAAATCAGCAGTTATATTTGACATATTTGACACATACAAGTCAGATCTGCTGTTTATTTTGCATTTGAGGATGCATAGTAGCATTATGAGGGTTTGAATTTTACTGCTTGGAAGTGTAAGTTTGATTTACAAGGGTTTGCAATATTGCATAATTGCTAATTAGTTAGGGTTTGGCATGTACATTGGTCACTTGATCATTGTTGCAGTTTGCACATGTTTGATAAATCATTCATTTCTTAGAGTTGCTCGATTAGGGACATTACAACTTGTGCATGAGCAGGAGACCATGGTCTTTTCTTCTTACCTTGGGAGATTGATGCAATGGCACCAATCAAAGAGGATAGTGAATATGATCCCAGCATGCACAAGGGTAGACATGAAAAGAAGGATGGCACGAACTGGGCACACATACAAGCCAAGGATTGTCAAGGCTAGCTGTTGGAAGTTTTGGGCGAATTGTGAATTGAAACATTTAATGTAGGGGCTGAAGTTGGTGTTTTTGAATTGGGAGTGGGCAGCATTCAACATGACAGGTGCAATCTTGACACCCCAAAGGGACAATTATGTGTATATTTGAGGAAGAAGATAGATTCAATACCTTTTAGCAAGTACTTTTGGCCTGACACATAGCTTAGAGAATCTATAATAAGAACAATGATTGTATATGACCTTCCATCTTTGGGATTGTTGTGAAAGAGTAGGCAGGGGTTAAGAATTAATGATTTATGATTTATACAATATGTGATTTGTCTTCCTCTTGGTAGTGTTTCATTGTGCATTCTAAGGATGGGAAACTTAGGTGTCCCTTTGCTGGGAGCCTAGGGTTCTTGTCTGCATCAATTTGGCTTGCTAGGACTAAGGATGTTTTTCTCATAGGATTTTCTATGAAGTATCCCTTTCTTTGGTTTCCTTGCAATTGGGGGATTTTTAGATTAGGAGCACCAAGGAAGTTAAAATTTTTTCTTTAGATGATATCACTATTCTTGTAGGAAATTAGTGGAAGAACATTGCTTCCCCTCTTGATTCTATTCCTAAGTGGACCATTGGTACTCACGAGGATGACACTTAGCATGATGATGATGGATGGTCAATCCCTATGCATGATATTAGGGAAGAATCTTTGGGCAGCAATGATATCTCAATGAAAGGTCTAGTTAGGCTTGCTGCTAGGTAGGATGATGATGCTACTTCAAGTTGTGTTCCTGCCTTTGTTAGAAGGTACAAGAGTGCTTATCTAGAGTGGTGGGTCAAAGACTGTTGAGTTTAGGGCAAAAACTGCTGAAAAGCAGGTTGTTGACTTGATAAACACATTAGACAAGAAGGAGGCTGCTGAAGGAAAGGAAAAATTGATATGATTGGTTCTTTGTTTTTATATGGTGTCATGTATTCATGGGTGCATGTCAGACATTGGTTTTGGTTGCTCCCTTTGAGCAGGTTTTGGTAATTATTGATGCTATACTTGTGTTCTTTGGGAGCTTTTTTTTTGTTACTTTTATACTTCAATTTGCTCATTTGAGTCATATTTTTACTCTTTCCAGATTAAAAAAATATTTCTAAAATGCAATGTTTTCATGAATGTTTCCAATTGCTTTTTGCATAGATTCTATCATGATAGGGACTTTGGTTAGCTAACTCAATTTTACTGTTCTAGTTGTATACTACTATATTGAGATAGATTATGGTTTTCATTGAACAAATAATTAGTATTACACATAGAAGCTTAAATCTGCAAAAGATCCCAATTAATCGCGATTTTTAAAATTCAGTAGGCTGGACGATTTTCCCCCGATTTTTTCCTGTTTCAAACTGCAAAATCGACACAAAATTGCGTTTAAAACCTGCAAAAAAAACACAAACAAAATTGTGCTGATTTTCGCGCAAAAAAAACCATGAGACCATAGCTTGTTGCTTACTATTATGCTTTGATAGATTTTTTCCAAGCATCCATAGCTTGTTTGAAAGTACCTATTTTAGGCTTTTAGCCATAGCAGCAAGGCAGTGAACTGTTTGATAAAATGCTTTGGTAGACATGTATGAAAAATCTGGTAGCATAGACAAGGCAGTGAACTGTTTGAAAAAAATTCCTCGAAGAAATGTGGTCTCATGGTGATGGAATGCCCTGACAAGCAAATTGCTATGGACTGTCATGGCATTTCATCACCGTGAGACCACATTTCTTTGAAGCATTTTTTCGAACAGTTCACTGCCTTGTCTATGCTATTGCTTGCTATTATGCTTTGATAGATTTTTTCCAAGCATCCATAGCTTGTTCAAAAGCACTTGTTTTAGGCTTTTAGCCATAGTAGCAAGGTAGTGAACTGTTTGATAAAATGCTTTTGTAGATGTGTATTAAAAATGTGGCAGCATAGACAAGGCGGTGAACAATTTGAAAAAATGCCTCCAAGAAATGTGGTCTCTTGGTGATGGAATGCCATGACAAGTAGATAGCGGTGATGGAATGCCATGACAATTAAATCATGAGACCACATTTCTTTTAGGCATTTTTTCGAACAGTTCACTGCCTTGTCTACGCTATTGCTTACTATTATGCTTTGATAGATTTTTTCCAAGCATCCATAGCTTGTTTGAAAGCACCAGTTTTAGGCTTTTAGCCAATAGCAGCAAGGCAGTGAATTGTTTGATAAAATACTTTGGTAGACATGTATGAAAAATGTGGTAGCATAGACAAGGCAGTGAATTGTTTGAAAAAATGCCGCAAAGAAATGTGGTCTCATGGTGATGGAATGCCATGACAAGTAAATTGCTATTTGTTTTTAATGGCATTCCATCACCATGAGACTGCATTTCTTTGAGGCATTTTTTGAAACAGTTCACTGCCTTGTCTCTGCTATTGCTTACTATTATGCTTTAATAGATTTTTTCCAAGCATCCATAGCTTGTTTGAATGCACCTGTTTTAGGCTTTTAGCCATAGCAGCAAGGCAGTGAACTGTTTGATAAAATGCTTTTGTAGACATGTATGAAAAATGTGGTAGCATAGACAAGGGAGTGAAATATTTGAAAAAATGCATCTAGTTATTAGTTATGCAATGTGAAGTAATGCCTTGAGTTTGAAAGATATGCAGCACAATGTAATTAGCGATATCAATATAAACTACAAAAATCTATTTTCTTCAGTTTATTAGTTAAACTCTTTATTTTATTTGCTCTCTATATCTCTATGCTATGAATGCCTTTAAATTTAATTTTTTTTTTTTTATATCTCTTGTTCTACAATTTTTTACGTTGTTTTTTTAAACCCGATTTTTTTCCCGATTTTTCAAAAAATCTTATACTTTTGGTTTGCCAATTTTTTCCCCAACAGATTTTTGCTGGTATGGTATTACATCTTGGAAATGGCTTAGCTAGGGTTAGTCACACTTAACCCATTTGATAAGTTTGATTAAACACTGTTAGTAATTCACTAACATTTAACTTAGTTGGACTTAAGGTTTTAAGGAGGAGAGATATACTTATGTTTTTGCATGCCCTTATAGAAGCATCTTTCATCCCATCACTTGAACTTGTGCTCTATTTGGAGTTTGTCTAAATCAAATGTTCTGTGGACTTAGAAATCAGAATGGATCAACTTTCATTGGAGGAGATTTAGTTTTACAAATTGGTTATTGTTTTTGATCTAAAATTTATCAGATAAACATTCAGTCCTAGTTGATTGAGTGGTTCAACCATTAAAATACAATTGCAAAGTCAGAATAGGGTTTGAAGAAGAACTAAGAGGAAGGATTTGTCGATCTTTGGCAGAATTGGTCGAGGAGCAAATGGTCTTACCATTTTGGCAGTAGGTAAGAATGTTACAGATTTGATGAGGCACAACTTAGCATTTTGGTTGGGGTTGAAACCTTACTATTGTTGAAAGAATGAAGAAGGTTGTCATTAATGAGTTGTCATTGATGTCAACACTACATGATGGATTTCAACATTGTATGAAGGATGATTGTAGAAGAGACATTTTGCAAGAGGGTTTGATCCACACTCAAGAATAGTTAAGTATTTTTACTAAGTGTCTACACCGGCAGATTCAACACACATAGCTCTTCGATATTTTGGTCTGCATTCATTCACCCTTGGAGATTTACTTTTGCGATTCTAATATGTTGTTTATGGATGTTAGTAGTACCTTCATTTATAATTTCACTTGATTTGGATAAGTGGTTTGCAAGTTGCAAGTAACAAAAGATCGACATATAAGGTTTACACAGTATTCTGTGAAATGGCTATGACTTATATGGTCCGCACTCCTTCATGAATTTGGGTTAGGTCTTGCGATTTTGGGAGAATGTTAATAGGTGTCAAAGCATTGTGTTTTCTAGTTGGCATGACATTTTGAGGTCCACGCGTCCTATGGTGATGGACAATTGGAGTATTTTTCTTTTAGGTCCTATACCTAGCCGACCTAATGTATGTAAAGGGTTGCGAAGATTAAATATGTGATGCGAATGTAAGAAAGAGCTATTATAGGTCCATGCCGACCTATATTATGCTTTGCATATGTTGTTTTGGGCGCGAAGGCATTTTGATTTGAATCGAGTGCCAACAAGGCACATTTTGTATGTTTTAGGGCTACATCTAATTAGGCCGACCTAATTGATGTTTGTGATGGAGTTTGATATACATACAAGGTTGTTTTGAGTTTGTGGATATTGATTTTTGAATAGGTACATGATTCAAATACAAGCAGTGATGCAAAATTTTGCAGAGTTGAGCGAATAAGTTGTGAAAGTTGAGAAGAGGTGTGTGAATGTGAAGTAGAGTAGAGATTTGTAATCTAAGTTGGATGAAGTGTATCAAGTCAGTATTTTGAGCTTCAAAGGAATTGAATCCAGCATATGGTAGATGTGTTTTGTATCAGTGTTGGCATAAAAACTAACACCTCTGGAGTGCAGGTTTGTATGGACAGCTATGCACACTGCATAATGAGTGCTCTTCAAATTAGGAGGGGAAGCTCCCTCGTAGTGCTGGAATGCGTGGAAAAGAAAAGTAATCTAAGTCCTATCTTTTTGTTCTCAGCTGGAAGAGGCACAAGGTTAAGAAAACCAAGAACGTTGCAGCTAAGGATTTTCTGGTTTCGCAGATCATTAACTACAACTAAGCTAACTACTTTAAATCTATCCAGTTTCCTCAAGAAAACAGAGCATGAGGAAATGGAGCAGGGATGATTATCTGACGATAAGTTACGGACTCACAACGTGAAGGCAAGGTGGCACAACTATCTGCTTGTCTGAATAGGCTTATTGGAAACAACAATACACGATGAACTAAGTACAGATTCTCAGCTTGAAGGCAAGGTGGCACATCTATCGGCTCAATCTGAATAAGTTTATTATTCACACACATCATACGATAACCAAGAACAAATTCTCAACTTGAAGGCAAGGTGGCACATCTATCAGCTCAATCTGAACGAGTTTATTGAACACATAACATGAAGGATAGCCAACTAGGATAATAAATTGCATTGGCGAGACACGCATACAATCTACGATCAACTAGCCACTATATCTAACTAAGGCAAGCATTCACTATCATAATTGCATGAAACCCTATGTGGCATAACAATTCATCACAATAGTAAATACTCATGAACAGATACAGAATGAGCAAAGATTGAGGGCAAGGTAGGCACAACATATATTTCTCTCTTGTGCAAAAGTTATGTACAAATGAGCAACGCTCTTATTTATAGACATCGAAAGGTGTAGGGAACCTTAAAATCACCTTGAGTCAACTACAGTCTTGCAATGCATGCAAGATTTATTGCTAAGCCCTAATAAAGTAAACTATATAGTTAATTGGAAAACTACCATCAGTTAACCGAAACATCTAATCTAAAAATGGACAATTGCAAGCATGCACGTCCTTATTGAAAGCATGTTAACTGGAACACTACCATCAGTTAACGAAAACCCTAAATGAAACTCCAAGTAAATAAAGCAAATCTCATAATAGATATGCATGTGATGAAACAACGAGTTAACTTGAGAAAGTAATGCCAAGTTTAACTCCTGTGTAAAATGTCTATTCT
Source organism: Sequoia sempervirens (assembly GCA_007258455.2). Taxonomy (NCBI): domain Eukaryota; kingdom Viridiplantae; phylum Streptophyta; class Pinopsida; order Cupressales; family Cupressaceae; genus Sequoia; species Sequoia sempervirens. The sequence continues at coordinate 8,891,829 of VDFB02373365.1, read as the reverse complement.
GAGAGGTAGGAACTGAAGTCTACTGGCCGTGATCTCGAGCAACCAATCCCTCAACGAGATTGTTAATTGCATCAGCATCTGAATGTCAGCAACTTGAGCAATCTTTGCATACTCAAACTAGCATTTCACTGACTCGTAACTTTGGCGGCTCTGTAACTGAAGTGATGGCGACTATCTCCTCTGCAGCTTGATGCTTTTGACACTTTTGCATGACGAAACTGCGAGATTTGACTGCGCGCACTCTGTTTGTGAGAAATGCAAATGAACTTGCTGCACACGCAAAATTCCAACGGTATCAACCCTCTGAAAGCACTTGATACAAATCGGTCTCAACTTTCTTGATGAAATCATGAATTAAGACCAATTTGGTCTCGAATTCAGTCTGTGTGAACTGTACTCTGAAAAACTCGCTTGTTAACTGTGAACTCGACTATGTTCTGACAAGATTTCTGGAAAACTAAAAATAGCTTGTTGAGGCTAAAAATAGCCTTTTGAAGAGTTATTTTCGGCGAAAAATTTGAGATATGGGTTTTGTCCAGAAAAAGATTCTAAGACAACCCAGAACGTCAGAAATGCGAAAATCTAACTTCTACTCGACCATGCAAAGAGTTTTCAGTTGAGAAAATTAGAAACTCGAGAATGAATGCTCTGGAGTTAAAAATTCTTGAAAAATCAAACGCACGATTTTAATTCAAGGAAGCTATATAGAAATGATCCAGATGCTGAGACTTGTCGAATTTTGCCAATTTCAGGAACATGCGAATTGAAATTTGAGAGAAATTTGAGAATCAAGGAGGAAAAAGACATTTTTTGTATGCTCTTCTTCAATGAAAATTGCCCTTGAATTCTTCAGATTTGCTGATGAATGTGAACTTTTAACCTGCAAAGAATGTGATTGGAGAAAACGCCTTTGGAAATAGATGAAGAATTCGCTTTTGCTTTGCTAAAATTCACCTTTGCTTGAGAAAAATGAATTTGCCTTGAAGTTACATCTTTGCTTTGAAGAAAAATGAAATTTTCTTGAAAAACATGCCTTTGCCTTGAAGAAAAACGAATTTTGTTTGAAAATATGGATTTCTCTTTAAAAATACGAATTTCTCTTTAAAAATACGAATTTCTCTTGAAGCTTGGTGAATAATAAATGATGGCATGTTTAAATAAGAGAAAATTCGCTCCAACTTGTTGACTGCAAGATTTAAAACCTCAGCTGAAAATAGAAGGCTTCTGATTGGACCCCTTTCAGTTACATTGATACTGACATTGAGTCCGGAAATAAATAATAATAAATTAATATTCATCATGCAATTTGCAAAGGCATCAATTTTAGAGATTCGCCATTTTAATGCCAAAATATGCAAAATAAATATTAAATATTATTTAACTTCAATTGACAAACCGAATGAAGCTTTAGGATTCACCAACAAACTTCATTGATTTCAAAAAGTCATCGTTTGAGCTCATAGGCGTCCATTTGCTCAAGATATTGCACTTTTTATTAAATTCCTATTTTATAGCTGACGACAAAGTTACGACTGGCCATCTTCGACAATAATTTCCCGGTGACCGGATGATGCTGAGACTGAGCTGATGAATTGAATGCGAAGCCTGCTGAGCAAAGAAGAAATGTCTACTGGAAGTTATCATTGCAAAACCCATCATTTAACACCTCAAAAAATTAGGCGCCCTTGATTAAATTCATTTACAAGTGCCAGACTTAAACCATTTTCCTAAACTGCCATCTGATACTTCAAACAGCTGCTGACGGCGAACGGCGAACCCTGTTGACAAGAAACCGAGCTCACTGCACGACTAGAAACATTCTGCATCCAACGGATATACGCACGACATATGGAAATTGCATTAAGGGCCTCAAAAGTAAAAGCGCCCCTGGCCTTCAGTTGCACTGGTAGCGTTTTGACGAAAGTTGAACTTTCATCCAAGTACCCTACTTTGTCCTTCGATACTAAGAGCTAGGATGCCTTGATTCGAGCCACGTTTGTTTTAACGGATAGCCAGAAGGATTGAGAAGAGAAGTCTCTAGAGGTGACGGAGCAAGAAAATTGCTTCTAAGACCTCAAATAGAAGGGCGCCCATCCCAAGATGGAATAAACGACCAACACTTAGCCATTTTGCGAGTTATCTTCACTTTTCAACACTTTGCCAAAGACCTCGCACGTATGAGCGACTGCCAAATCCTGGAAGCTGATGGCTGGGCTCATTGGATAGATAAAGTAATTACGCTTAAGTCCCATGAAGACTTCGAAAGCGAATGACCTCATCTGATAGGCCTAAAAGCTAGGCGCCTCTGGCCTGTAGAAACACAATGAAAACCTTGTACTAGTCCACCCATGAAATGACATGCTTGGTAGAAACTCTGCCACGATCACCCGGAATGTCGCATCGACAGGCAACTTGGTGCAACGCGAAGCTGGACTAGAGTGGTACTGGTGTCAGGAAGACCTCGTCTACAAATTGGACCATCTTAGGGATCATTTTAACCAGCGCCCCTGAGCTATAGTTGCGCTGGAAATGCAATAAAGAAGCTGAAAGAGGTGAAAACCCCATTGTAAGCTCATCTTCAGATGTCGGCTGCCGGAGCTCTAAGATTTGGACGACTGCGTTTGATAGTTCTTTGGACGAGCAGACTATTCATGAAGAAATTGACTGCTTCAATCATCAGAAAAACCAAAATCCAAACCCCTATCTAGAAGGGCGCCCTCAAGCTACAGGCGCGCTTTAAGTTGGAAAAGGACAAGCTTCTGCAATCTGGAATTTTGGAATCTTCAACTTTTGTTGCCAGCTGCCAGAGTTACGAGTCTCAGATAGCTTCGTTGGATAGCTCATCGGATAGGCAGACCAATTCTGAAGAGATTGACTGTATTTATGAGCACTTTCAACAAGATCTTGACCTTCAAAAAGAAGGGCGCCCCTGGGCTACAGTTGCGCTTTCTTGCTTTTCTCTGAGAAATCTTCATAATTTAATCACTAAAAACTCCGTCTTGACCACTGAAATGATCATGCGAAAGCATAGTTGTTGTTGTGAAATGCTTCTTCATCGTGAAATGTTCCATTCCGAGCCTCCGATGTAGGTTCTGATCACTAGAACTGCCTTTGATTGACAAATACTGATAAAACTCCATGCTTGATATTGCCCAAAAACTATACTTGACATCATTTTAGCAAGGTTTAGACTCTTTAAACAAAATGCCTTGATGAAGCAAAAATTTTGGTTTTGGGTACAACAATCAGTTCAAATCTTTGCTGCATAGCCACTTCTTTCTTTCTTTCTTTTCTTTGTGAGCAGTGAGTTCACTTGGACAATGAGTCCACCTGGCAGTGAGCCTTTTTGTAATATCTTATAATCGGTTATAATATATTGTGAGCTAATCCTCACCGTGGTTTTTCCATTTTTGGGTTTTCCATGTAAAAATCCTGGTGTTCATGTGTTATGTGATGTTGTGGATGTTTTCATGCTTTCATTCCTGATAACTGTTAAATATGTTTTGGTAATTGGATGGTTTAATAGAATACTGATTCAACCCCCCCCCTTCCCCCCACTCTCAGTATTCTGAATGTTCAACAACTATGCATGATAAAATAGCACGGACAAGATTCTTCTAGGGAGTTGAATTGGTTCTCTTTCTGTTACATTTGATTTGATGCAATTTGAAGACTCCCAAGAAAGTAAAATGGTATTCCCTTTTTTAAAGTTGAAAATTGAAACTTTATTGGAGGCTTTTGTGTGTATGATCCAAAATTGATTGGATAAACATTCAGTTCCAGTTGGTTGAGTGGATCAGCTATCAAAGCAAAGTTGCAGAGTCAGAATCAAGTTAGAGAAAGAACAACAATGAAGGATTTGTCAACAAGTGACAACATTGATTGGGGATGAAAAGGTCTTACCAATTCGATGGAAGGGAAGAATGTTGGTAAAGCATACTATTTTTGTTGGGGCTGAAATTGTCTTGTACATGATAAAATAGAAAAGCTTAACTCTTCCAAGGAATTAAATTTGTTTTCTTTTTGTCTGTTTATATGGGAGATTTTAGTTACTTTTGTTGACTCTTGTTCTTATCCTTGGGCATAAAATGCTCATTGGGGAATGTACTAAGGTGTTGGATCTCATTGAGGATACTGAATAATAATTCAGTTCCACCCTAGGTGTTTGGCAATTAAAGCTTTTAGTCCATTGCCATGTTTTTAGAGTTTGTATGAGTGTAGTCATTTTACTATTTGCAAGTGAGGATGCTTTTTATTGGTGTCATTAGTGGCCCTTGTGTAGTGAGAAAACCTGTACATTAAGGAATTCCACTTTGTTGCAGGTGAGATAGGCTTGCTTGAGGTGAGAGGACACGTTGTGACATGGAAGGCATTGTTGAGGGCCTTCATGAAAGGAATCCTATTTGAACTGTTTGGTTGATAGTGAGTTTTGTTGGATTTTTTTACCTTATTGGGGTTCTTTAAGTTATATCACTCGTGTTATATAAAGTAAAATATTTGTTGTAATTTTTTTACCTTATTGGCTGCATACAAGTTCAATATTTGTTGTATGTTAATTCAAAAGCATAGTTTTTGTTTTTCACAACATGTTCTTGGTTGCTCTATAGTTTTGTGGATTTGTTAAGCTTCACATGTTTGTAGTAGCATGGTTTGAGTTTGTATGGATAGATAAATCCATGTTAGTGAATTGTATTAGAGAATGCTTGTGTTGATTATGGATTAGATACCTTCATCAAAGTGGAATAAAGCTTAACCTTGGGGATGGTCCCAAAACCCACTTATCACTTCCATGTAGGCCATACTATCTCAAATGAAACCTTGGGCCATAAGTATTATTTCCCTTCTAAGTTCATGGTAATCCCAATACAAATTGTAATGGCTTATACAACCTTGTGTTCCTACTAGTTGTTGAAGTCACCAAAAATACTCACAAGAGAAGGAACACCTTACAACACCAAAAAACCTTCCACACAATTGAGAAGCAATGAAAAATGCTATATGCTAATGATGGTACAATGCATACAAGATATGCACGAGTGAACCTTTATATAAATAGGCAAGGTTGAGACATAGAACAACATTGTATGAATTGAGACACAAAAAGTAAATGCCCTACGTAAACTTAGCTAACTAGGTGTGAAAAGGACCCAAAAGGGAAACTAGTTAGGGGATAACCCCATTTAAACCAACACCCCTGTTAAGTGCAATATAGGGAGGAAAGAGAAAATAAAGACTCAAAGGTGGGTCTTGACAACGAGGCTTGATGAAGTACCCATGTACAAAAGAACCTCTCTTAAAAATAGAGAAAAAAGAGAAAAACCTCTAGGAAAAAACTGCTCACTAAAAGAGAGAAAATGAGTAAAATTAGGGAGGAGGATTTCTTGCATCGCGAGCATTGATTGGAATTGAAGATAATGAGGCAACACCAAAGGTTTAGTGAAGCTGTCTACAACCTATTCCTTAGTAGGCAAATACTCCAAGCTGAAAACACAAAACTAGATGAACACTTTGAATCATGGAGGAAGAACTTCCTACGAGGATCAAATTATTCACATAAAGATCAAGTATCAAAAGGTCATTCTCATGCCTGTAAGTGTAAATTGTGGGATTGGAATGGCAATGTGAGAAATTGGAAGTGGAGCAAGAAACTAACCATCTTCTCATACCAAGCCTTGGGGGCTTGTTTGAGACCAAAAAGGGAACGACAAGGTTTGCACACAAGTGAAGAGTCCCTCACAAAACTTGGAGGCTGCTCCATATAGATCTCCTCATGAAGATCACTATGGAAGTAGGCACTCTTTAGATCCATTTGAAATACTAGCTATCCCTATGATGTAGCTAGTGAAAGTACCAAGGCATATAGAATCCACCTTGGCAATAGGAGCAAAGGTCTCAAAATGGTCAATGCCCTCAACTTTTGAAAAACCCTTAGCCACAAGACATACCTTGTACTTATCAATAGAACCTTCTGTTGTGTATTTGGTTTGGTAGACCCACTTACAATGAACCAATTTCTTCCCTTGGGAAGAGGAAGACGATCCCATGTAATGTCCCCATTTTTAGCACTACACTTTCTAGTGATTGTTAGCCTATTCTCGGATGCCCGTAGGCTAGTTAGAGGCAAAATTAGGGTTTCCAGCTGCTTGGAGGTTTCTTTTGTGGATTCCGGGGTTTGCATGTTGGAATTTTGCAGTTTAGTTTCTGGATACTTTCTGGGATTTCATAGAGCTTTGCAATGTTATGACATGCAACTGCATCAGACAACTTTTCCGGACTTACTATTTTTAATAAGTTACAACGGTTGCCCGGTTTGTGCTTAAAATGAGTTTGGAGTCACTATTTTTAGTAGTATGCTATTTTTAGTAAGTGCTATTTTTGGTAGTGTTATTTTTAGCAGCTAATCAACAGTTCAATGCAGTGGCTATATCGGGCAGGTCAATTTGAGTAGTTTGGTTTCCAACACTTTTGGAGCTCATTTTGGCAAATTCAATATTTTGGTGGAGTTTATATTTTAAGTGAAATATTTGGCTAAGGCCTGGTGGATTACTTAGGGAAATATTTAAGTTATATTATAATGTATTTCACTTATTTATTTGGATGCCTAGCTTCGAGAAATTATTTGCAAGTTATAATGTTATTTCACTTAAAATGTTTGGATGCCTACTTTATGAGGTATTTTGCATTTTAATAAAGTATTATCTCTCTCATGTTGGGGCGACTTGGAGGAGGTAAATGAAATTTCAAATGCATTTTCATGAGAGGTGAATGTGAATTTCAATTGGGCGCCCTAATTGGAGGGAATTGAGTTTGAATTTGAGGAGAAAAAAAGTTATAAATAAGAGTGTTGAGCTTCATTCTTGGTATCCATTGCTTATTGTAACGAAATGCTGTTGAAATTATTTCAGAACCCTTGCTTCGAGGAACGCATACCTCCTAGCTTATATCAGTTTCGTACTTGAGAGAAAGTACTTAGTTGGTTTGAGACTGCTTCTTCATCCAGAGGTTGCAGATTGAGCTTCAAGTTGATTGTTTGATTGATATTTCACATTTTGGTGTTGCTGGTTCGAGTTTAGCTGAAGCACGTTTTCACTCATAGCTCCTTGCACGATTTTTTGTTGGTTCTGGGTATTGGCTCATTGTTTAAGTCTACCATGGGCACCCCTTCTTGCTAAGTTTCAGATTTTATTGTGAAGAGTTGAATTTATTCTCGCTGGTCGCTCTCTTCAAGGAGGATATACTTTGCCTGTCATTGCATTGGGAAGCATGCATTAAATATTAGGGGTTGCTTGTTGCTGTTTGTGGGCTTGAAATTGGTCTCCCATCTCTTTGGAGCTGTTTGCATTTGATTTCAAGTTATTCAGAGGAGTATTGACTGAGTTATGGGCATTTTGGTGTGGTTTGAGCTTGCTAGTCTGAGATTTCTGAACGCTGCAGTTGCATATCAAATTGGTAAAAGTTCAATGTTTGGCTTGTTTTCTTTAGTAGAATAGCTAGCTTATGTTTGGAGATCATCTACTATCATTTTGGAGCTTATTGGATATCTAATTCTCATTATAATTTGCAGAATACCTCATATTGTAAGGCTGTTATCAGTAGTACTGATTCAGTCACTTTATTTCTGCAATGTACATTTTGTATTCCCACTATTAGTGGGCCTCGCCGTCCATTACTTTCAATATTTTCCTTTCTTGTATTGCCCATTGAAAAGCATAAGGGGTTCGCTAGCCGCTCAGACATTTACTTTTCTTGTAATTACACTCCCACTGAATAAGTGGTCGAGTATGCATTTTTATAATATGCTGATCGGTTGAGCCATCTATTACACTCTTGCTGAATAAGTGGTTGAGTTTGCATTTGCATATCATTGTGATCGGCAAAGCCATCGCTCATTTGTACTTTCAATAGTTTTCAGTTTTACGAGCTAACGATCCCCTTTCTACCATATGCTCTCACCTTGCCCACACTGGGATCTGGATGATTAGAAAGTGAAAGGGTTCCTTTCAGCTAGCTTATTTGGTTATGCTAACGTTAACGGGTGAATTTGCTTGTGAGAAAATTGGAAAAAATTATAAGGGGGATATTTCATTGGTATTAGAGCTAAAGTTCCTGCCATCCTGTTGGGAGAACACAAAAGAAATTGAGTTGCCACAATGGAATTCAGTAGAGATGCGGAACAGTTCAAAAGGCAATGTGAACACTGGCTTCCCTACTCCATGCAAAATATCAGAACATGACATATGACTTTAAGAATGTAGTTCCATTTGACTCCTACTTTAATTGTTTGGTGATTTTGAAACTTGAAAAAATGGTTATGGTCAACTACATCAAGAAAATTATTAAAAATGAAGTGGAACATGCTATGGATGAAGGGTCAAGGAAGGAAGAAGAAGTGCCTGTTTGTGGGTTGCAGCCCTCAAGTAAGCACGTTGGAGAGAAAAATCAGTCAACAAGTTTGGGAGATGGCACAAGCAAGGTGCACATGACACATCGAAATAACCATGGGTTTGAAGAAGATACCTTGACAGTTGAAGAATGTGTGGAAGAGCCCCAAAATACTCCCTTAGACTTGCATGTGATAGGAAGTAATGATGATTGGTTTGGTGAAAAGAACATAACAATAGTCTTGAGTCCTAATGAGGATTCATCCAATGAAGGTCTTGAGACAAATGACTTCACAAAAGATTTCAGTAGTACCATTGTGTGGGTTGAGTTTGCTAAAGAAGAGCATTTTAACTATAATTTGGGTGGTGACATTGAACCAACTTATGATCATTACCATAGTGATGTTGTTGGTGGTGATTCCAATTTGTTTGTACTTCCTCTTGTTGAAGATTTGGTGATGGATAATTTCCCTCTTGTTGCTGTCCAAACTCCCCAAGAGTTTTCACATGAAGAGTTCATGACAAGTAACCAAGAAGACTTCTTTGGTGTGCATGGGGTTGCTAATGATGAAATTAGTTGCATACCTACTCATGATAGGCTCATTGAAGATAAAAAATGATAAGAGTTTCCCAAACAGCTAGCATTGAAGATTCTTTACTTCATTACAGTGATGGTGTCAAGGGCGGTTTTGGGTTTGATCTTCAAACCAAGCCTTTGGAGGGAGATATTTATGAAGATATCGGTTTAAGTGAGTTGGGAGGTGATTTATTCAAAGAGTCAACACTCCAAGAAGAGTATGATGAGCACTTTCCTTTTGATCAAAACAATCAGCCCCTTACCATTTGGGATCTGGGTGTGAAGGCACCTAGCAATGACAAGGAACCTGTGTGGGATGAATTTCCCTTTGATCTTGATGAAGCTCAAAATTCAGATTGCATTGCAAGCTATGAGGTGGCCATCAGAGGAGAAGGTGTCTTTGAAGAAGAAGTTTGTTTGGCAAAGCTCCATAATGAACCCTTTGAAGTGGTTGCAGCCACTAAGGAGGAGTATGTTGCTACCAAAACTTTCAGAACAACGTTCAATAATGACTCATTGATCAAGTTGGGGGCTGCCATAACCCTTGATCAAAGAGTTAGTGAGGGGAAAGTAGAGCTAGAAGATCATATGGCTCTTAAGAATGAAAGGTTTAAAGAGGTTCTTAAACACAAATCTGTACCTATTGATGAAGTTGATTGTAAGCAAAGGCTCGAGGAATTTGTAGAGTCCGATCCTCTTCTTGATATTGAGCATTTTCAGCTAGTTGGTGGAGAAAGACAAGTCTTGGAGCAACTATGGGGGCAGCGATTGCAAGAAACAAAGTTCTGATTTTTTCTTGCAGCTTATCAACAATTCACCATCTTTGCATTCTTATGAGTGGGAAGGTCAATTCAAAGTGTCCATTGAAAAGGAAGTGCAAGCTCTATCCCAATTTGATCACACACACAATTTGATTGAAAAAATTTATTGTAAGATTTTGTTTGAAGAGAGATGAAGAGAGTTAAGGATGAAGTTGCTTTTCCTAATCTACAACTTATCAAAGACTCTTTGGAGACATTGAAGTCAGAGTACATACACTTGATTGAAGATTGAGATTATGCCATTGAATTTGCAAAGAAGACTTTCAGTGCTTTCCAAGGAAGTGAAAGAAAGGTGGATGAGCTTACTCTTGAGCTTGAATCAACAAAAGCTATGTTAGAAGACACTTTGATGGCACTAAAGGAGGTACAAGATCAGTTTGTTGATTTCAAATTTTCTAGAGAGCAAGAAAATGGACAAAGAGCTAAAGAAATCAAGCAAGTAATTGAAGAACTTGTTTGTTTTCAAGAAGACTTTGACTTGGGGAACTTCCCATGAAAATCAGAAATTGCATGTGCAGATTTGGATCAGCAAGATGAAAGGGATGACTTCCAAGTTCTTGATAACCCTCTCTTTGAAGTGGGTACTGAGGAAAGTTATGATAACCTTCTCTTTGTGATGGATGATAAAACATGTGGTGAAGTAACAAAACATGAGACATAGTATGGTTTCCAGTGTATGGATGATGTGATATCAAACCATGAGGATGTGCCACGTTTTGTGACTAGAAATCTTTTGAGGTTGCTTGATACTGAGCATAAGTGGGGTTGAGGATGAAGACTCCACTTGGGAGTGTTGAAATAGGATGTTTTCAACATCCTTGACATCAAGATGTTGTCCAAACAAAATTTGGTAGCTGCTCAAGTTTTCATTACAGCAGCAAGTAGTGAAGAATCCAAATTTGTTGCTCATGAAGTAGGGGGGAAAGAAGGACCAACACATGGTGTTTACATGCTTGACAATCCATCCCTTTGGTTGAGTAATGTTTTAGCTCATACTAGTCTTTTTGGGGGATGGGGATTGAAGATAACATTTGTTCCATGCTCCATTGATGTTGATGCTTTCATGGATGGGCTACATAGGTTTATCAAAGAAGACACTAATTTTTTGAGTTTGCATCTGGTTTTGATTAGCACTTGGAGAAGTGTTGTGTACTCTTTCTGGTGTGTTGGAAATCATTTTTAGCTGGGTATCCATGCTTGGAATCCTCAACATGGGTTAATGGAGCTTATTACTTGTGGAAAGATGAATTTTTGGAGGGATAAGGATCAAAATTTCAGAATTAGTGGTGCTGTTACCTTCATTACCAACCACTTGATGGTTCCGTTTGTTCATCAACAAATGGATTTGAGAGAAATTTAGAGTATGGGTTGGATAGATGAACGGTTGGTTGCTTTGGGGAGTGATCTTTGGTTAAGACAAGGGCATATTTTGAGACACGAGTTTGCTAATCGGAGGCAGACCAACCACCTTACATGGGGAGTTACTCTTGTTCAGGAGAGTTGGTTCATCACTTCTTGTCAAAGAGGTGGTAGTTTTCAGTTGGAGGTTGCTTCAGTGTGTTTTCCAGCCACTTTTGAGGTGTTATCTTGCAAGTCAATGCTCATCTCACATGCTCACACTTGGGAATTCCATTGATGCTACTGTTTTTCCTTGTGTAGAGCGCTAAAATCAGATTGTACTTAGCTGATCCCAGCTTGGAACAGCAGTGATTATTTGCTTCTTCAAACCTACCCAATTCTTAGAGTTCAACTTATGGAGGTTTGTGAAGCAAAATTTGATAGTTTCTTCACAATATTGGTTCAGGATAGCAAACTTCCTCGTGCTTTGGTTCATCATTTTGAGACTCACGGAGTTGGAATTGTAAGAGTTTTTAGAAGTCTTCATGGTTGTATCAGAATAATTCAGAGGAGGCATAGTAGATTCACGTGGAGTTATGAGGATGAGTTTGTTGAGCTCTTGCAAAGGATTGCTTTCCTCTTTGCAAGAAGATTTGGAGATGTCACATTTGTAGTCATGGCTCTGTTAGATACATATGGAGATATGCTGAGGAGTTTGATTTTGAGTTGAGTAGACTATCTTTCCTATTGCCTAGGATTGTGATAGACAGTGGCATTGTTGACATTGATGACTCAGAGCTTTTTGGGCATGAGATGCTGCATGATATTGATTTTAGTCCTTAAAGATTTTTCAATTTGAGTATCATGGATGGTAACATTTTGAAGTTACAAGGGAGGTTAGTGTAGTTTTGGCATGATGTTTTCATTGATGTGATTAGAGTGGTGTAGCATCGACATGGTGGGTCCTTCCTGAGACAGACATGGGACCCTAGGATCGTACTTGGTTTGGTATGGATCATTTTAAATTTTTCTGGAGTTGTGGTGGCATTGCTTGAGGACAAACAATTTTGGGAAGGGTGGATTGTAATGTCCCCATTTTTAGCACTACACTTTCTAGTGATTGTTAGCCTATTCTTGGATGCTCGTAGGCTAGCAGAGGCGGAATTAGGGTTTCCAGCTGCTTGGAGGTTTCTTTTGTGGATTTTGGAGTTTGCATATTGGAATTTTGCAGTTTAGTTTCTTGATTCTTTCTGGGTTTTCAGAGAGCTTCACAGTGGTATGACATGCAACTGCATCAAACAACTTTTTTGGACTTACTATTCTTAGTAAGTTACGACGACAACCCGGTTTGTGCTTAAAATGAGTTTGGAGTCACTATTTTTAGTAAGTTCTATTTTTGGCAGTGCTATTTTTAGCAGCTAATCAACAGCTTAGTGCAGTGGCTATATCGGGCAGGTTAGTTTGAGCAGTTTGGTTTCCAACACTTTTGGAGCTCATTTTGGCAAATTCAATATTTTGGTGGAGTTTATATTTTAAGTGAAATATTTGGCTAAGGCATGGTGGATGACTTTGGGAAATATTTAAGTTATATTATAATGTATTTCACTTATTTATTTGGACGCTTAGCTTGGAGAAATTATTTGCAAGTTATAATGTTATTTCACTTAAAATGTTTGGATGCCTACTTTATGAGGTATTTTGCATTTTAATAAAGTATTATCTCTCTCGTGTTGGGATGACTTGGAGAAGGAGGTTAATGAAATTTCAAATGCATTTTCATGAGAGGTGGATGTGAATTTCGATTGAGCGCCCTAATTGGAGGGAATTGAATTTGAATTTCAGGAGAAATTTTTTTTATTAATAAGAGTGCTAGGTTTCATTCTTGGTATCCATTGCTTATTGCAATGAAATGTTGCTGAAATTATTTCAGAACCCTTGCTTTGAGGAACACATATCTCCTAACTTATATCAGTTTCGTACTTGAGAGATAGTACCTATCTAGTTTGAGATTGCTTCTTCATCCAGAGGTTGCAGATTGAGCTTCAAGTTGGTTGTTTGATTGATATTTCACTTTTTGGTGTTGCTGGTTCGAGTTTAGCTGAAGCACGTTTTCACTCATAGCTCCTTGCACGATTTTTTGTTGGTTTTGGGTATTGGCCCATTGTTTAAGTCTACCATGGGCGCCCCTTCTTGCTAAGTTTTAGATTTTATTGTGAAGAGTTGAATTTATTCTTGCTGGTCGCCCTCTTCGAGGAGGCTATACTTTGCCTGTCATTGCGTTGGGAAGCATGCATTAAATATTAGGGGTTGCTTGTTGCTGTTTGTGGGCTTGAAATTGGTTGCCCATCTCCTTGGAGCTGTTTGCATTGATTTCATGTCATTCGAAGGAGTATTGATTGAGTTGTGAGCATTTTGGTGTGGTTTGGGCTTGCTGGTTTGAGATTTCTGAAGGCTGCAGTTGCATATCAGATTGGTAAAAGTTTAGTTTTTGGCTTGTTTTCTTTAGTAGAATAGCTAGCTTACGTTTGGAGATCAACTACTATCATTTTGGAGCTTATTGGATATCTAATTCTCATTGTAATTTGTAGAGTACCTCATATTGTAAGGTTGTTATCAGTAGTACTGATTCAGACACTTTATTTTTGCAATATACATTTTGTATTCCCACTATTAGTGGAAGGGACAGGCTTCACCGTCCATTACTTTTAGTATTTTCCTTTCTTGTACTGTCCCCTGAAAAGCGGAAGGGGTCAGCTAGCCGCCTAGACATTTACTTTTCTTGTAATTACACTCCCATTGAATAAGTGGTCGAGTACGCATTTTCATAATATGCTGATTGGCTGAGCCGTCTATTACACTCCCATTGAATAAGTGGTTTGAGTTTGCATTTGCATATCATTCTGATCGGTAGAGCTGTCACTCATTTATACTTTCAACAGTTTTCAGTTTTACAAGCTAACGATCCCCTTTTTACCGTATGCTCTCACCTTGCGCACACTGGGATCTAGGTGATCAGAAAGTGAAAGGGTTCCTTTAAGTTGGCTTATTTGGTTATGCTAACATTAACAGGTGAATTTGCTTGTGAGAAAATTAGAAAAAAAATTAAGGGGGATATTTCATCCGATATGTGATTCTTCATCAAAGTAGGAAGTCCTTGGCCATAGCATGTCCCACTTTAGAATACTTATTGCATCTCAAGACTTTTGAGGATCATTGGAAATGGAACGACTCAAGACTGACACTTGCTATTTGTGAATGAGTATGGTGAGGCATGGTAGGATTACCAACCAAAGGTCTAGCTACACCCCAAGAGTAGTGTAGGCCCAAAGGGGCAAAGATGATGCATTATGAGGGAGACGTGGAACTAAAATACCATCACCCTTAAGAATAATAAAATCCTCAAGAGATGGAGTAGGAAGTGAGGGAGAATCCATTGAAGTGAAGTGCTCATCAAAATGGATATCTCATCGAAAGAAGACATCTCAAGAAACAAGATCAAACAACTTGTAAGTCTTTATGTCCTTCCAATAATCAATAAAGATGAGTGGTTGGCTCTTTGTCTCCATGGATTTACATTAATTGTCCAAAATGAATGCCCAAGCCACATTGCCAAGTACTTTGAATGAATATATATCGGGCTTGACATAGGTCTGAGCCTCCTTAAGGGTCATGTGTTGAAACGTGTTGTGGGGCATGAAATTTTGAATATAGTTGGCACAATTAACAACTTGAGCCCAAAAAATAGGTGCCATGTTTTAGGATTGAATCATGTAATTACCCATCTCACATAGTGTCTTCTTCTTTTGTTTAGCCATGCCATTTTGTTGAGTGTAGGGAACGATAAGCTGATGTTGAATGCCATGCTAGGTGCAAAAATCCTGAAATGCCTAGTTCACAAACTCTCATTATTTGTGCAGATCCTCCTTATAGAAAGACTAGATTGGTTCTCCACAATCTCCACAAATGCTTTGAAGGTCTTGAAAGTGGCAAATACCTCACTCTCATACCTGAGAAAGTATGCCATTGTGCATTGTGAGAAGTCATCAACAAAGGTGAGCATATACTTGGCCCTTGAAAATAATGGGAATTGGAAGTGACATAAGATCACTATGAACCAACTTGAGGGTGCCTTAGTATAGGTGGATTTACCCTTAGGAAAAGGGTCTTGATGATGTTTACCAAGGACACAACCTTGACAAACCCCCTTAGTACATGAAACCTTCAAAAGAGAGTAATAATCATTATGCCCTATGTGCTCAATTGCTAAAGATGCCTATGGTTCAAATGATCCTATTGTTTGTGCCAAAGCCTTCTCAAAGAATCAACATGTGCTATGAGGGATTATCCTAATCTTGATGAGGACTCAAAACCATCAAACCTGCACAAACGAGACTCATGATCAACACTCTTTTGAGCAACAACAATTCTAGGATCTTGTAGTTGTTGAATAACCTCATCTTGTGTATAAAACTCAATTGTCTTCCCATCCCTAGAATGACAAATTTGGTGCACAAAGAGAAGGTTAGCAAAAATCTTTGGAAAAAAGAGAACATCTTGGATGCAACCATTTGCAAATTGAATAGTGCTTGACCCCAAAATCATAATCTATCAATAGTTGCCCACTACGATTTGAGAAGCACCTACTATAAAAAAGTGACTCATCATGTGAATTAGTCATGTGATGTGAAGCATCAAAATCAAGTATTTAGCTATTGGTTGATGAATGAAAACCTCATGTAGAAAGAGCTTGCCCTTTACCTTTGGAAGAAGGTTTGGACATATAAATCTTGTGTTGCAGCATGGCTTCCTCCAATGCTTTTAACCTCCTCCAACATCAAGACTCATCATTTCCCATTCTGCCACAAATACTACAAGGATTCCTTGCTTTTTTCTTTTTCTTGGAGGAAGATTCATGAGACTTGGAAGGAGATGACGTGGATTTCTGATCTGATTTTTGCTACAGTTTGGAGGGAGTCTCACTACCTAAAGTGGATTTTGTCATATTCTTTAGTTTTTTCTTACGTTTGCCTTTAGACAATTATGCCATCAATGCTTGTCTTTTAGAACTAGGAAGGGCATCCAATTGGATCAATTTTGCTTGCTCCCTAGTAAGACACTTAGAAAACAACTCACCAGTAGGCATCTTAAATTCAAATCCTATAGTATCCATGGTGGAGTAGAAGGTAGAAGAGAATACCATGAAAGGGCCTTTCAACTTAGAAAAAATCAAGAGAATACATTGCTTATTAGAATTTTGTATCCCATGTAGTTAGAGAAATATTCCTCTTAGTTTTATTTTACTTATTTGATAGTCGACATAATTAGGTTCTTGGATGTAAGTGGTTGCTCTTGGTAGTTGCCGATGGTTGGAAGTTCTCAACAACCGCTGGCCACTTTATATACTCCTATTGTACTTGAGAAAGGGGGTTGCATATTATGAGATTTCCCTGAACTATTTTATATAAGCATATGAATGAAATACATTGAGATATCTTCATGCAATAACTAGTATGAATCCTTTGTACTTTTTGGTATTCATTTATTCTATTTATTCATTTGGCATTGTTGCCTATAAGAAGTTGGGTTGAGTATGAAGTCAGGTTGGTGAAAATGTCCATATAAATTGGGCAGCCAGCAAAAGATTTAGTACAATCTAACAAAGAAAAAGAAGATGACTTTACACAAGATCTCGTAAATTTGTGGGATATTTGTCGAAGAGCATGTATGGAGGGAAGCAATGAGGATACAAATACCACAAGACATAATTTGGGATAACTTTTGCAAGTAATTGAAGAAGTAGATCATCTTTTGAACCATCTTCCAAGACTCCTTGCACAACATTTTATAATTATACAAGATCTACATGCAAAAAGAGAACAAGAATGTAATGTCCCCATTTTGGCCATTATCTCTTCATTTGGTTTTAGCCTATTTCCAGAAATCCGTAGGCTTGTCTGAGGTAAAATCAGGGTTTCCTTCTTCGGAGGTTCTATGGCATTTTAGGGAGTTTACTATTTATAGTAAATTCTATTTATGGCAGTATGCAGTTTTTAGTCTTCAGGTCTTCATTTTTAGTTGGAGCAATTAAATGAGTTCAAGTTTTGGCTTCTGAAAACTTTATATTGGTGAATTTCATAAATAAAGGCATTAATGTTATAATTTGCAGTTGACCCCTTGGCCTAGGGAAATAACTTTATGTTGTTCTTAAAAGGTGGACTTGAAGGGGGACGCCTTCATAAGAATTAAATATTAATAAAGTCTTTAATGCCTTGAGGAAAAGTGGATGCCATTTTAATGAGGAGTTAATATTCTTTTAAAAAGTTTAATGTTGCTTGAAGTGGGACGCCATCTTGAGTAATTAAAAGATATTTGGAAATTTGAAGAGTCCTTTGTGTCTTTTGGCGTGCCTTGGAAGGAATTCGAAGAGACATCTCCTTTTCTATAAAAGAGAAGCCTAGCTCCAGCATTTGGTATCCATGAAAATTATGCTAAAGTTATGTTGTCGGAATGACAAATGATATTTTGCTTCAAGGATGTCTACCTCCTAGCCTTTCGTCCAATTTCGTGTTTGCAAGATAATACCTAGTTGGCTACATTGCTGCTTCTCAACATCAGACTAGCAGATTGAGCTTATTTGATTGAAGAATTCTGGAGTTTTTGGCAATTTTGGTTTGCTGGTTCATCTACAGCTGAAGGTGATTTTGATTCATAGCTTATTTTCCTGTTTGAATTTGGTTCTGGGTATTTCATCATTCCATTTGCTGACCTTGGGCAACCCTTCATGTTTAATTTGGGATTTTATTTCGAAGAGTGATTTTTAAATGAAAATCGCCCCTTCAAGGAGGGCCGTACTTTTCTAAGAGCACTGGAATTTGTGCAAGATGTTATAAGTTGAAGTTTGCTGCTGTTTGGTGTCTGTTTTTGGGCGCCTACCTTCTAGAAGACCTCTGCAAAAGACATCATTCGATTTGGAGGTGAATTGAGTGAGTTATGAATACTTTATTGATTTTCATAGTTGCTGGTTGACATTGTCAGTTTACTGATTTTTGTATCAGACTTTAGAAGTTCTGATTTTTTATTCATTAGCAGCAGTTAGAGAGATAATTATTTGTATGAGATCATCTATTACTCATGTGCTTGAAGATTATTGTAATTCATATGTAATTTGCAGCTTATTTCCTTATTTGTAAGACTGTAAACAGTAGTACTATTCCAGTTCTAATCGCTGCAATTAATTCTTCTTTCTTCTCACATTAAGTACCCTTGGATGGTCTACCGCTAGTGTGGATAATTGATTGCATCTCTCTTTGTACCTACTTTCAGAGTGGTGAATCCCCACTCTCAAGTGGATGCCCGCTGTAGCGGATGAATTAGTTTGTTGTAGCTTCATGGTTGGTTATCCGCCTATTAGTTTCCAGTTTTCAATTAATCACTCCGTCATATGTTAGCACCTCGCCCTCAATGGGATCTTGAGTGCACATTCTTGACGTTGAGTTTGCTTCAATTCAAGTTGTTGTTTGTAATTACTCCGCCATATGACAACACCTCTCCTTTCTTGGGATTGAGTGTGCATTCTTGGCGTTGAGATCTATTCAATTTGGATTCAATTTGGAGCTAACACTAATCAAATTGGCTAGTGCTGGTTTATGTTGTGTAAATCTTCCGAAAAATTGGTTAGCATATTTCAAAGAACAACATCGTTAGCAAATACTTCAATGCTACGAAGAAAGGAATTGATGAGAAGAACGTAGCATTGACTGATGACATACTTCTTGGAATTAATGCCATTACATCCAAACAAGAACAAAAAAAGATTACACAACGATCATGGGCCGTTAGAACAAAAAGTTAGATGATCCTTGAAAAAAGGAAACAAGGGAACAAAGAAGAAGATTGAGGTGAATGGTTGAAGAAATCGAAGGGTTATTAACCAAAAGTTCGAGTCCATCATGAGGATGAAGTAAAAGCCAAAGTGTAATGTCCCCAATTTAGCCCTACGCTCTTCATTTGGATTTAGCCTATTTCTGGGAACTCGTAGGCTAAGCAGAAGCTCGAATCAGGGTTTCCAAACTTCTTGGAAGACGTTTTCGTATTTTTGAGGAGCTTGCACTTGGAAATGTTGAACTTGGATTGCGGATTCCTTCTGGGTTTTCTGAGAGCTTCGTGTTGGTGGTTTCGGTTCGGCATTCTGAGCAATTACATGGATTTACTATTTTTAGTAAATTCTATTTTTAGCAGTTGACTTGTTGACTCCTAATCAGTAGGCTTCACTATGGCAGTCTGTTCAGACGGTATGGTTGAATTTGGCTTCTATGCATTTCCATGGTGATATAAGATATTTTATATTATAATGTTATAATTTAACATTATAATTCCTTGTTCTAGCATCATGAATTAATATTGTCTTTAAAAGGGGGACATTGAAGGGTATTTTCACATGGAGGAAATATTTTAATATTTCTAAAGCCAAATATTGCTCAAGAAGTTTGGACGCCAACTTTGGGTGAGCCAAATATTTTATTTAAAAAGTGAAATTTATCTTCTTAAGCAAGTACGCCATCCTGAGGGTGAAGACAAAAGACAAGTCAATGACCTAAAAAAATCTTTGAGGTGGCGCCCTTCTTGGAGGTTTCTAGAAAGCTCTTTTGAAGTTATAAATTGGAGCTCTGGGTCCTCATTTTGGGCATCTGATGAATTTGCAAAGTTAAGCTGCCAGAATGGTGTTGGAATTGCTTCGAGGGATGCATACCTCCTAGCTTGGCTCTTCTTCTTGCTTGAAAGACAACAACTAGTTGAGAGGTTTAGTTGTAGTTGGTTTCCTTTCATTGTAGTGGGTTCTTCTCACATTCTGTAGTTGAGTTATTGTATGTTCTGTCAATTTTAGAGTTGCTGGTTTGTATGGCTGTAGGTTGTTTTTACTCACAACTTAAGAAACAGAAATAATATTGTTCCGGGTACTGTTCCAATCTATTTTCCTATGTAGGGCGACCATATGTGCAAGTTTCCAGAATTTTATTTGAAGTCTATGAATTATCTAAAGTAAATCGCCATTGCTTGCAGGCAATTTCACATTGTAAGTGCTTTGGAAGTCGTGCAAAATAAATAGGGGTCTTTGTGAGAAGTTTTTGTGATCCATCTTCATTGTCATCATCATTAGAATGTTTTGCAACTTATTTCAAGTTAAATGAGTGAGTATTGAGAGAGATATGAGCATTTAAGTGAGTTTTGGAGTTGCTGGTTTCACCATTTTTAACTGCAGGTCTGTCATATCAGACTTAATAAAATTATTAATAGGGCTGGGATTGTCAGTCTTAGTCATATTAATCATTCTGGAGTAGCTCTACATTTCAGCAGTTTGATTATCACTATAATCCATCGTGCTTGCAGGAGATATATTACATTGTAAGGCTGTTAGTAGTACTAACCAGCCAATATTCACATTTGTAAGCTCTTTATTATATTTCCCACTATTAGTGGAAGAGGTTGGCTTGCCGCCTATTTACTTTGATTTGCATTGTAATATCTTACATCTCCGCCCTATGGTAGCTCCATTCCCACTCCGGGTTTGAAAGCACATTCTGGGTGTTGAGTTTACTTTCAGCATAATAGATGATAGGGATCCTCTGACCATATGCTCGTTGTCATCCGGCGCATTCTTGGTTAGAGTTCTTTATTCAGCATTGCTTTGAGATCCTTTGACCATATGCTCGCCATCACTTGGTGCCATTCTTGGTTAGAGTTCCTTCCAGCTCTGTTTCAGCATTCAGATCCTCCGACCAATGCTCACACCTTGCCCACATCGGGATCCTGGTGTACATTCTGGTTAGAGTTGTTTCGGCATCGTTTTGGTTTAGAGCTAACCCTAACGACTGTGTATTGCTCTGCTTATTGTAATTGAAATTTGAAAAAAATTTGGCTCAGAATATTTCACAAAGTGTCAATTGGAGTTGTAGTCAGGAAGAAAAAAATACTTTCATGACAAGAGAATACACAAAGGTAGAGTGGGAGGAAATAGCAAGGCATTTATTGCTACTTGATGAAGCATACATGGATCTTGTTGACCAAGCCAAGAAATTATTAGTACAATCACCACCAGACGAAGAAGAGTTGGGGGGAGAGTCCATAGACTCACTGTTAGAAACATACAAGAACAATATTTGTTGCATTGAAGAATTACTACTTATAGAAGAGCCAATAATTGGAGGATTTGAGCCTATAGAATTACTACTTACAGAAGAGTCGATAATTGGAGGATTTGAGCCTAAAACTCTGGGACAAGGGAGCACAAAATAGATTCCAAGGGCAACCTGAGTGTGTGGAATGATAAGAAAGGACGAGTAGAGAATTCATACATGGTTGAGAGTATGAGAGAAGCATTGAAATGTACAAATCAAAACTCCCCAACCAAGTTCTAGTCACAGGTTGTATCAAGGAAGAAAGATTGTGACTCCCTCGACAAGTTTGAACGTGGAGAGGCTGAAAGTCTTGAAACTCATGGGCAATAGATTAGAGGATCTTGTATGACATTGTAAAATGTGTGAAACAATATGGATAGCCAATGGCCTGGATGATTGATCCTACTGGCTAAGATCATTTCCAATGACCTTAAGGGGCATAGCAATAGATTGGTACATAGAGCTTGAAGCAACCTCCAAAGCTACACGAGACTTGTCAAGGAAGCATTTGAAGAAGGATTCAAATTTCTTCGAGATGATAATGAGATTGTAGCAGAAATATACAATAGAAAGTAGTGGAAGCATGAAAACATGAGAGCTAGTAAATTTGGAAAATCAATGCGTCGACGGTCTAAAAAAGCGGTGTTTCATTGAAGGGCTACTTCCTTCACTAAGGAAAAAGATGCTTATAATTGAAAAATGGACATAGAGAGGATAAAACACCATCTTGATGGAAATGGAAGACAAAAGAAGATGAGAATTCAAACGATAGTAGTGATAATGAATCTAAAACTGTCCAAGCCTTGAGGAAGGAAATGATGAGAATGATGAAAGAATTGAAGGTCAAAAAAAAAGCCACTAAGGAAAATAAGGAGCTATAGTGCACTGAATGCAAAAATGAGGGTCGTATTAAAACAAATTGCCCTAAGAAATTATTATGTGACATTTGCCTAGTTTTGGGACATTCTATCAAGGAGTGTTTGTATAATTTAAAAACAAGAACACAAGTGCTCTTTCCACACTATGAACATGCTACTTCACCAAATACATTGCCAAAGCAGCGGAATAACAATAACAAAAATTGCATCACGCGACGGGTATTGAAATAGGAGAGGGAATAATAATAGAATCAACAATAATAGTGGGGCGAGAAGTCTAATCCAATACGTTGCAAAAAGATGACCTATGATATGATGTTGTCAATACAATGAATGGGGGCATTTCACTAGAGAATGTCAAAATAACCAAAACAGGGCAGGGATGTTGCATAAATGGTGTGGATGAGGTGATCATGAAGACATTGATTGCTCAAAACAAAAAGGCAACATTAATATGATCGATGTGCAAGAACATGATAAGGAAATTCTGGCCATCACTCGAGCACAATCCAAGAAGGCTACATATCTAGACCCTTGCATAGAGAAAGAGAGACTTCAAGACACAAAGGTGGAAGTAGAATAAGCCATGGCAAAGGAATGAAGGAATTCCAATGAAAAATCAAGTGCTTCTACATGGTTGGAATTTGGTAAAAACATTGCAAGACAGGTGTTACAAACAATTGTACTAGAAAGAATGGAATATCTTTTGCAGAGTATGCCACAATTGAGAGTGACAATCACCAATATAGTGGAGAACGACCAAAATCAAAATTAAGAAATAAATGATGTAAAAATTAAGAAATAAATGATGTAGACAAAAATTCAGATATAATAATAGAACTATTGGAAATATTGTCTTTGATGTCAAAGGTAAATGAACATGATAGTTGTCACTGATGTCAAAACTGGATATATCATAATTGAAAAGAAGATAATACAGGAAAGAGAACTAACAAGGCATGATCTTGGACATAAGAAGTTTGTGGCTAAGGTTTGGAACTCAAAAGAAGAATATGGAAGAACAATTTTGAATCAGGAGCTTCGTCTTGAAGCCACATTTGATTGGAACAATGTGAAGAAAGAATTTGCCCATTTGAAGTCCAAAATTAACAAGATGGAAAGAGAACTTAATGATACATCAACAAATAGTGGTGTTCTTACTAAGACAATTAATGATGCATTTCAGGAGATGAGCAAGCTACAAGCTGAAGCAGATACTCATATATTAGTGAAGCATGTGAGGGATCATTATGGTGGCTCTTGTGATCAAAGAGTATGCTAAGGAATTGCATATGCTGAAGGATATTTAGAAAAGGATTAGTCGCTGAAGTAATCACAATTAAAATTAAATTATAAGTTATCAAGAGTCAATGGACAACATGAAGATTCATGCAAATTAATAGAAAAAGATATATAAAAAAGATAAAATCAAGAAGATTATTTTATGGAGAAAAACAAGATACATATATATGAATAAGAGTGAATATAATTATACGAATAAGGAGCAGTGAACATTAAAAGGGCAGTGAGAATAATAAAAAAGCAATGATCATAATAAAGCAGCAATTATGTTTTAAGAAGAGCAGCGATCCATATTAATGTTGAAAGGTGGTGCCCAAAGTCTAAATAAAATCTGATTGCCCCATATTTTGAATTAATTAAACTCAGCAATCTTAATAAAGGCAAAAAGGAGCGCTGCAGTACAAAGTCACATAAGACAAATTAAGAAAAAGACAAAAATTAAATAAGACAAAAAAAAGGTTTAAGGCAACGATCTGACTTTCATCATAAAAAGACAGCGATTAATATTAAGGGAGGTAGCGCTTATGTTTTGAATGTGATTAACAAGGGGCTGTGATTAGTAAAGAAGAGTCATGCTTGTTTGGAAGGTTATCACTTTTCATAAAAGGTTGTCTCTACTCATTTCGACATAAAGATATAAAATGAAAAAGAAATTTTTGTAGAGTGAAAATGGAGTGTGGTGAAAAGGTGTGGAATAAAAAGAAATAAATCAATACACCAGCAGAGGTATATGCAGATCCAAAAGAGTT
Organism: Sequoia sempervirens; assembly: GCA_007258455.2. Taxonomy (NCBI): domain Eukaryota; kingdom Viridiplantae; phylum Streptophyta; class Pinopsida; order Cupressales; family Cupressaceae; genus Sequoia; species Sequoia sempervirens. The sequence goes on along the minus strand of VDFB02373365.1, from coordinate 8,867,608 downwards.
TTTGAACAGATGTATAAAAGAATTTTTGAGCAGACTCAAAAGAAAGAATGTAGATAGGAAGACATTAATGAAAATGCTATAAGTTGAATTATGAAAGAAAGCATAGATTTTACATCATCTAAGAGCAAAATTGATGTATGAGAATATATGAATACTTGAGAAGAAGAATATAATACAGATTTAAGAGATAAATGATATTATTGTGGAGCATATATAAGTAGATATTATTGTGGAAGCATATATAAGTAAATATGAGAGATTTATGAAGGTCCATTATCTAAGCACAAGGAAATTAATAAGGAGAAAAGAGTTGTGATACACAGGGATGCGTCCCCTATCCCAAAATGCACTATCCCCATCCCCTACTGTCCCTAGGATGGGGGGACGCAAAGGGGACATCCCCTTGCCAACCTCAAAACAGGCTAGAGAGTAGGAAACGGTAGGAAACGTCCCTGCCCGTTTGGGGATGGCTAGTCATCCCCGGGACGGTTGGGGAATGTCCCTCATCGTCCCGGGGAGGGCTAGCTCTCCCCAAACGAACGCAGACACTTCAGCAGCAAAAATAACATAAAAAACTAATGCTTTTATGGTTCTTTGATGCAGATTTGGATATATTTTGTATGTTACTGTATATTTTCTGTTTGTATCAGATTTGCATATATTTTGTGTGTATGGTACTGTATGTTTTTTGTGGATGTTACTATATTCCATGTATGTCTTAAGTGTGAATAACTTTCTACCCTGCTTTTCTATCCAGAAACCATTGTAGTACTTTGAAAAATGTTATAGGCCTAAGAAATTTGAGGTTTCCCTACTGCATGCTTGTTTGTTGGAGCTCTTTTGGATAAAATGCCTGTGCATTTCTAGTTAGCAATGTTAGGAAGCATACTACTCGATCCATCTTCAAAGTAATTTGCTTTGCATGTCAAGAGTATTTTGAATAACTAAGAAGCATCAACATCCAAGGCTAAGAAGTTATGTACTCTACCTAAGATTTGCACTATTGGGGTTTTTTTGTTTTTGTTACTTTTAAACCATGGTTTTATTGATGTTTGAGACTGTTGTTATAATGCTTTATTGACATTTATTATGCTGTTATACTACTACTCTCGTGATTTATTTACATATTGATATTGTTGTTATCAGTTATTGACATATCTCTCTCTCTTTCCCTCTCTATAATATATTAATAAATTTTGAAAAACTCATATATATAAATTTGTATATTGCCATCCCCTGCTGTCCCCTAAAAATGGCCCACTAGGGGACATCCTGGAAATGCGTCCCCTGCCATCCCCTCGTCCTCGTCCCCGAAACACCATGGAACATAGGAAAAGAGTAATTGTTTAGGGAAGATTTGTTCATCCATTGTTGGGTCAAAGTTATATGAAGATTATTGCATATCTAGAAGAAGAATATATGCAAATTGGTGAAGATTTTATGAGCAGGTTTATGAAGATGTCATGAGCAAATTTATGAGGAAATTGTGAGTTAGTTATGAACAAACTTGAGGAGGATTTGTGAGACATATTTTGTGAAGGAAAGTATAACAATTGAAGAGATCTAATTGTCTATCATCCGTTGAATAGGCAACCTTGAAGGTGGAACTCTGATTTGTAAATTGGTGCTTAGTAGTGGGGGTTGGTGCCTAAAAAGTTGTAAGAAGATTTATTTAATAGCAATATTGTTCCACGGTTTTCTCCCGTAAGGGTTTCCACGTAAATATCGTGTGTTATTGTTCTTCTCATGTGCATAATTATTGATGTTGAGTAAATGATGTTATTGTGATTGATAAAGTTTTAAATTGGTAAAAGTTGCATTACACTAATTCATGTGAAGAGATCTAATTGTCCATCATCTGTTGAATAAGCAACATTGAAGGTGGAACTTTGATTTGTAAATTGGTGCTTAGTAGTGGGGGTTGGTGCCTACAAAGTTGTAAGAATATTTATATAATAAGAATATTGTTCCCTAGTTTTCTTCCGTAAGGGTTTCCACGTAAATATCGTCTGTTATTGTTCTTCTCATGTGCATAATTATTGATGTTGAGTAAATGATGTTATTGTGATTGATAAAGTTTTAAATTGGTAAAAGTTGCATTATACTGATTCCCCCCCCCTCTCCCTCAGTATAATCATGTGCTCATCAAGAACCACCGCTACATGATGAACAAGTCGTTGACTTGATGCTACTAGCAATAAATATTGGGAAAAGACCAGCCATTGTACATATGCAAGTTTTGGGGAAAAGTTTGACAAACGCGATTGTTGACAGAGGATCTGGAGTAAATGTATTGCCAAAAGACACATGGAAATGCTTGGGGAAACCAACCCTTTTGTCGTCAACATTACAATTCGTAGGAGCAAATCAACATGGGATCAAATCATTGGGAGTCTTAATGGCACAAATGGTAACAATTGGGACTCAACAATTTCTTTTGAACTTTGTGGTCATTCCTTTAGAGAAAAAGTTTATGATGCACTATTGGGTAGAGGATGGCTGATAGTAGCCAAGGTTGATCATAATTAGAAGAACAATACCTTGTCAATAGAAAACAAAGGAAGAAAATCTATTATAGACTTGAGAAATCAGGGAGTGAGTGAGGAAGTCACTTCCTACGATTCAAACTTGGATGTAGGGAAAACATGGCTGAAGAAGAGAAAGGTCCCATGGAGCTGAATGACAAAGGAGTATTTGATCTTCAACATTGTTCAAAAAATGAAACTAGCTCTCTTTTAGTAGGCTCTTTCATTGGTAGCTAGAAGATTATGAAATGTTCCAATATGATTGTAATATGATATAGATTGGCGAAATTGGAGAAGAGGAAGAAAATTGTCGGGCAACAACAAGCCGTATGTTCCCACCAGAGTATGGGGAGTATAAGGAAGGAGTTGTTAAACTGGATGACACATTGGCACATATCTTTGAATGAGACAAGTAAATAAAGTATGAGGAACCATCAACAAGAAAACTAAACTTGGGAGAAGGTAGCTCCTAGGTGATTATGGTAGGAGGTGATTGGAATCTTGTACTCAAGGTTGTTGCATTTAAAATATTCTTGGAATAAAAAGATGCTTTTGCATGGACTTATAACGATGTGAAAGGAATACCGCCATAACTCTTTGTGTATAGAATCCCTTGGTACTAGGAGCACAACTTGTATGAAAAAGACCATATAGGATGAGTAAGAATTATGCGGAAAAAGTCCAAGAAGAAATAAATAAAATGTTGGAAGCAGGTATAATTTTCAAGGTAGAAACACGGAGTGTCTCCAATTTGTTACAAATTTGAACAAATTTGGATATGTATGGATTTTAGAAGTCTTAACACAATTACCATCAAGGATCCATCTACAATTCCCTTCATCGATTCGATTCTCGAGGAAGTTGTAGGCCATGAAATTTATTCCTTTATGGATGGCTTCTTTGAGAATAATCAAATAAGTATAGCTGAAAAAGATAAGTTGAAAACAACTTTTGTGGTAGAAGAGGGAGTTTATGCGTACAAATGGATAATTAAAATTGAATGTGCTTACAAAACATGACTAAAATGTCCAAATAGGACAAAAAGTTGGAAACACATATAGAATAGCCTAAAACAAGTCATCCCATGCAAACGAAAAGTTTCTAGGATCTAAAATGTCCAAGTAATTCACTAGAGTGCGAAAACACCAAAAATTGAATAAAATGTACTTGGAGAGAAATCTAGAAAAATGCATGAATAGCTGTGAAGAGCTTTGATAGACCGTCCCAACGTTGTTGGAATCACAAAAAAGGGAGAAACTGATCAACAATTATGAGCTCGAGAGTGAAAACATCACCTTTGACTTCAACAGGCTGTAGAATGCACCAGCTGCAAAAAAAATGGCAAAAATACCAACACCATTGGATAGTGCTTGGAACCAGCTTTCCGATGATATCTCGTTTGCCTAGTTTTGACATCGTATGGAAAAGTTATGGCCAATTTATGAAAATAGGCCAAAAAGGGCAAAAAACCTTGGTTGGTGGCTATGGGTGGCGACTTGGTGGCACCGCTCGCAAAGGTGGCGACCTGGCGATGACTGGGTGGTGCTTGAAAACGACACATCTTGTCGGAAAATTGTGTAGGTCGTCGTAAAACCAGTTTCGCCTGAAAATGGCCTAGTTCGTCAAGAAAGCTAGAAAATGGTCGAAAAATTGCACATAACGTTAGAAAATGATTCTGAATACTTGAAAAATTGCATAGAATAGCGTGCAAATGTGTAGAGGGTACAATTGTATGGATTTGTACAGATTTTTATGCCTTGCAATCAATTTTTTTAAAAAAATCACCTAATTTTTTTCGCTCGGATTTTGGGAAAAAAAATCGATCTTTAGGTTTTTGGCCACTCCGGATGCAATGGCATGGTCTGTTTTGCCCCAATATGCACCAAAAATTTGCCCAACTCCAAAATTTGCAAAAAAAAGCAAAGGAGATTTTCATATATGAAGCTTGTAACCTTGTTGAAGAAAACCGTCATAAATCGAGAAGGGGTTCATTGAATCCATGCTTTGATACCATGTTATAATTGTGAAAAACAGGAACCACAGGATCAAACAATGAACAAAGACACCTTCCACGCAAGAAAGTTGCAAACAATAATATGCAATATTCCTCAATAAGAAAAAGCTACAACAATGAAAACTATAGAATCTCAAGAGGAGAAGAGAAGAGAAGAGAGATAATACAAAGAGGGTTGAGTGTTTATAAGAGCAAAACCCTAAATGAGAGGGATTAGATCATGACAAGTGTCAACATCTCGTGCAATGAGACATAATGACCTAACAATAGCTGAAATAATAAAAGCATAAAAAAATCACTCCTAAGTTTAGCTTAAGTGCATGAGAATAAATTAGACTAATAATTGATTAAAGATTAATTAATTATTAGCTAATATATGATTACTCTAATGTCATTTATGGGAAAATTTGTTGTGGTTTATCTTGAAAATATATCGATATTTAGCAAAAAGAAGAAAGAACATCTGCAACATTTGAGATAGTTTCTAGAAAAATTGAAAGAGAAGCTTTTGATAAATCTAAAGAAATGCTCATTTTTGAAGAAAGAATTGCCATATTTGGGTTTTGTGATATCTAGTGAAGGGTTAAAGATGAATCTTGCAAATGTATCAACAATTTGGGAAGGCTTTATGTTGAAAAGTACTATAGAGGTAAGAAATTTACATAGATTGACTAGTTTTTATAGAAAATTCATATTTTAATGGAATTTGTGCACCATTGATTTCTTGTATGAAGAAGGGTATATTGACATGGACAGCGGAAGCTGTGTTGGTAACTAGATGTTACATTTAACCATATTGTGACTTGTTTGAGTAAAATTCGAGCTGTAATTTTCCATACTTGTGGAATAACTTGCATGTTCTTGGTGGTTTAGCATTAATAATTAATTTTAGGATGCTTTCAATGTTGATGCCAAATCTGTCTCACGACATGCATGTTATGGCCATTATTTGTTATGATATCAGTGATTAATATAATTTCTTTTACAGCTGTTATTTTTTTGGAGTCCTGTATCTTTTCTTCTTATCATTCTAATTGGTATGCTTTTTTCTTGTGGGTTTAATTTTGCAGAAGTACGTTGGCTTTCTTTGCAGGGGCAATTAATTCCCCTGTTCGTGCTAAACTTGTAGAGGCATGGAAAAATGATTCAGAGATTTCTGTCCATTTTGGAAGGCTCTCTACCCCATACTCTGAAGCTCTACTGAAAAGCAAATTTTGCCTTCATGTCAAAGGATTTGAAGTGAATACAGCAAGGATAGGAGATGCTCTATATTATGGGTGTGTACCAATTATTATTGCCAATCATTATGATCTTCCATTCAATGATATCCTCAACTGGAAATCATTTTCTGTTATTGTTGCAACTCTTGACATTCCACTGTTGAAGGATGTACTTCATAACATAAGCTTAAAACAGTATAAAAACTTAAAGAAGAATGCACTTAATGTTAGGAAACATTTCCAGTGGCACACGCCTCCTCTAGACTATGATGCATTTAGTATGGTGATGTATGAATTGTGGTTGAGGCGTCATGTCTTAAGAATCCCGCTTTGACAAAATCTGTGGAAATGATCAGTTTGTGTGCATGGAGACTTATTGAAAGGCAATCCATTTCTGTTAACCAACAGCCTGATTAGCCAACTGCAGGTCTCTTCATCTTCGAGGCCAATAATCAGATTGAGCAAGTGAACTCGTCATCCAGGCAGAGGGTCAAGTTTGAGCAACTGAATTCACTAGTACATAAACAGTTTTTGACATTGAATTGTCTTTTGACTAATTTATGGATTAATAATTTTCTAATCTGCTTGATTCCTTTTGAATTGTACATGGTACAAACTCCATCTGCTGTAACTCATTTTCAATGCCATACAATCCATCTCTAGATTTGGACAAGAGAGGGACAAGCTTTTGTTTCTAAGGCCAGCATTTATGTATAGTATCTTTCGTGTGAAGAATAGAAGAGCCATGCTTGCTATTTTGTTGTTTCTCTGAATGTGCAATGGTGCTTCAGCATTTGCTTTTTTTCCCTGATTTTCATTATATGCTCAGTATAACTGAAGGTTAATCGGCTAGGTTTGTCGATTAATTAGCCTGTAAGTTGTCCTCTGTCCAAATTTTAGGCTTGACACAGATCAAAAGGCATATCATCTAACATGTAGGGAGAACATTTAAACATTAGATATTTAATATATGATCCCTTCTTTCATCTCTGCTCATCGACAAAAAATTATAAAAAGAAGTAAGGAGGTTCAATGGTTATCATAATGTTTTTAACTTTTAACAACAATGTCATCATGAGATAAAATATACATATCAAGAAAGGAAAATAAATTGAACCGTCAAACAATTGTGTAGCTGAAATCATCTTTTGCTTCGCTTCAGGCCTCTATTTCCTTAGAATCAAGATCAAAAAGCCACTTGCAACTTTCTAACATCTTGCTTGACCTCTGGTGAGATCAACATTACTTTGTTGTCCTCCCATTTCATGAGAAACAATTCAAATTTCCTCCCATCCTGGAGACAAGAAAGTATTTCTCCTTCCCTTCATTTTTGTACAATTTTCACATAGCTAGGGTTTTTCAATTATCATCACATCCATTTGGAAGTTTACTTGGCATTGTTTACATGACGTAACCTGACAACCTTTATATAACAATGAAGCCTTCTATGTATTTGGATGTGTTGAAAACTTCATGGTCTATTTCCATACCATCTGTGTAGACACTGCAAAATACCTTTACTAGCTCCATTAATGATCAGCTTACATCTTTTTCCTCTAGATTTGCACATATTTATGAAAATACTCTTTATTGGCCACAGCTCATCTTTATTTCCACACCATCTCTGCAGACACTGCAAAATACCATTACTAGGTCCTTTAATTATTAACTTACGTCAATTTGCTCCAGACTTGCACATCTTTATGAAAATACTCTTTATTTTCATATTCCAATAAAACTATGATCAGCATCAAGTTTGTTTGTTTCTCTGATTTGTTGGGAGTTGTACCTTCCACCTTGTCTCTTCCTCACTGTGACACTAGCTACAGGTTCATATCATTTTTGCTCTTTTATTTTTTCTGTTATTCAAACATGGTGAGCTATGTTGTTTGCACTTGAAACAATGCCAGTAAATAAGCTCATTGTGATATTTTCCTCCACATTCCCTAAGTTTGTGGGAATACAATTCAATTTCTTGTTCTTGATAGGAACTAGCTTTTCTTTCTCCTCATTCCTTTATGTAGACTACCATCAATCTACTTCCCCCATTCTCTGCATTTTGGTTGCCTCTTTACATCAACCTCAATCATTTTTCTTTTGCTTTAGGGCTTGTTGGTGTGCGTTTTGTTACCCACTGAACACAAAATAAAATGTCCAAAGACACTCTATCCTCTCTTGAAAAACCATCGTGTATGCTAAGATTGTGAGAAGATCATATGGTGATTCCAAGGTTTCTTTTGTCAGGTCTTGACGTGTGGATAAGCTCAATGGTCGTTGTGATATGCTGGTAATACACAAAGGGACTTACGCTAGGCTCGTTCAATTCACAATGAAGTTCTATTGTTTGGGTCTTGGATCATGGACTTCAAGCAAATTGAAAAGGAGATAAGGGTTTAGAAGTTCTAATCTACTCCTGAGAATTCAAGAGACGGTATGGACTAGGTGGAACCAACAACAACACTCTGCTTCGCCACACTAAGGACAACTATACAAAGTGAGTGCAATCTTCTAAGGGGTGTACTTGTGATTTTCACGTCATGAATAACTACCATCAAATTGAACAACATTTATCCAGACAGAAGTTAAGCATCCACAATATAGGCTCAGGCTAACTTTACGCATTGAACAAAAATCATCCATTCAAAAAGGTATGAGCAAGAGTTTCACCAATCCATACTATAAAGTCTTTCATTAATCTAACATACATGAAATAAAATCTAAACTATGATGAGGGATAAGAACCATGCCAACTCAAAAATAATAGAGGTAATCACCATCAATTCGAACAATGCATTACTTATTACTTTGGTAGTTGTAAGCAACAATTTACTTATCTCAACATGTTTTGCAACATGCTCCCATGTTTTACAAATGAGGGGTGAGCTCAATTTATAGGCTCTTCGATTACAATTCAATGGCCCAGATTGATTTCGACTCAACAACCGAGATTACAAAATAAAACCCTAATTAGGGTTTGTCACAACTAACTACCTCTTGACCAATGAGAAAATTACATTTGGGGACACTTGTCCTTCTGCTAAATATAAACCAATTCCATGGATAAGTCAGGTTCATTGAACCTAGACATGTTGACTTGGAACAATTTGACTGGTTGGAAGATGATGAGGTGCCACCTTAGCGTGTTGGATGTCTTCCTTGGTCACTTTGTTTTTCTTCCACATGCTTGCCTTAGAATACCTTTCCTTGCCGACGACTCTGTCCTTTGCACTTGCTTCTTCCTAGCTTTGATCTTGGATTCCTTTCGATTTTTTGATCTCTTCCTCTCACTTGCATTTGAATCTTTGAGGTCTGGAAGTCTCCCCTTGGAGCAGATGTCTGGACTTGAAGTTATTAAAATTTTCTTTCCTGATTGCTTTGAAATTCCTCTTGCTTGAATTGGATTGATATTATTCCTTTGGATTTCCTCTCTGAATTCTCCAATTTGGGTCAAGAAATTGTGTAAGTATGGAAATTTGTTTGGAATACTCTTCTTGTCACCATCTGATTTTGATTGGGAGCTTGTCTTTAATTATTCAGGTGATGAAATCCTTCAAGTTGCTCTAATTGCTTCATTAGGTCTGGGATAGTAGATGAAATCCCCCCAAGATGTCCGAATATTCTTTCAAGTGCCTTGAATTTGGAGAAGAATTCCTCTGTGCTTTCGCCACAATGGAGGAAATTGGAATTTTCTCTGTGAAGTATTTCCCATACTTAGCCAAATTTTGGCTATTCAATTTCATTTTGTAACACCTTCATGTGGACCATTTGACACTTAGCTGAGATTTTGGCCATCTCTATGCTCGAATGAACTTTGCTTGTGGATTTGCCTTCAATTCTGAATTTGGCTTGTGCTAAGTAGGGCAAACTCCATCCTTGGACAAGGATTTTATTCATTTCCTCTTTACTTTTCCTCTTTATTCCTCTTCATTCTTCCTGTTTTCTTTCCAACACTTAGTCAAAATTTGATTATTTTGTTGTAGGAAAATTCCACACTTAGCCATTTTTTTGTTTCCTCTTGGAAAAATTTACCATGTTTGTTTCTAACCTTGGCGGACTTTAACTTGTGCTAGACATATCTCCCCATGTCAAAATCGAACTTTACTTATCTTTGGACAATCATTTCTTGGAGGAAGTCGGACTTTGTCTAGTGGTTTCCATTTTTTTTTTCTTATGTCAAAGTCAGACTTTGTGAGGTGTTGGACATGCTTTCTTGGGCAAAGTCGGACTTTCTCTTGCTTGTGCCATTCCATCTTCAAGTGGGGCGGACTATGTCTTGTCTTAGACATGGCATTACCTTCAACACTTCACCAAATTTTACCAATACTTAGCCAATTTCATGAAATTTTCTTCCCAAGGCATCCATTCTTAGTTATTTTTTTGAATTTTCCTTCCTCTTCTTGGCTGGGCGGACTTCATGAACCTCATGCCATGCCTTCGTTGGCTTGGGCGGACTTTCCTTCAAGCTTGCCATAAGGTTGGCGAACTTTGTGAATGTTAGGCCATCTTCATGTTAGGCTGGGTGGACTTTGCATCTTTCATGCCACATACCCATTGATGCCTAGGCGGACTTGCTAGTCTTCTTGCCAAGAAGTGGGTGGACTTTATAAGCTTCATGCCATATCCTCTTCTTCTCATGGCGGACTTTGGAGCTAGCTTGACAAACTCTTGGCAGACTTGATGATTGTCTTTCCATGTTCTTTCCAAGGTGGGGCAGACTTCAAAGTCTTTTTGCCAAGCTTCCATGGCGGACTTGAAGATTCTTTAGACATTATCCTTGGACGCATTTCTTCAGACTTATGCCATTTTCTACCTTTGGTCACCATGAATTTCATGCCATGTGATTTTTACTCTTGATTTTTCATGATTTTTGCTTGCTTTTTTACTTCTGGAGGCCTAAATTTTCGATTCTAAAGATGGAAATGTTGACTCCATGACCTGGGGAACCTTGGCACTTTCTAAAAATAGAAATTACTAAAAATAGAAAAAGAAAAAAAGCAAACTTTCTAAAATAGTAAATCTCAGATTGGTCCAAAAGTGCCAAAAAATAGAAAAAGCGAAAAACCAAAAAACCAAAAATCCCTAAAAAGTAGGAAGTGTTAGAATCAAGTGAAATCAATTGCGTTCTTCGTCGACCGGGTCTTTTGAGCACTTTGGTGATGTCTAGGCACAGTTTAGGGCTTGAATTCTCTACTTGGCTCGAGTGATAACTCAAAACTCTAACTTGAAACTCTCAGAGCAAAAAGGACTTATGAAATTGCAACCCAAAGCTAAACACTAAAAGTGAACTACTGAGGGTCCCCATTTGCAATGGGGTGATGTGTGAAATAGGTCACAACAGGGCTAATGAGAGGTCTCTCCTAGTAAATTAAACTATGCAAATTCTAGCCATTTTCAATGGCAATGCTTTAAATCATTCATGTATCTTGACATCATCTCCTTGTCTTCCTATGTGACCAGCCCTAATGATTAATCTATAAATTTCCAAGTATATCCTTTCAAGCCAAGCTCCTCATTTATAGTATTTTAGAGGCCTAAAATTTCCTTTCACACTTTTTAGACCATTCTTCCCTAGGTTTGTAACTTCTCTTTTCCGTGTCTCCTGCAAATAATCCTACTGTAGGTGCACATATGACCCTTCACTTTTTTAAATAGAGATTCTTAGATGTTTCATGTATCTAGGCTCTTCTACATCTTACTTCATAATACCCATTTCTTAATGTTCAGTCTATGAGTTTTCTCATAATACTCTTTCATGCTTAAGTCTTCCTATCCAAGCTTTTCATGTATTTCCTTGAACAAACTTTGTTAATGGTAAAAGAGCATGAATTTTATTGAGAGTTGTATCTTATCTTTTCATTTCCTCCTTTTTACTGATGATCATGGGTTTGCATGACCATTTAGATAGCTACATGTGAATTTAATCCTCTTGGGGGTTTTCGATCCACCCAAATTAGATATGCATCTAGGGCATTCCCTTATGTTTTTGGTCAAGGGTAAACCCGATTTTGAAAGAGTTTGGAACCTTGAACAAAAGAGAGGCTATTGATACTCAAAGATTAGACAATAGCACAATTGTAGTGAGATTGCAAAGACCAAAACAAAACAAAAGGGGACTAAAAAACACCAAATCTCAAACAAGCTAATCTCACATCTTTGATCTTGGTGTGGGATTGAAATATATGTTTCAAAAGTCTATTCTTCCTTCTTTGGGTTCATAGATTGAGAGGATGGGAATTCCTCTTCGAGGCCTCAATTGATGACAACACAAGAGAGGAGTGCTTGGATGGGGAAGTTGATTGCCTAGTGGAAATCGTAACACAAATATGAGGAGGCTCACACACCACCCCTCGAAATAGGATCAACAATTGCTAAAATAGAGGTCACAACACGAACATTAGGAAACATAGAAGGAGAAGGGATTGCCACCCCAACAATAGTTTGGGGCACATAAGCCACTGAGGTAGGTACCACTAGGGCCTTGTGTGTCAATACCAGAGGCTCAAGATGATATTTCAAGCCATTAGAAAGAATAACTATCAAGTGTTTGGAGAGGGCATTATGCCACTACATAGTTGAACCAACATTCCTATGACGAGAATAGGGGCAATCCAAAGCAAGGTGCCCAAAGTGAAGCAACACTTGCAATGGAAGGGGAGAACTTCAAGTCGATAACTTGAGTCCAAGGCCTATCCTTCACTCTCAAAATGACCTCCCTAGGAAGAGCCTTGGAAGAGTTGACATCCACTAGAAAATGAGCAAAGGTAGTGTGGCCATTGTTTGAAGTAACATACTCAACCTTGAAAAATTATGCAATAGAATTGCTAATAGCTTCAAAGTAGGAGTCTTCCCAAAAGTGGAGAGGGAGATTGGGTATTCTAACTCAAACTAGCATGCTATGAGGGGGCTCTATAAGGGGTTTAAAAGATGAAACCATGGCTTGAGCAATAGGGTGTACTCTTAAGTTTAGAATAAAGAAAAAAGATTGTAATTCTTGAATGGTGATTTATTACATCAAAATCATTACCTATATTTTTGAAATTACAAGTGTATATTGTCTACAATTCACTTCTAAGTGTCCTAGGTGTCATAATTTGGTTGGTATTGTTTGGATGGCCCTTCATTGAATAATAGTGTAGTATCATAAATTGTTGCCACTCGCAATTTCATGTTAGGTTTGGCACTCTCTTTGGCACATGTGCTTAATTGTGCTTATGATGTACCTATTTTGCCACCTTTTTGAGAAACTTGATTAAATCCTTATTTATTGGGCCTTCATAGAACGGATTTTGTTTGGACCTTAACACCCCACACCCGTTTCTTGGCTATTTTTGCCCAATTTTATAATTTGAATATTGGCCTTAGTGTGATTTAGGAAATAACTTTATTTGTTGACCTCAATAAACGATTAATTCAAATTATGTTTGAATTCATATATATACAAACTCTTTTCTCCTTCATAAGTCAAGCAATTTTTAGAGAACAACAAAAGAAAAATCATAAGCAAGACAATTAGAAGATCAAAAATATTATTCAAGTCAACTACAATTTGCAATCTAACAACAAATTCATTTTCGAGTATTGTATGATGTTTCTTATTTATTATTATTATCATTATATGTGCTAACACTTGTAGGATCTCAAGAATACTTCTTCATCCTCCTTGTGTGAGATTGACATAGATGCATCAGTTCAACAAGGGTTTCAGATTTGAGTGGTAATCCTACCATTTTGTTGTCATTATCATTATCATTATTGTTTTGCCTTTGCTCCCTCGAGAGCATGAACTCTTTATCATTCATCATCATTGCTGTTGTGGAGGTGGGAACACCAACACATGGTTTGACCAAGGCAAGCCCCTAGACAACACAACCCTTTTCCCTTTGTTTATTTTGCAACTTTACAAGTTGCTATGTAAAGTGGGTTTGACATCTCAAGCTCTTTTGAAGGCTCCTAAACCCTAATTGAAGTCTTCATGGACTCATCATTGAAAAATTAGGGCATGTTGATTATTTGAGCACAATTGCACTTCAGAACCCAATTTTTCTTTTTTTGAATTAAAGATAGTTTAAATATTCAACAAACAGGATCTGTTACATCTTAATCACTGCCCTTATGCTACTAGCAGTATATCTCTTACAACTTTAACTTTGACTCTTTTTCACCCTACCAGTAGTATCACTGACTGTTTTACACCTTTATTTACAAAGTAGGCTCTTCGATTGGTGTATTACAAAACTTTGCATGCAGGCAAGCTATTATTCTATCAATCTTGTTTGATTTTCTAGTTATAGAACTGCTGGAAGGCCTTAAACTCGTTTCCGAAGCTTGGTTTTTTTACTAGAAAATCTTGTAGACTAGGCTGCCAGGATCTTGCAAATTTGACTTCATCCTCTTTTACTGCCACTCTCTATGCTATTACTGCCACACATAACTGCTCAGAATTATAGGGCTGCATCATTGAGTTGACCATTAATCATGTTTCCCCTAGCTCCCTCATCCACAACGACATCATTAAATGCCTTTTGAAACCCTCTCAAGGTTTTGAGAAAAATCCCTAATTCAATATAATCATAATTCCAGTTATGCGCTCTTTTCACTTCCGTTTTGTGAACCACCTCATCAGTTAACAGTCTCCTGAATTTAGCCATGTTAGCCTCCATCACCATTGTCACCTGCATAGCCACATTGAAAAAAATGAGTCGTTTATTGGACTCAGTAAGCCCTCTAGCACTTCCTTGGAATTTTTCCTCATTCCTAGCCCTCCAAATGAACCAAAGGATCTCAGTAGTGAGACAATCCCAGAAAGCATTAGCTTCCTTATTTAGCTTTTTATCACAAAACATTATATCACAGTATCTAATATTACCATTGCTATTCCAAATTAACAAATGATTACAAAAAATATTCCAGACCTCTTTTGCATAGAAACAGTTAAAGAAAATGTGTATTATACTTTCAGGAAACGTGCAGATAGTGCAAATATCAACATCATTATGAGTATGTTTAAAAGGAAGCTTGTGCAATAGTAATTGCCATCTGAAGAAGGCTTTTTTTGGCTCCTCTAAATTCTGCCAAATTGCTGTGAGAGTTTTCCTCCACCTGCATTCTGAAAGTCTCACATCCCAACAAAGATTAACATGCTCAAAAATAGACTCTTGCTTGGTAAGCTCTTTATATAAATTTTTGGCCTTAATATCACATAAAAGTGATCCATCAAACCAAACAATATCATCATTAAAATCACAACTATCCTTCACATTGTTAGAAACAGAAATATCTTTGCAAGCATCAACAAGAATGTTGTAAGTTCTATTGCTAGGGTTGTCTAACCTAAACTCCTCAACCAACTTGTTCATAGACTTTAATCGACCCTTATCAAGGATGTCATGGAAAGTTAGAATGCCAGAGTGCCACCACTTTTTAGCCGAACATCCCTGTAACAAGGCCAGGGGTTTATTACGATGCTCTAGGTTCCACCATAAGGAGGAATACTCATGAAACACATTCCCATTACGGAGGTCAACATTGCCATTTTTAAAGGAAAGCTTGTGTTTAACCATTTCCCATGCCTTCCACAGGCTAGTAAAGACAGGAGAACCCACAGGTGACATGGGATGTTTGTTAAGAAGGATGTCACAAAGAGGCAGATTCTTCCAAGACTTGGCCTTCTTGGGCACAACCTTACTGATATTCCATCTAATCAGAACCTTCCAGGGTTCCTTACCCTCCATAGCGTGGGAAATCCATTTAATAGCAAGAGTGATGCCCTAGATTCTTAAATCCTTGAGCCCCAGACCACCTTCCATCTTCCCCATACAACACCAATCCCACTTCACTAAATGCTTCTTCTTTTGACCTTTACCATCAGACCATAAAAATGCCCTGATCCTCTTTTGAATTTCGTTGATTTGATAACTGTTAAAGAACCAGACCGAAGCAAAATAAATGCTATAAGAAGAGAGAATTTTTTGACAAATTTGGAACCTACCAGCAAAGGACAGATACTGTTTGTCCCAACTGCCAAGTTTCTTATTAATTTTACCACTTATCCACTCCCACATCTCCTTTAAATTAGGACTGATGGCAAACGGAATACCCAGATATCTTACTAGCTTATTGGGTCCTCCCCACTGGAAATTATACTTTTGCAGCCAATTGGGCGGATTTTCCTTCCATCCAAGAAAACTGGATTTAGGAAAAGAAATTCTAGCTCCAGAAGCCTGGCAAAATAACTGAAGCTTTTCCATTAGCCTATCAAGGTTTCTTTCCTCCATTTCAATAAAGATTGCAGTATCACCTGCAAACTGGATATTGATTAACTCAGACTGATTCGGGAGGCAAATCCCTCTTACTTGGGGAGAGATAGTCTGATCTCTAAGCAAATAGTGAAGAGCATCCGAGGCAATAACAAAAAGAGAGGGAGCAAGGGGGCACCCTTGTCTTATGGATTGGCCAAGGGAGATTTCCTTAGACAAGTCTCCATTAACATCAACCTGAGCCACCGCGTCCTTTAGCAAAATATTCACAGCTTTGCATAAATAGTCAGGGAACCCGAAGGCTTCCAACATAGTTCTCAGGAAAGCCCATTCAATTCTGTCATAGGCTTTTTCAAAGTCTAAAAGCAACATTGCTGAGTTTTGATTAGAGTTCCTTGACCAGTTCATTGCCTTCCAACTTGTAATCAGATTCTCTAAAATGTATCTCCCCTTAATGAACCCAGTCTGGGTATTATTAATGAAACTCGGGAGGATATCCACCAACCTAAGAGCAAGAATTTTAGCAAGAATTTTGTAAGACACATTCAATAGGGTTATGGGCCTCCAGTTTTTAACCAGGGTCTTGTCACCCCCTTTAGGAAGGGCTTAATAATACCCTTATTGATACATCTCCCCAAAGAACCTCTATCCAAGGCCTCTTGATAGACTTGTAACAAATCCTCACTTACCCAGTCACTGAAAGTCTTGTAGAATTCAATGGGCAATCCATCACATCCTGGGGACTTATCATTTTGCATAGATTGAATAGCCTTCTGCACTTCTTCTTTGGTGATAGCAGCATTCAACCTGGCAGCTTGGGTAATATTGATTTTTTTGGGGATAATGTTCCTTATGCACTCTCTAGCCCTCATGTTACACTCCTGAAAATCTTCTGAGGTAAAGAGCTTTTGATAAAAAGCATGGAAAATAGCAAGAATATCTTCCTGAGAGCTCAAAAGCCTACCATCCTCCCAGATTTTCCCAATCTGTTCTTTCCAGGATTTCTCTTTTATGTAATTGAAAAATAATTTGGACCCTTTATCTCCATGGTGGATCCAGTTCAGCTTGGCTCTGACCTTGAGGCCTTTGGACTTGTAGGTTTGAATCTTTCTAAGATCATTTTTTGTTCTTGCCAGATCTTCACTTAAATAAGGATTTGAGGGATCCTCTTGCATCCTTGCCTCCGTCATGAAAAGAGCCTTCTGGAGCTCATGTTCTTCTTTCCTTCTGTCCATGGCCTTCTTTTTACCAATTGTTTGAAGAAGCTTCTGCTAGGCATCCACATTCTGGTTCCACCTATTAATGGCACTGTCTTCTTTCAAGATCCACTTATTTATTTCCCTAATGGACCTGATGCCATCCCTGCAATCCTCATCTTGAAGAAGCTGAGTATTTAAGATGAATTTAGGCTTCTTGGGAGTTTCTAGCCTACTATCTTGGGTCAAGGAGACCGTAGCTTTGATGGGATGATGGTCTGAGAGGGTGTAAGGATGAACACACACATGCTGCCCAGAATTAATAGGAAGGAAGTTGATGACATTTTTACTTGCATAAAACCTATCCAGCCGAGAGTAGATCCTGTTATTCCCTTGCTGAGCATTGCACCATATAAACCAAATGCCTTTGAATTCTCTCTTTTTGTTTTCCAAAGGATCAAATAGCCCAAACTTGTTTTTAAACCTTTGCCAAAAATGTCTTTCCGAACCCTTCCAGGTAGCATTAATTCCCCCCCACTTATCTTCCATTTGCTCCACCATATTGAAGTCCCCCCCCAGAACCCATGGCCCTTTAGGCAAATACGATTCCATCCATTTCCACAGTTGGATTCTCTCTCTATGGTCATTAGGAGCATAAACCGCTCCAATCCCCATCTCGCACCCTCTTTTTCCAAGACAATCCAAACCACCCTATTACAGGGCGAGATGCCATTACCCACCATGAACTGCTTCCATTTACTAGCAAGGAGAATTGTCACACCTCTTTTCCCCCTCTCATGCTGGGTGGAGAAATGGTAAGAATCTTTCCATATGAATCTCATGTTTACCTCCAAAGTGAGCCCTGTAGCTTTTGTCTCTTGTAAAAGGACAATATCTTTTTTAGGCTCCAGATTTAAGAACCTTCTCACAATATACTTTCTGTCGGGGGACTCTAGACCCCGAATGTTCCATGATATAATATTAAGATTCATATTCACCTGCTATAGGGGTGTCCTCTTGGTAGTTTTTGAACTGCTCAAAACATTTAGGAAGCTTTTCCTCAACCTCTGTCTTCTTGGCCATAGGAGATTGAATAACAAGACTGGTCTTTTTTCTTTTATTTTTGATCCGCTGGTTGTTGGAATTTTCGGAGGCTGGGGCATCATATTTCCTTGGTCTCCTAGGCCCCTTTTTAGGTTTAGATCTTATTATAGACCGCTCCTTTCTGTTATCCTCCTCAACATCATCCCCGGAGTCACCTGTGGCCTCACCTGCTATGGGTGGCATAGGGTTGGACACAGAAAGTATAACACCCGACACTGGCTCGAGATTGTCATGATGACTATGATCAAGTTGGTTGGAATCTGGTTGGACAACCCTAGTAATAGTATCAGACAAATCATTAGAAATTTCTCCATTCAGATGATCTTCAACCTTAAGGCTATTGCACAGAGTGTCACCCGTTTCAGATTGCAGCTCTAATGCTATCCCCATAATTGAGGATTTGGAGGAATCACTCCCAACAATAGACCAAGCTTGAGGATCACCTGAATGGTGTATTTCTAAATCACTTGTCCTCTCAGTTCTATTGATTTGTTTCAGGTTAGTCTGTTCAGGTTTGTGCTTAGGCGGACCACACTTATTTAGCAAATTTTCCTCAATTCTTTCCCGAATTTTCTGCATGACAAGCTACTGAGCATTAAGTTTCTCAATTTGCTCCTTGCTCCAATTAATTGAAGAAGCAGGGTTTGTGATGGATTTGGTTCCAACAGCAAAGTCAAATTTCTCATTTTTATCTATCTCCTCCTCCTCGACAAGGGCATCAAACGAATTCTTGGTCGAGAGCAAATTCTGAATAGGGAAGGGCTTCCCCAGGGTTTGAACACCCTGGTTCACTGAACTCGGGGGTTTAAAACCACCACAGGATCACAATCCTGCCGGGGATGAGATAACTCCTCAACAGAGTTGGGACTAGCCGGGTGGGTTTCAACAACACCCCCCATGGATTTCACCATGTCGGCACCATCATTCTGATTTTCCTTAGCCCCCTTAGCGGGTTTACCTGCCTCCCTATTCTCTTTCCTTTTAATTAGAGGACAGTTCTTTTGAATGTCCTTCACGGCGACACAGGTAACAAGCATTTATACTGCCCAAAATTTCAAGAGGGAAACTTACAAATCTACCTTCATCTTCAATGAGGAGCCCGGGAGGGAATTCAATCCCATATATCAGAGAAATGAGAACCCTAGCATCGAGGTTCGGCAGTGAGGCCTTTGCCTCGTCTATTCTGAGCACATTACCAAACAGCGCCAGAATGGAAGGGACAAGCTTCCAAAATTCTGGGGGCACATTCTTCACAACAACCCACCGCAGGCAGGAGAGAGCAAGCACTTCCTCCGCAATGGCAATAGGGTTCCAAGCCAGTGCTCGAAACACGCAGCCACCGACATTCCAGAAAGACCTAGCAAGGGATTTGCCCTGCATCTCATGGTTTCTAAAGAAAATAACAAATAATCCCTTTTGCAGAAATCTACAGTAGTTTATTTGAATTCTGAATTTAGAAAGCCATATGCCGGAAAACCAGGAATCCAGAAATTTCCTAGACGGGAGTTTATTGCTATCAGTAGCAGCAAAGAAAATAGCAATCTCTTTAATTCTAGATTTCTCATTTCTGATGACCTCTTTCATTTCAGGGTTAGGCTTGAGCAAAGCAAAACCGGAAGTGCAAGGAGGCTTACCTTGATCTCCAGAAACACCATCAAAACCCACCATTGACTGTTGATCTGATATAGAAAATTGCACGCCGGTTGGGAGAATCGTTTCCTTGCCCGCAACTGCATCTTTGAAACTTTTACCACCTGCTGCACACTCACTGTTCACAGGGGGGATGGGGATGGTCTTATCTTCTTCCATAAAAGCCCCCAGGGGGCTAAGCCACAAGGAGCCCTCAGAGCCGAGTCGCCACGACATGATAACCAGGAAGATACAAGACAAGGCCAAAGAAAAACAACAGAAACGAAAAAAAATAAAAATGAAAAACATAAAACCACACAAGGGGAAATTAATTCAAACTACGGCTAGAGCCACGCTAACAAACCTCCGTGGGGGAGAGCCCTGCCTCCCCCACACGTCACCTCTCCAGGTACCAGGCACGCTGATCGAGGCACAACTTCTCCTCTGCGTCTAAACCCTCTCTATCAACTTTTTTTTTATTTACATAATGTATTGTTCCTCAGAACCCAATTTTCACAGTCATAGGCCTTCAAATAGTGCGCAGTTCATATAGGCTTTGAAACCCTAATTCTTGGCACTTCTAGACATAGGTGCCTTGCGCCGGCTTCTTGCTTGTTCTACTCTAGATTTTGACACCAAGTTCTTCTCTGTATCTCCTACCCAGATTTGCTCTTTGCTTCTGATACTCAATTTTGTAACTTCAACATTCTATCATAATCAATTTAGCCATAAGTCACCTAGTTCATTACATCATCATATCAATCTATACACACCCCATACAAAAAGGGACTAGAACCTTAACCAACCTGTTTGGCTCTACCTTAAGGATATCAACCAAATAACATCTCTTGGTTGATTTTTTGTACCTAATGTTTAAGGTGGAAAGGTTGATTTAGGTTAGGACATATAACCCAGGTCTCCCTTTTCACCCCCTAACAAATAGAATCCAATCCATCATGTTTTAGTGGAATGAAGTAGTGAACATTCCTTACTATCCTTTGATCACTTTACATAATCTTAACAAAAAAAACCTTTCAAATTGGGAGACCTTTCCAAATATATTTTTTTGAATCTTTTATTTTTTCAATCATTAGCATTGTGCACATGATACTTCTATTAGTTGTCCTTTGATGATTTTTTTTGTGAATATTTATTCCATAGGTTGATCTTTTTCTCACGCTTATGATGGATCAATGCATTTGGTTACATAGAGGCCAAACCTCCAAGCATTTATTGCTTCTTGTAGTGATTTATTCTTTAACCATATTTACATGTATAAACATGATTTCTAGGAGACTAAATTATTCCCATAGTGAATAGTGACTTATTAGAGTGGAGAACCCACCTTGTTGGGTCCCTTTTAGTGACTAGTACTTGAGTATACCATTGAGTTGTGTGATCCTACGTGTGTAACTTGAACTTTGGTTTAGTTATTAATGAATTGACCTACCCTCATGTCATGTTTGAGTGATGTATAAATAGAGACCATGCTTCTCACCATTTCAATTTTATTCCCATTCTTATAAAATGATTATTCATTTTGGTGTCTCTTGATACCTACACATGTTGGTTTCTTTCTTGTGTTTGTGAAGTTTATTATAAGTTTGATCATGTACATATGTCAATAATCTCACATGATTTGGGTTAGTGATTTAAGGCTCTTGATACTTACTAAATGGACCATTGAGATGATTCCAAGGATTTTGTTTCCAAATAGGAACCCTATCTATTCTTTCCACATTAAAGGATAGTCCTTATCATTGATTTAACAAATAAATCAAAATGAATTATCCATTTGAGTGGCTTAGTTTCTAGAGGAGGAGAACCCAACCCCTTGCTTTTGCACACAAATATAATTGAACCTATAGCTTGTAGGGAAACCTATACCTTTGAATTAATTATAAAATCATAATTGTAACAAGTGAATACAATGGATGATTGTTGGTGGTTCCTTTTTTTGGGGCCACCCTCCTTTTATACTTTGTTGATGCCCAACTATATGTTGGTTAGCCCATCATTGACTAGTATTTCCAAAACTAATCAATGAGTAACTAAGTGGTTATTTATTGTCGTCTACTTGAGGGCCTTACTAAGAACACCTTGAGAGCCCTTATTATTCTTAAGCTAACTTTATTTTCTAGATTCATATATTATTTCAATTCTTACAATACAATGGATGACTAAGTATGGAACATAGCAATGAAAAAAACATAAGAATGATAAAACACAATTTCTTCAAGCTAATTGATTAATCAACACCATCAATTACTAATCTATGCCAAAGTCCCCTTTATTTCTTCTCATGATCACTTCACATTTTTATGGAAGATTCTAGTAAAGTTAAACACCTCTCTTGTAATTGAAGGTAAGGTATTAAGTATCTCTTGCTGATATAAGTAATGCAATATGCACAATATAACCTTTTACAAAGGCATACATTCTTAATCCATCTCATTACTTGAAGGTGGCATATTGCACACAAATACTAGAATTGGAAATATTATTTATTCATCATCTCTAAACCCAAAATAATGATTTTTCCATTAATAACCAACATGCAAGTATGGCCTATACGATGTAGAAGATTAACATACAATTAAAATTGTGCCAACACCATGCCTAAAGTTAGGTGAATCATTAATATAAAAAAGTCATTTGGACTACATGTGTGTATCTACATGCTTGATAATGCCCTTAACAATCAAGCTTTGTCCTTCACTTTTTTACTTCTCCATACCAAACTATTAGTCCAACACTTCAATCTTGAGTTATGTTATTTACCCTTTCTTTTTTCAGATCCTCTACACTTACAGTAATCTCCTCTTTAGCAAATTAGGGATTCTTTTCCTACAAGACAAATGATAGGGGTGTAATTATTTACATCCACAATATTTCTTCAATCTTTAGGTTCCTTGTTAGTGATGGTCAACTTGATTTTCATGAGTCATGTTGATTTTTTGGATTTATGGATGGTGTGATAGCATCCCCAAGCTTGGGGTGATTGCTTTTCTATCTCTCTAAGATTTGAGATTTCCTCTTATGATAGTACAAAAACTTATTTGAGGGAGAGTTGGATTCTCATGGTACTTTTTCATGTGCTTAGACTTTATTGGATTAATAGTCCTTTTCTATGTGAGAAGAGTTTGAATAGGTAGTTTGATGGAGATTGACAGGTCAACCATTGAAATAACTAGATCCAAACCTAAACAATATCATCCATAGGATTTTGAAAATCAACACATCAAATTTACCTTCAAATTAATATTAGGGAAACAAGAAAATAAAATTGCTGAAAAAGAGCCTAGTCAATATTTTTTTGCCATCATATCAGTGTAACCATTGCACCTTATAGTGCAAATACTAGTCTTATCACGGGCTTCTTTGAAACTTAAAGATCCATACTATATATAGGAGTTGCTTTTATAGATGTTGGAGTAGGTTATTTGAATGTTATGCACTAGGAAAAAATTCTCACCAAATGACAATGCAGGTGAAAAATGTGGCAATTGATTTTTTTCTTTCAAAATAGCTTCTTGTAATGTCCCCTATGTAGAATTTTGTATTTTATGGATTTTTTTTTGTATTTTTTTGAATTTTAAAACTGAAATAACTAATTGGAACTAGTTGGAATGTTGATTCAAATAGAAATAATTTGAAATCCCTTGAAATCACCTACTGTATAAGAAAATTTAGATCAATTATTATTGGTAATCTATGTGTTAGAAGTTTGTAACCTTGACAAATGATAGTTTATTCAATGTCAAAGATATACAATGTTGTTATACTGAACCGAGTCCTAAGCTTTAGAGTTACAAACCAAAATGCGCTCACCAATTAATGTTACAACCAATATATATAATTTGGGGATCTCTGAAACTTATAAGACCATCCTTGTGCTAGTTAGAGATATAAGCAAACTTGTACAAACCTTTAATTAATGCTTAGAGCTATCCTAGTGAGAAGGATCAATAGGTTCAAGTGTGGATTGATTGCTAGTTGTAAGAGGCTATGATATGTTGGATTGAAACTTGTTTGGAGTGATATAGATCTACGATTTGATTATATAATGTTTTTAGCTCTTGTATGTAAGCTCCAAAAATGGCAATTGATCCCCCTAGATTGAGGTGTGGTTGAGTGTAGACTTGGTACTTAGCTGTGATCTCCCCTTTAAGGCCACAAATGGTCAAAAATGACATGACAAAGTTTGTAAAAGTGCAAAAGAGTTCACACTAACTCAATCAACCTTGATTGCTTGGAATTTACTCTCTATACTTTCAAAATAGGTTTAATATGCCAATGCCTTCCAAAAGAGTAAATTCAATCAATAATGAAAGTAGCTCACTCCTCCAAAGATGTTGCACAATGATGGTAACATCTATGGAAATCATTGATTAATAATTTGTTTGCAAACATTTTATCGCCAATCGTGAAATCACACATGCCAAACTCTGATTTAGTTTGACATGCATCCTATGATGTGGAATTGCCAATGCAAGAAGCAAGGATTTTTTTCCTCATCTCTAGAGAAGAGAGCCAAGAGGGTTTTTGTTCCCACCTTTAGAGAAGAGGGCCAAGAGGGGTTACATCCTCCTGGGTTGTAGAAATACAACCAAGGTTTTTTTTCCTTGGATGCGAAATCAAACACAAACTCAAAATTAATAATTTCAAATGAAATCGTGGATGAAATGAAGCTAAGTGCTACCTTTATATACTTTTCCACATCGAGCCCTTAGAGTTAAATTTCCTTCCAAGTATTTAAAAATACTTTCTATTTTAATACTAGTGATAAAAAATTTATTTTAATTATTTTAACACTCGTACTTGTCAAGTGGAACACCTCCCACCAAGCATCAATATGAGTCCTTCTATGACCATCCCTTACATTCTTATGCAATATGTGAACCTTGATCACCTCAAACAATTTGACTTTGATGCAAGAGCATTTAGGGGTACTAGCAATCTTGCATCAACAAAAACAGTATTTTAATTTTTGGTTTGAGTAAAATGTTATTGGAGGAATGAATTGCAATATTAGGAAAAAAATAATAATATTAAATAATTAGTTTTATTATATTGTTGCAAATCTTGAAGTGGGAGATAGTGGAGGAAATCAATTTTAAAGTTTAAAAGCATAAAAATTAAAATGCTAATCTTGGTGAGGATTTTTTTTGGGAGTTACTAAAATGCATCATGGAGCATTTTATGCCTTTTCTAATTGTTGGAGCAGCCTTTTCAAAGGAGGGAAAAATTTAATTTTTGAAAGTAGTGCTAAGTGTTTTATTTGGCAATTTTTGAGCTTGTCAAGAGGGTAGATTTTTGAAGAAGAGAAAGGCATGTATTTTCTTGGGAGTGGTTTTGATTTTTGATTTTTGTTTGAGAATTTAATTATTTGGAATGTATTTTCAACTCATTCTTCCTAGGTTGGGTGTGGAAGATGGAGGCTATAGGAAATGGAATTGTGGTTGCATGTTGAAGGTTGAGATTTGACAATTTAGAAATTGTCATTTTCCAGAATTTGAAGGAGAGTATCCATGGGTGTGGATTTTTGGTTTGGAGTTGCATAAAACTTGTTTGTGTAGGCTAGAAGAACAATTTTGCAGCAGAAAAAGATTTGGAATTCATGGTTGAGGTGTTGTTGAAAAATGAAAGCTACAAGAGCTAGAATTTGGTAAAAGAAGTTGGATTGAAGGAGTCCACTTATGTATTTGATCTTTGCTGTTTTATATCAGATTTACATCAGTTTGTAATAGTTTTCATTAGCCCATATGGCTGAAAAATAATGTGATTTCAAAATTTCCTTGTTATTAAGTGATTTCAAGAGAGTTTGAATGAGAAATGGAAGACAATATTTGCAGATTTTTGTATATTTAAAATATTTTTTGAGTTGCATTATATGTTGTTGTGAATTTATGAAAGAGGCTTGATTCTCTTTTACACCAGACTTGTATAAGAAAAATAACAAAGTGTGATAGACTCTAAACAACATAAATGCAAACCTTTGGGAAACCAGTGATGAGATCTTGAAGAGTCCCATTGCAATCCCAAATAGTATTAAATAATGAATGCAATTCATTTTCAAGATGATCCTCTTTGATTTGGTGATGCATGAAAGCTTTCCTAAACTCCCATAAAACCAAAGGTTACCATGCATACTACCAAGTTTTTGTTGCATTGCTTGTCTCCTCCTATATGATGAATAATGTGGAACACTTATTAGAGATTCATAACCAAGTCCTTGAGTTTCAATGGACCTTCAATGATGTTGCAAACTATACCTTCCAAAATATGGTGCAAATGAGGCTATGTATGGGTTGGAAACAAGTTACTATAGCTACAAACCACCTAGAATATCATCCAATCCAGAACTATGGTGGTTGAAATGAATGTTTCCTACAATTGAAACCTTCCATCCACATCATCTAGTGATGAAAATCCCTTAAAATTTATAAACTTTTAGTTGTTCATGACTAATAACAATAGTTATAGGCTTGATATTTTCAAGACTAGCAACATGATAATGGTACAATAACTACAAAACTAAAACTTTCTTGCAAAAATAAAAATATGAGCAATGTAGAGGCTACAAACAACTATACAAGGATCAAAATTACCCCATTAGAAGCCACAAACTATTTTTTTCCCATGACTGAAAACACCTATAACAACATTTGTTTGAGTGCAAACAAAGTGATGTGGTGGTTGATAATGGTGGTTATCAATTTTGAAAATCAGACTTGTAGATATCCCAGGTGTGTTCCCTCTATCATTTGATGGCGGGATACTATGATCACTTGCTTCCTTCACATATTTTTGATGATTCTTTACACAAATACCCAAGTTTGGAGTCACCCCATCATTCTTACATTGTTCTACTCCGATATACATGCACACTTCTTCTTGAGATCTTATGGTGCCTATAACTTCCTTATAGGAAGGACATATCCAACACAATTCCCTATCTCTTGATGGCACTCTTTACTCAATGACAATATTGGAAGTGCAAAATAAAACACTGTGCAAAGCTAATCTAGAATAGACCAAATACTATCATAAGAAGATATCCCACCTATGGATGAAGTTGTGGTTGTCATCAATTGATAATCCATCCTTAAGGCCATGATGACTCTTGGAGATCTATCCTCAATGCCTCAAAGCACTATCTCTTCCATTTTTGATTTGAATTTCAAATCCATTATATCTAATAGTTTAGGGTGAATTTTTCACTTGGGGATAAAGCCATTGCACCACCCAAAACCATGTTAGTCTCTCCTAATCCCACAACATAGAAATAATCATGCATCTTATGTTTTCCTAAGGTGATGTCAAGCTGATGTATATTCTTAGTGCAAGGAATGGTGAAGCCATCAAAAACCATGACATTGAATCCTTCAAATTCCTATGTGTCTAATCCTCTCTTGGACACTAATTCCTCAGCTATGAAGTTATGGGTGGATCCACCATCAATCAACACTATGATATTTTTCCCTTGCAAAACCCTACAAAATCTAAATGGATGATACTCAGGTGTGCTTGAAAGTAAAGCAAGGGGGCCCTCCTAAATCTTTCCCTCTTCAATTTATGGTTTTAGCTCCTCTTTTTTTGTCTCTTCATTCAGGAGTATTTCTATGTAATATACCTATCCATGGCCACTTGGCATCAATGACTTGTTCCCCATAGCTCTCTATAAGTAAAACACATTTTCTTCCTCCTAAGCTCATTCTTCATAGATTCTTCTTTGTTGATAATCTTTGGCACATTTTGTAGAGGGACCTCCTTCAAAAGTGGTTTCTTCTATAGTGCTAGAGGTGGTGCCTTGCTCTTAAGAATTGAACTCTACAAAGTTATAGCTCTTTTGATGGCATTTGATAATGATGGTGGATCAAAGGCCCTAATTAAACCCTTGAGAGGCTTAGTTAGATCCTTCAAAAATAGTGCAATGGGTCTCTTCTCTATCAGATTGGTACCATAATTGATAACCTTTGAAATTCTACCACATATTGCTCTACTATACCTTATTTCCCCAACCATGCTAGCTCTTTGAAATGAATCTCTCGATCCTTCCTATCAAATCTCTCTATCCACATTTGACTAAATTTTTCCATGGTAGTGGTGGAGTTATACCCTTGTGTAATCATGCCATGATACCATCACTCATGGGCCACACCCATTGAATGTAGGGTAGTAAACTTAAATGCTTCCTTCTCATGCATAGGGTTAAATGAAAAATATGTACCCAACTTTTGCAACCAACTCCTAGCTAAACAATTATTTGATCCATCATATGTAGGTATGGTGATCTCACCCAATTGATGTTGTATGTGCTAGCAGTTTTTATGATGAGATCTCCTTCTTCTTCTATGCCCATTCTTTTTCTTCAAATCACAATACTCACCAAAAGATAAATCATTACAAACTGATTGACTTAGAGCATTGTACTCCTCATGATACCTTTCCATTTCCTCATCCATGTGAAGTTGAAAATGTTGCTCTTCCTCTAATGGATCTTCTTCTTCTCTTTGTAGAAACTTTGCTTGGATTGTCTTTGTGGGAGGGTTGATTGAGACCCTCTCATTGGTTGAATTACTTCTTTCACCTTCAATATTTTGGATTGGTCTAGATGCATTGAAGTAGTGATTCATCTCCCTCAATGTTTGATCCATCTTTGACATGGATTCCCTCATGGAATTTTAGATATCTCTAGCCAACTCTTTATTACTTTGGTTAATGATTTCTTGTATGTTTGTTTCTAATGGTCTATCTCTACCACTCATGATTTCCTCCTTTTTTTCTCTCTTTGATGATATTTGAATTTTTGGTCACTTCCATACATCAAACTAGATTTACATCACAAGATTAGTCCTTCCCAAATAGTTTGGGAAGATCTTTGCTTGATATACACCTATGATGTCCCTATATTTTATAAATTTTTATATTTTTTTGAACTTCAAAATGGAAATAGTGAACTAGAACTAGTTGTAATACTGATACACATAAATAAATTGAAATTCCTTGAAAATAAGAAAATGTAGATTAATTATTGTTGGTAATCTTTGTGATAGAAGTTTGCAACCTCACCAAATGACATTTTATTCAATGTCAAAGGTATACAATGCTGTTATAATGAATTATGTCATAAAAATTTAGAGTTACAAGCCAAAATACACTCATCAACTAATGCTACAACCAATTATATATTGTGGGAATGTCTACAACTTATATAATTGTCCTTGTGTTGGTTAGCCATAAGCTAACTTGTACAAACCCGAATTAATGCTCAAAATTGTCCTAGGTGTGAAGGATCAACAACAGGCCAATAAGGATTGGTTGTTAGTAAGAGGAGGCTATGATATGTTGGATCAAACCTTTTTTAGAGAGATATAATCCTACAATATGATTATATAATGTGTCTAGCTCTTGTATGCAAGCTCCAAAATGATAATTGATCCCCCTAGGACGAGGTGCGATTGAGTGTAGACTTGCTATATAGCTGCAATATCCTCTTTTAAGGTTACAAATGATTATAAATTGATGTGATAGGGTTTCTAGAAGTGTGGTAGAGTTCACACTAATTCTTGATCAACCTCAATTGCTTGGAAATTTTCCCTAAATACTTTCAAAATGGGTGTTATGCTAGTGCCCTCCAAAGGTATGCAATCTAATAATAAATGAAAGTAGCTCACTCCTCCAATGATGACACACAATGATGATAACAACTCTAAAAATTGGCAATTAACAATTTTCTTGCAAGTGTTTCATCACCAATCTTGAAATCATGTACAACAAACTTCAATTTAGTTTAGCATGCAACCTCTAATGTCAAATTGTCAATGCAAGATGCAAGGATTTTCATCCTCACCTCTAGAGAATAGAGCCAAGAGGGTTTCTGTCCTCTTGGATCGTAGAAATACAATTGAAGGTTTATGTCCTTTTCGATCATAGAAATACAACCAAAGGTTTATGTCCTTTTGGATTGCAGAAATACAACCAAGGGTTTTTATCCTTGGATGTAAAATTGAACACTAATTTAAAATGAAAAATACCAAATGAAATCGCAATGATGAAATGAAACTTGGTGCCTCCTCGACATACCTTTCCACATTAGACACTTGAAATTAAAATTCCTTCCAAATATTTATTAATATTATTTTATTTATTTTAATTTTAATACTAATATTTTAAAAAACCTTTTATTCTAATTATAACATTGTTATTGAGTTGCCTCAAAATTAAAAATTACAAAACCCAGTATTAATTATTTAAGAGAAAAAAAAAACATTCACACTTCTCTCATAATTATTAAGCTTAAAAGTAAGCTTTTATGTAGCCGATGTAAGCTAATGTTTATCATGAATCCAAACCACGTATAAATTGTATAGAATTTCATCATCATAGTTTCAAGCGTTGTAACATAATTCCTAGATGATTATTGATGTCCCTGTAAATATAATGGCCTAGCTAGGTAGGGAGTACTTCTCACCCAGACTAAGATCTAGCAAAGGTTCTCCTTGTCTAGGTCAACCATAGGATCCAGTAATGCATAAATAATTGTTGTTGTACAATTACATAACTTTTTAAAGTGTACCAGTGATCTACCATGGTAGAAAAAGTGACAGTGAAGAATCAAATTGATTTTAGGTAGAGGTGAGAGGTGGAGGCTTTGAATAATATTTATAATTGAGTGAAAAAATAAAATTTCTTTTGAACATCCCATTACTTCAATTTGGAGAAACATTGATAGTTAATGCTGCTATTTTTCTTTTCTGTTGTGCAGCTGGGTATGCCAACCGCTGTTATATGTGACTGTTATTCTTTGACACTCATATTTTTCTGTAATCTGTGTGATGTTTAATACAATACAAAATAGTGATCTATTTTGAGAAAGTATTTTTATATGTGCTATTTTTTTGACTCTCATATCTTTTTGTAATCTATGTGATGTTGAATACAATACAAAAACAGTGATCCGTTTTGAGAAAGTTCTTTTATCTATTGAACACATCATCTCCACTAAAATACATAATGTGTGATAGATATTCAAAAGATTGTTATGAAATCAACATTATATGTTTTGTATCGACATTTTGAATCACATTCAATGATTCATCATTATTTCCACATAAAGTGTGCCAGATTTTATGTGTGATAGATATTCAAAAGATTGTTCTAAAGCCAATATTATATATTTTGTATCGACATTTCGAATCTCATTCAACGATCCATCATTATCTCCACATAAAATGTGACATGTTTTAAATCATGCACCTTAGAACCTAGGTTAAATCAAAGATATTATGACACCATTCCTAAGTTTTCCATCGTTGTCAAGTTTTCTGTCTTAAAGGTGGTTGGTAGTCACCTTGCTACGAACACATTTCAATGAAGTCATAAAATAGTGATCCATTTCGAGAAAGTATTTTATATGTGCTATTCTTTTGACTCTCACATCTTTTTGTAATCTATGTGATGTTGAATACAATACTAAAACAGTGATCCATTTTGAGAAAGTTATTTTATCTATTGAACACATCATCTCCACTAAAATACATAATGTGTAATAGATATTCAAAAGATTGTTATGAAATCAACATTATATGTTTTGTATCGACATTTCGAATCACATTCAATGATCCATCATTATTTCCACGTAAAGTGTATCAGATTTTATGTGTGATAGATATTCGAAAGATTGTTTTGAAATCAATACTATATATTTTGTATCGACATTTGAATCTCATTCAATGATCCATCATTATCTCCACATAAAATGTGACATGTTTTAAATCATACACCTTAGAAACCCAGGCTAAATCAAAGATATTATGACACCATTCCTAAGTTTTCCATCGTTGTCAATTTTCTGCCTTAAAGGTGGTTGGTAGTCACCTTGCTACGGAAACATTTCAATGAAGTCTTAAAGGTCGTCAGAAAAGTGTGAAATGGGTATAAATCATTGAAGAAAATCTCATGTGCTGTCAATTATTAAGGGAGAGAAAATAAAGAGGAGACAACATAAGTACAGGGAACAGAAGAAGAATGTGTAATGATTCTCAAAATGTAATCATTCCATGTGTGTGAAAAGAAGGAAAAAAGAAGATGCTGAACTGCTTTTTGGGTCAAGTCATGCATTTCAAAAAGTTAAAAAGTGGGATTTATTGGACGATCATAATCACCACTTGCAGAAGATTACAGTCTTGATTGATTTTTGTTTCAAAGACAATGGATCATTGCGTGTAAGACTTTTGTTTCCTTATCACATACTGAGGATAACTTTAAAAAAGTTTATTCTAGGTTAAAAAGAATACATTTAACATAGATTATTTACAGACCAAATCAATATTAAAAGGTCTAAACATCCAGGCTACTGATTAAACTTTTTGGCTGTTTTTTTCAGTTAAGAACTTGAACTTTTAAATTTTAATGACCTTACTTAGACCTTAGACTCTTTGAAAGATTTATTTTATTTTATTTATTAAATTGAAGTTTGAAAGGAGCAAAATCTATAGTTTGCTTTTTGTAAAGGTTTTGAGTCATAATATTGTTTCTATTGATTTTGATTAAAGAGTAAATACGTTTTATAAGGATCTTAAAACTTGATTACAACAAAACATTAATAGAAGAACAACTGATCATGAGCAAAATAATACATGACAAACAGAGAAATAAAATAAATCACATATATGAAATAAGTGACAACTTCTTTAAGATTTC
This sequence comes from Sequoia sempervirens, assembly GCA_007258455.2. NCBI lineage: Eukaryota > Viridiplantae > Streptophyta > Pinopsida > Cupressales > Cupressaceae > Sequoia > Sequoia sempervirens. The sequence goes on along the minus strand of VDFB02373365.1, from coordinate 8,834,956 downwards.
AGCAGCTTCCAACTCCTTTTTATAGAAATTTTCATGTAGATCAACAAAGTCCAGTGGTTCCTTCTCCTTAGTGACATTGTTTCTATTAGATATATTAGAAAGAATTATTATATTTTAGATGATTATTTTGTCTTGGAATTAAAATTTTAGAGTGGACGATTTTTTCTCTTAATTCATATTTTTTGTAATCTAATGATTAATTTTTTATATTAAGATATAATTTTTTTATGGTGTAATTCAATGTTTATGGTATCTATCAATATATAACTTTTAAATAGAGATGTTGAAATGGGGCAGTGTAGAAAATAATAAATAGTCTCTAATAAATTGAAGATATGAGGACCCAAATTTTTATATACAATAGCATAATATATGTCTAATTAAAATGTTTAACTTGAGGTGATTTTGTTTCAGGATCAAATAAGATCTATCAAACATGAGAAAATTGAACACTTGTAAAGAACTTAAACATAACCAAATCTAAAATATATAAATATAAAAATAGCAAAACGGTAACATATAACTACTAAAAATTTTCTTGACTAGCTAATCATTTAATATGAAACATTATTATATCTTATTGCATGATTATTGTTCTAGTTGATTTCTAGTTGATCATTATCAAATTTTGTTAGAATTTTTTTACGTTGATACATTTATCTTATTACCGATAAATTTAATTTTGATTATTATTTATAATATTTTGGGATTAATGTGTTTTTGACTCATTTTGCGAGGTCATATCCTTGATGGAGGGAGAGCATCATGGGGGAGGTTGTTGTTGTAGTTGTGGAGTAATGTGGAAGAAAGGAGGATAAGTGCAATGTAGGTCTATTTGTTTGTCAAACCATGGTAAAGGTAGTATTATCAAGTCATTGTAATTTTGGTAGTCATTTTACCTTCTTGATACCTAACAATTGTATTAAGTTTCTACATGATTTGGTTGCTTTCTTGTTATGATGTGTTTGATTGTGTTGTGCATTTTGGTATTAAGTTGGCTTCCATTTTTTTGTGTTATTTTGTGATTGGGTCATTTTGGCCTTTGGATTTAATCTGAGTACACTACTGTCTTATCATCTTGTGCTGCTAATAATCTTTTTGATTACATTTTCAACACAGATTTGCACATATATTGATGCCTTCTTTAAGACAACACGACCCCTTTTGCCAGCAAACTTGACACATATTAGTACAATACAACTACTCAAAGCTATTATACAATTTGCATCTATGGATGTATCACTCCCACGTGTGTTGGGAAGACCTTGATGTAATTTTGTATATGTGATTATTGTGATGTACTATCAGATTGATGTAATGTATTATCATACCATGTAATCATCTGTGAACTCTCATTTGTAAATACTGTTAATGTTATGTTGTATCTATGGAAATATATATACACTTAATATCTTCATGATTAATTTATTTGTGATTTGCATGTATGGTTTTATATGGATTACTCTTATTAATGTGGTTATCGTTAATGGATGTTTTTAAATGGTGATATGTGAATGAATGGAATTACGTAATTGAATATTTAATGTTTAATCTACTATCTTTGTTATGGGTTAGTTTAGTAATGTCACTTCGTGTACCCCAAGGGATTTAGTTGTGCAACTTAGAACTTTTTTATGTTGGAATATTTAAGTACATTCTTTATGTTCTTTTATAAAAAAAATTTGTTGCATTTTTACTTGTTCCTTTGGGGTTGCGCGATGGGGTGTTACAATCCATGTATCATTCTTCTCAATTTGCAGTAGTTCTTCTTTCATTACTTCCACCCAATTTTCATCTTTGCATGCTTCATTGACACTATTAGGCTCAATCTTGAGATCAAACAGTATTCTTCTACAATTCTTCTTCTAGTTTGAACTTCTTTGTTCTTATCACCAATAATCTGATCTTCTGAATGATTTAGTCTTACATACCTTGGATTTTTAAGGTTTTCTTGAACTTCAGGCTCTTGTGATGCACTTTCACTAGTTCCTTCCTCTTGATTTCCCCAATTCACCGAAATGATCTGAACTTGATTTGAAGTCTAAACTTTCTTTCCTTTATTTGAACTATCATTCTGATCATCTAAATCATATCCACAAGTTCTAGATGGTCTAACTATCTTCATCAACCTTGACATTAGCACTCTCAATTACTTTCCTCAATCTCTTATTGTATCACCGGTAGGCTTTACTTTTAGTAGAATAACCAAGAAAGATTCCTTCATCACTTCTAGCATCAAACTTTCCTATATCTTCATCTCTTTTGATATAGCATTTGCTCCCAAAGATTTTAAAGTATCTAATAGTAGGCTTATGACCATACCATAACTCATAAGGAGTCTTATCGGTATCGCCTTTGATTTGTACCCGGTTGAGAGTGTAAACAACAGTACTTATAGCTTCTCTCCAATAAATATGTGGAACATTTCCTTCCAACATCATAGTCCTAGCAGCTTCTTGAATTGTCATGTTCTTCCTTTCCACAACTCCATTTTTTTTAGGGGTCCATGGTGCAGATAATTGTCCCTTTATTCCATGCTCTTCACAAAAAGAATTAAACTCACCGGAAGTGAATTCACCACCTCTATCTAATCTTAGACATTTAATCTTCAGACTTGTCTTTGTCTCAACCATAGCCTTAAAAATCTTGAATTTCTCTAGAGCTTCAAAATTTTCCCTTAAGAAAGTAACCCACATCATTCTAGAATAATCATCAATAAGTAACATGAAATACATGTATCCTTGTAAAATTTTGACTCTAAAAGGACCACACAAGTCAGTGTGCACAAGCTCCAACACTTGATTTGAACAATGTTGTTTTCCTCGGAATGAAACTCTAGTTTGCTTCCCTAACTGACATTCCTTGCATATAGTATTAGTAGGTTTTATCAACTTAGAAAGATCTCTCACAGCCTAAGTAGAACTTATCTTGATAATATTATCAAAGTTTACATGACACATTCTCCTATGCCACAACCAACTTTCATCAACTTGAGCAATCAGACAACTTTTACTAGCAGCACTCAGGTGAAAGATATTACCATTTTTTTTTGTACTAGATGCAATCACATTTACGAAACTCCCCAATATTATACACTTTCCATTATTTAATTGAAGATTGTATCCCTTGTCAACCATATGTCCAACACTTAAGAGTTTATGCTTCAAACCTTCCACATATAGAACATCATCAGTATTATGCTTACCATCAAGAGAAATGGATCCTCTGCCACGGATTACACTAGCTTTGTCATCACCAAATCTTACAACACCACCATCATACTTTTCCAAGCTCACAAATTTGCTTTTATCACCTATCATGTGATGAGAGCATCCACTGTCAATCACCCATTCATCTTTTTCTTCAACTCGGGCAACTAGGGATTTCTCCACATTTGTGCACTTAGCAGATTTAGTAGGTACAAGATCATTTTCCTTGATATCAATAAATACCCATTCATCCTCACTTACATTCCCTTTATTAGATTCATCATCTATCACACCTTCATCAGCAGCAAAATAACACTTTCTTTGGAATCTAGACTTGTTAGATCTTGGCTTAGGAACTCTTTTTGGACACCTTGAGGAAAAATGACCTATCTTATTGCAAGAAAAACATTTAATAGGAAATTTACCTTTATACTTACCTTCTCTAGCTTCCCTCTTGACAATAAGTGCTTCAAGCTCATCTAGTTTTCTCTCTTCTTCTTCAATCTTTCTCATTTCCTCTTCATACTTGAACATCTTTCTAGAAGAACTTTCACCCAAATCATATTGCTGCTTATCTTTTCCAAAGATTGTAGCTTTGAATGCAGATTTTGTCTTAGGAAGAGAATCACCAAACTCACTTAACTCAAAAGAAGTAAGATTACCGATCAACATGTCTCTGGTTACATTTGTCACAATCTGGATCTCCTCAATAGCAGTAGCTTTGGATTTGTATGCAACAGGAAAGGATCTAAACACTTTAGCAACAATCTCTGATTCTTCCAATATTCCACTAACACATCTGATACTACACACAAGTTCATTCACTCTTTGCATAAAAGAAGGAAAGTTCTCATCTTCACCCATTCTCAACATTTCATATTTCCCTTTCAGGCTTTGCAACTTAGCAATATTCACATGGGCTTCACCTTCATATAAAGTTTCTAACATTTTTTAGATCTCATAAGTAGTTTTCAGCTCCATTACATTTGTCATTTTAGAATCAGTCAAAGCACTCAACAATGCTTCCTTAGCCCTAATATTGTACTTGGCTTCCTTAATCTCATCTACAGTAGAAGGACCATTATGTGGAATGATATACCTATTCTTTGTAATTTTCCAATAAGGTTCACCACTACATCTCAAATGACACTCCATTTGAGTCTTCCACAGAGAATAATTAGTTCCATCAAATCTCAAACTATCCTTCTTATATGTTGCCATCTCGGATCACCTCAAGCTATTAATCTTCTTTCGAGGAACCTGCTCTAATACCAATTGTTGGAAACACAAGGGAAGACAACTGAGAAGGGGGGTGAATTAGTTGTCATAGAAATTAAAGTTATTAAACTTGTTCTTAGATTTGATAAATAAACATGAAAGCATAAACCATCACCACATCAGAAACACACATAACACCAATATTTTTTAAGTGGAAACCCTGTTAGGGGAAAAACCACGGTGGAGGTTAGTCCACAAGATTATACTTTGTTAAAATTATAAAGGAATTATAAATGGGGAATGCACATGCAATCAAGCACACTGCCTAGAGCTCACTGCTCAAATACAAAAAGGCTTTCTACCCAAAGGAAGACACACTGTCTTATAGAAACATTTGAATTACATCCAAAAGATTTTGAACTAAGAAAATAGCATCTGCTAATGCCTAATTACAGTTCCGATTAAGCACAGTCTACTCACTCTTCTTCACACTTTATTTCTTCCTTCAAAAGATTAGAACATTATTCACACATAGCACTCATACACTTCACACACCACTACATCACACACTTTCAAATGGTATAAACAATCGCTCATATGTATCCACAACTAATGATAACATCATCTACATGTTAGTTTCAACAAAATATAAAATGAATACAAATTGTCGGCCCAAATCAATAAACAATTTTCAATGCACACCAAACAATGTCGACCACAACATAGTAAGGACCCAAAACAACATCCTCAAACACAACACCTTCTAAAATTAAGCCTCGAAGATCCGCAACATGCTACAATCACCCTATTAGCCATGATCATGAAAAACATGAACTCATAAAAGAAAATCACCAATCGCGAGCACAACGATCAATGCGGATGTACAACACATATAGAGAATGATCTAGAAACATCCATGAGAATCATGAATCACTACAAAATCATCCACAACAATTCAAATTACCAGAATCACATTATCTTCTTTCAGGAACACCAACTAAAGCAACAGAACAATTGTCAGAACATAGATACTCATAACTCGATCAAATCTTCATGTGGATCTCTGAAACTTTATATGGATAAACTAGATATACTTAAAAAAAAAGCCTTTAATCCCCAACCTCTTATCATCAATATACTAAGCTAGCCAACAACATGAAGGCTATACTGAACTTCACTGCATCACTGACAACCTGCAACTTTTTTTATTACAATTTTCTTAATATCCTTGACATATACAACCTTAAAGACATTAATGCCAATAGTGTTGACATCAATGATAACCACATATGAGCAATATCCAACATTTCCTTGTGTATAGTGTTGTCTTGGTTCTATTTTTGTTATCTACTTTCATGATAAATCATTCTAACACATCAAGGGTTAATTAAATTAATGTGGATCTAAATGTTTGTGAGGGTTGAAGTTTTAAGGTACAATTAATTCACCCCCCTCTTAGTTTTCTTGTGCATTTAACAATTGGTATCGGAGCAAGGTTCCTTGGAAGAAAGCCTAATCACTTTAGGTAGATCTAGGATGGCCCACAAGAAATATGTCCCTCTATTTGATGGACCAGGTTATGCATTCTAGAAGACAAGGATGGAAGGCTTTTTGGTTTCTCTTGGATTTGAAATTTGGAAGTCTATTGAGATTGGATATACTATACTTGCAAATGGTCCAAAGACCGATGATGAGATCAAGGCCTATGAAAACAATGGTAAATCAAGGTATGCTCTCTTAAGTGGTCTTGATAATTTTGAATTAGTGAAATTATGAATTTGAAAATTGCTAGAGAAATTTGGGTAAAGTTAGAAAGCATTTATGAAGTAGATGATAAGGTCAAGCAGGCTAAGATGCAGAATCTAAAGATCATGTTTGAGACCCTACAAATTTTTGAAGATGAAAACATCACAAGCTACTTGCAGAAGGTGGATGAAGTTTTCAACGACATCAGAGGTCTTGGTGGAGAACTGAAAGAAGAAGTGGTAAAGAAGGTACTCATAACTCTTCCTAAATCTTATAGTCATAAAGTGTTTTCTATTGAGGAATTACAAAATTTAAACCAATATACCGAAGATCATTGGTATGGTTCTTTAACTGATTTTGAAATGAGATAATTCGGTACAAGTAATGCAAAATTTGAGACTGCTTTTAAGGCTATTGAATTAGAGAAGAATGTGGAGTCAGATCAGGAGGTTCTTGATGATGTGGAAGCTAAATTTGTGAGAAAAATGAAAAAGGTACTTAAAAGTATAGAGGTAAGTTTCCTTTCAAATATTTTAGTTGTGGAAAGATAGGTCATTATGCTTCAATATGTCCAAACAGATCTTTGAATGACAAAAATAAGGAGAAAAAAGGTAAGATGATTAAGGAAAGTTATTATGTTAGAGAAGATTCCAATATATTTGATGATGAATATGATTATAGGGATGATGAGGATGGTGAATTCTTGTTCATGGCTTTAAAAGATGAAACTAATTCTACCAAATCTAAGAGATGTGTGAAGGAAATTGCTCCAGAAGTAACTGCTAACATTGAAGGAACTTTGGTGTCTGCTTTTCATGCTAGACAGAAGAAAACTATTGGATCATTGATAGTGGATGCTCTAATCATATGACTGGTGACAAGAGTAAGTTTGTTAAACTTGAAAAATATGGAGGACTAGTGAGGTTCGGTGATGATACATCTACTAAGATATGTGGAAAAGGTTCGATCAGTTTTGATGGTAAGCATAATACTGATGATGTTCTCTATACCTCTTTAAATGGTGGCACCCCAACTACAACCACCATTAGGCTTCAAAACCACCCACATTTCTCACAAACCGTTATTGCAACCTTAATTGTTTACATTAACTATCAACATTTAATGTTAAATTTCTATGCTAACAATTATTTTAGCCACTAAGTCCTCTTAAGTGCTTAAAATAAATTATTTAATTTTTAGCATAACTTTCAAAAGGGACTATTTTTCAAATTTGAATAGTCAATAGAGATTGGGTTCCATCCACTATATTATGGCAAAGTCAATTTAAACTCTTTTACCTCTAAAGTCCAATATTTGTATTGAGTTTTTATAGGGCATAACTTTCTCCTTATTTAATAAAATTTTACAAAAAAATGAAACATATTAGAAAATCACAAGGATTTTGATTATAAATATAATGTTTAGATTTGAGTACCTCTTTTTTATCAAAAATTATAAAAAATTCCATGTTTTATAAATGGACAACTTAGGCTTTCATCTTGGACAAATTGTAATTATTGCTCTAATAAAATTTAGGGGGTTTATAAGGCACAATTCAAGTACCTCTTTGTGTGTTTCAAGTATGGATCCAAAAATTGATCTATCAAATAACTTTCACACATGAAAAATTAAAGTACAACAACTTCTTCAATCAAAGGGTTTATAGAAAATACTAAATGGTCAACAAATACAATTCATAGGGTTGTAAGAATAATTTGTTTATTAAAACAAGTTAGATGAGGCCATGAGCATTATTGGCCTCATCTATATGGTAATTTTTAATTTCATCTTGTAAATTATAACTCATAAGAAAATTTGGAATGATATTAATTACTTTTTTGATACAGTTGATTAATTCAAAATACTTCAATCAAATTCTAAATTAGCAAAATTGTCTCCCAATGCCTTCCCTTCTATTGAAAATTTTCTACTTGATTTTAAGTATTTGATTTCTCAACTTCAGCATTGTAGCAAACTAAAATTGAATAAAGTATGTGTATTCTTTATTCTATCAAAGCTAAAATTCCCCTATCAAGTTTATTATTCTACTTTCTACTCTACCATCTTGGTATAGGAATTAATATGCCTAATTTTGAATAGTTTTGTGAAATATTTGTGAGAGAACAATCTAAGTTAATCCCCATGGATTCTATCACCTCTTCAAAAATTCAAGCCTTAGTGGTCTAAAAATTTAAGGGAAAAGGAAATAAGTTCTATAAATAAACTAAGGTAGACTTAGCTTCAAGAAATTAGTATTCATCAAAGTTGAAGAATAAAATTGATTCAGTAGTCAAATCATCTACTGATTCAAGTAAGAATACTTCTATGACAAAAAGAAAAGAAAAGGACCATATAATTTTTTTGAATTAAATAATCACGATGTGTAATTTTTTATCATCAAAGGATTGTAGCCTTGGAAGAGGCCATGAAGAAACAAAACATTGATAATTCCAAATCTAGCAAGGGTTAATAACTTACAACTAGAGGTTTGGAGTCATCCACAAATAGCTAGATAGTTAGCTCAAAATACTCACATCACATGATCTTCTTGAGACTCTTTCTAATAGTGCTACTCAAATTATAGTGGGAAATTTCACAAACTCTAGTTTTGGGGTCAACTAATGTATAGCTGACATATGGTTGTATTGAGGATGTTCTCTATGTTATAAAGATTTATTCCAATCTTCTCTTCTTATACTATATTTTTCATATTGGGGATGGGAAGATAATTTATTTTTCATGACATGATATAGTTATTCAAGAACTACAACATCTAGAGAATATTATTACTTTAGGTAGAGATAATCATGGATCTAGATTGTAAATGTTTCATGGTTTTGATTCATCTCGTGGTTCATCACATATTTTCCATGCAAATTCTTTGAGTATAATTTGGTATGAGAGGTTTGGACACCTCAATTATATGTATCTTCAATAGTTGATTACATTGGATATGGTACATGGTATTCCTAAGGTTTCATGCATAGAGCATGTTTGTTAAGGTTTTTTCCTAAAAAAAAAAATCATCAATACCCTTTTATAAAGGCAAGGCGGATTGTGAAACTACCTTAATTGAGCTGGTTCATAGTAAGCTCATTTCATTTTCAAGAGCCAAGTATGTTCTCACCTTAATTGATGATTACTCTCATTGCACATGGGTGTACTTTCTTAAGTAGAAGAGTGATGTCTTCATGAATTTTAGGGTCTTAATGTAGAAGAAATAAATTTCTTCTATTCAATGGATTTTCATAGATAATGAGGTACTATGTGAACTAGACATTTCACGATTATCACACTGAGCATGATTTTCAACATTAGTATTTAATTTCCTATAATCATTAGTAGAATGATGTCACTAAAAGAAATAATAGATCACTAAAGGAGATGAAAATTTATATTCTTTAGTCTTAGTCAATGGCCCCATATTTTTTTGGCTTGAACTAATAAATTGTTCCAATATATTAGGAATTGTACTCACTATAAGATAATTTAGCATATCACTCTAGAGAAGAATTGGTCCAATATCAAGCCTAATGTTTCCTGTTGGATGTTGTGGATTTGTTGCTGATATGTGGTTTTCATTTATGTCAACACTATTAGAATTTCGTGTATTAGAGGTTGTATATGTCGAAGATATTGAGAAAATTGTAAAGGAAAGTGTTCCAGGTTCCTAGTGGAACTGTGCAAGTCATGGAGGCATCTTCTTCTATACGTTGAAGTTCAGATGTTGTAGACTAAAGGGTTTATTCTTGAGAGTATCTACATTATCTACCAGAATTTTCAGAGGTCCGTGTACAAATTTGGTCATGTTGTGGTCTGATAGTGTTTTTGTGGTCTATGTCAGTGTTCCCGAGTAAAGTTTGTGTGATTATGGAAATATCAGTTGTTGTGGATGTTTCTCTATTATTTATTGATGTTTTTGAATGTCTCTAGATCGTGCTCTATCTTTGTAGTACGTCCACATTGATTGGTGCGCTCATGGTCAAAGATCTTTTCTTGCGCATGTTCAGTTTTTCATGTTCCTAGCCGACATGATGATGGTAGTGTGTTGGGGATCTTCGAGGTGAAATTAACTGAAGTCTTTTGTGTTGGAGATATTAATTTGGGTCTCCACTATGTTGTGGCCAACCTTGGTGGGTTCACATTAAAAATTTATTTGTAAATTTGGGCTGACATTGCAAATATGTTTTATTTTCTTGGTTGACTAAGTTGATGAAATATCATGTAGCAGATATATAAGAGTGATTGTTTCATTGGTGTAGTGTGTGGAAAAGGTGCTTCATGTGATAGGTGTGCTCTTATGTGTGTATGTGTGAATATCATTTGATTGCAGAGTAGAGTGTCAAGAGGATCGAGCGAAGTGTGAAGTAGTTTGTGAAGGAGTTTTATGTGCTTAATTGGAACTACAATCAAGCTTGTGTAGAAGCTATTTTCTCAATTCATTCCCTCCAAATTTTAATCCTATTTTGTATTGTTGGGCAGTGAGCCCCTTCTGTAATTGAGCAATGAGCTCTAGGCAGTGTGCCTGAATGCATGTGCATTCCCCTTTATTGATTTCATTATACTTTTAACAGGGTATAATCTTGTGGACTAACATCCACCATGGTTTTTCCCCTAACAGGGTTTCCACGTAAAAATATTGGTGTTCTCTGTCTCTCTGATGTGTTAATTGTTCTTGGTTAATTTCTTATTCATCAGATCTGAGATTAAGTTAAGTTTGAAAAGTTCATTATTTTGTGACAATTGATTCACCCCCCTCTTAATTGTTTGTCCTTGTTTTTCCAACAATTGGTATCAGAGAAGGTTCCACTAAAGAAGTCTAAAAGCTTGAGGTGATCTGAGATGACAACATTCAAGAAGGACAGTCCAAGATTTGATGGAACTAACTACTCACTGTGGAAAGTCAGGATGCAATGTCACCTAAGGTTTATTGGTGAAGCCTGCTGGAAGATTACAAAAGATCCATATGTTATTCCTCAGGATGGTCCCTCCACTACTAATGAGATCAAAGATGTTGAAAACAATATCAGGGCTATTGAAGCTTTGGTGAGTGCTCTGAAAGATTTGGAGATGGAAAATTTAGTAGGACTACAGACAACTCATGAGATTTGGATGAAGGTGGAAACTTTGTATGAAGGAGATGCACATGTGAAGATGGCTAAGCTACAAAGTTTAAAAGGAAAGTATGAGAATTTTAAGATGGGTGAAGATGAAAATATCACTTCTTTTATGCAAAGAGTAAATGAAATAGTGATGGGTATTACATGTGTCGGTGGTTCTCTAGATGAGGATGAAATTGTGGCTAAGATAATAAGATCCTTTCCTCCCTCCTACAAAGTGAAGGCTCATGCTATTGAAGAGCTTAGATCAGTAACAAAGATGTCAAGAGACACACTGGTTGGTAAGCTTGCTACTTTTGAATTAAGTGAATTTGGTGAATCTGTTCCGAAAACTGAATCAACATTCAAGGCTACTATATCCGGAAGTAACAAGCAAATATATGGTCCAGGAGAATGCTCCAGAAAGATATCCAAGTATGATGAAGAACTGAAACAAATTGAAGACAAAGAAAGAGAGGTAGAAGAATTGGAAGCACTAATTGTAAAGAAAGAAGGCATAGGAAAAGGTAAGTATGAAGGAGTGTTAACTATTAAATTTTTTTCATGTAGTAAAATAGGTCATTTTGCATCAAGATGTCTTGAAAGAGTTCCTAGAACTAAGCCTAACAAGTCTAGATTCCAAAAGAAATGTTACTTTTTTGAAGGAGTGACTGATGATGAGTCTGATAAGGATAATGGAAATGAAGATGAATGGGTTTTCATTTCTATCATTGAAAATAGTCATGTGGCTACTAAATCTACTAAAGATGAGAAAGCTCTTGCAGTCCGAGTTGAAGAAAATGATGAGTGGGTTATTGAAAGTGGATGCTCACATCATATGACTGGTGATAAAAACAAATTTGTAAGTCTAGAGAAGTATGATGGTGGTGTTGTAAGATTTGGAGACAACAATGTTGGTCTGATTCATGGCAGAGGTTCTATTTGTCTTGGTGGTAAGGATAACACTGATGATGTTCTTTATGTTGAAGGCTTGAAGCACAATATTTTGAGTGTTGGATAGATGGTGGGAAAAGGCTATGATCTACAATTCAAAGATGGAAGATGCAAGATACGTGGAAGTTCTGGAAATATGATTGCTACAGGTAAATAGACAAAAGGTAATATTTTTCACCTGAATACTGCTAGTGGGAGTTGTTTAATTGCTCAAGTAGATGAAAGTTGGTTGTGGCATATGAGGCTATGTCATTTAAATTTTGATAACATTGTCAAAATAAGTTCCACTCATGTAGTAAGAGATCTACCTAAATTAGTGAAGCTTGCTAACACAATTTGTAAGGAATGTCAGATGGGTAAATAGACTAGAGTCTCCTTCCGGAGCAAACAGTTTCATTCTAATGACTTGCTAGAACTGCTACATACTGACCTCTATGGTCCCTCCAGAGTCAGAAGTATTCATGGAGAAAGGTACTTTATGTTGATTATTGATTATTACTCTAGAATGATATGGGTTTCCTTCTTAAGAGAAAAATGTGAAGCACTAGAAAAGTTCAAAAGTTTCAAGGCTATGGTAGAAAATGAGAAAGGTCTGAAAATCAAGTGTCTGAGATCTGACAAAGGTGGTGAGTTCACCTCCAGGGAGTTCAACTCTTTTTGTGAAGAACATGGAATCAAAGGATAGTTATCTACTCCCCGAACCCCTCAACAAAATGGAGTTACAGAAAGAAAGAATAGAACAATTTTGGATGCTGCTAGAACAATGATGATAGAAGGAAATGTGCCCCAAACCCATTGGAGTGAAGGTATAAGCATTGTTGTGTACACTTTAAACCAGGTAAATGTTAATGGAAATTCTGGTAAGACCCATTTTGAGCTATGGTTTGGTTACAAGCCTACTGTTAAATATTTCAAAATCTTTGGAAGCAAATGTTATATCAAGAGAGATGATGATATAGGAAAGTTTGATGCAAGAAGAAATGAAGGAATATTTTTAGGTTACTCTACTAAAAGAAAGGCCTACCGATGCTATAACAGAAGATTGAGAAAGATGGTTAAGAGTGCAAATGTCAGAGTTGATGAGGATTCTGTCAAATCATCCAAATATTGTGGATATGATTTAGATGAAGACAATACAAACAAAGGAAAGAATGTTAAGACACATAATCAACTTCAAATTGTGCCATATGTTCCATATGTTCTAGTTGTTCCAGTGAATTAAGGTGGTTAGGAAGCAGAGACAAGTGCAAGTGAAGAAGAAAGAATAGAAGAACCAAAAGTTTGTGAAAGTCCCAAAACTACAAGGTATGTAAAGCTGAATCATTTTGAAAGTCAAATTATAGGAGATAAGAATAAAGGAGTGCAAACTAGAAGGAAGATTGCAAAAGAGTATTACCTGATTTCCAAGATTGAACCTAAAAATGTCACTAAAGCCTGCCAAGATGAACACTGGATGAAAGCTATGAAGGAAGAGTTGACACAAATTGAAAAGAATGACACGTGGATACTAGTTCTCAAACCTAAAGACAAAAATGTGATTGGTACTAAATGGGTGTTTTGGAAAAAGTTGAATGAAAAAGGTGAAGTGGTCTGAAATAAAGCAAGACTGGTATGTAAAGGGTATTCTCATATGGAAGGTGTTGATTTTGAAGAAACTTTTTCCCATGTTGCCAGAATCGAAGTTGTTAGATTATTTCTTGCTTATGTTGCATACAAGAACTATAAAGTCTATTAGATGGATGTGAAGTCGACATTTCTAAATGGAGAACTAGAAGAATTATACATTGAACAACCAGATGGATTTCAGCTAACTGAAAAGGAAGATATGGTTTTCCGCCTGAAGAAAGCTCTATATGGACTCAAGCAAGCCCCCAGAGCTTGGTATGCTAGATTGGACAAATACTTACTAAAGCTTGGATTCACTAAAGGTATTGTTGATACCAACTTATATTTCAAATTGGATCATGATAAAGAGTTAATTATAAAATTCTTTATTGATGACATCATTTTTGGAGGAAATGACAATCTATGTATGAAGTTTGTTGATGAGATGAAGGATGAATTTGAGATGAGTATGATTGGAGAGATGAAGTTCTTTCTAGGATTTCAAGTGACCCAGTTAGACAAGGGCATATTCACATCTCAGTCCAAATATGTGAGAGAGCTACTGAAGAAATTTGGGATGGAAGAATCAAAGCTTGTTGGTACTCCCATGGTGATTGTATGCAAGCTAACACAGAATGATGATTCTCCTAAGGCGAATCAAACAAGATACAGGTCATTGATCAGTGGATTGCTTTATTTAACCCAGAATAGACTAGATATTATGAATGTTGTATGTATAGTTGCCAAATTTTAGGCTGATCCAAAAGAATCACATGTGACTGCTATTAAGAGAATCTTCAGATATCTAAAAGGAACATTTGACTTTGGACTTTGGTATCCAAAGGATGATGATCTCACTTTGAGTGCATATACTGATGCGGATTAGGCCAAAGATGTAGATGACAGGAAAAGTACTAGTGGTGGTGCTTTCTTCCTAGGGAAGAAGTTGGTGTCCTAGTTGAGCAAAAAGCAGAATTCCATTTCTCTATCTATTGTTCAAGCAGAATATATTGTTGTTGCAAGCAACTATACTCAAGTGATATGGATGAAACAGATGTTGAAAGATATTGGGGTGATATATGAAGAACCTATTGCCATATATTGTGACAATTCAAGTGCAATAAATATTTCAAATAATCCTGTGCTGCACTCTAAGAATAAAAATATATCAATCAAGTTTCACTTCTTGAAGGAGAAAGTGAATGAGAAAGAAGTCAATTGGAGTATGTGCCTACCAAAGAGCAGATTGTAGACATCTTTACTAAACCATTGCCAAAGGATACTTTTTAGTATCTTAGAGGAATGCTAGGGGTAATTACCCCTCCTGATAAGAACCAAGAGATGCATTTACTTGCATCAATCTGTGAGCTACATTGTTATATTCTTATCTGGATCGATGTTTTTGTGGCTGCTACTCAGGGGGAGAAGTCAAATGTGCAGATATGCAGTTCAAAGTGTGTATATGGAAAGTTCATGGTTACCTTTTCCATTGATGTTAAAGGGGGAGAAGTGCAATGTGAAAAATACTTTTAAGGGTTGAAGAGAAATTGAGGAGAAGAGTCAAAACCAAAGGGAAAGCAAGTGTGTTGGGTTGATGGTATTTTTCACATCATGTGTTTCCATCAATGCCAAAGGGGGAGATTGTTGGATGATGTGGATGTGTTTCTGATATGTGGTTGTCATTGATGTCAACACTATTAGCATTTGGTGTATTAGAGGTTGTATATGTCGAAGATATTGAGAAAATTGTAAAGGAAAGTGTTCCAGGTTCCTAGTGGAACTATGCAAGTCATGAAGGTGTCTTGTTCTGTACGTTGAAGTTCAGATGTTGTGGACTAAAGGGTTTATTCTTGAGAGTATCTAGATCATCTACCAGAAGTTTCAGAGGTTCGTGTATAGATTTGGTCATGTTGTGGTCTGAGAGTGTTTATGTGGTCTCTGTCAGTGTTCCTGAGTAAAGTTTGTGTGAATATGGAAATCTCAGTTGTTGTAGATGTTTCTCTATTATTTTTTGATGTTTTTAGATGTCTTTAGATCGTGATCTATCTTTTTAGTATGTCCACATCAATCGGTGTGCTCGTGGTCAAAGATCTTTTCTTGCACATGTTCAGTTTTTCATGTTCTTGGCCGACATGATGATGGTAGCATGTTGTGGATCTTTGAGGTGAAACTAATTGAATTCTTTTGTGTTGGAGATATTAATTTGGGTCTCCACTATGTTGTGGCCGACCTTGGTGGATTTACATTAAAAATTTATTTGTAAATTTGGGCCGACATTGCAAATATGTTTTATTTTCTTGGCTGACTAAGTTGTTAATGAGATCTCATGTAGCGGATATATAAGAGTGATTATTTCATTGGTGTAGTGTGTGGAAAAGGTGCTTCTTGTGTTGGGTGTGCTCTTATGTGTGTATGTGTGAATATCATTCGATTGTAGAGAAGAGTGTGAAGAGGGTCGAGCGAAGTGTAAAATAGTTTGTGAAGGAGTTTTCTGTGCTTAATTGGAACTGTAATCAGGCTTGTGTAGAAGCTATTTTCTCAGTTCATACCCTCCAAATTTTAATCCTATTCTGTATTGTTGGGAAGTGATCCCCTTCTGTAATTGAGCAGTGAGCTCTAGGAAGTGTGCCTAAATGCATGTGCATTCCCATTTATTGATTTCATTTATACTTTTAATAGGGTATAATCTTGTGGACTAACATCCACCGTGGTTTTTCCCCTAATAGGGTTTCCACGTAAAAAATCTTGGTGTTCTTTGTCTCTTTGATGTGTTAATTGTTCTTGGTTAATTACTTATTCATCAGATCTGAGATTAAGTTAAGTAAATTTTGAAAATTTTATTATTTTGTGACAACTGATTCACCCACCCTCTCAGTTGTCTGTCCTTGTTTTTCCAACATTTCCTTCTTGAGGGTATTTGGTAGTGAGGCTTAAGCATTCATACTAAATGGAAAAAAGAAGATAATGGATAAGAAGATCAAACCATACATTTTTATTGTCTATTGTGAGGATGTGAAGTCTTATCAAATCCAACCACTAGAGATGTCTATTTTCATAGAGATTTTTAGCTTGATGAGTCTTTACACATATGAATCATTCATCTACTTCTTCTTCCTCACTACCACCCCTACCTTATTTATCTCATGAGGATACCTTTGCACTTGAGGATACTTTAGATTATGGTCTTCTTCGACCACTTCTACCACCTACACCACTACCTCCACCTCCTCCTACTCATTTTTTTTCTATATGGTCTTGTATAATTATTTAGAAGATTGTATCTTTCATTGATGATCCTATGATTTCTCATTGTACTCACTCATAGAATTCCAATACTATTATTTTGAGTCATGTTGTATCTATTGATCCACATAATTTTTTAGAGGCTTTTGGTTCTAGAATGTGATAGTGTTATAGTAGATGAGTATTCTTCCTTGATGAAAAATTACACATGGTATTTGGATTATATTCCTAAGGGAAGAAAGATGGTTCAGTGAAAGTGGGTGTACCACATGAATTATAAAATAAACGGTTATATACAAAGGTATAAGGCATGTCATATAACTAAGGGGTTTTCAAAAGTTTATGGTATTGATGAATTTTTGATATTTTCTCTTATATCCAAGATGGATTTATTTTTCCTTTTACATTCTATTCTTGCATCTTAGAGATGGTCAGTTTTCTAGATGGATGTGAAGAGTACTTTCTTGCATAGTGATCTTCATGGAGAGATATACATGGAGAAACCTCTAGGATTCATGTAGGAATCTTAACTTTTTAATAAGATTTTACATTCATTGTATGATCTCAAACAAGCCCCTAAGTCTTGGTATGAGAAGATTGACAATTTTTTTCCTACATCTAGTTTCACTTACTACATGTTAGATCATGCAACCTAGATTAAAATGTATGGAGATGATATTTTGTATGTAGATGATTTGATACTCATTAGTATCTCCTCATCCAAGCTTGAATATATTCAACATATCTTGGTAGAGAAATTTAACATGACCAATCTTGGTATTTTCTATTTCTATATTGGTCTTTAGGTTCTAAAATCTACTAAGGGGATATCCACATACTAGTAGAAGTGTGTCATTTACTTTCTTCATCAATTTTATATGGTTTTTGGAGGCCAAGATCTTGAGACCAAATGGGAAGCACAAAGAGAGATAATATTATATGACAAGAATAAACTATATTCTTATCAATATGATTCAATGATATGATGTGATGTACAATGTAGTAGAATCCACTTGGTTATATAGCCAAGGTGAGATGCAAGATGTCATCAGGATTATGACAAGCATCTTAATCATATGACATGAGACAACTAATCACACTTACCTAGGTTCACATGTGTTACAAGTCAAAAGATAAGATAAAAACTAATGACAACTAACACCTATAAATATTCCTTCCTATGACCTACGTAAACTTAACATGTGTAAATAAGTCCCCTAGTAATGAATTAACTAGGTACACAACTTTATTTACACCAACACCCCCCCTTAAGTGCAACTTAGGGAGTAGAAGATTATTATGAAAATGACACAAAGATGGGTCCTGACTACTAGGCCATGTTAGGTACCCATGTACATGCAATGCAAATGAAATCTCTCATAAACGAAGAGAAGGGGAAAACCCAACGGGACAAAACTCCTCCCCAAAAGAGAGATAAAATACAAAAATGAAATGCTCTGAATGAAGAATGAGAAGGCCAAAACCCCATGTGAGGAAAAATACCCCCCCATAAGAGAGAAGAAGAAGAGAGACAATGCATCCCCCCTCAATGTTGAGTCTCCTGCAATGATGGTAGAAGCTCGACATTGAATGTTGAAGATGATCCAAAACCATCGAACAACATTCCTCATCGTAGGAAGAAACAAAACCATGGATGTATGTAGGATGTTAGGAAGATGGATGATGTATGATATCTTTGAATCATGCTCAAGTTATCCATGTTGATGTCGAAAGAAAACACACTCCAAACAGGCATTCTAGGCCACACTGCTGAAGATGACGATCTAGAATCTAGTAGAGATGAATGAAGAACATGATCCAAAGATAAATATTCCTCTCTGAAGACAAAGAAGCCTCCTCCAAATGCTGTCCAAAAGTATCCACACTCACGCTAAACTGTGAAGAATGATCATGTAGAGATTGAACAAGAGGGTCAAGGTTTTCCCTTGTAACAACTGAAGAAGAATCTTCTCCATCAAAGAGAAGATGAATGTTATCGATGATGTCCCCCAAATCTGCAGTATGAGACTCTACAAAAATGTCTGAAATACCTATCAAGAAGTCATCCAAAGTAGCCATATTTGGAAGACAACCAAGATCCTACTGCACTTAATCACAAGGAACCAAAACTATGGAATCAAAAGCATCATCAACTGTAACAGTGGATGGAGGAGATGAAATACATGACTCAAGAACTGGATCTGATGTGAGAACTCCCAAGTTCAAGTAGCCAAATATCTCCTCTATATCATGGTTCATACTAGTGTGATCAATAGCTGAAGGAACAATGTCACCATCAGAAGCAAAATCTGCAAAGGTACAATACCAAGATGAATGATCAACCATCCCACTAGCAGTGATCTTTCTACTCTCCAAGTCTCGAATGATAATTGAACTAGGTGTGAACTCCACAATCCTCCCATCTCCACCATGTGTAATCTGATATATGGAAAGAATATTGTTCGTCAAATGAGGAACACACAAAACATCCTTGAAAGTGTTGTCCCGAAAGCTAATAGATCCCTTCCCAATTACACTCATGTATGTATTGTTTCCCATCAAGATAGGAGACATAGCACAAGGATGAAAAGAAGAGAATATAGACTATGAAGATGCCATATGATGAGGTGCTCTTAAATATAGAAGCCATCTCCCTAATCTTGGACCTGAAAAATCACAGAGAGCTTGTCCGTTATATTTTGATGTTGAAGCTTTACCTTTGTCCTTTTTAGACTATTTTGAAGAAGAAGGTGATTTAGACATTCTAGAAGGAAAATCAATGTGATTCTTTTTGAGAAGATTCTTCAACTCATCAATATCCTTCTTATAACAATAGTGTTCTTCATGTCCATCCTTCTTGCAATATGCACAAAAAGGCCTCTCCTTCTTGGATGATTCTCCTTTTGAAGATGAGGATTCTAATTCTTTATGTGGCTTTGAATAAGGATTGCAAAAACCTTTAGCTCACTACCTTCAAGAATCCAACACAATGAAGTATTGTTGTCTCAACTCACTCACACACATACTTATGCTCTTATGATTTGTGGATCACTTTCATCACTTTGCATCACACTTTTATACAATTCTTCACAATTCGACTT
This sequence comes from Sequoia sempervirens, assembly GCA_007258455.2. Classification (NCBI taxonomy): domain Eukaryota; kingdom Viridiplantae; phylum Streptophyta; class Pinopsida; order Cupressales; family Cupressaceae; genus Sequoia; species Sequoia sempervirens. Next base: position 8,814,781 of record VDFB02373365.1, on the reverse strand, counting down.
GCTTTTATACCATTCTCAACCTTAGAAACTTTCTCCAAGGTCGGCCACAAATACCTCATTTCATAAATTCAAATTAGGTCAGCAACTCAACATTCCCGTGGTGGAAAGGAATGAGAGTGGACCAATAAAACATTTAACCAAGACCAAAAATAATGTCTCAGATCAACCACACACTTCCTCAATTTAATTTTATTCTTCGAGTGAAGTGTAAACACTAGGTCGACCAAACCTAATGAAAACACAAATGAACATTGATGTACACACTTCCCAATAAGAAGATGACACATGAACTCCACAAAATGCTTCATTATGCACAAGAATACATCTCATATTTCTTTAGATACATCCGCAACAAATGCAATATGCTTCAAAATCTGAACACATATCACCAGTCCATCCAGACTGTGCAAACTCATACTCAAACACTAAAACATGACTTCTGGATCACCAAACTTCAACCTTCTTTTCCAAAACCCAGAGAACACCATATCAAGACATATCCCAGATCTGCAAGATCTGAAACAAAATAGTAGAGGATTGCAGAGCAGAAACATTTTTCTCAGTCCACAAAAGATCAACTATGCCAAAACAATTCACACACTGGTGAACGTAACTTTCATGTAATATCACACCAGAAGCTAAAAATCAAGATATATCACCACAAGATCACCATTATCAAATATTCAGATCCACACAAGCATAGGATCAACACAGGAGAAACACAGAGCACATACTAGAGCACATTTTGAACACATTCATCACTCACACTTCTCTTCTTTATTAATTTTCTCAAAAGCACTTGGAAATTCATCAACACAACACAACTGTAATGACATAAAGATAGCTCCATGTACTCACAACATCAAAGTAGCATGTCAACTATACATGTATAATCTACAACATACTGAACTATGTTGACATCAATGACAACATTAATGACAACACCACCAGACTAGCTCATACTTGCAACAATGTATCTGATGAACCTGACTGTGTAAGGATTGAAGAAGTTGTGGAAGAACAGGAAAAGGATGAGCAAGAGAAGCAAAATGAAGAAGAGGAAGAAGAAGCTCTGGTGGTGTCCCCAAACACACCTAAATATGTGAAAAAAATCATTCAGAAAGTCAAATCATTGGAGACAAGACAAAAGGAGTATTGACAAGAAGCAAAGCTGCTTCTAGTGAGATAAATCCGTGTTTAATTTTTGAGATTGAACCAAATACCATAAGTGAAGCATGAAAAGATGAGCATTGGATGGAAACTATAAAAGAAGAACTTATGTAGATTGAGAAAAATCAAACTTGGGAATTGGTCCCTAGACCCGCAGATAAAAACATAATTGGATCAAAGTGGGTATTAAAAACCAAGTTGAATGAGAATGGAGAAGTGATTAGAAATAAAGCAAGGCTTGTGTGTAAGGGCTACTCACAAGTAGAAGTAATCGCAAGTAGAAGGCATAGATTTTCAGGATAATTTTTATCCGGTGGAAAGGATGGAAGCTATTAGAATGTTTTTAGCGTTTGATGCTGATAAAGATTTCAAGGTCTATTAGATGGATGTTAAGTTTGCATTTTTGAATGGTGATTTAGAAGAAGAGGTCTACATGAAACAACCATAAGGATTTTTGGATATGGTCTGCAAGTTGAAGAAAGGTTTATATGGATTGAAGCAAGCTCCTATAGCTTGGTATGCAAGGTTAGACAAATATTTGATTCAACAAGGTTTCAACAAAGGTACAACAGATAGTAATCTGTATTTTAAAATTGAAAATGACAAAATATTGATTATGGTTGTATATGTTGATGCCATAATCTTTGGAGGAAATGAAACTATGTGTAAGATTTTTGTGGAAGAAATGCAAAAAGAATTTGAGATGTCCATGTTTGGTGAGATGAATTTATTTCTTGGGTTGCAAATTAATCAAACATAGAAAGGGATTTTTATTTCACAAAGTATGTAAGAGAGATGTTGAAGAAGTCTGGGATGGATGGTTCCAAACCGGTATGCACTCCTATGGTGACTAGTTGCAAATTAAGTAAAGATGATGATTCACCTAAGGCTGATTAGAGAAAATATAGATCTATGATTGGTGGACTATTGTATTTGACTGCTACTAGACTGGATATTATACATGCAGTCTATCTTGTGGCTAGATTTCAAGAAGATTCTAAAGAAACACATGTTGTTGCTATTAAGAGAATATTCATATATTTGAATGGCACTTTGGATTATGGCTTATGGTATCCTAGGGATATTGACTTTACACTAAGTGCTTATACAGATGCAGATTAGGCTGGTTGTGTAGATGAAAGAAAAAATACAAGTGGTGGTGCATTCTTTCTTGGTTACAAATTGGTGGCTTGGTTGAGTAAAAAGAAAGATTCAATTTCTTTTTCCACTACTAAAGTTGGGTATATTGTTGTTGCATCTTGCTGTACACAAGTTTTATGGATGAAACATACATTGAAAGATATCAAAGTAATGTATGATGATCCTATTTCTATCTTTTGTGATAACACAAGTGAAATTAACATTTCAAAGAATCTAGTGATGCATTTGAGGATAAAGCATATATCTATCAAGTATAATTTCTTGATAGAGAAGGCTGTGAAGAATGAAGTAAAACTTGAGTATGTACCTACGAAGGATTATATTGTTGAAATATTTATGAAGGCTCTTCCTAAAGATACTTTTGAGTATCTCCAGGAGAAGTTAGGGGTGATTTCCCCTCCTTTCTTGAACTAGATTCATATGGAGATGCATCAGTCTAGTGGGTCTATGGATCTATCTTTCTTCTAGACTAGTGTTTTGGAGGCTACCTCTCAGGGGGAGTAGGTAGTGTCATGTGTTGTCATTGAAAGAGTAGTTTTTGCTTAATGTCAAAGGGGAAATCAATGTAAGACATCTTTTTCCTTTTCCATTGATGTCAAAGGGGGAGATGAGGAAGATGTGAAAAAGATTATCTACTGAGATGAGGAAGATGCGAAAAATATTATCTACTAAGGGGGAGAAACAAAAAGTAAAATCATGTTTAGAGCTAGCGTGTTGTCTTTCATGGTTTTTCACATCATGTGTTGCCATCAATGAAAAAGGGGGAGATTGTTGCAAGAATGAAGGTGTTGTCATTGATGTCAACTAGTTAACTGGTTATCAACTGGTTGTTTTTGTCATTGATGTCTTGGATGCAGGTTATTGGTTGTATATATCAAGGATATTGAGAAAATTGTAATGAAGAAATTTTGTAGGTATTTAGTGGGTGCTTTGGGTTTTTCTCCTATGTTCGTGTGGTTGTAATATGTTGATCATGGTTGTTGAAAGTTGCTATATCCAAATTTTGGGCTTTTGGATCATTGTACGATGCGAGTTATGTTCACCAGTTGTGAACTATGTTTTTTAGGGTATCTGGCTAAGGTTTGGGAGAAATGTAGTTGATCCATATTCCTTCTTGGTTGAGTCTTATGACTTGTAGTTCTAGAGTTAAGCTATTATGATCCCGTTGAAGATAATTTTTTTGTATGGAAAGATTGGATCGTGTTAAGGGTTGTGTATGCTTAATTTTTCTATGTATTTTACACTGGTTTGGTCGACCTTGTGTTAAACACTACTTTCAAAGTTCATGAAGTGTGTTGGGACTTATTTGGGTCATCATCAAGCATGTGTTTGGGTTTCCCTCATTCTAATTCCACCCTAGAATGTTTTGGCACCGACCTAATTTGAACTTAAATGATGTATGGCCGACTTTGGATATTTCAAAGTTGAAGATGGTATAAATACATAATGAGATATTGGTGAAAGGTATGCAAAGAAATAGAGCAAGATAGATGCAAAAAAATGTGTATATGATGTGATTTTGGCAGATCAGTGTGAAATCTAATTGTTGAGTTTCCTGATGCAGTGAGATGAAGGTGTACTATATCATTATGCATTTTTGTAGGTGGTTGAGTGAATCATGGTGGAAATGTTTGTTACGTTGAGATTGTATTCTCTCTGTAACATATCTCTTTTATCTTCTTTGTATCTTTGTGGTAGTGATCCCTCTAGGTGGTTAACCCTTGTTGGACAGTGAGTCTGATTTTGGCAGTGAGCCTACTCTGGCAGTGAGCCTTTGTAATTGGTTTTGATATTCTTTATATTGTGAGATAATCCTCACTGTGGTTTTTCCCTTATTGGGTTTCCACGTAAATCCGGTGTTATTGTGTATGTGTGATGCTTTTTCAGTTTCTTCCTTTGCAGTTAATGTTTAATTATTTTATTCGAGTAAAGGATTTGTGATTGATATAATTTATGATAAAATTTTGTAAAGGATAAAATTTGGCACAATTGATTCATCCCCCCTCTCAGCTGTCTTTTTCAGCAATGTTCAAGTGACATTTGTTGTCCGCGAGGTGTTGTTGGATCAAAGGAAGCATGTACTAGTTTAATGATGTTTATATGGGTAACGACCGACCTTGGTGTTTATACTAATTGTGGTGGATGTTTATTTCTTGTAGAAGCATGGTGTGATATATTTGGGTCCCAGATAAGGAATGGTGTAGTTCACCTTCACTTCTATCCGCCATGAAAGTGTTTTGGTGTTGACCTAATTTGAATTTGCACAGTTGATGTGCATAGCCGACCTTGGAGAATGGTTTCAAGGTTGAATATGGTGTAAATAAGAGTTGAGTCATTGAGTTATGAAGTGATATACAAGTGAGATGTGAATTATGTGAATTACAGAGTGTTAGAGTGTAAATTTGGAAAGTGCGGTGTGACTTTCATGTGTTAGATTATTGGATGCAATGAGTAGAAGGTTTCTATAATTCTTTAATCATGCTACGAAGGTGTTGATGATATTGTGGTGGATTTGTTTATTGCATTGAGATGGATTTCTCTTTGTAATATTCCTCTTTATCTTCTTTTATATTCTAGCAATGAGCCTTTGACAGTAAGCCTTTCTTTCTTTGTGCAGTGAGCCCTCTGGGAGTGAGCCTATTGTATTCGATGTTGATATTATTTTATATTGTGAGCTAAACATCATCATGGTTTTTCCCATCTTGGGTTTTCCACATAAATTTGGTGTTCTTTTGTGCATGGTGTTGATTTTTTTTAGTTTTTTGTTATTTTCCTTTCATGCTAAATCATTATAATAGATTAAATGGTTAATTGTATTAATGTGGATCTAAATGTGTATGAGGGTTATGAAGTTTTAAGGTACAATTGATTCACCCCCCTCTCACTTGTCTTGTGCATTCAACAACTTGTTGGTAAGTGTGAGTATTATTATATTTTTATATAATAATAAATCATAAATAAATCTTATCTCTAATAATTTTATACTACCATGACCTATTGGAATAATAATAAAATTATGTCAGTATCCTATAACTTTTACAAAATAAAAATGCACAAAAAATACCAAAAGCTATCATGAAAATGAATGAAATGCATAAGGAAACTCTGTGTATACGTAGGAGAAGGAAGAAGTAGGAAGGAAGAGTTAAAAATTGGATAACCCTCCAAGAGGTGTGACACATGTAAAAATATTTGGATAAGTGTGAAAGCATGTTTCCTATGCCTATGAGGTGATACAATCGAATCACTAAGTGAACTTAAGCTAGTGTGAATAGGTCTACTAGGTATAAGAACTAGATAAATTTAAACTAGATGTGTAATATCCATTTTCACACTAACTTCCCCCAAATGATACTTAGGGATGAAATCACTAAAAATAAGTCCTAACAACAAGCCCTAATGAGGTACTCACATACAAAATAAAACTCTCTTACAAAGTGAGTAAAGGCGAAAACCCTATGGGAAATAATCATCTCCAAAAAAGAGAAGAGGACTCAAGACTATGTTAGAATCATATTCCTAAGTAGAAAAATACTCTAAGGAGAGAACACATCATGGATAGGTTGTCAAATCAAATAAATGAGAATCTTGATGTGCTTAATCCTCTAATGTTCAATTGGGTTGCATGAGATGTGATTGAAACTTTGGTTATCACACCACATAATAGTAGGATGATTAGGTGGTAGAACAAACTCTATCATAAGCTATTAAAGCCATAAAACCTCCTAGATGGAAAGAACTATACTTCGATACTCAACCTCAATGTATGATAATGTAGTAGTGGTTTTCTTCTTGTAAGACCATGTGACTAGACTAGAACAAAGGAAAAAAATTAATCCAAAAGTGTACATTCATGAGTCAATGTTACCTACCCAATTTGAGTTAGTGAAGCCTATTATCTATGAAGCAATTGATGTGTGTTGAATTCCAAAATGTATAGCTCCTTGAGTATAGCTCAAAATTTTATTTGTCACCTTACAATGACTCTCATGATGGTCATATAAAAAGAGGGAGATAAGCCTAACAATGAAGGTGATATCAAAATGAGTGTGTTTCAAATACAAAAAAACTACTATCTAATTGTTTATGTTGGTGTAAATAAAGTTTTGTACCTAGTCAATTCATTACTAGGGGACTTATTTACACATGTTAAGTTTACTTAGGTCATAGGAAGGAATCTTTCTAGAAGGTGTTAGTTGTCATTAGTTGTTATCTTATCTTTTGACTTGTAACACATGAACCTAGGTAAGTGTGATTAGTTGTCTCATGTCATATGATTAAGACACTTGTCATAATCCTATGACATCTTGCATCTCATCTTGGCTATATAACCAAGGGGTTTCTACTACATTGTACATCACATCATATCATTGAATCTTATTGATAAGAATATAGTTTATTCTTGTCATATCATATTCTCTCTCTTTGTGCTTTCCATTTGGTCTCAAGATCTTGGTAGCCATAGCCAATTCTAACATGGTATCCGAACGGGTTGGGTACCATTGGAGAGTCTTCTTCTGAAGAGAGATTGTTGGTGCAAATTTGAGCTCACCATTAAGTCCAGAAGGTTCGAGAAAGTTGTTTTTTGCTTTTGTTTCATCCAAATCGGACATACGAGGCCAAATCTATGAGGGTTTGAAGCTGAAAAGTGGTTGCTAGATCCAGAAGGTAGCTACATTTTTGGAGCATTTTGGGTCAAATCTGACCCTGCCATAGCATCTAGAAGGGCCAAAAACCCTAAGATTGACTGTCAATTTGTCCAAATTGGAGCAGTTGTCTGATGAGGCGAATTTTATTTTCCCAAAGAGCTATATGGCCTCCCAGGGCATCATAATTACATAGGCGGTACGATTTCTAAAAAATAAAATATTTTTTTATTTCAAAATTTCAAAATTTTTTTTTCTTATAAAAAAATATATTATCTACCTGCTTGTATTGTTTAGAAAAGTTTTTATTAAAAAATAGAAAAGCATAATTTTTTTTCTGCGGACCTATTGTACTATGCAGAAGTACCTTTGAGGTATGCTAGTACCACAAACTCTACATTTTGTGTGCGGTATGTTGCATGACCTCACGGTCATGACCACCTGTAGATTCCAGGGGGTGTAGAAAGAATTTCGGCCTCTTTTATTATTCCAAAAACTTCAATAAAGTGGGCAGACCATTGCAAAATATGATGGTATTTTTATTAAATCAACTAGCGAATAAGAAGATTCTAGTAGAAGAAAAGTCAAATCACCGGTAAAAGGACAATATACCAACCCAAAAGAGCATATTCTATCGATAGCAAGCGATCGCTTGACATCCAAATAAAGCATCAATTTTAAGCCCAACAACCAAATGAATATTTGGCTAGGGGAGAATATTCCTTTTGATGGCCGAGAAGACGTCGAATTTAATACCATATATTTTTGACATCAGCATTTTCTAAAAAAAAATTCCCCCCCTCATGGATTGTATTTTCATTTTGGCAGTTCAACTTCAAAGCCTCATATCTGTCATACGAGCTCATTTTTCAATGCAATTTTTTTTTAATTTGGGCTAATTTTTCATGCTCTTCATAGTGGTGCAATCATTTTTTGGTTTTAGTGTCTAGTTTTTCCAAAAATTTCAGATTCTCACAAATGTTGCTGCTTCGCCCTCATTTTGTGAACTTTAGGGGCTCATATCTTGCTCCTATGGTGACATGTTTGGGTGTAGTGTTTTTTGAAAGTGCATAATTTTTTGTGTAATTTTCAATGGTATGATCAAATTGATCTCATTTTGTACCAAAAATTGTACTTGATTTTGTGGCCTATTTTTGTATCTGTAAGCACTAAGATCAAATTCTACTTCATTGTTTTTGGCAAGTGGCAACTGTAAATGAACTAAATATAAAGTGCCAAATTAGATATTGCTTGGGGGTTTTCTTGATTAAGTGATTTGGGGGGGTAATCTTGTAGTGGTTGCTTGCATTCTTTTGCTTGGTTTGTGTTCTTGCAAATGGGGAAATCTCAAATTGAACTCCTAACTCCACATAATTATGCTGCATGGAGAAAATTAGTATGGAACTATCTCATGGGAAAAGGTCTAATAGGCTATCTAAAGGAAACCATTTCTCAACCTATTGATGCTTCAGAATTGGAAAGATGGGAGATTAATCATGAGAAAACACTTGGATCATATGTAAAGAACTGGCATTTTTTGCAAGATTTTACCAAAGAGTGGGAGTTGTTGAAAAGTGTTGGCCAATAGTAACCTGCGCACATGATTTTGACAGCGGTGGTCTTAGCGGAGAAGTGTCCGCCTGCAACACTCTTGTGGAACATGTCAAGGATTCTCTTTGCTTACTTTGCAGTAACGCATCGTAGGAGGAGACCATTGAAATTCCTTTTGAAAAGGACCCCTTCCACTAGCGCATATCCACAATTCTGTAGCCGATAGTATCTCCTCTTTTGGGAGAAAAGACCTGGTGGATACTTTCCTATTTGCATAAACCTCATTCTATCTATTAGCCAGCAACCCTCAGATTCTATCTCATTTATCAGAACAAGCTCTGGTTGCTCTTCTTTGGTGGGTATCTCTTCGTCCTGCGCTATGTATTCGCACAGTCCTCTTCCTTAGATAGTTTTAGTGGGTTTGACCTCAATTTCATATTCAAGGATCTTGTTGATCCAATTAGCTCTTTTTTCTGTGATTTCTCCCTCCATGATATATTCATGCACATTGGAATGCGTGACATAAACAAACACTTTGTTGCAAGAAATTAGATGGTGGAACCTTTTAAGTCCCTTCACTATTGCAAAGGCTTGTCTTTCGACAAAATTATAATTCATCTCATATTCCGTCAGGGTCTAGGAGTAGAATGCCACTGGATGCTCTCCTTTTCCTTCATTATCCTTTTGGGTTAAGACAGTAGCAATACTGGACTTGCTACTGAATGCATACATTATAAAATCCTTAGATAGATCTGGATTAACTAGTACCAAAGCTACGGAAATAGCATCCTTGACTTTTTCAAAGGCTTCCCGAGCTTCTGTTGTCCACTTGAATGCTTGATCCTTTTTAAGCATCAGAGTGATCGGCTTAATTATTCCTGCAAAGTTGGAAATAAACTTGCTAACAAAATTTATCTTTCCTAGGAAGGACTGAATGCCTTTCTTGTTCACCGGAAGGGGAAGTTCCTTGATGGCTTTCACCCGCTCGGGGTCGATTGAAACTCCTTCTTTGGACACCACGTGTCCTAATAGCTTGCCTTACAGCACTCTGAATACACATTTTTTTGGATTTAGGGAAACTATGAACTCCTGGAACTTTTAAAAAACTATTTCTAAGTGGTCGAAATGATCATCCTTACATTTAGAAAACACAACAAGATCATCTAAATAGATTAGAATAAACTTATTGATTAGCTCGCTGAAAGCGATGTCCATCGCCCGCTGGAATGTTGCCCCTACGTTGGATAAACCAAAAGGAATTTTAGCGTGTGCAAATGTTCCCCACTTTGTAGTGAATGTAGTCTTGTGTTGATCGTCCTTCTTAACTTGGATCTGATTGTAACCAAAGAAGTCGTCCAGCAAAGAAAACATTTTTGATCCTACTACCATTTGTAGGATTGACTCCATAGAAGGCAGCGGATAATGATCCTTCAGGGATGCTCTGTTTAGGTCTTGAAAGTCCACACACAAGCGGATATCTCCATTCTTCTTCGGAACGGGACCAGATTGGATACCCAAGTACTATGCTTGATTGAGAAGACAATCCATGACTCAATTAGCTTGGTTAGCTCTTGTGCCATTAGCGCTTCAATTTTTGGGTTTACTGGCCTCTACTTTTATCGTATTGGTTTTGCACCTTCTGTCAGCTCGATCGTGTGCTGGATGATGTCAGGATCGTATCCCTTCAAATCATCATAGGACCAGGCCACTACTCCATATTTCTCACAAAAATTGATGAGCCTTTATTTATCATGGTATGAGACACCTTTCCCGACTCGAAGGTTTCTGCCATCTAAGACCCGAAGGTCTACATAATCACTTTTTTTTGCCACGAACTTCTGTCTATCATTTCTTGCATCATCACAATCAAATTTTTTTTTGAGAGTAACCAATCCTTTCGAAAGCTTGTTGGATTTGAGCTGCATGATTTGTCCTTCATAAGCCTCGATGATCTTTGGTTGAAGTTGATCGAAGAATTCCCCCGACTAATAGATGAACGAGGAAATATGTTCATCACTTTCAAAAACTTGCCAACTTTGATCATTGTCAGGAATCATTGGTCAGACTATTACTCGTACAAATTTTTCATTATGTATAAGGTAAGAGGCAGGATCAAACTGAGTACCAACCACGACCATGTGGTCTGCGTCGCCATTTTGTCCTCGGGGAACAGTATGGGTGTTGAAGGCTTCAAAACTCTCAACTAGGTCCTAGACTCGGTGCCGATAGGATCTCATGCAGACATTCCTTGCCGCGGAAATCCCCCAGACTTGGTTGAATACTAGTTCAAAATCTCTGAACACCATTAATTGCTTAATTCCCATTCACTTCGCAAGGCTCAAACCTTGAACTAATCCTTCATATTCGGCTTCATTGTTCAAACAAGCAAACTAGAAGTGGAAAGACCTTAGTATTTTTTTATTTTGTGGGGATATTAAACATATCCTCGCTCCAGTGACTACTTTACCTCTTTCTCCGTCAAAGTACAACGTCCATAGCTCAGATGCTTGGACACCTTCGAACTCTTTGGCAACCTTCAGGAGCACTTGGTCTTCATCATAAATTACATAGGTGCCCAATCCTATAGCATGATAATTGCCGAAAGGGTCACTGTCCATGTGTTCACTCAACAGAGCATCTTCTTGATCATCCCAGTCTCTGGTCACCTTTTCTTCCTCTAGTAATTCAACACAATACATTTTTTTCTTGGTGATAGAGGTATACGTGGCTTCAAAATTGATCAGGGCTTCATCTGCTACATGTTCAGAATGTAAAGTCTCCAATTCTATCTTCATTTTTGCACAGTGCTCGATTCTAAGAATCAGATGTGACCAATCCAGGGACATGTATCCACCCACCTTTGAAGTAAATTCTTGGGAAAGACAGAGGTCGAACATGGGAGGAACATCTATGATCACAGTGTCTTGCAACACTGTGATACTAGGGCAAGCCAATAGAGTTTAAGGAAGTTCCTTCATGACACCTATGGTTTCAACTTTGTTCCCATCAAGCTGCATTACTCCCCTTTTCATAGGTTCATAGCCGAGTCCTAAAGCTTCAACTATTTGTTTAGGCATAACCGTGGTGCTAGCGCCAAAATCAATCATAGCATTGTGCAATAACTTCTTCCTTATAATGAGAGTTAAGAAGAAGGTTTGGGGCTTCAACTTATCTCTAATTTTGACAGGGGATTATTTTGTGTTGTTCGTAAGGACTTTAGCTAGAGATAGTTGATTAACAACCTATGCATTAGCTAACTGCTCTGTTGGCATTGCACTAACCTCTACTTGAAGTGCCTTCTGTAATAGCATTTTTTTCTCTGGGATAGCTAGAATTTCCCATAGAGACACATTAGCGAATGATTTTTCAATTCTTCTACCACATTAAAAGGTGGAAAACTTGGAGGTTTCTACTCCTTTTCTCTTGTTATGATAATTTCCTTCTGCGATTGAGATGGCAGCGACATAGTAGAAGTGCTAGGTATTTGATCGGAAGAACCTTTAAGTTGTGGGTTGGCTAGATGTGGAACAACTAACTCACCAGTAAATCTCCTCTTTGAGCGATTGTTATATTCAGATTGCACTTGTAGTGTTTTGGATATGAATGTATCATTAGCAAACACCATTTCTTCTTCTTCTATCCATAGAAGAGTGTGTGATCAGGAGCAATGTCGGATTCTTGTTCTAGAGACATCCTTTGAATTTTTACGGTAAGAACCGCACTCTCCATTTGTGGTGAGGCATATACATAACCTTCGTGGTCTGACATCGCACCTTGGCTACATTGCTCCACCACCTTTTGTTGTAAGTTGTCATGCAGACAGTTTTGGGGCATATGCGTATCGCTGTAAGGGAAACACCACATATTGATGTCATCAATGAGTTTATTCTACCCCACGGTTAATTCTCTACTCGAGCTTGGTGAAGCACTCATCAATGGAGTAGGCACCAACACCATTTGGTTGACTGTCAAAGCTGGTGGATTAGTGTGGGAACTGCCTTGGTATTGATTCTGTTGATATGATGGTTGTCTGCCTTGATAGTTCTGATAGGCAGGCTTCAGAGGCATTGATTGGTTTCGCTTGAGGGTGGTTATGTTATTTTCCATAGTCTACAACATTTCTTTAAGATCACTCATTTCATCCTTAGAAGAACCAGATGTAGAGGCGACATTTTGTGGCGTTGTCGCATATGTGTACATTGACTGGGGAGTTGCAGGCATGCTAGTTGATGCGAATTCTTGTGCAGGTATCAATATGTCAGGAAATATCAGCATGATAGACCGAGGAGGAAACTTTCCACAATCTATCAAATGATTCTCAGCTTTGATAGTGACACCATAAGCATCTGGTAGAGTAGCTCCTCCCAAAGACTTGATCATCATAGAAATGTTGGGATTGATGGACTTCAGATAAAATATGAATGCCAACTCAAGAGTCAGGCATATAGTAACAGGGATCCTCTACCAATTCATATGGAATCAAGCATTGAAGTCTGTCATAGCCTCTTGGGGAGCTCGTTTTATGACAGATAGTTAATAATATAGTGAAGAGCGATCTTCGTCATTTGAGAACCTCTCATAGAATGGATCTTTGAGCTTGTCCCAGGTGTGAATAGTGCTAGGTGACAGTGTTTGGTACCAATCCAGCACCTTTCCTTTAAAAGAAATGGCGAGAAACCTTAGAGCTACATTCTGTGCTGTGATCCCATGCACCAGACACACGTCTGTCACATCTTACAGATGTTCTGTGGGTGTTCTTGAGCCATCTCCAGTAAACTAGGGTATAGCTTTCATAGTTGAAACTGGGATAGCACCCCAAAAAGTGGGTGCTACTGGGGCTGCTAGGGGACTTCCGGTGTCCCATGCCACGTAATTTATGTTGGTGGTTGGCAACATGGTTAGAGGAATGGATGGCGGTAGTGGAACGGTTACCAACTAATTTGTGGCCTACACTGTTCCTAGTGGAGGTACTAATAAATTGGGGTTGCTTGCAGTTTGAGATTTAGTTATAGGTCGATGGCTCATACACCCTTCTAAAGCAAAAATTCATTTAAGCTCAGTTGCACTAGGCGTGGCAGAAAAAGAACAAACTGTTGATGCCAAAATTTGACAAGGTAACAGTGTCTTATGGGAAAGTCAGTTTATGGGGAACATTTTGCACTAAACTGAGTGACCTCCAGGTTTTTAGAGAAGTCAACTTCTTATATAATGGGGTTTTGGAAAGGGAAAATGAAACATATATAATAAAATAAAGTCTAACCTAAGGCAATACGCCAAGACTTAATGATAGGCACGATAAATCATAGATCTAAGGGCCCGATTGGTATTTGTAGTGTTCCAGAAAAGCAGAAACTAAAAATTAAAGCACATACAATCCATTCATTGACATAAAATAACATTGCATACATTCCTACTGCCAAGAAGAGTCATTAGACATGATCTAGATCAACAAAATTGCATTCAATATATATAGAAGTTCTCAAATGGAATGTCCAGACAATAGCAGCACAGTTTACAGTTTAATCAAATAACATGAAAGAACAAAAAGGCCGAACAATTGGCATAGTATGAAAGTATTTTGCAATAAAATAAAACAGTAATAAAGGCCTGGCATCTTTTCCTAAAACTAGTGTTCCTTCAAAATTTCAGACCCTTTTTCTTACAACAGAGAGAAGTATATATAGCAAAAAACTCCCACCGCTTCGGAGAGCAGTAACAAAAAATATTTCGCAATCCCTGGAAATGATGTAGAAATAATAATATTCCCCAAGCCGTTGCAACAAAAAAGATTCGAAACCAAACATCTGGTCATTCCAGGCTCAGGTGCATCTCTTGCAAATGATGGCAGTGGTCCCGACAAGGTTAAATAGACAAGCGTCACCATCCCGTGCAAATGATTATGACATGCGGTGGCCAATTGCAGCATTTGGGTCACCTGATTCATCGCCCGAATATGAGGTCCATCGAATAGGCACGTGGCAGCATTTCACTGCTCGTGTGAACCTTTATCTCTCTCTGCTGAAGACTTGCGCCAAGGCTACACGTGTTGAGTGGGTAGAGCTCTATTCAAAAGTGGAGGAAACAATCATTGGTTGGGCGCAAAAGAGATGCGTGGCAACATTTCGCTACCTGTGGTTGTTATTTCATCCTATCATTGAAAGATTTGCGAAGAGTAGACATGTAGCAAGAGTGCATCGCAGACAACAATTGTGGGGCCCGCCAAATTTCTTTGGGAATGAGAGCTTTGTGGCACTCGAGCGGAGCTCGATGAGGAAGCAAAAATGAACGATAAAAAATGGCTCATAGCTACAACACGTGGAAGTATAGCGAGGATTCTCAAGATGCAAAGGAAGGGAAACCCTTGGGGTACGCAAAGTAGACACGTGGAGGGGGAAGTAGACCTTGATAAAAGGCCAAATGGATTTCCTGTGATGCGCGGGCTGATACTTAGAGTAAAATACACCTGAAGGGAGCTCGTTGAATATTTATTCACAATAACATAATGCAATTAATCAGAGCATCAAGAACACCAACATACTCTTGCAACAATTTCCCCTAATAATGATCTTCTTCCTTCTCATATGATTGACACCAATTTGACAACACAAGCTAGTTGAAATCAATGACAACACCAATTTTGCATACTTGCAACAATATCCCCCTTTGTCATTGATGGCAACAGATTATGTGAAAAACCATCAAAGACACAAAAACTCTGCTCCATATCTATTTCCTTTTCTCTTTTCTCCCCCTTTCACAATATACTCATTACACTCTCTCCTCCATTGATAACTTATATTTTTCACATGTCTCATTCTCCCCCTTCGACATCAATGGAAAAGGAAAAATTATTTGCATCATTTATTCTCCCTTTGACATTAATCATACTGTTCACCACTACTCTACAACTTCCTTTCCTTTATTGGTCCGCATACTCCCCCTTAGGAGCATGCACCATACTGCACCAAAAAACAACCATTGCATAATTACAACACTTACTCCCCTTGACTACAACAACCAACAATGTCACTACCTACTCTCCTTGAGAGGTAGCCACCAATATGAATCCAAAAAAAAGAATGGAACTTGAAATCCACTGGACTTATGCATCTAGCTTAGAGAAGGAGGGGAAATGACCCCCAAATTCTTCCAGAGACACTCAATTATATCTTTAGGAAGAGACTTAGTGAATATATTAGCAACCTGATCCTTTGTAGGAACATACTCAAGCTTTACTTCATTCTCTACAACCTTCTCTCTCAGAAAGTGATACCAGATTGAGATATGTTTTTTCTTTGAATGCACTACCAAATTCTTTGAAATTTTGTATTATCACAAAAGATAGAAATTGGTTCATATGGTATCCTTCAATGTTTGTCTCATCCACAACACGTGTGTGCAGCAAGATGTTCCTACAATGTATTTTGTCTTTGTAGTAGATAAAGACATTGAATCTTGTTTCTTACTTAGCCATGACACTAATTTGCATCCAAGAAAGAATGCACCACCACTTTTACTTTTCTTGTCATCCACACAACCAACCCAATCTACATCTATGTAAGCACTCAGAGTAAAATCAGTATCCTTTGGATACCATAAGCCATGATCTAGAGTACCCTTCAAGTATCTAAATATCCTCTTCATTGTTGCAACATGTGACTCTCTAGGATATTCTTGAAATCTAGCCACAAGACAAACCGCATGCATGATTTATAGTCTAATAGCAGTTAGATATAGCAGTCAACCAATCATTGATCCATACTTTCTTTGATCAGCCTTAGGAGATTCCTCATTCTTGCTCAACTTGCAACCAGTAACCATAGGAGTAGACACTAGTTTATAATCTTCCATTCCAAATTTCTTCAATATTTCTTTGACATACTTTGATTTTGAAATGAAAATTCCTTTATCTATCTAATTTATTTGTAATCTTAGGAAGAAATTCATCTCCACAAAAATAGACATTTCAAATTCTTTCTACATTTCTTCTGCAAACTTCTTGCACATATCTTCATTTCCTTCAAATATTATGTCATCAACATATACAACCACAATCAATATTTGATATTTTTCAAATTTAAAGTAAATATTTATATCTTTCAAGTACCTTTATCAAATCTTTGTTGTATCAAATACTTATCCAACCTTGCATACCAATCTCTAGGAGCTTGCTTCAATCCATATAATTCCTTTTTCAAATTTTAGACCATATTTGGTTTGTGTGATAACTGAAATCCTTTTGGTTGTTCTATGTATACCTCTTCTTCGAATTCTCCATTCAAGAAAGAAGACTTCACATCCATTTGAAAAACTTTGAAATACTTATGTGCTACAAAAGCCAAAAACATCCTGATAGCTTCCATTCTTGCCACTAGGGCAAATGTCTCCTCAAAATCTATCCCTTCAACTTGTGAGTAGCCTTTACACACAATCCTTTCCTTGTTCCTTACCACTTCTCCATTCTCATTTTGTTTTGTTTTGTTTTTTTTTTTTTTGAATACCCACTTAGTTGCAATCACATTTTTATTTGTTGGTCTTGGGACAAGTTCCCAAGTCTGATTCTTCTCAATTTGCAATATTTCTTCTTTCATAGCATTAATCCAATATTCATCATTGCATGCCTCAATCATTATTTTAGGTTCAACTTTAGAAAGTAAACATAGATTTATCTATTCTTCAACAACTTTCCTTCTTGTTAGTACACTTTTTTTCTTATCTCTAATAATCTAATCTTCATAATGATTATTTTTCACATACTTAGGCATTTTAGGAGTCTTTAATGAAGCTTCTTCCTCTTCAATCTGCACTTTGAATTTTTCTTCTTCTCTGCAAGAAGACTCATTTGATTCATATCCATCTATCATCATTGAATTTTTCTACAAATCTTCATCAACCTTAACATTTTCACTCTCAACAATTTTTCTCAATCTCTTGTTGTAGCACCGATAAGCTTTGCTTCTAGTACAATATCCAAGGAAGATACCTTCATCATACCTCGCATCAAACTTTCCTAAGTTGTCTTCATCCCTTTTGATATAGAATTTTCTTCCAAGCACTCTAAAGTACTTGATAGTAGGAATGCTTCCATACCATAGCTCATAGGGAGTCTTTATACCATTTTCTCTTGCTTGAACTATGTTAAGTATATAAATAGTAGTATGAATTTCTTCTCTCGAATAGAATTTTGATAGATTTTCCTCTTTCATCATTGTTCTTGCAGATTCTCAAATAGTCCTATTCTTTCTTTCAACCACTCCATTTTGCTAAGGAGTCCTAGGGTCAGACAAGTGCCTTTGTATGTCATGATTCTCACAAAAGATGTTAAAATCATTGGAGGCGTACTCTCTGCCTCTATTAGATCTCAAACAATTTTTTTTCATATCCATTTCATTCTCAGCCATAACTTTGAATGCTTTAAACCTATCTAGAGATTCTAATATTTCTTTGAGAAAAGTAACCCATGTCATTCTAGAATAATTATCAATTAAAAGCATGAAATAGCCATCACCTTGAAGACTTCTTACTCTTGTAGGGCCATAAATATCTATATGCACTAATTCCAACAGTCCAGTAGTAGATTGTTCTTTGACTTTGAAGATTCTTCTTTCTTACTTTCTAACTTGACATTCTTTACATATAGCATTGATAGGTTTTGTAACCTTTGGCAGATCTCTTACAACTTGAACTGAACTGATTCTTACTAAGTTATTAAAATTGATGTGGCACATTCTTCTATGTCCTAGCTAGCTTTCATTAATTTGAGTCATAAAGCAGTGACCATTAGCACACTTAAGTTGGTAAACATTTCCATTTGTTCTTTTTCTAGTAGCAAGTATAGTTCTAGATCCTTTTCTAATCTCACATCCATCATCTTGAAACAAAAGATTATATCCTTTACTACACATTTGTCCAATACTCAAGAGGTTATGCCTTAAACCCTTAACATAGTAAACATCATCAGTATTATGCTTGCCATCAAACTTGATAAAACCTTTTCCACATATCTTAGCATATGTATCATCACCAAATCTAACCCATCCTCCATCATACTTTTCAAGTTTAATGAACTTACTCTTGTCATCGGTCATGTGATTTGAACATCCATTGTCAATGATCTAGTAGTTCTTCTCCTTTCTAGCATGAAAAGAAAATACCAAAGTACCTTCAGTCTTATCATTTGTCTCTAGAGGGATTTCCTTCACGCATCTCTTAGAGTTGTTAAAAATAGATTCATCTTTTAAAGCCATGAAAAATCATTCATCATCATCATCACCTCCATAATCAGATTCATCATTAGAAATACTTTCATCTTCTCTAACACAATAACTTTTCTTGATCATCTTACCTTTGTTCTCCTTATTTTTTTTATTCAAAGCTCTTTTGGACATCTTGAAGCATAATGACCTGTCTTTCCACAACTGAAACTTTTGAAAGGCAACTTACCATTGTACTTACAAGTACCCTTCTTTGTTCTCCTTACAAATTTAGCTTCTATATCATCAAGATCCTCCTGATCTGATTACTCGATCTCCTCTAATTTTCTAGACTTAAAAGAAGTCTCAAATTTTGCACCACTATTTGTACCAAATCTCTCATTTCAAAAGCAATTCAAGAGCCATACAATTGATCTCTCATATATTGATTCAAATTTGAAAAATCTTCTATAGCAGAAACTTTATGACTATAATATTTAGGAAGAGTTCTGAGAATTTTCTTTACCACTTATGGTTCTTTGAGTTTTCCACCAAGACCTCTGATGGAGCTAACCACTTCATCTACCTCTACATATAGCTTGTGACATTTTCTTCTTCAGACATTTGCAAGTTCTCAAACATGATCTTCATATTTTGCATCTTAGCTTCTTTAACCTTATCATCTCCTTCATAAATGCTTTCTAACTTTTCCCAAATTTGATTAGCAATTTTTCAGACTCATAACTTTCACTAATTCATAATTTGTAAGACTATTTTAAAGAGCACACCTTGCTTTACCATTTCTTTCATAGGATTTGATCTCATCAGTAGTAATTGGACCATTTGTAGGTTTAGTATTTTCAGTCTAAACTGACTTCCAAACATCATATCCAAGATAAACCAAAAAACCTTCCATCCTTTTCTTCCAAAATGCATAATCTGTTCCATCAAATATAGGGATCTCTTTCTTGTGTGTCATCCTAGATCTACCTCAATCGGTTAAGATTTCTTCCAAGGAACCTTGCTCTGATACCAATTGTTGAATGCACAAGACAATTGAGAGGGGGGTGAATCAATTGTACCTTAAAACTTCAAAACCCTCATACACATTCAAATCCATATTAATACAATTAACCCTTTAATATGTTATAATGATTTAGCGTGAAAGGAAAATAATAGAAACTGAAACAAATCAACACCATGCACAAAAGAACACTAGATTTATGTGGAAAACCCAAGATGGGAAAAACCATGGTGAGGATTAGCTCACATTATAAAGGAATATCAACATTGAATATAATAGGGCTCACTACCCAAAGAAAAAAAGGCTTACTACCAAAGGCTCACTGCTAGAATAAAAAACAAGATAGAGAGGAATGTTATAGAGAGGAATCCATCTCAATGCAACAAAGAAATCCACCACAATATCATCAACACCTTTGTAGCATGACTAAATAATTGTAGACACCTTCTCACGACATCCAAAAATCTAACACATGAAATCTTGTACTGCACTTTTCAAATTCATAGTCTAACACTCTGCAATTTGCATCATTCGCATCTCACATGTATATCTATTCATCCCTCAACAACTCAACTCTTATTTATACCATATTCAACCTTGAAAAAAATCTCCAAGGTCTACTATAAACAAAAAATATGTAAATTCAAATTAGGTTGGCTCCAAAACACTTATGTGGTGGATAGAAGTCAAGGAAAACCACACCATTCCTTATCTGAGACCCAAATCTATCACACAACACTTCTACAAACAATAAACATCCACCAAAATTAGTGTAAACACCAAGGTCAGTCGCTACCCATATAAACACCATTAAAATTTTAAGTACATGCTTCCTTTGATCCAACAAAACCTCACGAACAACAAATTTCACCTAAACATAATCTAGGATATTCTATAAACATCCCAAAATCCAACAAACTCCTTTGCAACAACTTCCACCTGAGAAATGTACACACCCAACACACTCAAATAAATCTGCCATGTACTACAACTTAAGAAACTGACTTCCAAATCACTAAACCTCAAAAAACCTCAACTAAAGAAAGATACCAACACTATCAACACCCCTTTAGATCCACAATACTTGAAACAAATTGTGGAGAAACACAAAACAAAAACATTTCTCCTAGACACCTCTGCAATACATTGTTCACATACTAGTGAACACAACTTTTTTACAACGATCCAACACACCAAATTCTGACTATGCCTCTAAACACCTCTTATCAAAATATTTGAAATGTATAGGAATATCTTCAACCTGGAAGAAATGTGGAGCAACACCAGAACACTACTATACAACCCAAAACAACATTGAAACACATTGTTTCCTCTTTTTATCAAAATTTCTCAAAAGAACTTGAAAATCAAGCATCAGAGACACATCCTCATCACCTTCAGTACTTCCTCATCACCACCTAGCCAACTACAACATAGTAACTCAACCATATATCCATAGGAATAAGCTTATCAAAGCAACACTAGAGGTTGACATTAGTAGCTTACTAATGACAACATAATGCAACTAATCAAATCGTCAACAACACCAACATACTCTTGCAACAATATCCCCCAATAATGATCTTCTTCCTTCTCATACAGTTGGCACCAATGACAACAAAAGCTTGTTGACTTCAATGACAACACCAACTGTTCATACTTGCAACACAAGCTTGAATCTTATACATCACCATGGCCATTATTTACTTGAGGACTTGACTTTGTGGGTAAAATTGTCTTGAGTTATTGTGAAGGACATATATTCATTATTACTAGCATAGATCATTTTATGAAATGGGTGGATTAATACTCTTGCAATCCACCATAATTGTTGACATTGGTAATTACAAAATGGATAGTATAATCTCTAGATTCATCCCACTACTATTGTGATGGATAATGATAAATACTTTAAAAATAGGGAGGATAATAAATTATTAGAATGATTCCACATATGTACAATAAAAAATTAATTTCCATATTATTTACAAGGTAATTGACAAGTTGAGTCTAGAATCTAAATTGTAAAAGAATATTTAAAAATAATTGAAACATTGTACTGACTAGCATTTGTGAGGTGGTAGTTAACCATTGAATATTACCTATCTTATACCACTTTTTACATTATGAGCCTTATTGTTCTATCTTATCCATATAGGGGAAATTCATTCTATATATGTCTAAATGGTTATATCTTATCTATTTACACTTTCATTCTTATGCATCAACATGTTTACCTAGAGCTAAGCAACAAATGACATTTATTAGCATTAATCAAAAATTGCATACCATTGCAATATGACACTATATTTTTTTTCTCACTTTGGTCTCTACTCCCTTAGTGTGTTTCTAGGCTCATTTTAACCCTTGCATCAACCTTTTTCACTCCCATGGTGCTTAGTCCTTGCCTCATGAGTTCTATTTTTGTTAAGTTGATGTCATATTTGTGTTGTCCTTATTTTTTGCTAGTTTCATGTCACTTTGCAACCCAAACCATCTGAACTCTAGTGCAATGTGCCAACATCCATGCAACATGCCAGTGTCTAGTGATAGTTTCTTGTTCGGTGATTATTTATAAATGTTTCACCACTTATCACCTTCCCAATTTAGTGGTATGGTAATAGCTTGGAATGAATCCAAACAGTTCATCAACCTCTTCCTCTTGGCTTCTCTTCCATTTTTGAAGAAATATTTCACTCTTGGAAAATCTCTTGTCTCTCTTTGGAAACTCTCTTGCACTTAAAAAACTCTCAAGTTATCTACAACCTTTTACAAGATTTACTTGGAATTAGGTTCTCCAATAACATTCTTCCTACAACACTCTTATCTTTGTGGCTTCCTCAAGTCCTCATAGGTGATATTGTTCTTTTATTTTTATTATTATTGTAGTTTATTATTGTCATTCCCCTGAGCACCTTGAGATATTCATATCCTTTTTATTTCATTCATTCTAGTTTAAACTATTTTCACATTCACAACTCTTACTATTCCTAGACACACTTGGGATAAGATAACACACACAATATTTTTAATCTCTTTATCATTGGCTACTATAGACATAGAAATACCAAGATAAGGGTTTGACTAATGAAAACCCCCAAACAACCTCAAACAATTTTCCTTTTCTTTTTATTATTATTTTGAGATCACTCAACATACAAAGGTATGCACATATTTTATTATTTTTTATTAAATTATTTTATTCATTTAAATAATGTAATTATAATCATTCATTATATTTCTTTATCTATTTCATCATTTGGTAGTCACTAGTGCATTCTCATTTCTGATTGAATAGATTGAGCAAACCATTAGATTGGATTTATGTGTTTTCTATAATCTCTTCTATATTTTGGGCCATATGGATGACAATACATATCTCAAATATCCATGTGATATTTTAGAATATTGGGAAGTGAATTCCTCTATTTAGTACTAGGTTCTTAGATCTTAATTACCTTTTCTACTTTGTAATCTACTTTTATAAATACTTATTTAATTTTATATGAATATTAAAGCATTTCTAGGATTTTAGACTTTTTTTAATAATAAAAAACTATCACAATCCTAAATTAGAAGTAGAGAACATCATTTAGCTATTAAACTTTAGTTAAATCATGATGCTTCTTTTTTATAATTAGGTCAATTAGGGCTATCTTACCTCATTATCTAGGTGGTTATACATTATTTATGATCCTTTATCATTACACCTTTTTTTTCTTATCACAATATTTTTCCCATATGGGTATAATTATTTGGCATGTCATCTCACAAACATATTTCACACTATTTTGTTACATGACCTACCTATTGTCTTACCTCAATCATTGTTTTCTCATTCTACCACATTGGGGGCATATGCCTTTTCTATCATGTTATTATCTTACATGGGTTTTTTAATCTATTTAGGGCCACATCACTGATTTTTTCACACATTAGGGGAAAATTATTCCTTGATATCATCTACATTCTAAATGCTTACTACCCTCATCATTCAACATGATTCACTTTCTTAATACAAGATAAATTTCTTCAAGTTATAGATTTTGATGCAGGAGCGTCCAAGGTGTAAGGCAATCTTGCATCACAAAAAATATTGCTATTTTATTTTGTTGTTTTAAATAAGGGCTAAGTTGTGTGGAAAAACAAATATTTTAATTTGCAACATTGTAATTTTACCTTATGGTGATTTTCAAATGTAATTTTTGGAGGAAATATGCTTCAATAAAAGTTTCAAAGGCATTTAAATTGGAATATTCCATTTGGGGTGTCCAATTCTAGGTGGGAACCAATTTGCATGTATTTGCATGTTGGTGCCACCAACTTTGCATGTTGTGCATGTCCATATTTGGAGTCGTTAAAGCTGTTGAGAATCAATGGAGGTGTCATTGTTGACCAAAGATGATTGGCCAAAAGATAGGAACCCATGTGAGGGCCATGTAAACAATTAAGTTTTATGTTTTATATTTTTAATCTCCTCAAGTTGGGTGTGGGATTTCTTGGAGGTTTTGGTAGGTTCTTTTAGAAACCAACAATGGTTTTCCTCTCACACACTCTTCAATATATTGATGCTTGTTCATTTGGAGAAGTTGGCTTGGAGGAGTTGAAGTTTTGCATAATAGGATGCTATTGGATTTTCTAGAGGATTGTTACTCCAAATATTTATAGTTTATGTAATTATCAAGCCCATTGTAATGTTGTAATCATTTGATTTTAGAGATGTTAGAGAATATTGTTTCCATCTTGCATTTGCTTGTGTAATTTGTTGTTATGATTGTGAGTTTTAGATTTGTAAGAGGATCATTTTCCAAATTTGTGGAGGATATTGAGGTGAAATCCTTAGAGAGGAGTCCAAAACTCCATATTTTTTAGGTTTGAAGATGTTGCAGCAGCAAAAGGTTTGAGAATCAGAGGTCTATTTCAGCTAAGTTTTCCCATTGAAGATTGTAGATTGTAGTAGCAAAAGTTTGTGAAAGAAGATTGGTTTCAAAGGAGACCATTCTTGTGATTGATTTTTTCTATCATAAATCAGTTCTATATTAGTTTTTAAATATATTTGATCAGTCCTCATGGCTGTAAAACAATGTTATTTCAGATTTTCTATGTTATTATGTAATTTCATGAGATTTTGTATGAGAAACTAACACTTCTTACAGATTTTTGGTGTCATTTCAGAAATGGAGGGGAAAAGGGGAAGAAACCATAATTCCCTTAATGTAAAGGAGATTTATGGTTTAAAGTCCCTCTTCCCAAACATTTCATTAAGAATGTAAACCAACAAGGTCAAGAGATTGACTTTCAACCTCAAAGGTGAGTCAATCAAACCTGAGTTGGTGATTCTTTAATGATGAAAAATGATTAGGAAATGATTTAAACTAATGCAACTAAATGAACTATCTAACCTAGTATACAAGTTACATATTCCTGAAGATGTATAGACTATAACAACACTTTGTAGGCATATTTGGGAGATATTGGTGGGCATGTACCTCTCACCAAAAAATTGATTCTGGAATGTGTAGGAGGATTGGTTTGCCCCTGGGAGAATGGGTCCTTGATAGGTCTTCTAAAAACACTTTTTATAGTCCTTTGGTGTTGGATCTAAGATGTTGATTTCCAATTACAAACTTTTCGAAATGACGAAAATAAATTTTGCAACTCAGATTTCATGTCTAGGTAAGAATGATGACAACAAATTTAACAATGCAAAATTTCTCTTCAAGATCGTTTTCAATTCTTCTTCAACCTGTAATCTGCACATACACAAAGAGGGAAAAAAATTGTTTTGTTTGTATGGGGGTTTGCCTTGGTCAAACCCCAGTTTGGTAATTAAACCTTGATAAAAAGATAATGAAAGGGAAGGAAATGATTAATGAACACTGGCTGCAACTCACCACCCCTCAATGGCTTCCTTGAAGGACCGAATTCATACACATCTCTTCAAATGAATTGGATCTTGCTTGCTTTATTTTCTTGAATGCTTGAATGTATGAATACCTACAACACTTAGTATCCTTCACAAGACAACATGAATACACATAAACTTGTACAAGATATTAGGATCTTGATTGCTGCTACAAATGATTGATAATGCTGCTTGTGAATGCTCTTGACAATAATTTTCTCAATAGGGTTGATCTTAGAAGGTCTTCTCATGCATGTTAGATTTTAAATGATCAAATGACCATGTATTTATAGGTGTTTATCTAATTTACAAAAAAATAGATTTCAAAAGTTGACACTTACAATTTGAATTTGGGTCATTAAAAGAATACCAAAAATATATTTTAAAATGGTTCCTAGTACATAAAGGGGACCCATTCGCCCCTGGGTGAATGGGTCCTAGCCTAAATTTCCAAGACACTCATAATCCAAATTAAGCTTCTAATGCATACCAGGTTGTGAGAAATTACTTTAAAGTAGAAAATGATAGATATCATTCAACTAAAGATCAAAAAGAGCATATTGGATAA
Source organism: Sequoia sempervirens (assembly GCA_007258455.2). NCBI lineage: Eukaryota > Viridiplantae > Streptophyta > Pinopsida > Cupressales > Cupressaceae > Sequoia > Sequoia sempervirens. The sequence goes on along the minus strand of VDFB02373365.1, from coordinate 8,788,563 downwards.
TTCCTATTCCAATGATATGTTTCCAAATAAACTTCATTGGGATAAGGGCCTAACCCCCCAGAATATAATTCCATGAACAACATAGAAAGGTACGATGAGAGATCAAAGAAGGCAAGACACATGGAGAGAGAGAAAAAAAGAAGCTTTTGGGTCAACATGGAAGAGAAATGTCTCAATGCCTTGGTTTACAAAATATAGAATAATTGAGATAAAATAGAAGAATGTCATGCTAGATTCATTTCCTTTGTATCCTTGCACCAATGGAGCAACATGTGTCATCCAAAGAAAACCCACAAATATAAATACATGCCAAGCAATGCAGTATGGGAGAGCACATTACATGCAAGCAATCACAAATAATATATAAAGAAAACATAAAGTAGTATGTCACATGCAAGACAACCTAGAGTAGGTCGTCTATATCCTAATATTGTTCATCATAAATGGAAGTTGGATAACTAGCTATAGGGACTACAACAAGTGTCATGGTAGGAGCATCACTAGGTTGAACGTGTGGTGGGTCACTCTCATCAGGAGGATCATCACAGTTACCCCCATCTAAATTCATAGAAGTGGAAAATAATAGATTCAACTCATTATGCACTTCTTCATCAATCTAAGAAATCTCATCATCATCCAAATTAATCATAATAGGATATTTTATGATTATTTCCTTTGAATCTTCTTGATTTACCTCTTTTTTTAATTCAATTTCTTGTTTGGATGCAGGTTGGATCTCTTCTTGAGTTGTTTCCATGGGTGTAGCTGGTGTTGGTTTATTTTATTCTTCTATTTGACGAGTGATAACACGACATCTATGCCTACGCTTTTTAGCATTTTAGTTTCTTTTGGTATAATTTTCAAGTTGGTATGGTGTAGGAGTGGGATTATCAACATTGGTTTCTTTTATTCCTTTAAAGGAGGAACAAAAGGAACCACTGAAGGTTGGAAAACTGTTGTCTCTTTAGGTTTATAAACTTGTTTTTATCTTTGGAGGCACAAAATGGATCATCTTATTATCTCTTGATCTTTTATAGGAAATGGGTGGAGGAACTATGGTGAATTTGTCTTGGTTACTTGGAAGGGATTGTGGCTCAATCATAGGTTCATCAATGGTAGGTTGAGGAGAAGGGGTAACTATAGACCCAAGAATATTGCTAAGAGATAATTCTGCTATGCGCTTTGCCTTGAATTTTTGATAGGACTTGAAAAAGAAATCTTCATGAGGATTTATGAGTTCCATAGGTCTAGGAAAAATAAATCCAATGAAAAATTTCCATGGGAAGATAAGGGATGAAACCCACTATGATGCACAGGTAAAAGTACAAAGATGAGTCCACTTCTAGTGGAAGTTTCAAACTTAAAAAAAAAACCCAAAATCAAGAAAATCCCATTTCGATTTGAGACCCTAAGCCTAAATTTAAAATGAGATCCTTTTTTGTGGCAGGATCCCGAGCCTAGAATTAAGAAATGGGATCTTGATTGCTATGAAATGGGATCCCAATTGCTATGAAATAGGATCTTGATTTGTAATAAATGGGATCTCCTTTTGTACAAGTATTTAATTTTTAGAAATGGTCTGTGACCCCACTTTCACCAGCACAACGAATGGGATCTCAGGTCACAAAGCACTATTTTTGGCCATCTAACAATTTAGGTGAGTTTTCTTTCCATTTTTTTCATTTTTTGGTATTTAGTTATTTGTATTTAGGTTTTATTTTGTGTATTTTGTAACTTAGGTTTTTATATTTTGTTTGAATCTTCCTACAAAATATTGAAACCCTACATTCAATTTCAAAACTAAAAAACTTACCCTACACACAAAAAATAACCCTAAACTAAATCCAAACAAAAATATTTACCCTTCAAACCAAAAAACTTACCCTACATAGAAAAACAACCCTAAACTATTTCCATTTACAATGCTTATTGTAAATTTTATGGAAATATTTCAAAATCAAATAATATTTTCATTAAGAAAAAAATCTAGAAAAAATATTTTCATTTGCATTGCTTTATGTTTTAAATCTGTATGCAAATATTTCAAAATCGGATAATACTTAATTTCCTTGACAAAAAATCTAGATTTTTCTAAGTTTATTTCATTCCATTATTTAGCAATTATTATTAATTGTTTAATCTCTAAGTCACATACAACTAGAATTTGCAGCACATAGCATCCATATGTACCCAAAGCAAAAACACCTACTCTCTAACATATTAACATACATATAGTTTTCTATCGGCATAATCCTTGAATCTCCTTTAGGAAAGGTTTAAAAAACTCTCAAGTAAACACAATTTCAATAGGTATAAAAGGTTAGACTCTAGCAACTTCACCAACATCCTCCCTCCATGCTCTCATGTCCTCTTCCTCACAAAAATCATCCATCTTGAACAAACCTTCAAAGCTAAAATTTGACCAAATCAACCAATCTGGAATCGAACCAATCAAATTAATCAATCCAATAAACTTAGTTCATACCCATGAATATTCATATGCATTTATCTCAAGTACCCCATTCTTATGATTCACACTTTCGTACATAACTACCCTTATCTCACCCCTATGTTTCTACATCTCTATAGTTTTTTAATCCATGTCCCAATTAGAGTTACGTATGTACACAATTTTTATTTCAAGATTAAAATTTTAAATTTAAAAGTCTACCTACAAGAGGTGACTAAGAACAATTTTATGTTTTATTTTTATGCCCTTGTATTTAAATTTATTTAATGAATTCATTTTTCATGCCAAATATTTGTGAGTCCTCTCTTAGTCCAAGGATCAAAGCACTTTGATTTAGTATACTATTAGTAATATATATCTACATAATTATTCCTAGGAGCATATATGATTGAATATTTTTGTTTTTAATCATTTGTACACATTTATGTGGATCAACCTAAGAAAACATGTCCTCTTGTGACATAGTAGTAGCCCTACAAAAGAATTTTAAATTTATTTCCAATCTATTAGATATTAGAAAACATCAATGAAGCTATTACAAATTAGGTAACGTGCAAAATAGAAGGTTGTGAATTACATATATAAAATAGATCTATGATGACAAACTTCTCCGTGATCTATTGACTTATAGTTTAGAGGAAAATATTAATCAATATTTATTATTTCTTAATCCAAAAACTTTACAAAATTATTAATTTTCACTAAAATCATTCATATTCAATCATAAAGTAAGTACCTTTACTTCTATTTATATTCCTACATTTAATAAACAATTAGAAATGATTATAATATCAATACTAAATTAACTGTCATATTTTTACTATGCTCAAACCATTCTAGGGACTACCATAACTTTAATTATGATAAAAAACCTCCCTCATAGCAGATTGAGAAAAAAAACCCTAGAGTCTTGCATTAATTAGATTATTGGTTTGAAAGTGTTTTATTTCAAAGGGAGAAACTTAAAATCCTATTGATGGGTCTTAACAAAATTAGTTAAGGTCCCACAAATAATGGTGTTTTTGATTGGAATAAATATAAGTGCTTATGGTTGGAATAAATCTCAAAATTTGTATTTTTTTGAATCCATACTTTGGATACTTTATCTTGTTTTTTTTCTTTTTAAGATATTAGATTTCATTTTAATATTATTAAGCTTATAAGTGCTCTTAATAAAATTAGTAAAGGTTCCATAAATAATAGTTCATTTGGTTGAAACAAATATACGTGCTTATGATTGGAATAAATTACATATATCTTTTTTAAATGCGTTATTTTTTTGAATCCATACTTTGGGTACTTTATCTTGTTTTTTTTTCTTTTTAAGATATTAGATTTCATTTTAATATTATTAAGATTATAAGTGCTCTTAATAAAATTAGTAAAGGTTCCATAAATAATAGTTCATTTGGTTGAAACAAATATACATGCTTATGATTGAAATAAATTACATATATCTTTTTTAAATGCGTAATTTTGGTAAAAAGGTATTTTAACTTATTTCTATTGTTCTTTTTTTTACACTTAAAGGAAATGTAAGATTCCTAATCTTAATATTATGATTTTTAAATGATTTTCTAAAAATTATAATTATATCATTTTATGTCACCACATTCATCTTTATAAATTCTATTTTTTCTTATAGCCTATGATTTTAACATAAATTTATTTTTATACATTTTTTTCTTATTATAATTTTTATTTTTTATATTGTATTGTAGAAACACATATACTTAAATTAATTGCTTTATAATCTTAAAATTAAATCAAATTTATTTATGATATTGTTCTATTAAGAAAATTTTTAATGATTTTAAACTATAAATATTTTTTAAATATTAAATCTAAAAAACTAATTATTCTTTAGCTCAAGTAATATTTAATTTTTCCCATGACAATTAAAAATTACAATGTGAATCCTATTTACAATTGATTTATTAAAAACCTTAAATATTATTTATTTAAATAGTTTTTATTTAAGCCTTTTTTTTCCTTTTTTTTCAAGGAGTGTCATTCCCAACCCCATGTGTGCGAGAGACATCAAATTCATAAGTATCTGATTATGAGTTTTAGGTTTAGGATTTTAGGTTTTTGTTCTTATAGTATGAAATCTTTGAAAAGTGTTTTTTTATTAAATATATATTTATTTATTTTTATATGATTTTATGATATTCTAATTGAGTCAACATATTTTATAGTACCCTTGTTAATAGAATGAATCAAATTATTTTTTTCTCATGGTAAAATCCATTCAAATAGAAGAATGTTTAGTGGACTACCATATTTGCAAGGAAGGGGATGTTAGTAAGAGACAATGATATGATTTTTGAGATGGGATTCATATTACTTTAACTCACTTTTTAAGGAAAGAGTGTTTTATGGTGGATTATGGTATTACTCTATAGGGTTGGATGTAAAATGATGAGTGTGTTTAGGAATTTTCTTATAATTTATTGAAGTGCAATTATTATGATTTTGGAATCAATAAGGGCAATGAATTCTATCTAGAACATGTTATCTCTTGTGTAAGACTATTGCCTTATCTTCTATTATTCATTTTCTTCTCAAAATTTTCTAAGAAGGGGTATGTTCTCTTAAACTTCATTTATAACTAACTCAATCTAATTTTCCTTAATTGTTGGACACATTTGGCATGAAAAGTTAAGTGAGAGATAGGAGATTTGAAGGAAAAAAAACTTGACATGTGTTCTTACTTGATTGAAGTTATTATGTTTCCTTCAACTATTGAATGCCTTGTGATGGTATCAAGGGCTTCTCTCTTCTTGTTTTTCTTTTTTGAATATTTCAATAATTCTAAATAAATTTGGTAATCTAAATGTATGCAAAGAACTTTTATCTATTTGATATTTTTTCATGCTTTTCCAAAATGAGTTTGAAGTGATATTATTGAACCTTTTATTTTAATAGATAATCATCTTTTTCAACCCAAGTGGTGTCTACAGGCTAGTTTAGGGTCCTTCCCTAAAAGTTAGTCTACTCTATTTTCAAAGGAAATGTACATACACACTAATCTAATTAATTGAATTTAAAGAATGAACTAGGAATTAAAATGCTTATGTCGAATTCAAAAGACTAACTGTAGAATGAAAATTTTGAAAAATAGACCTCTCTACCAATACAAATATCAATTCCCAAAGTCCTTGATAAGTTCGGCTTCAATCAAAGAGTGATCAATATCATTTTGGAATGGTGCCCCATGGTTTCTTTGCGGCTGGGAGGGGTATTAGACAGGGGGACCCCCTCTCCCCATATTTGTTCATAATGGTTGTTGATGTTCTAAGTAGGAATGTTGCTTGTATGTTGTCAAAGGGCTCCATCAAGGGTGTCAAGTCGGTCACCACTCTTGACCCTGTTACCATTCAATAATTTATGGATGACACTATGTTATTTGGGAAGGCCTCGGTTGTGGAAGCCAGGAAATGGAAAAGTTTCCTCAATCTTTATGTGGCTTGTTTAGGTCAGTGTGTTAATTATAATAAAAGTATGATCTATTTCTTTAACTACACTCCTAGTATGCAGGATCATGTGACTGTTGTTTTGGGCTATGTGAATGCCTCACTTCCTTCAATGTATTTGGGTCTCCCTCTCACTGTAAAGGAAGTCACTCCCAATTTCTGGAATACTATCCTTGAAAGGATTCAGAGGAAGCTTTCATGGTGGAAAAGTTTGATTCTGAGTCATGATGGTAAACTGCAACTCCTTACTGCTGCCCTTCAGGGGATTCCGGTTTATTTCCTCTCTATGTTTAAAATGCCTAGTTACATTGCTAAGAAATTCGAAAAGATCCAAAGAGTCTTCCTCTAGTTTGTTACTAAGGAAAAGAAGAAGACTTTTCTTGTCAGTTGGGATAAGGTGTGCCTTTCTAAATCTAGGGGAGGTTTGGGAATTAGGAAAGTCCAATCTACCAACAAATCCTTTCTTGCCAAGGTGGGGTGGGACCAGCCAAGGAATAAAAAGGAATGGTGCAGGATAATGAATGCCAAATAGTTGGGAAATTGTCCCCTAATCAGGTGCATTTCAAATCATCACCCCCATCGGTCCTTAGCTTGGAATATTTTTTTCAAAATGAAGACACTGATTCAATCAGGACTAAGATGGAAACTTGGTAGTGGTAGTTGTATTCACTACTGGGAAGACCCTTGGCTATTTGACTCCCCATTGGAATTTTTTGAGTTTAATAACCTAGTGGAACCTACAATTCAATTCTTTGGTAGGAGTTTTTGTGACTACCTTCATGGTCTGCCAGGTGTCAGAAGATGGAAAGACTTAGGCTTATGCTGCCCTCTTTCCCCTAACCTGAAACAACTAGCTATTTTCTTATAGGATTTACTCCCCTTATCCAGAATCCCCTTATCTAATGTCAAGGATGATTTCTTTTGGTATTTGGAAAGCAAGGGAAACCTTTCCGTCAGGACAACTTATAGTTTGTTGTCGGACAATGGCACTCAAAGTAGGATTTGGAAACAGGTTTGGAATCGACACTTGATTCCAAAAATAAATTTCTTCTGGTGGACGACTTGTCACAAAGAATTCTAACCCAAGATAGCCTAAGGGAAATGGGCTTTCTAATCCTAAATAGATGTATGTTATGAAAAAATAATGAAGAGTTAGTGGATCACCTGTTACTGCATTATCCTTATGTTGCTGAGGTTTGGGACCTGGCTTTCCAAAAGTTGGATACTCACTGGACCTTGAATAAGGATTTAAAATCCTTTATTGAAGGATGGTCTGGACCTTTTCAACACCCTCTTCCCATGGAAATCTAGAGGAAAACCCCCCCATCATCTGCTGGTGCCTATGGAAAGAAAGGAACAATCAAATCTTCAGAGACATTGAGAGGAGCCCCAAGGAAGTCTTTGGCATTAGATCCAAACTTATTTATGAAATTATCTCCCTGTTCAAGTGGAAACCATTGGAAATTTCCCCTACTGATTGGGAGATCAAAATGGAAAATTCTTGGAACATAAAACTTGAGACCAACTCCTTTGATAACTCCAAGTCCTTAGCTCGAAAAAACAATGTTTGGAAACCTCCGGGTTTTGGTTGGTTTAAACTGAATTTTGACAGTGCAACCAAGGGGAACCTTGGTATAGCTAGTATTGGTGGTGTTATAAGAGACTACAAGGGCTACTTGGTTGTTGGGTTTGCTGGAGTAATTGGCATTCATTCTTCTATGATAGTGAGTCATGGGCATTGCTCAAGGGCATCGAGATCATTGTCACTCTGGGTATAAAAAATTCACATATTGAAAGGGACTCTAAGACCGTGATTGACCCTATTAATCATGGTTGGTTGCTTGGTTGGAACATCAAGGATATATTAGTGGATATAAATTTATTGTTCCAAAAATTGGAAAGGAAGTAATTTTCTCACACCTATAGGGAGGGCAACCAGGTGGCCGATGGTCTGGCCAACTTGGGTTCCACTTGGAGTTTGTGCAAGTGTTGGAAAAGGCTTCAGGTGCTACCAAAAAATATACAAGGATTAATCCTTGTGAAATAGAGGAATATAAATGCTCAATGATGGCTAACAATTCTATTTATCATGGGTACAGGTGGCACTTCACGTCGAGACCTTGGATGATGAGGACTAGGTCAGGTGAGGTGGTGAGTTTAAAGCGGGTTGCCAAGTGGTTATTTTATTTCATAACTATGTATGGTGGGGTCCTTGGCCTTTAAGAACTATCTTTTCAAATGTACTACATATCCCATCAAATCTCCAAGAATGTGTGTAATGGATGTTCATCGCTAGCTTACTTGATAATTCCAATTTAATCAACCTTATGATAAGCATAAGATCTTATGAGATATACTTAAAAATTTCAAATCTTCCCCTTGCAACTAAAAGGCCTAGGGAAATGTGTAATTTCAATGGGGCCTTTGGCATGGTAGGTATTATTTATTCAAATTTAATTATCATGGATTATTTCCTTAGCTTATGGTTCTTAAGGGATGATTATGGCCCCATAGAGTTGGCGTCATTGGGAATGACCGTTGAAGCGTGTAAACGTCTAATTGATTTTATTGTACCTTACTGTCTCAGATGGTGGATTAATGATGGTTTAAGAAAGGGAAAATTCACTGGTAGCCAGTCCATTTTCTAGCTAACTTTGTTTCTCTAGGCCAGTTCTTGTGTGTTGTTGGTTGAGATGGGTGGCAATAGGGTTAGGACCAAGTCATACAACTGTGAGGAGTTTCATAGGGACCCCATAGCTTAGCATATCTATATGGAGGGAGGTTTGGTACTGCTTTTAGAGAGTCTTGTGGGCCACAATGAGAATTTTTTGGCCTAGTTTGCTAGTTTGTGGAAGGATAGGTGGGTCACCATGCGTGGAATTTCATTTGAGGTGGATGAGGAAGTGATTGGTAAGGCAATGGGACTATCCTGTGATGGAAAGAAATACCAAAAACACACCAAAATGCAAGACCTAGAGAGTCTCAATGCCTTGTTCAAGGACTAAGAGAAATCGGTTAAAAATAAATTGGGTTTCAACCGTGAGGTGCTGCCAAAACCCTAGGACAAGGTGTGTCTTGCTCTTATGAAATATGTTACTTTATAAGGTAGATACAAGGTGGTTTAATTTTACCATTTTCCGCTATTGAATCACCTTTGGCACAAGATGATCCTTAGCTTTCCTTTCTTTCTATTGACTTCCTTAGAAATTTTGATCAAAGATTCCCATGATGTTGTCGCTCTCAATCTTGATATTCCACCTCTCCTGATGTTGCATCAAGGCCTAATACTTAGGATCTATCACTTCCATTTGTCCTTGTGCCCTCCTAAATCCATCTTGGTTGTATGTGTGGAGGAATTGGACCCTCCTGACATTTCCCCTGATAATCCTTCCCTTGCTACTTTGGTGGGTCCTAAGAGGAAAACCCCCATGCCTGAAAATGAACCAAATGTTGAGCCTAATTCTAAACCCCCATCAAAAAATAATAAAGGAGATGTTAGGTTGGCCTAGTCCAAGGCTATGGCTAGGTTATGTGAGCTAAAAAATAAACCCATCAAGAAGGACAACAGACCCACTGCTAAGAAGAAGGGGGAAAAAAATTCATGCCAAGTGGACATGTCAACCACTAACAACGAAGGAAAAAGTGTTGAGGAAAAAGAATCTAAGGGTGACACCATGGTGGTCGTGAGATTTGATGTGGGGATGGAGCAAACTAGTGTGAGGAGGTCCCATAGACTGGCGGAGAAAAAAAAAGGGGCTCCAATGGATGAGATTTCTAGTGATTTAGAGCAGACTGGTGGCAAAACTGAAGGCAAAAAAGACACTATTGAGGAGATGGAACAAGATTTCGTGGAGGGCCCTATTCATTTCTCAAACATGAACCAGATTATTAAAGATGACTCCACCCACTCCTCAGATCCCAGGGCTAGTGAGGAAGAGGTGACCCAGTGCAAAAAAGGCAAGTATGAGGACTTCGACATGCTGCAGGAGTGGGTTATTAAACTTGAACGAAAATTCAATAGTCTGGCTTGGTTCACTATTAAAATGATTCACAAAGCAACCATCACACTTTCGGATTTCATCAAGAAGGAAGCAGACAAGAATACTATGGGTGAAGGTCCCAACTAGATTGAGACAATGTTTTAAACCTTCTCGTCAAGAAATGGGAAAGTGTGGATAGTTAGTGGTCAGGTATGTGTTGTGTTGGGTTTTCATTGTTAGTGTGGTGTGTCTGTGTCATGTTTCCATTATTTTTAGTATAGTTTTTTTGATGTTGATGAACTTGTTTCCTTTTTTTCCCTACATGATTTTCAAGTAAAGGGTACAACACCCTGTAAATGCAGCTTATATTATAAAAAATAATACAAATATCAACTAAAGATAAAATCACAACTAAGAATTTTATTTTTGGTGTTTTGTTGAAAAATAAACAATTGAAACAAATTAAAATTCAACACCATTTTTTTAATTTTTGTTTCCTTATAAGATATAGAAATCCATAAATTTCAAATGCAAACACAACAATAACTAGCTTAACATACCTACAAATAACACAATACGGATCAATAATGGTTACTTCAACACACTCATGTAATAAACATTAAATACTTATCTAAAGTAACATAGGTACTTTTATAATATTAATAAATAAATATTTTTTCATGAACCTTGAATGCAAACCTGTTCATACAATGGGTTGGATTGCTTGGTGGATTAATGTCATTAATTGTATAGCATGATTTCTTTGCATCTATGGCCGCCAACTATCCATTTTTTGCAAGTGATCATACAAGGCCACCATCTCATATCTTCAAAGTGTTAAGGATTCCTTAGCTTCCAACCCTTTCTCCTCAACCCTGCACGTCAAGGTGGTGGCGTTGATACATCAAAAGAAAATTGTTGATAGCTATGCCACCAGAGGTGCGCAGATCAAGGCCAGATTGTACAAGCTTAAAACTTGTGATCTTTCTTTGAAGGAATTATTCCTTGATATCAAAACTCGACACACTTCTCATGACATCAAGAAAATAAAGGAAGGTAATAATGTCCTCACAAAATTTCTTGACATTCTCTAGGATTTTGTTAGGCATTATGAAAAAAATTTCACTACCAAAGATCACACTCCTGAGCATGCTAGTTCTCTCCAAAAGTGTCTTGAAGTTGTGCCTAACAATCTTTCTTCTGCTCAAAGGACTTTTTGCAAGCAATTTCTCACCATCAAGGATCTCAAGGAAGTCGTGAGCTCTATGGCTAATGATAAATCTTTGGGAATTGATGGCTTTCCCTATGAGTTCTACAAATGCCTTTGAAGTTGTGTGGAAGAAGATATTCATAAAATTTATTTTGAGGATTTTCATTCTAAATACCTAGGCCACATTATAAACAAAGGAAATATAAAATTCATACATAAGTTTGGAGATCTCTAAGAAATTTGCAACTGGTGGCCCATTACACTCCTCAATGTCTCCTACAAAATTATAGCCAAGGCTCTTGCCTTGAAGATTCACCATCTTCTTCCTTAGATGATTTTCCTAGAGAAAACTAGGTTCATTCAATCCAAATTCATTTTGGATAAAATCATTGTGGTTTGGGAAGGTATGGAGTGGACTAGGCGCTCTCATCGGAAAGATTCTTTTTAAACTAGACTTTACTAAATCTTATGATTGCATCAAGCGGATTTTCATTCTTTCCATGTTTTCCACCCTGGGCTTTGGTCCCAATTTCATCCAATCTATGAGCATGCTTTTTATAGATGCCTCTGCCTACATCACCATTAATGGCTGCTAGTCCTAGACTTTTGATTTGTTTTGCTCCATTCAGTAAGGTTGCCTATTGGCCCCCTCTCTATATATTTTTTTTGTTGAAGGTTTTGGGATTACCTTGCCTAATTCATTGGCCCAACAAGTTAATGGATGCAACAATATGGGTGGAAATGGATCTCTCAAGGGGAAATATTAAATTTCCCCGGCATTCCCTTTGCCTTCTAGGCCTCTCCCATTGATTTGTGGAATTTTTTTCTCAATGGAATTGAGTAAAAGTTGTCTTTCTAGATCACCAAGCCACTCTCTCTGGTTAGAAAATTCTAGGTGTGCTCTAAAATATTGGTTGCCACTCATGTTTACTACTCTTCATTTTGGGATCCTTCTAAATCCTCTTACATGAAGTTAGAGAATTTTCTCAAAGATTTTGTTTGGGCCTCTTCTAAGATGCACAAAGGATTCCATTGTGTTGCCTAGGAGTTGTGGGCTTGGCCTCTTGGCCACACAAAGACAATGGATTTATCTCTATGCAAAATGGATTATCTGAGCCCTCACTAGAAATGAAGCCTAGAATATTCTTTTCAAACATTGCATTTCCTTTGGTTATCATGTGCATAGACTAGCATGGAAAGGGATTGATCCTCAAACCCTTCTCATAATGAAAGATCCTATTTAGATAGCAAGCACCTTTGTTTCCAAAAGTATTTGGCATGCCTGGGAAGCCATCAAACCCTAGCTTATTTGGAAAGGCACTGAATTTTAGGAAGGCTTGTCTTTTAACCAGCATAATATTTGGTGGTTTTTGTTGTTCTCCAACCTATAGAGCCCTCTGGCTAAGGTTCATTGGCTCAAAGCGCTCAAATTTCACAAGAAAGGTATTCAAACTCCTAAGGACTTGTTTTCTAGACCCATGATGAGTCTCATGTCATGGAGAGTTTTCAAAGCCAAGTATGGCTTAAATCACTATGACTAGGAGATATTTGAGGGCATCATCAATGTAATTTTGGTTGATATGCTTCACAAAATTAGCATTCACTCTATCAAACCTTGGTGAGAAGATTGGAAATGGGTGCCAAATACTTCCTTCAGAAGCTACAAGCCTCATCTTGGATACTAATGGATTTTTCCTCATATTTTGATGGTTGATAGTTTGAACTAGAGATGACATCTACAATCACCAACTTCTTTTTGGCATTGCAAATTCACTAATGTTTGGGTTGTTATTGTTGAGAACAAACTCGCCCACTTTGCTTGGTATATTCTTTTCCAAGGCTTACCAGTGGGATATTGGCTCATACATCTAAGGTTCTTGACCCTTATTTCCCATTTTGTGGGAAACCTAAGACTTCTAAGCACTTCTTTTGGTTTTACTCCAAATCTTAATAGTTGTGGAATTGGTTTCATGATTTCTTCTGAACTTTCATGTCTAAATCATTCTCCTAGCACATGATTTAGTTGGGGGAATGCTCCCAAATTCCCCATAAGTATACCTAGATTTGGCACACTTTCAATCTAGAAATCCGCTTTAGCATTTGGAAAGATAGAAATTCTATTTTTTTCTCATAGCTAGAATGATAAGCATTTTTCACTTTTTGCTAATGCTACAATATGCTCTAATGTGCTAATGCAGATTCAAG